>CAMAPF010000193.1:713750-1427500 GCA_945859915.1 Cuscuta epithymum | reverse complement strand
ACGTACAACAAACTTAAATTTGTTTTTTCATAGTATAAGTATGACGTGCATGATTATACATAACAGATGACAGTTTTACTTATAGAGGGTAATGTGCACAATTTTGATATCTTAAAAGGGATTTGATCCATTATTGAACACATTCTTATGTAATATTGATACTTTATTAAATATGGCATTACTTTTACTTTTTCTTTCTTACGGAGTAATTTTTTTCTGAATTTCTCTTTGAATGTTAAACAAGATCCTTTTTATGACAAATAATTTGGGTGTTGGCATTAAGCCTCTTCTTTTATTTTCACATCAATTACACTCATGTAATTATAATTTCTTATGAGTGTATGATTATAGAAATCGACCAGACCGAATTAGACCAAATTAGATCAGATTAGGCTAGGTCAGAAAATTCTAGTCCAGGTAAAAACACAATAGTAAAAGACACATACAAGGCCACACTATGTCACCAACCATAAAATTTGAGCCCAATTAAAAATAAAGTGAAGTACAAAACATGAGACATTGGTAGTACTCCATGCGCCCCTAATCTATCTCATGAAGTACAAATGGCATGTGATAGTGCATTAATGAAAAATAGTGGTATTTTGTGGTGAAGAGTTGTGTAGAGAAGAATGAAATGCGTAAGAATTTATAACAAATGTTGCAAATCATAAATTATTTACCAAAAAGGAATAAGAGAAATGAGTTTTAGAAATGCTGCAAAATAATCCTGAGACGTGGGAGTAATCTATTTCCGCATACGGCTTCATTGTCATCAACTAACAAACATTGTCATTCATGGCAGGCATGCAATCATATAAAGTGGGTATATACTACTCGTATGTATTATTGGAAATTTCTATGATGTTGTATAAATGTTTGTTCCTTGAATGTACTCCAAACACAGTGAACTGGGGACACAATCCATCATGATTAAGCTAACTGATTAATAAATTAATTAATTAATCATCTCTTCAATCATCGTGCAATCGTTGTAGGTGTAGATGTATACCATAGATACGGAACGTAGGACAAATCTAAGAATTAAGTTGTATTTATTAATTTTTTGTTTTTTTTTTTCCTTTAATGTGCCCTTTTTCGTGCTTCATTTATACTCACCGCAAAGCATGCATATGGTGCATTCAGATGGCACGTATATCCAGTCTATCCCACTAGATATTTAAATGAACATTTTAATTTATTAGCAAAAAAATAAGAGCAATTATAGGCAAATATTGAAATAAATATGGATATACGTACACTACTATATCCTTTACAGAATAACAGTATTGCTAAAAAAATCACAAATATATCACGTATATTAAAAAGTGTAGTATAATCTGCAATATAATACACATTCCGTATTTCCCAAAAATCCTGTTTACAATATTTTTGACAACCTGAAGGGGTGTATTCCAGTGGATTTTAATGGAATTTAAAATTCCATCATAATCTGGGTGTCCTCAACTTGGATTTTCAAAACTCCTTTAAAATCTGGGTGTCCTCAATTACTCCATGGATTTGTTTCTCTTGGATTCCAGCTGATTTTAATGGAATTGGTATGAAAAATAACAATAATCCAATTCCACCAATTCTCTTTGCCTCACCCCTCGGATTTGAAATCCACCCTACCAGTCTGTACGCAATTCTTCATCGCTAATCTAGACAAATCTCTTCTCCCATGTTTATCTACTAGTTCAATATTTTTGACCAATCTATACTACTGCCGGCAGTATTCAAACCTCCCTATTCAAAGGGAAAGAGCAGAGTCGTAGCAATCAAACCACCGCCACCTGCTGTGTTGTTCCTCCTTAGCCTATCTTCTTTGAAAACAATAACCCATATATGAAGGCGAGGACTCAAGCGAAACACAACCAGAATTTAGCAACAGAAAAGCTTCACGAAGGGTGGTTGATCGGTTTGAACTTGCAAGTATACAAGTGCCGATATAGTAATAAAATACCGGTAAATACTGGGTCGATCCACAGGGAAATGGTTGATATTATAAAATTGAGTATTGAATGCAAAAGAATATAAAGAGTATAGCTTTTCAGGAACTTTGCTCTTTGAGATTGGTTTAAACAAGAATGAGAATTACTTAGGCAATTGGGATTCACCTAAATGCTTTAATAGTTATTTAATAATAGTTCTTTCCCAATAATTATGAATACGATGTCGCTAATATATTCTCAACTCCGGTTAAGGCAGCGAGAGCGTGGTTTTCGTTACGTGTAAGTCCCGTTACGGCTTACATTCATCTACCGAAAACCCCGTTGAATATCAAGACATCACACCTGTATCATATAAGACCGGACATATTTCTATTCTCGGTACTATATATGTTTATCCTTTAATGTTCATAGTTTAGACTTCAACGTTAATTGCAAGCATAAACTAAACTTAACATACTTCTATGTTGTACACCATAGTCATAAACAATAAAAATATAAAGGATAAATCATAATTTATTGGTTTAGAACTTTTATCAAACACCTAGTATGCATAGGGGTTCATCCCTAGCCTTAGCTGAGAAATTAGCCTCTAATGCTCATATTAATCACAATACAATATTGAAATGTAATGGAACATGAAATTACAAAGGAAATAATACCTAAACACCAATGATTTCGGAGGTTGAAGTTTCCTCCTCAAGAACTTGAGGAACATACAAAGAACAAAAATTTAAAAGCTAGAAATTAATCTATGGAATGGAATGTTATTGCTTGATGAATTGAGGGATTTATATAGGCTAAAGAATGACATATTTTAGTCTATTCAAGCCCAAAAATCAGATATGGAAGCAATATTTGATCAAATATGGAGGAAGATGAAGTTTTCCCATCAAAAATCTCTTGCACGATGCTATGTTTTAGCAGAAATCCGGACTAACCGGCCCCTGTCAGTCTAGAACCGGCCCCGGTCGAAAAAGGGCTCATTTGGGCGAAAAACACCTTCCGACCGGCGTCGATTCTTGCCTGACCGGCGCCGGTTGTTGCTCCCAAAAATGCGCTTCCTTTCTCTTCTTCTGAAATGGATCAAAAAGTGTCGGTTTTTGTCCCGGGATTTTGGGGATGTTCCGCTACCAATTTGGACATGATTCCTTCACCAAAGTTGTAGATAATGAAGTCTTCTATCCACCAAAACTTGAATGACGTGTTTGTATTCAACCAAATCAAAAGATATTAATAAAACACTGAGAGGTATGCATCCTGAAATCCCACCAGCAACATCTGACTTTATTGGTTGATTGAGTTTTGTTTCTTTCATATTTTGGCCATCACGTCTTCATAACATTTGTACCTTATTGAGTTAACATTCACATGAAACTCGAATCGAGTGATTTCGAGTTCTCTATAATAAGTTATAATCAAATTATGGTGAGAACGTCATCCTCTTGGTCTCAAAAAAACCGTTCATCACAATGTTTTATTCTTTAGCTCTCATTCTGAAGGTATTTGTCTGATTTCTCTTCTTTTCTTCAATAAATACTTGTAAATACTTATGTTAAACACAAGTAAATATAACGGCTATCAGTGGTGATTGTAGTACTTTTGGGGTGGCGAAGCTCTTCGGATGCAGAGGTTTAAGAGGGCCGGCGGTTGTGCATCCATATGCTTACTGTTGATTTCAATTTTAATAGGCCGGGAATAGTTGTTTTCTGCATTTTTGAGCCTATGTGATGAAATTCCCATGGATTTATAAGGAGTAGTTGATTTTCTTTGATATACGAAGTATATATATCTTTTTTCATTGAAATATAATTCAAAATAACATTCCATTTAAATCCATAGAATTCTATAGATTCTATATAATTCCATTAAAATCCTGTGAAATCCAAATCCTTAAAAATCTTTCAAAATAAAAGTTGGGGACACCCCCCGAAATATATACCGGAGTACAATTGTTAGAAATGTTTACTTCCAACCAAAAATTGATCTCGTTCACTTTTACTGATTTACACTACTTTTTGTGCAATGATATTATTATTTGGTTGAAGCTAATTATTTATGTCACTGCCAATGACATACACTTTTCTTTGAGAATTAACTCCTTAAATAGTACTAAAGCGACAAAAAATGCACAATTATGAGTTCCATAATGAAACTAAAAATGCACTCACCTAACAAAGGTATCCTTAATGAAATACGCTAAACATATCTATTATTTAAAATTAATAATCAAAAAACTTTTCTAGATGTGTTACTCGCAACAGTGCCGCCTTGTACCCAAACTCTTGCCACCACTGTCCGCCGCTACTACCCTTCACCATCGCTGCGACCAAACCAGTGCCGACGCAACCGCAAATCCTAGCGCTACCACCACTGCACCCATGCCGGCAATATAATATAATTATCAAATCTATGACAAAATTTTCAAATAGGTATAAAGAGAAATGTTTTTCTGCCACAATATAATTGCCAGTGTATACGTAATTGCCAAAAATTTGGCAAAATGTTTAGACAATATCCAAAACCTGGAAAACTGAATTTTAACGAAATTATAATTTTGACAAAATCAGAAATCTGAAGTTGATGTGCGAATCAGAAAAATAGATGCCAAAAACTTATACGTAGTAAAATTTTACCAAAAAACTGCCATAATATTAAGGTAGATTCTATGGTACCCAAAAGGTACTGTACCTTTGTCCACATGGACCAATGAGAATGTTGCAGTTTAATTATTTAAATCAAAATTAAAAATGATATCATGACTTGGACCAATCAAGTGAATGGTAGGTACGGTACCCCATTTTTTAAATGGGTACCGGAGTTGTCACCTAATATTAATTATTAAATGGGCTTTTGACCTAAATATTGCGGGCTACTTAATAGTGGGAAATGGACAAAAAAATCTTTTTTTTTTGTATTTCCAAAAATACAACTACTAAGCATGAAATTTACTAAATTATCCCAACCCTAGTGATAACATGCACAATGACATTGTCGCCAGTGACATCGCCACAGTGACACGCCAACTCCAGCTACAGTGACACATCTACTCCGGCCTCAGTCACATGTCTACTCCGGCTAGTCACACCGCCACAGCGACATCATTGTCATTGACACCACCATAGCGCCACGCCTACTCCGACCACAGTGACCTGCCTACTCTGGCCACGATAAAACTGCCTCACCATCGCTGACTACCACTCCCCAACCCTATACCACCGCCATTAATTACCCCCCTCACACCACTGTCACTGCCACACCCTCACGCCACCCTCACTGCCACACAAATTTTGATCATATTGTTGTTCAATGAAAGCTGAGAAGTGATGTTTAATGAATTCATAGTAAATTATGTTCAATTTTAAACGTAAGTTATCATGACACTATAATGTAATTCTTGCATTAGGTCAATAAATTCATAAACTTACATGTTTATGGCCTGTCGCATTGGGAAAAATCTTACATGTTGCTCTGCACGACTGCACCCCACCCTCGTATGTCGGCTCAAAATAAGATTTGAATGTAGGAGATAAAGCAACATGTAAAGCTTCATAACGTTAGTTATGAAATACTCCGTAACAATAAAGATTTCCCATACGACCGGCGACGAGAAAATTAGTACGTAGTATTAAAATTTGATCTTTTGAGCCTTAAAAGATTTTCCATAAACTGAGTAAACTTTAATTCATTTAGTATACCTCAAAATTTCCAACAGAATTTACGATGTTGTGAATTGTGATACGTCCATATTTCAACATGCATTTTATGCGTGTTGGGATTGATTTTAGCCAATTTTCCTAGCTTCAATGCGTCACAAAGCGCCTATTTAACTCAAGTCATACTTGTGAGAATAAATAGGAGGCTTACTAATGTGGTAGCCCTAGATGTCATATAAGTAATATAAAATAATATAAGTGTTCCGAGTACATTAGGAAACCTAATAAATATGAAAACCTAATTAAAGTATTAATTACACTATTACACCCCCCCAAGCTGTGCAAGCGAAACAATGCGCAGATTGTCTCTAAGAAAAATAAAACGCTGTGGAGATAGACACTTGGTAAATATATCTGCTAGGTGAAAATGTGTAGGAATATAGTGATGTATGTTTTCTCGCACTTAAAATGGTTGTAGAAAAGTGGTTGAAAGTACGAGTATCATCTCCACAGGGACGGACAAAAGGGAATTAAAGATTAACTAAAATTCAGCGATTAAAAAGAAATAAATAAAATAAAATGCAATTGTGCGAGTTTGGTTGGTTGAGTAAAATAAAACTAATGCTAATGAGCGAGTAAAAAGATTGGGTTTCCTTAATTAACGACGAAGGGAACATGGATTGATTCCGGGGTAACAAGATTTCTGGCAGAACAGGCCTAATTACATTTTAAGTTCTTACCGCTCTCGCGGCGTAGAGTACAATAATTTAGGGGACCAGACTGATCTCTCATGCGACAGGATCCTAAATTATTGCCAAAACGAGTGAGCTTACGGCTCCATAATCGCTACTAATCTCTTAGTGAACGATTAAGTGTGTGTGAATGTGTCCTAGAAAAAAATTAGATCTCTCTTAATTCATTTTACATGCAATTGTAATTCTAGCTGCAGTCTAGGTTACAAGAGATATCAGTTAAATTATTCAAACACAAATTAAACGGCATTCATGCAATTAAACTGACAAGAATCTAGCCATACATCATGATTAACCCCTTCATCAACCCCAAATCTCTAATTAAACTACTCACGCCTCATAATTGGCGAATCAAAAGAATTGGGATGAATAGAATAAATTGTCATTAATTAAAAGAATTGAACTTACAAAGAATCTCAAAAGATTGATGAACAAGGCTGAAAAGCCCTCTAAAATTCGTGCTAGGCACTCTCTCTAAGCTCCACTTGAAAATGGGGGTTTATAGACTGTTTAAATAGAAAAGGCGGGTGAAATTTGAGTTGGATTGAGATTTCCGGAGGCAGGCACGGTGCCAGGCACGATCGTGCCTTCGATCGTGCCTCCGGAGCAAAAACGCGCATTTTTGGCAGTAGCTCCGCGGAATGCTTTCTCTTCACGCACGATCGTGCCTCACTTTGAGGGAACGATCGTGCCTACTTAACTTTCGAATTTGATGACGCTTACTTTACGAAAGTTGTAGATAATGAAGTCCTCTATCCACCCCAACTTGCAAAATGGGATTTGAATCATCCAATCAAGAGATATGATCAAAATGGTGGAAGGTCGCATTCTCAAATCGCAACAGGGATCATCTGACTTCATCGTCTGTTTTCACCTTCTTCCTCTCAGATTCTAGCAAAGGTGTCTTTATATGATTTGTAGACCTTGAAGTTATTTCATTTGGACTTTGAATCTTGTTCGTTGGATGTTTCTACAAGGAGATATGCTTGAACGATTGACAGAAGGTCATCCTGATCGCCGTTTCAAGCTCTTTTCGTCTTCTTTTGATCTCATAACCAATCCTAGAGCTCTTTTGTCATCAAATCTTCATCGTGAACCTCCCGGAGACCTCCATAGCTCTCAAATCAATCTCAAATGCTTCTCAACTCATCCCGATTTCTCCTCAAGCGCCGGTGCCGAACTATAAAATCCTGATTTTGACTCCAAATAACACAAAACTCGAACCAACGTCTGTTAAATATAACTTGAGCTAAAATTGAGACTTGTAACACCTTAAAGCTAGAAAAACCATCAAAAGCGGATCTCAACACGCATCAAATGCGTGCCTAAATACAAACTTATCACATAGCGAACATCCAAATCTCCATGGGAGACTCTCTCACGAACAAAATGATGATCGATGCTGATGTGCTTGCTACGAGCATGTTGAATAGGATTTGTGAACAAATAAGAAGCTGAAATATTATCACACATGAGTTTCACCAGTTCGTGAATAGGGAATCCCAACTCGAACAATATGGACTAATAGTGTAATTAATACTTTAATTAGGTTTCCATATTTATTAGGTTTCCTAATCAAAGTATTAATTACACTATTAAAATTAAATAAGTGTTCTGAGTACATTAGAAAAACTAATAAATATGGAAACCTAATTAAAGTATTAATTACACTATCAATACTTTACCAGGTTTTGGTTTGGAATTGGTGTTTTTAGAGTTAAAATCACGAAGTTGAGGCCGACACCAACGTTGGAGAATTATTTGAGACAATTTGAGTCACATTTGAGAGTTGTTGAGAAGTAATGAAGCTCCACGGGGCATTAAAGAAGTGATTTTGAAGTCAAGGGAGCTCAAGGATCAAGTACGGGAACGAATGTGGCAAGGAACATGAAAAACGGCTATTTGGACCACCGCCAACATGCAACCTTGAACCAGCTGGGATGACGCTCTATAAATCGTTTGAGCTATCTTTTCGTAGAAAAATCCAAATGAAACAATTAGGGATTCCTAGGAAATATAACTCAGTGGACTACAAATCACATGAAGGCACCTTGACGAGAATGTGAGAGAATCAAGCTGAACACAAATGAGAAGTCGGATAATCACTGTTGAGATTTCAAGATGCGGTATTCCATCATTTCATCCATATCTTTTGATTGGATGATCCAAATCTGAAAATTTTTTAAATTATGGTGGATAGAGAAATTCATTAGCTACCACGTTTCTGAAGGAAGCTAGCATAGCCAAATTTGGACGGGAGGTGTGTACGGCGAGCACGGAGGCTTGGAACTCTCTAGAAGGTGCGCATGACCCGTGCACGCCAAGTGTGGGTGTTTTAATGGAAAATCTTTGCCACACACACGGCCATGTGTGTGATCGTGTGCGGCCTAGTTTCGCCCCCAAAAGCCCAAATTCGGCCCTTTACCGCTATTTTCTATTTAAAAAGACAGTAAACCCCAATTTTAGGCTAGATTGAGTTTAGAGATAAGCCCTGAGATGAGATATCAACCTAGCTTTCTAAATTGTTGTACTCTACGCGGCGAGAGTGGTAAGAATTTAGTATTGACTTGCGTTGCTCAATTAGATAATTTTCATGTCATTAAACCTGACCAGTCCCAAAATCTGATTGCCCTCAAAATCAACCCATTTTCCTTGCAATTTAGTTCCAACAATCCATTCTCGCACAATAGCTTTTTCATCCCTATGGAGAAGATACTCATACTTATACCCTATACTGCTAGATCTATTTTAAGAGCGAGAAAACTCACATCATGTTGCATTAAAAACAATTTGATGTTACACTAACATTTAAATTTTGCAACGTTGCGCAAAAAAAAAAATCATACTACAATATTGCATTAAAAGGACTTCATGTTACACTAGAGAGGTTTAACACAGATATTTCAAAAGTACATAAAAAATGTTGTTAGGTTAATGGCCCAACCAGGGGGTCAGTACATTATCCCCTTAAGCGAAGAACATCGAGGCCCAACATGAGCCTTAGTTTCAGACGTACGTCCCCAAGCTCCAAAGCCCACTAGGGGCAATTATCCACATAGCCCAAGGCATAACCGAAGAACGTCTCACTAAGGAGGCTCGGCCTCAGAAGCCTTAGCCATGAAAGGCTAGCCAGTGCAATCAAGCATCAACCACTAGAGGACGTAGGATGTCACCCGTTGGTAGCGTCACCGGGGAAAGGCCCAAGACCCGCAGGGACGCTCGTCCCCAATCACTAGGCGGGAAGCCAAGATTCTGGCGGGAGCCACATTTAATGCTGAAGATTTGGTGGTTGGGAGCCTAGTCATCCACAACCATCCACGTCAGCATGTCTACCTGGCCCTTGGTAGTATAGATAGTACTCCCTCCGTCCCGCTAAGATTGTCACATTTTACCTTTTTCGGGAAGTCCCACTAAGATTGTCCCATACAAAATTTGGTAAAGATTGTGTGTCTCTAAATCATTTTTACTTTATTCTTACTTTATCAATTTAATATCAACCACACAAACTCAGTTTTCTTAATCTCTATCAATCTAAATCTCTAATGAATGATTAAGAAGAAAGAACTAAAATGAGCTAAGTACAGAGTGAGCAAGAACATTGGAATTGTTTGGAAAACTTTGTTTTTTCTTAGAAATTATTATGTTCGTTCGATCTAAATGTTTATGATCTCTAGGGTTCATCTCCAAATTAAGTGTGTTTTGGTATCTAACTTTTTATACTAACTTTGTCCCACTCAACTTTGTCAAGTTGATGTTGGGTATGAAATTACAATAGTAAAAATTGTGTGATTGAGTTTTGTGTAGAATAGAGAGAAATGAACAAAGCCACAAATTCGTTTCTTTAAAATGGAAGTGACAAAGTTTTTTATACAAACAAAAAAAGAAAGTTTGCAAAGTCCAATGGAATTGAAAGAGTACTAATTGGGATATCATTTTAGTGTACCGTTTTAACTTTATATAGTATATATATACTAAGGAGTATATGTTTGTATTTGTAATAGGAAAATGAAAAAAATGGGAAAAAGGTTCAAATAAGCCCTTGTACCATTTCCAAACCGTCACTTAAGCCCTTGTACTAAAAAAAAGTATCATATAAGTTCGCCTACTTTACAAAGTGGATCAATTTGACCATTTAATCGACTTTTGACCTGTAATAGCAAGTTTTTAATACTTAAAAATTCTAAAAGAATTTTAAAATTTGAATAAATATATACAAAAATTGTGAAAATTTTCAAAATATCAAACTCAATATTTTTTAATTTTTAAAAATATTTGTATATTCAACATCTATTTAAAAGGTGTTTAAAATTTATTATTTTTTCTTTTTATATTTTCACATTATTTTTTCAGTTTTTTATTTTTTTTACTTTAATGTTTTTAAAATTTTATCTATTTTTATATTTATACTATTTTTATATTATTATTAGATTATCTATTCAAATTTATATAAATTTTGTAAGATTTATCAACATTCCTAATTTAATTTATAAAAAAATAACCTGCTGTAGCAGGTCAAAGAGTTTGGTTGATTTTATTTTAAAAGTAGGCGTACTTATATGATACTTTTTTAGTACAGGGGCTTAAGTGACGGATTAGAAATAGTAGAAGGGCTTAATTAAAAGTGCACGTCTAATCGCCGATTGAACGACGGAGGGGATTGACAACCTTCAATATATCGATGCCGGAATCGATCACCACACATCCCTGTAGTTATCTGAAACAATTAGTTGCGTGTAATCTCCAGGCATGCTCTCCATTCACCAATTGCAGAAACATCAAATGGGGTTGTGAAGAGCTCTTCATTCGCCAATTGCAGAAACATCAAACAAGGTTGTGAAGATGGTGTAGCTTATTAGACTTCATATATCTTTGGCGGAAGTTACATCTATATAAAGCCATTTACATTTGAATGACCTAAAGTTGCATTCCTAATTAAGGTTGTTTACATTTTGACATGTTTCCAAGTTACCTTTGAATTAAGACAAATTACATCTCAACGAGTTACATGTCAACTAACACAATTTACATTTCAACTACCTGAAGTTACACCTTAATACAAGTGATTTACATTTCATATATGAAAAGTATGAAAATAACCACTGTAGGGAGTAAATGAGTTGCACTCCAGCGTACGATTTACATTTTCCGCTAACTGAGATTACATTTCAAATCATGTAAGTTACATTTCGATACAAAGGATTTACATCATGAAAAATATTATGACAAAATAAAATTATTACTCTTCATCCACATTTTAAGTTAAACTTACATTAAATGGCTTGATTTTAAACCTGAGAGTAGGGTGCTCATTGTGCACCGCTCCCACGGTATAACAACTTCATAGTCTACTTTTAAATTATTTGTATACTCCAAATAAATTGGTGTCATGTGTAGTGCTAGCTTGACAATACACGTGTTACATATTTGTTTACTTGAATATGCAGTATTTATAGGTGTCGTGTTCTTTTTGGTTGCTTGACAAATAAGATTATTTGTGGCAATGACTTTTAGGGGAATTTGACTTTACACCCAACTTTTTGGTTAGTATGGTCGAATTCGAATCTTCCAGATCTGATATGAATCATTCTAGTCTGATTAAACCTTTTTTATCTGAATATTTCTTATTTGATTGATTGTGTGATTTTACTATTATTACTATTGTAATCTATTGTTATTATAATTGTTATTGTTATTGATAGAGTATATGGGCTTGGACCCCATGGCCCACATACTCAAGTCTACGATAACCAGAAGGACATCCACGTGGCCCCCTTCGACCTAGTGGGGGTCCGCATCGGCCAGGAACCAAACCGGCACAGAAAGCACACCTGGACACCCCGGAACCGCATCGGCCCATGGACCGCATCGGCCCATGGACCGCATCGGCCATGGGACCGCATCGGCCAAAATGCACCGCATCGGCCAGACTTCGTCCTGGCAAAATACATTTCTCTACTTTATTTACTAAGTATTGTACTCAGCCCATTAGTGGCCTTATTTCGCCCAAAGAAGGCATGATTATTGTAATGGGCCTCCTAAGCCCATGGCTAGGAGCCCAAACCCACATTTTTACCTATAAATAGACCCCTTGGGGCTAGTTATAGGGGGTTGAGAAATATAATTACTCACTTTCTCTCTCTAGCTATTACTTCTCTCTAGAACTAATACTCAGTTATTGTCATATTGTTATTATTAGTAACACTACAACATTTTAGGTCTATCAGTAGACCCTTTGCATGCCGTTGTTTTTAACTACAGTTTTGAAATTGTGATATCGTAAGGAGTTGTGTATGCTTTTGGAAATAGTTTTTAAATTAAAAAACCGTATTCATTGGGTATGGCATAGAGAATGTTTTTTTAAGCAGATAGGACAACCATTTTTAGCCATTTTTTTTATCAATAGTAGCAAAAAGAATTGTTGCCATTTTTACGCATAAAGTACATGTGATGCACGTAGAAGAGGAAGAAGCTTTCTCTTTGGGCAAAATAGAGATATCGACGAATTTTCCAAAAGGCTGGTATGTAAACGCTCAGTTTGTTGACGTTTTCCATTTTGGTTGTTTCCGGGGGAGGATCTATGTTAGGGCTATGGTGGGCTGAAGCCCAGGGTAAAGCAAAAAAAATTATTTTTTTAAGGTATTATTTTGACATAATTCCATCTAGCCCACCCCGGGTTTTTGTATAGCCCAGTCCAATTTTTCAACCTAGTCTATAAAAAAAATCTTACCATCTAAAAATCTAATATAAATGTTATACACATCACCTCCCACTTAATAAGTGGCACTTAAAATATGATTCAATTAAGAACTTGATTAATTAACATGTTCACATGAACTTGTAAAGTGTTTGAGTATCTTCAACAACATTAATTGCCCAAAAGTGAGTTCTTGGGCAGAAGTTTGTTGTGCATATAGACATTTTTCATGTTTTGAATTTGTGTTCAATTTACTTTAGTTTGATGCACAAAGTTATGGGATTAACGACTATTCTCTCTCAAAGTCTTCAAAAAAAAATTATTGAATATCTCGGTAGTCATGAGACATCTTTCTACTACACAACTCATTCTTAGGAATTGATAGAAAATAGATGGGAATATTTTTTTGAAGAAGTAAATGAGTTTTTCTCAAAAAATAAATTCATGCACCAGACTTGAATTATAATTTCTAAATATATGGTTTGTCATTGCTGAAAAGAAGCTACAATTGAGAATCATTACCACTTCGATGTTTTCAACGAGGTAATATACTTTTATTCATGGAGTTAACGACCCGGTTTAATGATAAATCAGTGGAACTCCTTTCTTTGAGTGTTTCATTTGATCCAAAAAATTCATATGAGTCGTTTCAATGTCGATGCTATTTGTACTCTTGTAAGGAAGTTTTATTCCGAAGATTTTAGTAGTCAGGACATTCGTGATTTGAATTATGTGAGGAGTTAACTAAAAGCAAAAGGTCTGATTCATATGTTAAGATGACTAGATTGATTCACTTCGTATTGGTCTTATTGTTTCTACTGCAACAATAGATAGAATGATCATTTTCTGTCGTGAAACTTCTAAAGGCAACACTCTGCAACAAAATGGATGATAGTTTTCTTGCTAATTGCATGACATTTTACATTGAAAAATATATTACTCTCAGTATAGATGTAGACTCTATTGTTGATGAGTTTTTTTTTGTTTCAAAGCCTTGTGTAGAACAAATTTAGGGGATAACTTTTATATTTGATTTTTCGCTTGTTTTGAAAAAAAAAATCAATGTATTATCAATTAAAATTTTCAGCCCAGTCTAACATTAAATCCTGGATCCGCCCCTGGTTGTTTCGGATAAAAAGTCAACTAACCAAACATACAAAACATACAAATTAGCGGATTATTTGGTCAATAACCCAAATAACAATTAAATCAGTCAAAAAATGGCTGATAGGCTCATAACCAAACACCCCCTATGTCATTTTCAATTGGAATAGAAATAGGACTTCACTTCTTTGCACTAAACACAGTCTATAACAATCAATCACAATTTAAAATCCAACAAAATTATACCATAATCATCATTATCTATACCCAAAGTCTAAATGATCACAAAAGGGGATCTTAATCTCCAACAACAAAAACAAAACAAACTTCATTAAATTGGTTAAAACCCCAACAACCAAAAGAAAACAAACTTCATCAAATCAATCATAGCCATTAATGTTCACCTCTCCATATTCACATTCTCCATCAACACCGTACCATCGTTCATCTTCAAAAGTGCACACATTCAATTTTAAATATAACAACATCCAAGGCTTAATCTCAAAAGAATTCGAGGTCGGCTAACATGAATTGATCTATGATACGCCAAACAGAGAAGACGGACAAGAAGTGGGAAAAAAGTAAGATAAAACAGAAAAAATAAAGATAAATAAATATAAGATAACAATAACATAAGAATATAAGAAAGATAAAAGATACAAAGATAACAGAGCATAAAAAAAAGCGACGAAAAAAATTAAATTAGAAAATAAAAGATAAAGAAGATAAGCAAAAATAGAGAAGAGAGAGGAAAGGTAGAAAATACATCAATCGTTCACACGGATGTGCGCCCCTCCACTTTACTCTCTCCAAAGCCATACTTTTATCCAACCCAAGAAGACACATATTAGTTCACATTCAATTTTAAATAAATATGTGAATTCAACTGCGTACATAACTAATTAAGTACTAGTTGCTTCTTTTAATTAAAAGTGCAAGTCATGAGCAATATAATTAGCTAGTTCAAGTACTAACGCATGCACTCTGAAGTATGTACTAATACATTACCAACTTCAAATATCAAAAAACAATAAGGAAAAATGATCTATGAAAAGACTAAGAGATAAGAGCTAGTGTTGATCCATCAAATTGATTTTGGAGAGGAAAGATCAAAATCTGAAATGTTTAAGCACATGCCTCCAAAAGATGTAAAAATATCAATATTAGTTCAACAAATTCTGGAATATTATTAGTTATGAACTAGATAGAGATATACAAAGTAGGAGATAAAGAAGGGAGCAAATAAAAAATGTTCATACCAATTCAGTGCAAAACTATGTCAGACTAGTATTATAAATTCAGTTGGCATAAGTAGAAAGTGTTATTTGAAGACTTTCCGTAATTGACAATTAAATCTTGAAGTTTAGCCAAATAGGTTTTAATTTGTTCAATCCATTCCTAGTGTTAGAGATCTCTATCTCTACATCTCTATCTATCTATCTATCTATCTATCTATCTATCTATCTATCTATCTATCTATCTATCTATCTATCTATCTATCTATCTATCTATCTATCTATCTATCTATCTATCTATCTATCTACATCTATCTACATCTCTATAAGCATGAATAATGTTAGGGGTATAATGAGAATGTAAAAAATGTTGGTGTCTCTTTAGGCATCATGCACTTGTACATCATGCTTTTTCTAAAATGATACTCCAAGAGCACCATAAGTCCATAACTCCGTTTCTACATTAACTTACTTCCGTTTCTCACTATTAATTTTTAATGAATAATGACCCTTCGTCATCTTCTTTTTTGTTTTAAGTTTTAAGATTAGCTTTGCCCATGTTTATTATTTGTTTTATGTTTTAAGTTTTAAAAAGCACCCAATTTAAAAAGACAATTTTTTGTTGTTGTTGTTGAAACTATAGTTTGCTTTATTATTAAGCCTAAAAGCATATTATTGTATTACCTCCGTCCCACTCAACTTTGTCAAGATGATGTTAGGTGAGAAATTAGAATTGTAAAAACTGTATGGTTGATATTTGTGCAGAGGAGAGAG
Source organism: Cuscuta epithymum (assembly GCA_945859915.1). Lineage (NCBI taxonomy): Eukaryota > Viridiplantae > Streptophyta > Magnoliopsida > Solanales > Convolvulaceae > Cuscuta > Cuscuta epithymum. The sequence continues at coordinate 1,411,339 of CAMAPF010000193.1, read as the reverse complement.
AAGTGAACAGAGCCACAAATTCATTGTTTTAAAGAAAAAGTGACAAAGTTTTTTGGAACAAACAAAATGGAAAAGTTGGCAAAGTCCAGTAGGACGGAGGGAGTATTTTCGATTCTTCTATTTATGAAAGAATAAAGGGGAAAAGGTGCAAATAGACCCATGTACTAACCAAAAAAGGTCAAATAAGCCCTTATTTAGGAGGCTCTGTCCGGCCGTCGCCATTTGGGTTGGTTCCTGGTGGAATTTTTTGATGAAATGTTTTGAGCATCTTATTCATTAAGTCTAGTTTACTCATACAAAATTTCAGCTAAAACTTCAATAGGGAAGGTATTCAAATGAATTCTTGAAAATAACTGCACACTTAGAAGCACAGTTATCTTCAAGAATTCATTTGAATGCCTTCCCGATTGAAGTTTTAGCTGAAATTTGATATGAGTAAACTAGACTTGATGTATAAGATGCTTAAAAAATTTCATCAAAAAATTACACCCGGAACCACCCCAAATGACGACGGCCGGACAGAACCTCCTAAATAAGGGCTTATTTGACCTTTTTTTGTTAGTACATGGGCCTATTTGCACATTTTCCCAAGAATAAAGTATTACTCCTATGTTGTTTTATTAAAATGTACTCCCTTCGTCCCTAAAAATTTTGTCAACTTTCTTTTTTGTCCCACTAACTTTGCCACATTCTCTTTTAAGTAAAAAATTTGTACTTTCGGTTAATTCTCTCTCCTCTTCACATATTTCAACCACACAGTTTTTACTATATTAATTTACGTACCGGTCAAACTTGGCAAAGTTTTAAGGGACAAAGGAACTAAGAAATACTCTCCCTCCGTCCCATTTTACTTGTCTTACTTTCCTATTTGGGTTGTCCCAAAATAAGTGTTACCATTCCCTTTTTAGAAAGAAATATGTGGTTCACAAAATTTCACTTTACTATACTCAAATCTCAACCACAACTTTTAACTTTTTAACCACTTTATTAAAGATTTGAGCGCATAAATTAACACACGACACTAAATGACCATATTAGCCTCATTGAACTACGTCTCTTTTTCTTGGAAACTGAAATATATTCATCCATTTTCAAATAGTGGTCGATTAACTAAAAGAAATAATGACAGGATTACTAATCCATGCTAGATGAATATGACCGAAAAAGACTACCTTAGTTTAGGGCAGGAAGTAACTACATGCATTGTGCTTGCAAATAAATGTTCATTAATCCATCCAATAAAATTTCCAATATACCCTAAAAAAATTTGTGTTTGTCCATTAGCTAAAAAATATTTAATAAGTAAAAACAGCAATACTTTAGTTTGATTTTTTGGGTCTAAACTAAAACATCCCTCCAGTGGTTCCCAACTAAATTTTCACACTTTGTCTTTTCTAGCCAAAATCCATAAACTTTGGCCATTAATTTTGTATCAACAACATTCAGGTCTTACTTCCCAAAAAGTTTGGGGTCAGTTAGCGGGAATTCACATATGATACCGGTTGAGTTTTATTCCTTCAACCCCCGGGTCCAACACTTAAGCCCAAGGATTTCAAGTGGATTGTTTAAGTGTGGATGATTAACTGATCCAACAAAAAGTAAGATGGGCTAAGAGAATCATGAGTAGGTAAAGGATCGGAAATTATTAATGATGAATAACGCCCCGATACAATACACTTGCTAAGGCCGAAGGCCGTTCGTCCTCTATTGTAGTAGAAGAGCTGCGAGTAATAAGCTAGAGTGCTAGGGCCAATAAGTTGACAACCTTTTACAATGAAATAAATGCTACTATTTATACCACCAATGAGCAGTTGACCATGCTGATGTGGAGAGCTATGAATGGCTGGTGTTCCAACCACCAAATCCCCAGCATTAAATGCGCTTCCCGCTAGAATCTAGGTTTCTCGCCTAATCTGTGGAGACGAACGTCCCCCTGGCCTAGGCCCTGCTCCAGGGGGCTCTTGCAAGCATCGTGGGCCGTCCGTATCCTGGACCTTGGGAGAATTCGTCGTATGTATTGGTTTGGACATCACATGGTTACGGGCTTTAGGTGGCGACGTTTGTCGCCAAGACCCCTGCCCACGGGCGTGATCCACTGTCGTCCTAGCTAACGCTCGTCGGATGGGCTGCCTTGTTGGTATGGACGTTCGTCCGATTGGGGGGGGGGGGGTAATGGGCTGATCCTCTATTTGGACCATTAACCCAACAATACCAATTCATTTTTGTGTAAATAATAGTATTGCATGAAACTCTGGGTGAAGGTACTCCTGATCAAATTGCTTAAATATACACATGTTTTGAAATATTGAAATATTAATCCATTATGTTAATTATTACTACGTATTCTATAGTATATAAATGAATAAATAGCAAATGTCTGTGAGTCTTGGTTTGTGAGTTATATATTACTCTCTGTGACTATTGTTTAACATGTAAAATTGCAGGGCGCTTTAGTTGCAAATTCATGTTAATGAGCATTTCTCGGGCTCTTATTCATTATTCTCCAGGTTTGGAGATGCCGCAAAGTTGTTGAATGCTTGTTTGTTAAAGAAACAACTCACCATGTTCAAAGACACTCCGTGGGGTAATTTGCTCGATGCTTCAGACATGCAATTCTCTGCCGAGATCATCCACATGCTCTTGTTACGCCTAGTGCGTCAACAACTACCAGATGAGTTGTGGTTTTGTGTGCGAAGGAAGCTTTTGAAGTTTACTTTCAATGATTTTGTCCGCATAACCGGACTACCATCTATTGGTGAGGGGCCTGAGTTGTTCACCGATGAAGAAGATTGCATTGCTAAGAAGTTCATCCATGGATGCACTGAAATGACATTTCAGCAGCTAAAGAATATGATGCAAGACTACAAGGCACCAAGGAGAGGTGATCCACTACAGGGTGTGAAGCTTGCATCTCTGTACTACACACACTTGTCCTGCTTTCCAGAGACAAAGGGACCAAAATAAACACAAAACTTCTGAAATAAATCGATGACTTTGAGAGTTTCAAGAAGTACCCTTAAGCGTTGGAATCATACAATTTGACCGTGACTCACATGAAGTCGTTAATGGTAGGCCAACCAAAGTGTTTCCAGGAAAACAAGGTCGACGATCCACTGTACCAAAAAGTGAAGTCAGCGAAGTATACGATGACTGACACCTTGGCCCTTATACTTGAAAGACCCTCTAAATCTGCTTTCGGGACTCGAAAGGAAAAGATGAAGGCTGTTGTATGTGAAAGTGAAGAAATTGAGGTCCGAGGCGTGACACTTCAACCACTCACTCCGAATCTTATTGATATGCACTAGTTTATAGTGCATAAGTGTATGTTTTTATATCGATCTTGTGTAGACTTTCCATCACTTTTAGTTAGTTTGTAAGTATTTGTTTTATTTTAGTTGTAATTGTTTTTACCTTCTATTTCTAGCTATAGAATAGTGATAGAGTTTTTAGCAAGCAAAAGGGAAGAAAAGCTGAAGACAAAAATTCTCAGGAACACAGACCCGGTCGGGTCCCTTACTCGACCCGGTCGGGTCAGATTTGACCCGGAGCACCAGAACATGCTGCAGATTTGGAAAAGATCTGATTTTGGTCAAACCCGGTCGGGTCCCTTACTTGACCCGGTCGGGTCTGACTTGACCCGGACAAGTTAACGTGCTGAAAACAAGAAATCGTGGGAGATAATCTGATTTTGACCGGTGCCCGGTCGGGTATGTACCTATACCCGGTCGGGTACCCGGCCAAAGGTGTTGAAAAACACCTATAAATAGCACACTTTTTCTTCACAAAAAAATCATCCCTTCTTCCATATACTTAAGCTCAGTTTAGAATAGCATTTCTTTATATTTCTTTTAGCATGTTTAGTCTCCAAATGAGGAGCTAAACTTCCAATTCTTGGTTTTGCTCTTGAAGCTTGATTGATTATTAAAGTTGTGAGTTATTTTCTTACTTTCTCCTCTTGATTATTAATTCTTCCTTTAATCTCATTCTATATCATTGTTGGAGGGTGGCTAAGTGACGATTAGTTAACGTTCCAACATTGATTATTACTAGAAACGTTCAACGAACCGATGGTTAAACGTTGAAGGTTTCACAAGTAAGTAACTTCGGTTTATTAATGCACGGTCGTGGTTAATAAACTTAAGAGGGATTAATTTTGTTGGTTAAACCGAAACCGTTGTGTTGAGGTTATCAATCTCAATTGATTTCATCAAGGAGTTAAAGAGGTTAAATACTACTATTAAATCGGTATACGGCGTTGTTCTATATTTGGTTAATAGTAAGGGTTATTAATGAACGGTCGTTGTTAATAACTACCCTCGATGAATTGGATATAATCCTCGATTGAGTATTCGAGAGGGGATAAGTTATAGATATAACAATGATCGACTAAAATATATCAACAAGTGGAAAGTAGCAAGACCAAGTCCCTTTTATTCTTGAATTTAATCCCATATAACTCGTTCATCTTCGTGCTTAATTTAATTAAATCACTCAACAATCAAAACCCCCCTTTATTTACTATTTACATAAAAAGAAAGTTATTCCTTTCCCTGTGGATACGAACTCTACTACGCTATACTACGTATAAGTATTAGTATTGAATTTATTTTGAGTGCACACACGACAAAGAGCACGTCACTTATTCACCAACAGGAAACCATGTGAAGAGGAGAGTGGAGAAGAAAGGAGAGTGGATCGAGGAGAAGTTGAGAAGAAGGAAGAAAGAAGAAAAGTCTCGTCTAAGAAATAAGAACAAATGTTCAAGTGTCTTGATTTATGCCAAAAATAAGTCTAGATCTAGCCTCAGTGAACCTTCGAATAGTCATGCTAGTAGTGTTGTTCCTAGGAGTTCTATTTCTAGTACGTTTGTCAAGAGTCGTTGTTCTATGAGTTACGTTAAGTCAATGAATGTATGTTGTTTTGAGTCTGATTCCTCCTCTGATTATAATGATTCTGTGGTTGTTAAGAAATGTGTTAAGAAACCTCATTCTGAGAAAGTGAACGTTGAGGGTGAGTACAAATTAAACTACCGTTTTTAAGGTATCCCCTCAAGGTTCACTCACTTAAACATCTCAGAAGGCTATCTCAAGAAACAATTCTGACAAAACATCTGTCTGAACAACCATTCACAATCAAAGAAACCTCCTTCGCTCCTAAATTCAAACAAAAATGGGTTCCTAAGGCTGAAGCTGACAAATTAAAAACAACAAACTCTTCTCAATCAGCTAGCCTAGGTTCCCAAATTAAACAAAAGTTGAAACAGTTCTTTAACATTAATAAGGAAGGACCCATCTATAGATGGGTACCTATTCAAACTTAATCTGTTTTGCAGGTCAGTCATGTGTGGCATCTTGATTCTGGTTGCTCGTCACACATGACTGGACATAAAGAACTACTGAGCAACTATACTTATCACTTTGGAGGAAACGTGAGGTTTGGGAGCAACGCATCGTCCCACATACTTGGAATCGGGGATGTCAATTGTGAGAGTGTCACCATAAAAAATGTGTCATTTGTACAAGGACTAAAGCACAACTTGTTTAGCATTAGTCAATTTTGTGATAGTGGAATGAAAGTTAGATTCCATGCTAAGCAATGTTGCATGATGGATATGAGTGGGAAACCATTTTTAAAGTGTCAAAGAAGAACAAATCTCTACATTATTGATCTACAATCTGTACGATCCACCATATCCATTTGTCTCTTGTCCAAAGCTTCTGAAGAGCAAAACAATCTATGGCACAGACGCCTCTCACACTTGAATCTGCTTGCAATGAGTTCCCTCTCATCGAAGAAGCTTGTAAAGGGACTACATGTTCCGAAAAACTCTCCCAATCATCATTATTCTTCTTGCCATTTGGGAAAGATGAGGATAGCATCACACAAGTCAAAGCAATTTCCCTCCTCATCTCGTCTCCTAGAGCTACTACACATGGATTGTGTGGTCTGATGCTCGTGCACAACATAAATGGACGCAAATACACTCTGGTCATTATTGATGATTACTCACGCTACACATGGACCAAGTTTTTGCGATCTAAGGATGAACAGCCAATCTAATTATGACGTTCACCAGGACCATACAGAGTTATCTAGAGCATAATGTGAAGATCACCAGAACTGACAATGGGACGAAATTCAAAAACAAGGAACTGACTGAATTCTACGAAGTTCAGGGGATCACTCAACAGTTTTATGCAACTAAAACACTACAACAGAATGGTGCTGTAGAGAGACGGAACAGAACCTTGGTGGAAGTAGCCAGAACTATGTTGTTACAGTCGAAGCTTTCTCATTTCATGTGGGCTGAATCTATCAATATGACTTGCTTCACATAGAACAGAATGGTCATCCACAGGTGATTTAACAAGACTCCTTACGAGATTGTGTTCAAGCGACTCCCTAACATTGTCTTCTTCCGTGTCTTTGGCTGTAAATGCTACATTATGAATGACAGCGATGCTAAGGGGAAGCTTGATCCAAATGCAAATGAAGGGATTTTCATTGGGTATTCTACCAATTCCAAGGCCTACAGATTATACATGAAGGATAGAAGAACCGTCATAAAGAGCATCAATGTGAGCTTCTATGAAATGGCGGACATGACAACAGAACATTTCCAAACTGAACCAACAAGTTCTAGGGATAAAGAGGCTCAATCATCTTCTGGAATAGGAGAACAGGTTGGTGAGACAATATCGGATGAGCACGTGATACTAGATTCATGGTTTGAGCACTTCTACAGCCAGCCACGTGCATCACCAGCTACAACCTCTACAAATCCTCACACCTACGTGTTGCCTGTTCCCACAGCAGAAGAATCACATACTCCTATTCAGAATGATGATGATCACTCACATGAAGAAGCTGAACATGATCAACCAACACCACACACTGAACAATCCGAGCAACCTGAGCAAGCTGAAACACAAAAGACTCCTGAGGCACAGGAGACCAATGAATATGCTGATCCTGATCAACCAATCATAACTCCGTTGCATCTCCCTCATGAGAGAAAATGGACAAGGGCACATCCGCCAGAGCTAATAATTGGTGATCCATCCAAAAGAGTCAGCACCAGAACCGCATCAGTTAACGAGTGCTTATTTTCCGAGTCAGAAAGAACCAACAAAGATGACGGAAGCACTGGATGATCTGGACTGGATTATTGCAATGCAAGAGGAAATGAATCAATATGAGAAATTGAAAGTCTGGACCCTGGTGCTTAGGCCGTACAGGAAAACCATTATAGGCACCAAATGGGTTTTCAAGAACAAGAGGGACGAAGACGGTGTCATTATCAGAAACAAGGCCTGCCTGGTCGCAAAAGGATACAATCAACAAGAAGGAATCGACTACGATAAAACCTTTGCGCTAGTAGCGAGAATAGAGGCCATCAGATTGTTTCTTGCTTATGCTGCTCACAAAAGCTTCAACGTCTATCAGATGGATGTTAAAATTGCCTTTCTGAATGGAGACCTCAAAGAAGAGGTCTATATGGCTCAACCCGACGGATTTGTTGATTCTGAACGCCCTAACCATGTTCATAAGCTGAGAAAAGTCTTGTATGGACTGAAACATGCATCGAGAGCTTGGTACGAAGCACTGTCAGATTTTCTTGAGGAATCAGGCTTCTCGAAGGGAAAGATTGATCCAACTCTCTTCATCAAATGTCATAAGGGTGACATCATGATGATACAAATTTATGTGGACGACATCATCTATGCTTCGCCGAATCCAAATTTCTGCCAAAAGTTCACCAACCTGATGTGCACCAAGTTTGAAATGAGTATGATGGAAGACTTGAACTTCTTTCTAGGGCTTCAGATAAAACAAATGTCAGGCGGAATCTTTATTAATCAGTCCAAGTACATCCATGACATGCTCAAGAGATTCAAAGTAGACAACAAGTCAACGATGAAAACCCCTATGTCTCCCTCACATAATGTGACACCGCTCCCAATTTAAACTTGGATTTATTAATCCATTAATATTAAAATCTAAGTGAAAGTACAAATACTAATTCCGAGGAGGATAATTAGTTAAAGTCATGAATGTATATTCACTTTGAAATAGGGGTGCAAATGAGCCGAGCCGCTCGTGAGCCACTCGTGAGCCGCTCGGTCAAAGCTCGGATCGAGTTCGGTCAAACTCGAGCTCGAGCCGAGCTCGAGCCGGCTCGTTAGGCTGTCGAGCCATAAACGAGCCTAGTAATTTTAGGCTCGCTAGCTCGCGAGCCGGCTCGCGAGCCTAGTTTTATATGTGTGTATATTTATATTAATATATGTATATATATAAATATAATATAAACTAATATATATATATATATATAATATATATACATGTAATATAATTAATATGTAAATATATATAGTACTGATTGGGGCGATTGGTAAATGTATATGAGGATCGGGGAGATATACATTTTTCGTTCCCGTAACTCTAATTTTAGTTAAATCATCACGGTTTGGTCATTTTTTATTTATTTTGGACAAAATTAAGCATGTAAATTTGAATTTGCAAATGGGATGTTAAGCAAAAATATTCAAAGATTGTTTCAAACTTGAGCTCGAGTTTGAACCCGAACTTTGAGCTAATCGAACTTTTAACTTTTGAGTTGACGAACCAAAAATTATCGAGTTGAGTCGAGCCGAGCCGAGCCGAATCGAGCCATGTTAATATTGGCGAGCCGAGCTCGAGCCCGGATTTTTTGAGCTCGTTCGAGCCGAGCTCGAGCTCGAGCCTATACAATATATTTCGAGCTCGAGCTCGAGCCTACATAAACTCGGGCTCGGCTCGGCTCGTTTGCACCCCTACTTTGAAAACTAGTTACAAGTATATTAATCATACTGGAAATGATTGATTGATTAAATTAATACTGATTAATTAAATTGTGGACCGGACCCAAAACATGGGGAGGGTGTCACGCCCCGGACCGCATCCGTGCCACGTAGACAACCGCCGTACAACCCAATAAGAACAACGTAGTCCATTCTTATTAAATCATACAAGGCGTCCGATAGATTCTATTGCCAAACCGATTAGTAAACCCATACAATCAACATCAATATATAAACCAAACAAATGCGGAAATAAAGTATGTTTGATAATTAGCCACACGTGGCAAACATGAGCACGCAGGCCCTTTGACAGTTTACCAAAAACATCATTTAAATATCCATGAGCATTTTCATAAGTCAAATAAGAATGGAAGCACGAACCACGTCTTCCTTATTGATGATCACCCTAGGCAAAGGTGCAGGAATAAGTCTCAAGCCTTAACCTGATAAATGTGAGGCCCCTCGAAGGGGTCAGTACTCCATAGAAAGTACTAGTGACAAGCAGGCTATATGAGGAATAACTAATGTTTCAGACACGAGACCCAAAAATAGGATGATGCATATATTTATAGGTGTAACCATTGTTACCCCATTCCCAAGATAATACATACTGGATATACTTGTAAAATACTTGACCCGTAGGTTGTTTTCTCACAAAAAGTCTTTTAGAGATAAGGTACTTACCCAACCTTTCCCCTTTCATTCCTGAATGCCTAGCTCAAGAGCTACATTCTACCTTCATAATATCCTACCGAGTTTCAGGAGTGTTTACCGTCCCGGGGATACTCAACCCCAACCGAGCTTTAGGATCATTTACCGTCCCGAGGATACTCAACCTCAACCGAGTTTTAGGATTGTTTACCGTCCTGAGGATACTCAACCTCAACTGAGTTTTAGGATTGTTTACCGTCCTGAGGATACTCAACCTCAACCGAGTTTTAGGATCATTTACCGTCCTGAGGATACTCAACCTCAACCTTATTCCTTACCAACCCTAACCTGGATATGGCTAACCTTTCCTTCACTTAACTATGGACAAAACCTAGTCCTATAGTCATATAATAATCCTCAATGAACAACGTGGGCAGGTCCCACCCGAACGGCCCTCGTTATGTTCGTTCAACACTGACTATTGGGTGTAAAACCCAATACTCGATCGAGTACCTACCTGTACTCGGTCGAGTATAGGAGGCAGGAGCCTCCCAGGGCTATTCTCCATTAATACCCGATCAGGTATTTTCCAATACCCGGTCGGGTATAACTAGGGGTGGTTCGGTATGGTATATCTTATATTTTTTTTCATACCTTTGCCATACCAAAACTTTCGGTATGCAAAATTTGCATACCTTTACCTTACCGAAGTTTCGGTATACCGCATTTCGGTATACCGAAGTTTCGGTTCGGTAACGGTACGGTATCGGTATATTACCGTGCATGTCTCCCAATACAAAAAATTATCATTGACTAACGAAATATACTAAATCGTTATTACTAGCGACATATTAAATCTATTATTAAAATGTTACGAAATACAATTAATAATCTATTGATGTCAATTCAATATTGAAGAATAACTATTATTAGTATATTTAAGGAGTTCAACATGCCACATATTAAAAAGTTACACATTCTCCTAAAATAACTTAAACAATATAGATATAATTAAATCAATAGTGATCTCTAACAAAAAAAAATAAAACTATTCAAACAATATGGATATAAAATCATTTATTCCTAATATGATATTGTGTATTCGGTCATTTTTATAATTTTTTAAAAATTGAATAAGACTTTCGGACAAAGTTGTGTGTCTCGACTCGTGGAATCCCTATGTAAATACACTTGTCACATAAGTGTATCTCTCTTCACTCGTCAGCTACTTAGCGGCTCAGCCATCACGACTTGCAAGCTCTTGGAACAGGATGGACTTGTTTCTTGACATTTGTACATTACTCATTAGTCATTAAGGTTAGCGAAGTAGAAGCCTATAAGGTTATAGTGAATTTGAGAAATTGGACCTTTGTTTTTGTATTTTTGTATTTGTAACCAACTTAAGTATTAATTTTGGGCTTTAAAATTGTAATGGATTTCTACAATATATTAGAATTAAAAGTAATTGTTGAGTAGAGAGTCGGTACGGTATTATACCGGTATACCACGGTATTTGAAAACATTTACCATTACCGTACCGAAATAGATCGGTATGGTAAGATACCGTACCGAAAATGACGGTATACCAATATTTCGGTATTTTACGGTATTTTTCGGTACGGTAAGTGCGGTATACCGATATTTCGGTATTTTTGCCCACCCCTAGGTATAACAGTTGACTCGGCGGTCAACGCCCGTTTGACCGCCCAAACGGAGTCCGATTAACGTGAAATTTTGCATGCATGTACTCCTTGAAGTCCTTGATCCAAACATACCTGTTTTGGTCCTTGGAACATCATACATATCAATTTATAATCATTTCACTAATCAAACCTACATTTCATGCTTTCCAACCTTGTTATAGTTCTTAACATAACATAACACATGCTTTAATACCATTAATCAATTCATAAAACATATTCTTGATTTATTTAGGTAATCTCATGCCTCGCGCAAAAGTTATAAAGCATATAGCCGTCTTCTCACCTTAAAAGAAGTTTATGAAGTTCTAGCCTTTCTTATTGAGCTCCGGTGAAACTCCGGCAAACTCCAACTAACTCCGGCGACAACTATGGCGACCCTTTCAACCCCGTGAAAGTTCCTGAAATACCTTATACAAGTTAATAACAAGGTTTTATCATCACAAAACCCATATCAATACAAATAACCTCTAAAAGGTTATTTTCCGACGAACCGGACAACTTTGTTCTCTAAATCCGTTTTGGATATGAACCAACCTTCCAACCCCTTATTCCTCACATGTAACATGTAGAATGATCCTAATGGTATGAAATATGATTATATAATCATATGGGAAGATTAAGGAAAATGAATGGGATTAATAAGTTATTACCTTGTCAATCCTCAAGTTTTTCTCCTCTTTTCCCTTCTCTTTTTCCTCCTCCTTCTCCCTTAGCCTTGGTGCGAGTATGGTTGATAGAAATGGTGATTTGCAGACCTTCTCTCCTCCAGGATGAAGGATTGGTTCGAATGGATGGTATAGGGAGTGATTGGGGTGCATTTTGGCTCCTTCCATGTTGATAAAAGGTGAGGGGTCCCCTTGGAGTCAACTCTTGTCTCAACCTCCCCCCTTAGCCCGCCCCTATCATCCTAAGACAGCATTTGCACACTCCTCTCATTGATTGAGAGCTGGAAAAACGTGGGGTGGCCCCCACTCATGTGGGAGGTCACCCCTTTATGTTCCCAAGTGTACGCTTGGTCCCGAAAGTTGTATTTTCCGGGCTGTTTTAATCATATTTCATTTTATCGGGTAAAATGAAATATCTATCATTCTTCCAATTATTATTGGCTATGAGAATGAATGTATATCCCCCAACTTTAATTTAGTGGTCTCCATAATTTGTTATGGCCATTTATCTGTCAGTACTTCGGTACCGATAAATGGGCTTTATATGCCCTATTGGTAACTCACATAGTTTATATGGTCCAACAAGGATACCCACCATTATACACATATTATCTTTGTTGGTCCCGTTTAATATGGTAATCAGTCTAGAGGGGGGGGGGGTGAATAGACTGATTAATTTTTCAAACTTTTTCTCAAAGTCCAGACTGATTCTGGTGACAGAGAAAGGCTGGTTCTGATATCAGAACTGGCCTTGGCAGCGGATTCTGATCTGTCCGGGTAGCCTCAGAAACACTAAGGCAAATGCCTTTCTGATAACTCTGAAAACAAGATCTGCTGAACACAGATTCCAAGTCTTGGAGTTAGTCAGTTAATATCTTAAGTGTAGAAATATAAATTGTAGTAAAGTAAATGACACCGGATATTTTTATAGTGGTTCAAGGAACAACGCGTTCCTCTAGTCCACTGTTCCACTAGCTTTGAAGTAGATCGGTTACAAAGCTAATCCCTAGCACTTAAGAAGCACTCCTCGTCTTCTTCAAGCCTAGATGCCACCCAGGATGCAATTCCACGTCCTGATGGCTGGTCCTTTAACTCAGCTTCCCGGAAGTATCACCACTTCACTACTGCAGTTACTTGGACGCCCTTCTTTTCAGAAGATCCTTTGAAAAACACAAAGTTTTTCCTCCAACTTGCTTCGTTACAAAAGATGTTTGATGAAGATCTTGAAGTGTTGAAGAACAGGATGAACTTTGCTCTTGTTGGGGATGAGAGATTGTGAGGTTGAATCTTCCCAACGTAAGCTTTTTCTTGTTTTTGTGTTGTGGAGTTTGAATCTCAAGAATGCTTGTAGTATGAAGTTCAGAGCAAAAGTTTTAGCAAAAGTTATTTTCCTGTTCTTCGGTGAGTAGCTTATATACTTGGGTTGTCTGCCCGTTGGAGGAGGAGACAACTGCATTGAATGCGCGTACTGTTGACTTGACCGCCGTTTTGGAAGGTTTCTATTTTTATAATATATCTTCCAGATTTATCGGTCAATCATTTGCAATAAATCCAAAGCGTATCAGGCTCATTTAATGTGCATTGAATGCTTTCCTTTCATGCACAGTCTTCTAGCCGTTGGATGTTATACCCGTTGAGCTCATAGTTGTTGGATGTTGCTTGAAATCTTCTAAGAGTTAGTCGGACTCTGATCGGAGTCTTCTGATACGATGGATTCTGATGGCTTTCTGAAGAGTAGCTCTGATGTAGTTTCAAGTCGGGCTCTGGTGTACGAACTCTGATGCTTGTCGGATGTTGAGTTCTGATGAAGTTATTCACCGAACTCTGATGCTTCTCTGATGAGCAACTCTCATGAACTGTTGAGAGTAACTCTGATCGGATCCACAAGCGAGCAACTCTGAAGGCAGTTCTCATAGAGCAACTCTGATCAGATCCATAGAAGAGCAACTCTGATCGTCGACTATACTAATACTTACATCAGAAAGTACTAATACATGAAATCTAATTTGGGGGTACTTTAAAATTCTAATCTAAATAACCTAGCATCATCAAAATCTAATTACATTTATTCCTTACAATTTCCCCCTTTTTGATGATGCCAAAACCCTTAAACTATTTCCAGAGAAGTGCCTTTCACCATGAAGGAAAATAAGTTAAAAAATAAGCTTTCATTTAGAATCTTGGTGGGCACTTGGCATAGAAAATAGTAAGAGTAAGATACAATCAATCAGATAAGCGAAATAAGAAATAACACAGGATATCAGAGAAAAAAAAAACAAAATGCAAATATTTGAAATTGCTATGCAAAATAGAGGCAAGCTGGTTATCTTATTAATGAAAGATATTTAAAGCAACAAGAGGATAGAGTTTAGATATCTTCCTCTTCTAGTTGAGCTTCCTTCGCCTCAATTTCCTTCAGATCAGCATTTATTCTGGCTCTGATTGTAGCAAGGTTCCTGGGATTCTGATATTCTGACCAAGCAGGTTCAAGCTGGCAATCTAGATAGTTTCTGATGGCTTCTGATAGGTCCTTGCCAGGGATCACTTTCATTCGCCACCAGTCTTCTGCTTCTTGCATGGAGCCACCATGGTTAATGATTATCAGCCCATCTTTATCTAGAATCAGATTCTCCTTTTGATAGGGAGTCATGTGTTTTTTCATTTCTTGGAACTGGGCTGCATCAGGCTTGGCTAGGTCATTGTTGATCCATTGAGCCAGAGTGAGTGAAGGAGTTTTCTTCTTTCCTTTCTTGGAGCGAGGAGGGGTTGTGTTGGTCCCAGTTTAGCAGACTAACGATCAGCTAGATGAACATCATCGATAGACAGAAGAGAAAGATTTCATATAATGATATAAGCTTTATCGAGAACAGTGAAACCTTCTTTCTGTAGTATCGAGAAGTAAATTTGGCAGCGTAAGGCTAATGTGTATTGATCGATATCGGTACCTGTACACAAGGCGCGTATTTATAGGCGATGTACAGGTTACCGATTTAGGTATACCTTGGAAGTTGGGCCAAGGCCTTTTTGGGCCTTATTCCCTTTACCTTATTTGCTACATAATAAATACTAATCTAATACCATAAATGGTATAACTAGTCTACTTTATTTAAACAAGACATTACAGACAAACTTGACCCACAATAAAAGTTCTAACAATCTCCCCCTTTGTGGTCAAGTGCCGTCTTGCTGGGTTTCTTCACTTCTGAGCTTTGTAATAGTTCTTTCTGAGATTAAGTGCGTGCTCATAGTTTCTGAGTGAGTTTCTTCTATCAAGTTGCTTTTCAATGGCTTGTAGAATATTGTTAATTCTGTGCAGTTCCTTCTGGTCTCCTTCAGTGGCTTCAGTCGATTTCTGTCCAAGTTCTTGTTTCTTTGATCGGAGCTGCTCCTGGATGATCTTCAACGTTCCGTCACAATACTTGTTAATTTCATCCACGAACATTAGACGTTTTTCGTTGTTATGATTCAGATAGATGACTGATACTGGATTGTCAAAAATATGATATGCTTCAAAGGATTCAAGGCCAGGTCTACTCAAGTCCGGTCTAGTAAGATTCACTTTTGAATAGTTGTGCTCTATGGTCATCTGGAGGTCATGAGAAGCGTAGAACCGAACTTGTCTTGTCATGAATCTTTTTATCGCCTCGAAGCCTTCTTTAGCGAGTCTGTCTTTGTGAACTGGAAGCTCCCTGCACCTCATGAACATTTGATAAATGTCATCCATGTGCAGTAGAAAGAAGTCATTCTCTTGACAGGTGAACTCCGAGCCATCAGTACGTTGTAGACGAAAAATCATGAACTTAATTGTCTCCAGGTGATCTTCTGTAATCTCCAAGATTTTCAATATGGGACATCCACTTGTTGCAAGGTTGTGATTTAGAACTTGTCGACGTTGCCCTGTGGATCTATGTCCTAGCATATACAGATTTCCTCCTCTATATTTTCCTTTCAAGTGATTGATTCCTCGCATTTTTAAT
This sequence comes from Cuscuta epithymum, assembly GCA_945859915.1. Classification (NCBI taxonomy): domain Eukaryota; kingdom Viridiplantae; phylum Streptophyta; class Magnoliopsida; order Solanales; family Convolvulaceae; genus Cuscuta; species Cuscuta epithymum. Next base: position 1,395,503 of record CAMAPF010000193.1, on the reverse strand, counting down.
TCACTGAACTTCTTGACTTTTTCTGGTTGTCTCCAAATCTTCTCTCGAATTTCTTCAAGAAAGGGGGCTTTGATCCGTATGATTTCCCATTTTTCTTTAGCTGGTTCTGGTTCCTTGAGGTTTTCTTTTTGATTCTCCCCTTCCTTGAGTTCGTCTTTATCGAGTCCAATCATCATTGCATGGTATTTATTGAGGAACTCTCTGAGATGCCAGCTTCGACACATTTCATACTGATCAGCTTCCACTCTAAGGTCATCCCACTCTGTCCATTTAGGAGCCCATTGATCATGAACTAGAAGATCTTCAAGCTCATCTTGTATTGGATTGTCAGAGGGTTCAGAGGGAGCTTGCTGCTGTGTCGAAGGTGACTCATCGTGTGAAACACCGGGATCCTCAGGATTGCCCGTTGACATCAGTTTCGAACTAGGTTCTAGCTGATGGCCTGAGTAAGAAGATGTACTCGTGGTAGCATCATTAGGACTTCCATTCCGTCCTTGGTTACCATCTATAGGAGATGCACCTCGGGATGTTATGTCTAGCTCGACCATGCTAGAGAGAGTGGCTAGGGATTTATGGCTAGCTGAAGTAGTGGGTTGCTCATTGGTAGAGGTAGAGGGTTGGTTTGGCTTTGAGGGTTGGCTAGTAGAAGCAACATGCTCAAGTATCCGCTGGCGCTTGTTCTCCCCCTCATGAGAATCCGAATCATCAGGATCCTCATGTGAACGTTTAGCGCCACGGAGACTGTCACGGCAAGTGTTCTGTGTATCTAGAGCATGGAGAAGGGCTTTTTGAAGAGGGGTGAGGTTGCCTTCTTCCACGTCTAGTATACGGTCGTAGATCTCAGCTACAAGATCCTCGAAGGGTACGGTTGTTAGGTTAGGTTTGGTCGTTGTAGGGGAGAATACTAGTTCTGTATCCTGGGTTCCCCTTGATGTGGATGGTTGTTGGTTTTCTATGGTTAAGGGTTTGGAAACAGGTATGGAAATGGTTGGGGGCTGTGTTGATTGGGGTTTGGATGGTATATTCTGAACAACTGGGGTACTTCCAGAGTCTTGTGCCTTAGCGGTTATTGCTTCATGCACCCATGGTTTAATGGTAGACTCTAGAAAGCTATTCAGATATACTAGAATGTCTTCGGGGATAATGGTACCAGTTACAGGGGTTGTAACTGTTGTCACAGCATCAGTGAAGACAGCTGATGTGTGGCCTGCGTTCAATGATCGAGGCATTGTTGGCGTAGCAGGGCTTCCGACCATCATAGTTTGCACTCCGGTCGTTGCATTCAGGGTGAGTGCACCTGTATGTGCAGTGAATAGTGTAGGTGTCCTAGAAAAATTCAAAAATGTAGGAATGGTGACACCTAGACTCGAAGTGATAGAACGGATGGGGTTAGTGGTCCGGGGCTGTTGACCACTAAGTCTCTCAGCAGATTCGGAAGGAATCAGTGAGGTCGGTGTAAGTTCCCCTTGAGATATTGAAACTCCAGTCTGTTGGGAGACTGGAGAGTGGATGGGAGATGGCTGTGCACGCGCAGTTGAACCAGATGCTGCGACTTCTACCCGGGAACTGACAAGGTCAGCTCCTGCTCCTAGGGGCGTGGTTCGGTCTATGGTGACAAAGGTGTCGCAGTCATCGTATAGTGCCAGCTCCTCCTCCACTGCACTCTTCTTTCTTAGCCTCTTCTTAGGCTGTGATGATGCAGATTTGTCGCTGTTGTGTTTGGAGCGCTGCTCACTGATGACAATGCCCTTAAGTGGTCGGGACATGTGAACAGCCTCTTCATTGTCCGATGAGGAGTCGGAGTCTATCGGAATGGCTCTCTTTCCGGCTCTTTTCCTGTTGCTGATCAGAACTCCCTCCATGTCATCATCATCATCTGCATCATCATCATCATCATTATTCTCCTTTCCCTTGGCCATGCTATCGGAGGCCTCACCACCAGCCTTATTAGAAGGGGCCTGGCTTGATGGTTCATCGGCAGTGTCCTCAGCATTAGGGTGGCCCTCAGCAGTCTGGGTCCTCTCGGAAGAGTTAGCAGACTGATCATCATTAGGCCGGGTTGCCACTGGTTTCTGTGGCGGGGCTCTCTTCTTCTTACCCTCACTCGCTCTCGGCTTGGTTCCCGGGGAAGGTCCAGCTGGGTTTTGCTGAACCATAGGGACCGTTCTCTTCAGCGACTCTTTGTAGTCGATGACTGCTTTATCCCTCGGATTTGCAAGGTCAAGTAGAGAGTCCGGGATAGGCAGTGCTTCAGCTTTGTTGCTGTCCCTCTGGAAGTATTTGAGCTTTGGGGCGGTGAAGTGCTTGTCCTCCTTACGCTTTGGCATTGAAGGGGTGGCTTCCAACATGTTGTGGATCATCAGCGCCAGCCACCGAGCGTAAGGGATCGTGTTGCCCTTGTTGTTCTCCTTCATCTTGACCTGGTCCATCAGCTCTGTCCAGAAGAGCTGTGCCATGTCGTATTGTTTGTCAAATGCGATCCCATGGAAGATTTGTAGGATCTGCTTGTTGCACTTGTCATGTCCGGCGTGCTTAGGAGACAAGCATTTGTTGACCAGGCCGAACAGACTCTTCCATGGGTGGGGCAGGTTGGAGATAGTGAAATTTGACAGCAAGGGCAGCGGGCTGTCATAGCCTAGATCCTTCATCCCCTTTATCAGCTCTTCGTTTGAGGGGAGTGGTGCGTAGTGTTTGAGCACTGGGAGCTTCAGTGTCTCCCTGATTGTTGATGGTGTCAGCACCACTCGCACGTCATTCAGTTTGGTCATTATTTTCGACCTGTCCTTCTCTGAGGCTGTGTGCATCAGGCCCCAGAACTGTTGTAGATACACCTCTGGCACTGGTTTGGCTTCATTAAATGCAGACCAGAGGTAATGCTTCTGTAGGATTGATAATATCACTGGATCCTGGCATTTGAACAGCTTTAGGTCCAGTTGGAAGTTGTTGTCGTACAGTGGGACCCATTTCTCCTTTGGGTACACTGCGTTGCTTGGTTGTGCAGTTCTATCTGTTCCTGACATTGTTAACTGAAAGAATTGGGTCAGCACATTGTTCATTTGAAAATTTTATTTTTGTTCTATTTTGCAATTGTTCAGATCAGGTGTGTTCTGGTGGGGCCTCGAGAAAATTTCTGAGTGTAAATCACGAGAACCAACTTCTCGAGATTTGAATATCGAGAAGTAGGTTCTCGAGGTTTAAATACCGAGAAGCTCTTCTCGATACTCAAACATCGAGATCTTGGTTCTCGATGTGAGAATATCGAAAAGTCCTTCTCGAGATCTAAACTTCGAGAACTTCCTTTCTCGATGTTTAAATATCGAGAACTGCTTCTCGGTATTTCAAACTTCGAGAAGTAGGTTCTCGGTATTTAAACATCGAAAAGACCTTTTCGAGGTTCAAATATCGAGAACTGATTTTCGAGGTTTGAAATATCGAGAAACAATTCCTCGAATTCAAATATCGAGAAAGATGTATTCTCGAGTTCGTACTCAGAATAAATGTCGAGAACCACCTGCAATTACACATTCATAAAAATATCAATAACAAATTTCGATGTTTATTAAGACTCAGTTCTCGATATATCACTTCGAGAAATTCCTTTTGAGTTCGAGAACCGGTGCATTTTGTGCGAGAACCATTTTATTCAAGATTTTCATCAGAATCACTACCTTTAGTGCGAAATGTGTGAAGATTTGAGAAAGTTTTTGAGGAAGACGGTTGAGAGCTCTGGACTTCGAGAACTTTTTAGAAAAAAATATGCGAGAAGAATGGGTTGTCTAGTTCTCGAAGTCTTCTTATATGCGAGAAAATCCTGGGCCTTGCGAGAAAGTAATCTGGACCCAAAAGTTTGAGTTGGGCCCGGTTCCGTGTTTAAAATTATTTTGAGCCCCAAACGTTTATTTATGTACAGAAAAAAATTCCCCCTCAAATTGTGCATGAGAGAGAAAAAAAGTACACACATACTCACTCTTTTTCTGATTTTCTTATTTTCTCACACACACACACACACTCTTTTTCTGATTTTCTTATTTTCTCACACACACACACTCTTTTTCTGATTTTCTTATTTTCTCACACACACACACTCTTTTTCTGATTTTCTTATTTTCTCCCCCTCAAAGTATTCCTCTCTCTTTTATTTTCTCCCTTTTCTCCCCCTCAACACATGCAACGCACACCACGCACACTCACACATTTTATTCAGACCATGGAGATAACACAGTTACATAGGATCGAGATTCAACATGCCTAACTTAGATACTAGGAACTGGAATCTCTTGTCATCCAGTGCCTTAGTAAATATGTCAGCCAGTTGAAGCTCAGTGCTTACAAAGTACAGATCAACATCTCCTTTCTCCACATGGTCCTTGATGAAGTGATAGCGCAAATCGATGTGCTTGGTGCGCGAGTGGTGAACGGGGTTGCTGGTTATGGCGATTGCACTCTGGGAGTCACTGTAGATGGAAATATGGTTGAATAGGAAGCCATAGTCTCTGAGTTGTGTCCTCATCCATAGGATTTGTGAACAGCAACTAGCAGCCGCAACGTATTCTGCCTCGGCTGTAGAAGTTGACACGCAGTTCTGCTTCTTGGAGGACCAACAGACTAGCTTCTCTCCCAGAAATTGAGCACCACCGGATGTACTTTTTCGATCTAACTTGCAACCTGCAAAATCAGCATCTGAGTAACCAACAAGGTCAAAACCCGTGTCCTTGGGATACCAAAGTCCTAAATTGACTGTTCCTTTTAGGTATCTCAGGATTCTCTTTACTGCATTCAGATGTGATTCCTTTGGATTTGCTTGAAAACGAGCGCACAGGCAGGTTGCAAAGACAATATCCGGTCTACTAGATGTCAGGTACAGCAAGGAACCGATGATAGCCCGATAGTTGGTAGCATCGACGGAAGTCCCAGAAGGGTCAGAGTCGAGCTTTTGTGAGGGAGACATGGGGGTTTTCATGGTTGACTTGCTGTCCATCTTGAATCTCTTGAGCATTTCATGGATGTATTTTGACTGGCTGATGAAGATTCCTTCTGGCAGTTGCTTGATCTGTAGCCCTAGGAAGAAGTTCAACTCTCCCATCATGCTCATTTCGAACTCAGTGCGCATCAGGTTGCTGAATTCTTCGCAGAAATTCGGGTTGGACGAGGCGAATATGATGTCATCGACATAGATTTGTATCAGCATGATGTCACTGTTCTCTTGCTTGATGAACAGAGTTGGATCTATCTTTCCCTTCGAGTAACCTGATTGTACAAGAAAGTCAGATAGTGCATCATACCAGGCTCTCGGTGCCTGTTTTAGTCCATACAGAGCTTTCTTCAGCTTGTAGACATAATGTGGACGTTCAGGATCAACGAAGCCTTCTGGTTGTGCCACGTAAACTTCTTCTTTCAGTTCTCCATTTAGAAATGTAGTCTTGACATCCATTTGATACACGATGAAACTCTTATGAGCAGCATAGGCAAGGAACAACCTAATTGCTTCAATTCTGGCCACTGGTGCAAAGGTTTCATCATAGTCAATTCCCTCTTGTTGATTGTACCCTTTTGCTACCAGTCGGGCTTTGTTTCTGACAATCACACCGTCTTCATCTTTCTTGTTCTTGAAGACCCACTTGGTGCCAATTATTGTTTTCTTTGGGGGTCTTGGCACCAGGGTCCATACATCCAATCTTTCAAACTGATTGATCTCCTCCTGCATTGCTATCACCCAATCTGAATCTGCTAGAGCTTCAGAAACTTTGGTTGGTTCAGATTGGCTGATGAAGCAAGAGAAGAGACATTCATTCGCTGTAGCCGTTCTTGTGCAAACTCCACGACTCGGATCTCCAATAATTTGTTCTACAGGATGTGCCTTTGTCCATTTCCGCTCATGTGTTAGAGGGATTGGAGTTACGATGGTGTGATCCGGGTCCTCAAAAGTAGTAGATGTGGTTTGTTGAGGAGTGGAGTGCTCAGGGGTTGATTCAGGTTCTGTGTTTGCTAGAGCTGGTATTTCTGAAACTTGTGCTGGTGAAGTTGCTTGTGTTGTTCCCGTGCCATGATCCTCAGTTTCTTCGTGATCTGATGTATGAGGTGAGTCAGCTTCTTCCTCACTGAGGTCAGGCATGAATGGTGGTTGAGCAGCTTCTGTTGGTAATTGTTGGTTGGCAGTGCGTGCATTTTCATAGAAATGTTCAAAGAGAGAGTCGAGAATTGCACTGTCAGCCGTTGTTTGCTTTGTTGCTTCAGCTCCATCAGGTTGCTTCCTTTGAACAGAGAGTGTGTTTTCTATCAAGAAATGTTCAGAAGCAAAGTCAGCCATTTCATAGAATGCAACGTTGACACTCTCAATGACTGTTCTGCGATCACGTAGATAGACCCGATACGCCTTTGATTGCGTGGAGTACCCAATGAATACTCCTTCGACGGCTTTCGGATCCATCTTGCTTCTTTCATTTCTGTCATTTAGAACAAAGCACTTGCAGCCAAACACTCTGAAGAATGAGATGTCAGGTGTTCTGTTGAAGAGTATTTCATAGGGGGTCTTGTTGAAGCGCTTGTGAATTGATGTTCTGTTCTGAGTAAAACACGCTGTGTTGATTGCTTCAGCCCACATGAAATGGGGAAGCTTTGACTGAATAAGCATGGTGCGTGCTGCTTCAACAAGAGTTCTATTCTTTCTTTCAACGACCCCGTTTTGTTGTGGTGTCTTTGCTGCAGAGAATTGCTGTGTGATACCCTGAGTTTCATAGAACTCAGCAAGAGACTGGTTCTTGAACTCGGTACCATTATCTGTTCTGATGATCTCCACACTCTTTTGTAGAAAATTTTGGATTGTCCTGATGAAGGTTATGATGGTTGCAGCTGTTTCATCCTTTGTCCTCAGAAATTTGGTCCATGTGTACCGAGAGAAGTCATCCACAATGACCAGTGTATACTTGCGTCCATTGATGCTTTGGACTCTCATTGGTCCACACAGATCCATGTGTATTAGTTGAAGCAATCGTGAGGAGGATGGAACAGATTTTAACTTGTGAGAGCTCCTTTTCATCTTGCCTAGTCTGCAGGCATCACAATGAGTGACAACGGAAGTCTTCAGAGGAGGCAGCCCTTTTACAAGTTTCTTGGAGGACAAAGTAGTGAGATATTTGAAGTTGAGGTGAGACAGGCGTCTGTGCCATAGACTGTTTTGTTCATAGGAAGCTTTGGACAGCAGGCAGATGGAAGAAGGTAATTGTACGCTCTTCAGATCAATGGTGTACAGGTTGGAAGTTCTCGTGCAGGTCAATAACACCTTCCCAAACCTGTCCAGCACACAACATTGTCTGGCTATGAACTTCACTTCCATGCCACTATCGCAGAACTGTCCAATGCTTAGCAGATTATGCTTCAGTCCTTTCACATATGACACAGCCTTGATGGTGACACTTGCACAGATGACATCCCCATATCCTAGGATTGGAGAAGCCGCGTTGTTTCCAAATCTCACATTTCCTCCGTAGCATTTGGTGTAGTTGCTCAACAGTTCTTTTATTCCGGTCATGTGGGTTGAGCAGCCTGAATCTAAGTGCCACACATGACCGTCCTGCAAAACAGATTAAGGACTTTTAGGTACCCACCGCAGGATGGGTCCTTCCTTATCAATTGAGAATATTTTTTTGAATTTTTCTTTTAGCTGTGATCCAAGGTCAACAGCCTTTTCAGATAATGTTCTTTGTTTTTCAAGTTCAGTTTTTGGTATCCATTTTTGTTTGATTTTAGGAGCGGAGGAGACAGAGTCATTGTTACCATGTGTGAATGGCTGGTTCGTGAGATAAGGTTTGAAAATTTCTTCTTTAGAGAGACGTTGTAAATGTTTCTTCGAATGAACTCTAAGAGGATATCTTAAATTTAGAAGATTATAGGTACCCTCTACAGTTCTATTCTCAGACTGTTTTCTTTGTTTGCGCTCTCCTTTTTCTTTCTCACGTACAGCATTTACATCATGATCAGAACCAAAAGTATCATTGCAAGGATTCACAAACCCAGAAGTGAACAACTTTTCATTGATAATGAAAGTATCAGATTCAAACTTAGAATGATTCAGCTTGGGACACAAGACTGAACTGGAACTACATGACTGTGACATAGAACTAGATCTACGCTTATTTGAATAGAAAACAGCATTTGAACACGACTTTTTATTCTCAGAAAACATCTTCTTCTTTCCTTCAGCTATCTCAGCTCTCTTTAACTTCCACTCTCTTCTCCTCTCCACTCTCCGACTTACTTCATTTCCTGTTTTCAAAGGAGAGTTGGAGTGAGTGGGTGTCCTTTTGAAAAGGTTAGTTTTGTTCAAAATTGGTTGAGATGTATCAGTATCGCTAGATGATTGAGAAGTTGTGCCAGATTGGGAACTTTCTTTTAAAATGGTCAGTTCTCTCAACAACCTCTCCCTCTCACTTTCGAATTCTTTTCTCTCTTCTTCAAAACTTTTTCTTTGATTTTCTAAAGAGATGTGTAAGTTTTCAAATTTCCTGATTAGTGGAGGGATGTAGGGTTCTTCTCCACTTGAACCTGAGGTTGAAGGGGGTTCAGAGTCTGACACAACTTCCTTCTCAGAAGGATAGAGATTCACACTCTCGTCAGTTGACAAAACAGGTTCAGCGTTTTCATAGCTTTCGTTCAGGGAATCATATCTGAAAGGAATTTCGGCTTTTGAAGGATTTGACCGCTTTACCTCTTCTTCTTCTGCGGTTTCCTTTCCGTAGGTAAAAGCCATCAACTTGGTCAATCCTAACCCCATGTACTTTATGTTGTAAAGTTGAAGACAATCAATCTTTTTCAGATTGTTGGGATTAGTGAAGCCAAGACCTTCCTTTGAGTTATAAAACCGAGTGTCCCTGTTTTGATTTAAGAAAATTGTTTGTTCAATTTGTCCTCTTTTGACCAGCAGGTCTTCTAATTCTTTGATTTTTGTGTAAAGAGCACATCTTTGTTTGCGTAGAAAATCATTTTCTGCTTTTGCAACATTTCGTTCGAGTTCTGTGTCACTGACCTTCTTAGTTAGTTCAGTAATTTTCTGTGTAAGCTTTTCTGCTTCTAAATTTTGTTTCTGAACTCTTTCTTTCTCATTTTCTAGTTGTAACTTCAGGGAGTGACTCTTGTCTAGAGTATCAAGTACCACTTTGTAATAATGATCTGACCTGCTTTTTAGCTCCTTTATGGTGTTATCCTTTTTACACGAGGAATGAACTTTGCATGTGCATGAGCAGGAAGATTCAGAAGTACTTACAGTGATGTTTGAACTTGAACTTTGACTTTTTCCGGGGGTCGCAGCGTCACCCTTTTCTTTTTCTTCTTCTTCCACAAACGCCATCAGGGCCAGATTCTCTTCTTCTTCATCATCGGAACTCTCCTCCTGCCATGGATCATTCTCAGTAGGAGTTGCAGCACTATCATCATCTTGCTTAGCCATGAACATCTTCTGCTTGTTCCACAGCATCTTTTGCTTGTAATAGTTGAAGTCCCTCTTCTTTGGTAAGCGACAGTCTTTGATGACATGTCCAGCTTTTCCACAGTTAAAGCATTTGAGGGGGTCTTCTGCTGCAACAACTCTACTAGAAGAGTTTTGATCATTGTTTTTTGATTTGTAGTTGGCAGAGGAGGTTCGGAGCTTGTTTGATGAGCTTCCTTTCTTGGCAAACCTTTTGTTGAACTGATTAGTAAGTAGTGCCATCTTCTTCTGTAAATCAGCCAGCTCAGATTCAACATCCATTTCTTCTTCACTTTCTTCTTCTTCTGATTCAATCTTAACTGCTTTCTTCTTCTTTGGACCCTTAGATGAACTTTTTGGCTTAGCTTCAATCATGAGTGCTAAAGGATTAGCGGAGAAGCTTCCTTCCATCTCAGCAGTGTCATTAACAAACTGCTGCAGATGTTCATGGACAGTGCAGAGGTCAAGTTCATCCAAGTCTAGGTGCTGTCGTAGATTCTTGACAGTTCTTCTCCATTCTGGCGGCAGGCTCGACAAGAAACGTATGTTCATTTCCATATTAGATTTGACAACTTTGATCTTCCTCATCTCATTGATCAGTTGTACGAATCTGTTATACGTCTCATGGAGCGCCTCACCAGGTAGGGCTTTAAAGGCATCATAGGCAGTCAAGATGTTCGCTTTCTTTGTCTTCAAACCGAGATCAGTTCCAATCATTAACTTCTTCACCTCATCCCACATTTCCTTTGCTGTTTCCATACTGTCTATCAGAATGTAGATATCATTGGGGATAGCTTGCAGCAGATATGTTTTTGCCATGAGATCAGCTTTGATTCTCAACTTGTCAGCTTCAGTGTATTCACCTTTTGTCTTCAGTCTTTTTACACAGTTAACAGGAGGGTTGTTTACATCTGAGGTATCTACTTCAGTATAGATCTCAGCAGGACCTTGTGTGAGTGATTCAAGCATGGCAGATGAATTATCTTTCCCTTCCAGAAAGTTCAAGAATCTTGTCTTCCACATCTGATACTCTCCTTTTCTGAGGATGGGTGGTCTGTTGTCATTTCCAAGTGCTAATGCTTCCATCTTCGCTGATTGAGCCTTAAAAGATCGTTCGAGTGTTTTGATCAGATAAAATTAAATTATCAAATAAACAGAATGTCGAAAACCTAAGTTTCAAGAATAGGTTCGAAAACAGAGTTCGAGAAGCTATTTCGAGAAGCAGTTTTCGATGTTTTATATCGAAAACCTTGCTATCGAGAAGCTGAGTTCGAGAAGTTCTTTCGAGAAGTCAGTATCGAAAACCGGAGTTCGAGAACTTGGTTTCGAGAACTGACTATCGAGAAGAAATTCCGAGATCCTGCAAATCGAAAACAAGTTATTCAGATATAATGTCGAAAACTGAGTGTCGAGAACAGCAGTTCGAGAACTCAGTTCGAGAACTTATGTCGAGAAGCCAGTATCGAGGTCCTGCAATTCGAAAACTCAGTTTTATGTAGATAAAACAGCTAAAGTTTAAAGTCCTAAATCCAGAGATCTTCCTGGAATGATCTTCAGCTCGAAAAAACTGCTACAATGTCGAGAACTCTGCTTTTCGACATCATACTATCGAGAAATCAAAATCACAAAATCTACTGATATTGAAAAATAAGATATACCCTTGGTTCGTTTCTGAATGGCGAATCCAATGGTATAACTTTTACAGTTTATCGATCAGAAACAAGATTACAGTGATTAAAAAAAAATCGAAAAGTATGAAAAGGCAGAGAACTTCGAAAACTTTTCTTCGACGATCAAACTCGAGCAGGCTCTGATACCAGTTGTTGGTCCCAGTTTAGCAGACTAACGATCAGCTAGATGAACATCATCGATAGACAGAAGAGAAAGATTTCATATAATGATATAAGCTTTATCGAGAACAGTGAAACCTTCTTTCTGTAGTATCGAGAAGTAAATTTGGCAGCGTAAGGCTAATGTGTATTGATCGATATCGGTACCTGTACACAAGGCGCGTATTTATAGGCGCTGTACAGGTTACCGATTTAGGTATACCTTGGAAGTTGGGCCAAGGCCTTTTTGGGCCTTATTCCCTTTACCTTATTTGCTACATAATAAATACTAATCTAATACCATAAATGGTATAACTAGTCTACTTTATTTAAACAAGACATTACAGACAAACTTGACCCACAATAAAAGTTCTAACAGGTTGGTCCATGAATACCAGCAGCAATCTGCTTCTGCCTGGTCTTCTCAAAGTATATAGTAGGATCAGGGGTATCAGAGATAGGCTGAGCTCTGGTGCTTGATCCTTCCGCAGCTCTGATCGCTCTAGCAGGTTCTCTGAATTCTTCCCCCTTTTTGGCATCAGCAAGATCACCAAGCAGGAGTTCAATCTTTGAGAATTCAGTGGCCTGATTCTCCTTTATGACTTCAAGTGCATTTGGCAGAGTCTGGGTTACAGAGGCCAGACCTTCAATAATCTCCTTCTGTTTGTCTACAGCAGACTGAATATCTTTTGTAGTAGCTTCAAGGAGAGTCAACTTGTGATCTCTGTCCTTTCCACTATTTATCAGCTTAATGGTGAGTTCTTTAGAATCCTTGCATAGTCCTTCAACATCTTGAAACTCCTGACGAGCTTTATCAGAGGACCATTGGAGATCATCAATGGAATCAGAGATGCCTTGGATTGCTTTGTCCTGCTCTTCAAGAGCCTTGGAGTGATGAAAGAGGACAGCATTGATTCCATCCACTTCCTTAGCAATGTTTCCCAGACTCTCTGCAGTTTTGTCCTTGTGGACCTCAAAGGCTGTGGCAATGATCCCCACATGTTTCAGCAACATAGAGATCCCTTTGGAGAGATGGTCATGAATTCTGGTGAGATGGGCATCAGTCTCATATTCAGTATCCAGAATCTTTTCCATGCCCTTGGCTATTTGCTGTCCAACATGCTCTATATCAGCCATGAAGGATCGTGGAGGAGTATTGCCTTGGGCAAGAGTGAGGACATGCTCTGAAGAAGTAGATGATTGCTGTGGAGGAGCTGGTGGAGAATTCTGAGTACAAGGTTGCTGATGGGGCGAAGTCTGATGAGATGTAGGGGCTTTCTGATGTGTTGGAGAGGGAGGGGGTGAGGGGGACCGGTTTCTGATGGAGGTGAGGGGTTTGCAGGGTGATGGTTGTTTAGGTGATCGCTTCTTGGGTGAAAGGGTTGGGGTTCTGTGAGGAGAGGGGGATTTCTGATGGATTGGTGATGGGGTTTTCTTTGGTGATGGAGTGGGTGAGTGTGGTGGAGGTTGAGGTGAGGGTGGTGGAGTGTAACTAGGTGTTGTGGGCTTGGGAGATGGAGATTTGGAAGGTGAGGTATGGGGTTCTGGTGCAATATGAAGAGGTGGAGATGGAGAGTTAGGAATTACCTCAAGAACTGTTTCTTCAAACTGAGAGTCTCTCCATTCTCTGATCAGATTCATCATGGCCAGAGGCACATCATTTGCAGTAGAGGGTTCACCTTCTGCACCTGGAATAGGTTTCATCTTGATCAATGATTCCCTCCTCTTCTTTTCTAATAGCCATTCCTCAAAGTGTGGAATCTCATTCTCGGTTAGAGGTTTGACATGCTCTTCTGATGATGAAGCACTCATCTTCTCCTTCCCTTTGAGATTTCCCTTCTTCTGCTCCAATACAGAGTGTAGGAATTGAAGATCGAAGCAGAGAGAGATGTCAGCTACACCTGCCCACTTGAGGACTTCTTCTTCCTCTGATTCAAAAAAGGCAGCTTGGGCAAGTATCTGCTGCAGGGGTCCCATCCTCCTTTTTCTCTAAGTTAGCACTCTCTGAAATTGCCTTTCTAGGGCAGCATGGGGATCCAGTTCTTGAATGGTGAGATGCTCTGGTGGAGTTAAGATGATGTGCTGATCTGGTGTAGAGATGGGTTGGATCTCTGATTCAGGTTCCCCCTGACCATCAGAGATTACTAGTGCTGCAGCTAACTCTGATGCTGGTTCCCCCTGAGCCTTTGATTCCTTTGGGGGAGAGTTGGTCACTTGCTTCTTCTTCATTCTGATAGGAGAAGTAGAAGCATCAGAATCACTCTGAATTGTGGCTTTTCTTCTCCTCTTTTGGCTCACCTTCTTGACAGGAGTGACTTTGGGAGCCACAACAGAAGTTTCCGGTTCTGATGCATCCTCTTCTGATGCATTTTTCTTAGAGGTAGTCTTAGGCTTCTTCTGAAGCTTCTTCTTCTTAGCCTTGGGTTGTTCATCATCAACCTCAACTGTAGTAGCTGGTTTCTCCCTCAGTTGCTCATACTTGCTGGTTTTCTTCAGCTCTGCAGCAACAGCAACATGAAGTTTGGGTGAAGCAGTGAGGAAGATGGTCTTGTTGTGATTGACTTCATTGGCTTCTCTGAGCGCTATGTTGACATTGGATATCAGTCTAGAAATCAGAAGGCCATGGCCCATCTTGGTAGTGAACATCCCTGTCTTTTTGTTCTTCTTAGCAACGGACTCAGAGATGGACTGGAAAAGCACCTTTCCCCAGTTGATGTTCATGCCCCTGTGAACTGCATAGATGGCCTTGGAGTTGGCATTGTTCATCTGGTCAGTTGACCCAGTTTTGCACCATAAGCATCTGTGCATGATGCTCATCAGTCTTTCAAAGTCCTTCTTGAGCTGGTTCTTCTTCATGTAGAGTTTATCCACTCCGGTTGCATCATCCCGGCAGTAGGTGTCTACAAATGTCTCCACAGAGACTTCGACAGACTCCAAGTCGATGAGTGTAGGGGTGTCAATGTCCTGAGAGTCGAGTTCGATGCCGAAGAACTCATTGAGAGAGTCAGCATCGATCTTCAGGTTCTTTCCCTGAACCTGGGAGTGGATGGCATTGTCAGAGATGTAGGCGTTGAGGTAGAACTCGGCCACATCTAGATTACTGAAGTGCTCATAAGGGTGAGCCACTATTTTGGTCAGTTGCGAGTCATTCATCCCGGCAATGACCGCTTTCATCACTTTAGAATTCTCGGCCAACAATGGTAAGGAGGACATGTCAACCTTCATCCCGGTGGCTATGTTAGCCACAAGTACCTTAGCTTCAGATTCTGAGAGATCTGTGATGTTGATGAACTTCATTGTGAGATTCTTGAAAGGATTTGAGAGGTTTGAAGATTGGAGATTTAGAGAGATAAAGGCTTGAAGACAAAGAGTGAAATTGCAGTAGCGATTTAGGTTTTCAGAATGAGTATATATGAATTTTGGTTAGTGGACGTTTGATATAATTTACGGTTTCGAGGTCGCATTAAATGGATTGTGGGCGGAAAGCCGTTTTCCAAATATGGTAATGACTACCGGGGGTAAAATAGTAACTTCCGGTTTATTGAATAGTCTCGCCCGAAATTTAGAAAATTTTGCTAAGTCCACAGCCACTCTGATGAATAACAGTCCATATATCAGAGAAGGGGTATTCTGATACAGGGTCCTCTGATGAATACGCGTATCAGAGGTGGGGAATTCTGATAGATCCATATCTGATGCTTCTGCAACTCTGATTCAAGCTTCTGACGGATAAGAGCTCAGGTATCAGAGATGGGGTATTCTGATGAATCCATATCTGATACTTCTGCAACTCTGATTCATGTATCTCTGGGAAGATCATCCATCATTCCCAATTCTTCTCTCAACTTGTTAAACCTTGCCTCTGAGAGAGGTTTGGTTAGAATATCTGCTAACTGATCTTCAGTTGGAACATGCTCAATTGAAATGTGTTTCTTCTCCACATGATCTCTGATGAAGTGATGTCTGATCTCAATATGTTTGGTCCTCGAATGCAACACAGGATTCTGAGTGATGGCAATGGCACTGGTGTTGTCACACAACAGCTTGATCTCCTTAGCTTGAACTCCATAATCCTTGAGTTGTTGCTTCATCCAGAGTAATTGAGCACAACAGCTTCCAGCAGCAATATACTCAGCTTCAGCAGTGCTAGTTGAGATTGAATTCTGCTTCTTGCTAAACCAGGAGACAAGTCTCCCACCTAGCAATTGACAGTGACCGGAAGTGCTCTTCCTGTCCAATCTACAACCTGCAAAATCTGAGTCGGAGTAACCAATTAGTTCAAAATTACCTCCCTTGGGATACCAAAGTCCTGCATTTGGATTTCCTTTGATATATCTGATAATCTTCTTAGCAGCAACTAGATGGCTCTCCTTGGGCTTTGATTGGTATCTGGCACAAATTCCTACTGCAAAAGCTATGTCTGGTCTGCGTGCAGTCAGATAGAGGAGAGATCCAATGATTCCTCTATATGTTGTAGCATCAACATCCTTTCCTTCATCATCTGGTCCAATTCCTTGAGATGCATTCATAGGAATTTTGACTGAGGCTTTTCCATCAATTCCAAACTTCTTGATTAAGTCTCTGGTGTACTTTCCTTGGTTGATAAAGATGCCTTCTGGTACTTGTTTGACTTGTAATCCAAGAAAGTAACTGAGTTCTCCCATCATACTCATTTCAAACTTCTTCTGCATAACTTTAGAAAACTTTTTGCATAATTCTGGATTAGTGCTTCCAAATATAATATCATCAACATAGATTTGCACTAACAGAATATGTTTAGCAACAGCAATCTGAAATAGAGTTTTGTCAACCTTTCCTTTAGTAAACCCATGGTTCACTAAGAATAGGGACAATGTGTCATACCAGGCTCTGGGTGCTTGCTTAAGACCATAAAGGGCCTTTTTAAGCTTGTAGACACAAGAAGATTGAGTAGGAATGACAAAACCTGGAGGTTGTTCAACATAGACTTCCTCTTCCAGTTCTCCATTCAGGAATGCACTCTTGACATCCATTTGGTAGACCTTGATGTCATTGTAAGCAGCATAGGCTAGGAATATCCTGATTGCTTCCAGTCTTGCAACAGGTGCAAAAGTTTCATCAAAATCTATGCCTTCTTCTTGGCAGTATCCCTTTGCTACAAGCCTTGCTTTATTCCTTACAATGTTGCCTTCTTCATCTGCTTTGTTCTTGAATACCCATTTGGTTCCAATGACATTCTGATGCTTTGGTCTAGGAACAAGTTCCCATACTTGATTTCTTTCAAACTGTGTCAGCTCTTCTTGCATTGCATTAATCCAATCTGAATCTTCTAGAGCTTCTTCCACACACATTGGTTCCATCTGAGATATACAGCAGGTGAACATGGCTTCTCTTCTAGATGCAGATCTGGTCCTAACACCACTGGTGACTTGACCAATCACTTGATTAGGAGGATGATCTCTTAACCAAGTTAGATCAGGTTCTGATAGTTGCTGTCTAGGCAACTCCGATTGATCATCTTCTGATACATCATCTTCTTCTTCATCTTCATCTTTGTCTATCAGAACTGGATTAGTAATAGGAGTTGAGAGTACTGGATTGATAGTGACCTCTTCTGATGGTTCTGAACCCTTATCTTCAAGATTGATTTTCTGCAGGGTTTCTGAAATTTCTTCAGCAGAGGTGCTATCATCGAACTTGACATGAATGGATTCTTCAACTTGTAGAGTTCTCTTGTTAAGTATTCTATAGGCTTTGCTTGAACTTGAGTAGCCTAAGAATACACCTTCATCAGCTTTTTCTTGAAATACTTTCAGGTTCTCCTTTCCATTGTTTAGAATGTAGCACTTGCATCCAAACACATGGAAGTAGCTGATGTTTGGCTTTCTTCCTTTCCACAGCTCATAGGGGGTCTTCTGATGATTCTTGTGGATTATGCTTCTGTTCAGAGTGTAGCATGCTGTGACACCCCAAAAATTTTAATAACATAAAATAAAATAAAGATAATTCATGAATGATTAAACTGCTATAAAATAAAATAAAATAAAATAAATAATATTGTTAATCAGATAAAATTTTGCTAATAAAATTTAGTGACTTTTTGGGGAGTTGGTTAAATACTTAAATTCATAAAATATACAACATATTAAAACGATACGTTTTTAGACACAACTAAACTCACATTAAATCTACTTAATACGTGTTATATACGTGTATATTAACAATGAAGACCATATTCATATTTGATAAATTAAAATTTCATGATAAGCATGACATGCATAATACCCATCATTTAACAATTATCTTTGGGACTATTCGAATGGCCCAAATGAGGCATTTGTATATCCAGTTCCCACGCACGAAGCCCTAAGTCTGGAATCTTCCGTGAGACACGTATATATATATACTACGTATATCGTTTACGAGCTGCGAAAGAACATTTGTGAAGAAGTTAAACCTGCGTACCTAACCTCGTATGTATATCCCTGCACAAACCGGCCCTACATATATACACACTCTGTATATGTTTACAATTGATGACTATCGAGTCAAACAGCTGCGAAACCTCTCGTAAACATTTCGCCGCCGACGGGCACTAAATCCAAGCAAACTGCGTAACCTACTATCTCGAGTCGCCGGAGAAGAAGGATCCGGCCATCGCTCACTTGAAGCGTCGGAGATCATCGCTGCTGTCTTCGTTGAGGAGGGAGTCTGCTGCCGCTTGTTAGTCACTAGAGGGAATCGAGTCCGCCACGAGCCGTCCCCTGTTTCACGCCAGAAGGAGAGGAGGAGTAGCCGCCGGAGAAGACAAGGAGCTAGCCTCTGGCCGTACCGCCGTTGCCAGCAGTCAACAAACAAGGTATGTCGTTTCCCTACGTTAGCCATTTGAGTTGTTGGAGACGAAGGGCACTGTTCACAGCTTCATATTAATGCGTTTACTCCATATTCTAATAAGCTGGAATATTATTGTGGCATGGAGTATTTATCAATGAAATAAAGTATATGGCTGAAATACGTAGTACTGTATATCTTTAGGCTGGCCGAACCGTTAATTTAAGATAATAATAACAATAATAACATTAATGGGATAATTAAACTACATATGGGGAATAGTTATTAATTAAAGAATTTTAATATTCTTAGAAGGTGAATTTGGAGAACACTGAGGTAGAAGCTTCGATTAGGAGTTATCGCGATTTGAGGTAAGTTTCATTGCAACCAAAATTATACATTTTACCTCGTAATTATTTTGAATGTTTTAATGTACAATTTGAGTAATGTATTTATGTGTGTTACATTTGAGTAAATGTTATTCTATATGAAGTTGTTGGTACTTGATATATTGGTTGTTATTATTGGATTTTGATACAAGTTATAGTATATGATTTTTGGAAGATTTTCTATTGGTGAGTATTTTGGTGTTGTTGTGAGTAAATTGGATTTTGAGAAAATATATGGGAATTTTAGTGTATTTTGAAAGATACGAACTTTTGATTGGATTTTGAGAAAACAAAGAAAAGTTATTATTTTTAATGGTGACACTAATGTCTATAAGACATAAATATTGATTTTTGGAAATACAAGATAAAAGACTGTTTTCATAATTGGGGCACCACGGGAGAAATCCGTAGGTGTCGGGCCACCTTCACGTCCGTTAATGGTGAGGGAGGGTTAGGACTACTACTACTTGAATCAAGAGGTGTGAAACAAATTAAATTAAATGAATTTTGGAGGGTTCGGTAACCACCCCGAACAATTGGGCATCAGATCCCTTTTTATTTGAGCAGTAGTAGTAGTACCTATTCTCTTAAGGGTCTTTGAACCTAGAACTTAGGGAGTATATCCCATTTGGAGTAGGGAGACGTTGACGTCAGAACTACTTAGACTTCATACTACTCGGAGGGCTTGGAATCCCTTTAGGGGGTGTGCACACTTAAGGTAGAAGTCTAGATTCTAATAGAGGAGATGAGGTACCGAGAGCAGATCGGAGTGACCGTACAAAACAACGGATCACTGGGCTCAAGAATCGAAATAACGCTTGAGCACCGCCCTTCTAAATGAACTAGGAGAATTAGCTATAAAGCTATTTTGAGGTAAATCAAATGTTTTGGTATTTTACTCTTAAAGAGTTGATTAAATACTTTGGAGAAATTATTCCTTATAATACTTATAAGAGTGATTATCGAAATCTTACTATTTGGAGAATGATACTAATTTCTAAGGTACAAATATTGTGATATTGGTTTGGAAAATATATTTGTGGATATTGATTATGTGTTTTGTAAGGATTGTGATGAAGTGCTTATGAGTTTTGAGATGGATATTTGGAGTTTGTATATGATATATGATTGGAAATATTTATGAGGATTTTTATTACATATCTAATGATTTGGAATATTGTTATTTTACATATGAATTATGTTATGAGAATTTACTATAAATATTGTTTTACTTATGATTGGTACGAATGTTTTGAAAAGATTTTCCTCCCAAATGTTTTGCAAAAAAATTATATATATGTATCAAACGTGATTATTTTACGGGGTTGGGTGGGACTTACTTAGCATTTCCGGCTAATTTTTGTTTCCTTGTTTTTCTTTCTTTTCCTGTACTTTATTTGTGCAGGAGATAAAGCTTGAGTATCTATTTGATGATGATGTTGATTCGAGAGATTCCGCTAGAGAATATGTAATTAGTAGATAACATTGTAGTTTAATTTAATTTTTAAGACGCTTATTGAGTTTAATTGTTTCTATGGTGATTAGCCTGTGCACTCGGTTAGGTTAGAGCCGAGTGTGGCGGTAACGCCCCTATTTCCCTTTTGATTTCCGCTGCAAAACTCTGACGTTTTTGAATAAAGTTGATATTTATTTTGAATAAATTATTGTTTTTGGGTGGGAGAGTTGGGGGTGTTACAAGTTGGTATCAGAGCCTAAGGTTTTATTTTCTAAGGGGATTTTCAAAATGTTTTCTAAAAGGTTAGAAAAAATGACTAGGGAATAAGTAAGAACTTCTAGGATAAAAATGAAAATTTTAGGCGCGCGGTGAGCATGTGAGACTTTGATTTTGGTTGCGGTTGGATTGTGGTTCTTTTGATTTTCTTGGGATATGCTTAAGTGTGACATATCCATATTTATTTATTTGAGGATAACTTTGGAGTAATAGAGGAACTATTGAGATTACTTTATTAGAGACTTATTAGTTAGGGTAGTATCACGAATACTACTCGATAGATCTCGTATTTGTATTCTAAATGATATCATTTTCAAGGAGACAATAACGCATACGAGGGACATCATATAGGACAATGGCATCGTATTGAAGAACGTGGAATTGGTGGGTTTGGACCAAACTCAACCCGCCCAGACTATCGGGAATTGCTATGACAAAATCAACACCAACATTGTCTCAACAATCACATTGAAGCATTAAAACGCATGGCGGCACAAAGTAATCACCGATTTATTTATTTAGTCCTAGAAGATCTCGTTATTCTTTATTATTTTTTTAACTCTACGAAACTATGAGCTGCCCCGTGGATCACAAGTTGATACTGCTGTATCCTACATACGTTAAGAGGCAGATAACTTATGCGTGACTACTGAGCCAGCACTGCGTAAACAACTTGACTTTTTGTGGGAGACGTTCAAGGAGGTCATGCAAGAAATATTCTAACTAGAGCACGTGAAAGCTGTGAATTGAAGCACGAAAAATTCCTACACCTGAAGAAAGTGACTACGATCATCCAAGAGTACTACGTCGAGTCCTTGAAGCTTGCATGAATCACACTCGCGCTAGTGTCTGCCAAAGTTAGTAAATCTAGGAAGTTTATAAGCATTCTAAACCTCGAAACTTAGAAGACTATTTGCGTCTTCAGATACCAAACTCTGAACGAGACATACGCCAAAGTTACCAACCATGATCGAGCACGACGACGCTAGAAGGATGCAACCGAGGAGCTAAGGCAAGGAGGGTGCCGAAGGAGAAACCAAACGAGGAGCCAAACGGAACAAACTAAATTAGTGAGGAAAGATCGTGAACAATGACAACAAAGAACAACAACAACCAATGTGAGAAGCACAAGAAGAACTACACTCTGTTGAAGACGTGCACTTCTATTGCATGATTTGTAAACATAATCTTCTTTGAGTAAGTTAAGTGCTTCGAGGACGAAGCATATTTTTAAGGGGGGTAGAATGTGACACCCCAAAAATTTTAATAACATAAAATAAAATAAAGATAATTCATGAATGATTAAACTGCTATAAAATAAAATAAAATAAAATAAATAATATTGTTAATCAGATAAAATTTTGCTAATAAAATTTAGTGACTTTTTGGGGAGTTGGTTAAATACTTAAATTCATAAAATATACAACATATTAAAACGATACGTTTTTAGACACAACTAAACTCACATTAAATCTACTTAATACGTGTTATATACGTGTATATTAACAATGAAGACCATATTCATATTTGATAAATTAAAATTTCATGATAAGCATGACATGCATAATACCCATCATTTAACAATTATCTTTGGGACTATTCGAATGGCCCAAATGAGGCATTTGTATATCCAGTTCCCACGCACGAAGCCCTAAGTCTGGAATCTTCCGTGAGACACGTATATATATATACTACGTATATCGTTTACGAGCTGCGAAAGAACATTTGTGAAGAAGTTAAACCTGCGTACCTAACCTCGTATGTATATCCCTGCACAAACCGGCCCTACATATATACACACTCTGTATATGTTTACAATTGATGACTATCGAGTCAAACAGCTGCGAAACCTCTCGTAAACATTTCGCCGCCGACGGGCACTAAATCCAAGCAAACTGCGTAACCTACTATCTCGAGTCGCCGGAGAAGAAGGATCCGGCCATCGCTCACTTGAAGCGTCGGAGATCATCGCTGCTGTCTTCGTTGAGGAGGGAGTCTGCTGCCGCTTGTTAGTCACTAGAGGGAATCGAGTCCGCCACGAGCCGTCCCCTGTTTCACGCCAGAAGGAGAGGAGGAGTAGCCGCCGGAGAAGACAAGGAGCTAGCCTCTGGCCGTACCGCCGTTGCCAGCAGTCAACAAACAAGGTATGTCGTTTCCCTACGTTAGCCATTTGAGTTGTTGGAGACGAAGGGCACTGTTCACAGCTTCTTATTAATGCGTTTACTCCATATTCTAATAAGCTGGAATATTATTGTGGCATGGAGTATTTATCAATGAAATAAAGTATATGGCTGAAATACGTAGTACTGTATATCTTTAGGCTGGCCGAACCGTTAATTTAAGATAATAATAACAATAATAACATTAATGGGATAATTAAACTACATATGGGGAATAGTTATTAATTAAAGAATTTTAATATTCTTAGAAGGTGAATTTGGAGAACACTGAGGTAGAAGCTTCGATTAGGAGTTATCGCGATTTGAGGTAAGTTTCATTGCAACCAAAATTATACATTTTACCTCGTAATTATTTTGAATGTTTTAATGTACAATTTGAGTAATGTATTTATGTGTGTTACATTTGAGTAAATGTTATTCTATATGAAGTTGTTGGTACTTGATATATTGGTTGTTATTATTGGATTTTGATACAAGTTATAGTATATGATTTTTGGAAGATTTTCTATTGGTGAGTATTTTGGTGTTGTTGTGAGTAAATTGGATTTTGAGAAAATATATGGGAATTTTAGTGTATTTTGAAAGATACGAACTTTTGATTGGATTTTGAGAAAACAAAGAAAAGTTATTATTTTTAATGGTGACACTAATGTCTATAAGACATAAATATTGATTTTTGGAAATACAAGATAAAAGACTGTTTTCATAATTGGGGCACCACGGGAGAAATCCGTAGGTGTCGGGCCACCTTCACGTCCGTTAATGGTGAGGGAGGGTTAGGACTACTACTACTTGAATCAAGAGGTGTGAAACAAATTAAATTAAATGAATTTTGGAGGGTTCGGTAACCACCCCGAACAATTGGGCATCAGATCCCTTTTTATTTGAGCAGTAGTAGTAGTACCTATTCTCTTAAGGGTCTTTGAACCTAGAACTTAGGGAGTATATCCCATTTGGAGTAGGGAGACGTTGACGTCAGAACTACTTAGACTTCATACTACTCGGAGGGCTTGGAATCCCTTTAGGGGGTGTGCACACTTAAGGTAGAAGTCTAGATTCTAATAGAGGAGATGAGGTACCGAGAGCAGATCGGAGTGACCGTACAAAACAACGGATCACTGGGCTCAAGAATCGAAATAACGCTTGAGCACCGCCCTTCTAAATGAACTAGGAGAATTAGCTATAAAGCTATTTTGAGGTAAATCAAATGTTTTGGTATTTTACTCTTAAAGAGTTGATTAAATACTTTGGAGAAATTATTCCTTATAATACTTATAAGAGTGATTATCGAAATCTTACTATTTGGAGAATGATACTAATTTCTAAGGTACAAATATTGTGATATTGGTTTGGAAAATATATTTGTGGATATTGATTATGTGTTTTGTAAGGATTGTGATGAAGTGCTTATGAGTTTTGAGATGGATATTTGGAGTTTGTATATGATATATGATTGGAAATATTTATGAGGATTTTTATTACATATCTAATGATTTGGAATATTGTTATTTTACATATGAATTATGTTATGAGAATTTACTATAAATATTGTTTTACTTATGATTGGTACGAATGTTTTGAAAAGATTTTCCTCCCAAATGTTTTGCAAAAAAATTATATATATGTATCAAACGTGATTATTTTACGGGGTTGGGTGGGACTTACTTAGCATTTCCGGCTAATTTTTGTTTCCTTGTTTTTCTTTCTTTTCCTGTACTTTATTTGTGCAGGAGATAAAGCTTGAGTATCTATTTGATGATGATGTTGATTCGAGAGATTCCGCTAGAGAATATGTAATTAGTAGATAACATTGTAGTTTAATTTAATTTTTAAGACGCTTATTGAGTTTAATTGTTTCTATGGTGATTAGCCTGTGCACTCGGTTAGGTTAGAGCCGAGTGTGGCGGTAACGCCCCTATTTCCCTTTTGATTTCCGCTGCAAAACTCTGACGTTTTTGAATAAAGTTGATATTTATTTTGAATAAATTATTGTTTTTGGGTGGGAGAGTTGGGGGTGTTACACATGCAGTGTTGATTGCTTCAGCCCAATATCTGATGGGCAACCCTGATTCAGCAATCATTGTCCTTGCAGCTTCCTTCAGTGTTCTGTTCCTTCTTTCTGCAACACCATTTTGTTGGGGTGTTCTGGCAGCAGAGAGTTGATGGAATGTGCCATTCTGATCACAGAAATCCTTGATCACTTTGTTGACAAATTCAGTTCCTCTGTCAGATCTGATTGTCTTGACCTTCATGTTCTTCTCAGTCTGAAGTTGCTTTAACAGAGATGGCAACTTCTGAAGAGTTTCATTCTTCTTTGTTAGGAACACAGTCCATGTGTATCTTGAGTAGTCATCAACCATAACAAGAGTATATCTTTTTCCACCAACACTGGGAGTTTCAACTGGTCCAAATAAATCCATGTGAATCAGATTTAGAGGACAAGTAGAAAGATCTCCAGCTATGGGTTTGAATGAGGTCTTCACTTGTTTGCCTTTCTGACAAGCACTGCAGAGGGTCTCCTTCTTGTAGACAATGTCAGGCAGACCATCTACAATGTGTTCCCTTGCCAGTTTGTTGATGGTTTTGAAATTCAGATGGCTAAGCTTCTTGTGCCAGTCCCAGCTTAGCTTTGAATTGTCTTTTGCTATCAGACAGGTTCCATCTTTTGCTGTTTGCCAGTCAACAACATAGATGTTCTTCCTTCTTTTGGCTGTAAGAACCACTTCTTTGGTTGTCTCATGCTTGACATAACATAAGGTCTTGGTGAATTCAATTGTGTAGCCTTTGTCACAGAATTGGCTAGCACTCAGCAAGTTGAACTTCAGACCTTTGACATATGAGATATCTTCAATGATTATCTGGTTCTTGATCAGCTTCCCTCTTCCTTTTGTTTGACCATCCTTGTCATTTCCTCCAAAGGTGACTCGGGGTCCATTGATTTTCTGGAACTCTGATAGGCAACTCTTGTCACCTGTCATGTGCCTGGAGCATCCACTATCAATAAACCATTCTTGCTCTGAGATAGCTCCAGCACACAGTTCCTGCAAAATTAAAAAGAAGATTTAGGTACCCAAGCAATGTTGGGTCCTGGGGGGTAATGCAGTCTTGGTAGTTGGTACCATTTTGGTCTCATCAACTGAAACCTTGGTGGATGGTACCCATTGTCCACCTGGTAGTCGTAGTAAACAGATGTATGATTCACTTTGGGCAGATGCTTGTGAGGATCATGCTTTCTGTTTGCATACTTTTGCATAGCCTTCTTTGTTGGAAAGAAGTCCCATATACTATCAAGATCAGAGGAGCGCTTAACTTTAGGCTTCTGAGGTTGACCAGACAACCTCATTTGTCTATAGTTAAATTTCTCTTGATATTTGCCTCTCTGATAGTGGTTTCTGATACCATTGTCATGAGATTGTCTGATAGGATTAGGCCTTTGATTATTATTTTTCTGAAAACTTCTATTGTGGTTAGGTCTTCTGCCAGATTCATTAGTTTTCAAAGTTTGTTTTGGTTTGGCCTTTAGTTTTTGGTTCTCTGGTGGGACTTTCTCATGAACAACTTTAGTACCAGAAGTACTAGCATGGCAAATGGGGCTGCAAGTCTGTGAAACTATGACCTTTTTGGCTTTAGCAACTCGGGTGCTAGGCCTTACAGAAGATTCACCAGACTTGGGTTCAACATATCCAAGACCAGGGGTAGAGTTGTGAAAGTCATTGATACCCTTCATAGAAGACTGCATCTTCAGAAGGCTATTGTATCTGACTTCAAGATGTTCAATCTCTCTTATTCTCTTTAGAAGAGACTCATTTTCAGCTTTCAGCTTACTGTTCTCTTCTTTAATAAAGGAATAAGATCCTTGGATAGTCTTAAACTCTTCCCAAAATGATGACATTGGATCATCATTTAAGGCTGTGCCTACCGAAGAAGAAATAGAATCAGAAGTGGAGCATACCTCATCATCTGATTGAGCCATGAGGCAGAGGTCTTCAGTTTCTGCATCCACACAGCAAAATGCTTCATCAGAGTCAGAGTCAGAGCTTGACTCTGATTCAGAAAGGGGGTCTCTCTCTGCTTGCTCAGAGATGAATGCCTTCCTTCTCCTGTGTTGATCTTCATGCTTCTTTTCTTCTTCATGTCCTTGCTTTTTGGACACTCTTGGATAGGGGCAGTTTGCTTTGAAGTGCCCAGGTTGTCTGCAGTTGTAGCAGAGGTACTCTCCATTGCTCTCAGAAGACTTGGTCTTCTGATGGGGTCTTCTGCTAGAAGATGGACTCCTTCCATCTTTCTTCATAAACTTCTTAAACTTCCTGGCAAAAGCAGCCATATACTCATCAGATAAAAGAGTAGAAGGGTCAAAGTTACTTACCTTTGAGGTGCTGGCAGTGAGAGCAGTGGTGGTCCTCTCATCAGGAACTTCCTCCTTCTCTTCATGCATCTCAAACTCATAAGCCTTGAGATCAGAAATAAGTTTCTCAGTGGCATAGGTCTTGATGTTCTTGCTTTCCTGGACTGCAATCACCTTCATCTTCCAAGCTGAAGGCAGTCCCCTGAGGATCTTCATGTTGACCTCTTTGATGGTGAGCTCCTTTCCAAGCTCAGAAATCTCACTGATGAGAATCAGCAGTCTCTCATGCATCTTAGCAATGCATTCTTCTGGCAGAAGTTTGAAGTCATCAAACTTCTTCATTGCAATGGTCAGCTTGTTATCTCTTTCTTGTTCATCTCCAGCTCCAATCTCATCTAGCTTGTCCCAGATTTCCTTAGCAGTCCTGCACTTCTTTATTCTATTGAAATATCTTTCATCAATAGCTTTGTAGAGAATGACCTTGGCAATGTTGTCAAGGTTGTACTGTCTTTTTTCTTCCTTGGTCCATTCAGACCTGGCCTTCTCAATCATCTGGGGCTGAGAATTATCAGTAGAGTGAGCAGGATTGATCTTCATGAACTGAATAAAGGGTCCATTCTCCAAGACCTCCCACATTTCATCATGAAGAGCACACAGATGTGCCTTCATTCTGATCTTCCAATCATCATATTTCTGATCTGTGAACATAAGATGCTTTGCAAGAGAGTTATCCATAATAACAAATAAAGAGGCTAGAAACAAGTGGATCTTTGTTCAGAAGGTAATCTAAAAGATTACAAGAACAAGGAGGCTCTGATACCACTTGTTGGTCCCGTTTAATATGGTAATCAGTCTAGAGGGGGGGGGGTGAATAGACTGATTAATTTTTCAAACTTTTTCTCAAAGTCCAGACTGATTCTGGTGACAGAGAAAGGCTGGTTCTGATATCAGAACTGGCCTTGGCAGCGGATTCTGATCTGTCCGGGTAGCCTCAGAAACACTAAGGCAAATGTCTTTCTGATAACTCTGAAAACAAGATCTGCTGAACACAGATTCCAAGTCTTAGAGTTAGTCAGTTAATATCTTAAGTGTAGAAATATAAATTGCAGTAAAGTAAATGACACCGGATATTTTTATAGTGGTTCAAGGAACAACGCGTTCCTCTAGTCCACTGTTCCACTAGCTTTGAAGTAGATCGGTTACAAAGCTAATCCCTAGCACTTAAGAAGCACTCCTCGTCTTCTTCAAGCCTAGATGCCACCCAGGATGCAATTCCACGTCCTGATGGCTGGTCCTTTAACTCAGCTTCCCGGAAGTATCACCACTTCACTACTGCAGTTACTTGGACGCCCTTCTTTTCAGAAGATCCTTTGAAAAACACAAAGTTTTTCCTCCAACTTGCTTCGTTACAAAAGATGTTTGATGAAGATCTTGAAGTGTTGAAGAACAGGATGAACTTTGCTCTTGTTGGGGATGAGAGATTGTGAGGTTGAATCTTCCCAACGTAAGCTTTTTCTTGTTTTTGTGTTGTGGAGTTTGAATCTCAAGAATGCTTGTAGTATGAAGTTCAGAGCAAAAGTTTTAGCAAAAGTTATTTTCCTGTTCTTCGGTGAGTAGCTTATATACTTGGGTTGTCTGCCCGTTGGAGGAGGAGACAACTGCATTGAATGCGCGTACTGTTGACTTGACCGCCGTTTTGGAAGGTTTCTATTTTTATAATATATCTTCCAGATTTATCGGTCAATCATTTGCAATAAATCCAAAGCGTATCAGGCTCATTTAATGTGCATTGAATGCTTTCCTTTCATGCACAGTCTTCTAGCCGTTGGATGTTATACCCGTTGAGCTCATAGTTGTTGGATGTTGCTTGAAATCTTCTAAGAGTTAGTCGGACTCTGATCGGAGTCTTCTGATACGATGGATTCTGATGGCTTTCTGAAGAGTAGCTCTGATGTAGTTTCAAGTCGGGCTCTGGTGTACGAACTCTGATGCTTGTCGGATGTTGAGTTCTGATGAAGCTATTCACCGAACTCTGATGCTTCTCTGATGAGCAACTCTCATGAACTGCTGAGAGTAACTCTGATCGGATCCACAAGCGAGCAACTCTGAAGGCAGTTCTCATAGAGCAACTCTGATCAGATCCATAGAAGAGCAACTCTGATCGTCGACTATACTAATACTTACATCAGAAAGTACTAATACATGAAATCTAATTTGGGGGTACTTTAAAATTCTAATCTAAATAACCTAGCATCATCAAAATCTAATTACATTTATTCCTTACAATCTTGATCCAAACAAATATAATATGTGGTCCCGATAATATCGGGCGGCCCCCACTTCTGGTGTGGGCCCCACGTGAATTTTACTATTCACGTAAAAGAAATGATAAAAATTTGCACTCACGTAAAATGCGTTTATTCATTTCTTAGGGTTCAATACATAATTTGATAAAGTACAAATACTCGGGGGCGGTGTTACAGAGGGACTAACTAATATATATTCTTGGACCAAAATAAATTAAATAAAAATCCCAAGGATAAGGAAGTTAGTAATATATAATTGTTCGGTCCGAATGAAAGGTAAATAAATAATACGAGACATCATTCAAGTCCACTTACAAATAATAGAAATATAATTGGGTTTGAGCCCGGAATATTGGTGAGGATTATCAAATACATTTTGGGACCGACCTATTAAGGTCTACTAGCCTAAAATAATATAAATAAATGAATAGAAGTCATTTGGGTCGGACCAAGGTAGATTGAGTAAGCAAAGTGGCATTCGAACCCAACTTACCAAAAATAGCAAGTATTCGGGTGGAGGACTCCCTACACTTTAATTGAGGGTCTACCCCATAGAAAGTATAGCCCAAATATAATTGATGAGTGACCAAAGTATTGTTTCGGGTCAGATTTAATATAAAGGAGCAGCCCATGTGCAAACCCAACCCATATTAGCCCATATGCTAAAATAGAAAGGATAAGGAGGACTCCTTTCCTTCCACCCATTTAAGAGTATCGTAAGAGGCAAAGAAAGATAGAAAGGAGCTCACCAAGGGTCTTCACACGTCCAAGAAGTAAAGAGGAGCAAGAAGGCGTGATTCCGGGAAGAAGAAAGCTCGATTCTAGGTAACTGAATGCTATTCCCGATTAAACTAGTTATTTGGTATATTTAGTGAATATGATTTTTAAGAAATCATATGTTGGATTAATGAGGATGTTCTACACGTTTAAAAGTGTAGAAATATGATATAAAGTGTTGGTAATTAACTTAGAAGAGTTGTTGAATCGATAGGAATCAAAATCGCCGGAAACGGCCACTTCTAGGTGTTGTTTTCGTGCTGCAGGGCCTGAAAGCCGGGCAGCTTTTGCAAAAGCCTGGCGGCTTTTTTCATCTGCCAGTCAATCTTGTTTCGTATCATTCCCGATTGAAGGTTTAACGACGGGGCTTCAATAGGCAACCTTGCTGGACATATTTAAGGTGAGGATTGTTGACTATATTGTCTATAACTCGTGAGTTGAGCATGAGATTACCTAAGTAATCAAATTATGATTTTGATGGAATAAATGATATACCTCAATGTGAATAAATGTGTTGCTATGTGGTCATATAAATTGATACATGATATGTTGATCCCTATTTCTAACAATCATACAATCATAAGAATGAAGAACAAGCAAATAGATTGAACAGAAATTTGGTACATCGTGTAATGGCCGCTGCTCCCCCTCTAGAGAGAGAGAGCAGCGTAAACTATTCTATTCTCTATTCTGCCTCTATAGTCTAAGCCTTAGTTTTTTTTTCTCATAAGTTAGCCTCCTTTTATAGGAGAGGATGGCTAACTTATGGCTTACAAGAGAGGCTAATGGGCTAATCTTCAATTGTGGCCCATATTACACATTTAACTAACAACTACACAAATACAAATACATCTAACTAGATTGGACACCAGAAAAAGTCCTAACAATCTCCCCCTTGGTGTTCAATCTTGTTTGATCAGCATTGCAGCGCGGATGTCTTTGTCTTTGTGTTCAGTTGCTCCTCAATGCAGCTCAGCTTCCTTTGTCTTTGCGCTCGGCTTCTTGAAAAGGCTTTTTGAAGAAATCCTTGCAATCTCCCCTTTGATGTCTTCATGACAATTTGTTCTTTGATGCCGGGGAGTTGAAGAATCTTCAGGATGTAGCTTGTGATCTTTACCTTTCAGAAGTTGCTCTTGATCAGCATTAATGAATTCCGATGGCGCCTCTTGAAGGAGTGTTCAAGTGATATACAGGCGCGCACAGGATTCATCTTCAGGACTTGAATACTTGACCTTTGTCTCCTCAAAGTTTACATGGCACAGCGGAAAATTATTGTTTTTGAGGAGATCTCGTCAGTGGCACAGCGGAAAAAGATAGTTGACTTATGAGCGTAGCTGACCATTTGATTTGAAGCTGGCTTGGCACTTGAGTTGAGAAACAAGGGTGTCATCGTTGTCGTTGTTGTTTTGTGGTGGAGGAGAGAAGTGTCCAAAAATGATTTGTTGATAGTGACGGCATGTGGACTACTCTCCCCCTCATGACGATCCGATGAATCGGGGCGTCATGCCTTTATTCTTTTATTCTGGATAACAAAATTGAAAACAAACAGAAAAGTTAAAGGATAAAGACCGGATACACAGAAGTGTTCCGTTAACACAATATCAATGTAAACACCGATGTGTGGCCTGTATAAAATGATAGAAGCATTAAAGCTCTAACAGGACTTCCAACCAATCATTATGAAGCATCTGAAGTAGATGTCACTCTGGTTGTTAAGGCATGATCATAAAGATCAGCAATGAAAGTGGTAGCCCCCCGAGGTCGTGAAGACGCTCGTTATCATCACTATAGAGATAAACTCTAAAGCGATGGCCTGAACGTGTTGGTGATTTCTATGTTGCAACAGCAGGACTTCCTTCCAATCATCGGTCTATCTATAGTAGATGAGCCCTATGGAAGTTCTCGCATGGTCACTTGGACCTGCAACTGACTCAAAAATGTGTCCGTGTCCTAGAAAATTCAAAAAAAACATTTGGGAGTGAGATAACTAGACACAGCGTGATCAATGAAAGTCCAGTGGCATGGGGCTGAGGCCACTGTAGTCGGTATCACTTGCCTAGGAAGGAGACAGTAATGAGAGATGAGGTTCCCCGTGAAATATGATTAAACACTTGTCTGTTGGGAGACAAATGAGTGGTCTTGGGTAGGGTTATGCATGCACTGTTGGACAAGATGCAGTGACTTCTACCCGGGATCTGAATAAATTCAGTCCTGAACCTATGGGGATTGTCCAGAGTATTTGAGTGACTGGGAGTAATTGATCAATTGATAGTAGGCAGTTGAAGTAGCAGACTTATCATTGAATATTGTTTTCTTGCTGACTTGAGCCTTCTGCTTCCTAACGCTCATAGTATTCACTCACTCACACATTCACTCATTTACTCTCGGCTTTGTCCCTTGGGTAGGCTTAGTTGGGTTTACTAAGCCATAGGGACTTCTCTCTCATTCTCTTTGTTTCTTCATTTTCTCTCTGTACTCCCCTTCAACTGGAGCACTCGGTATGCTTTTTCATCGTTCGGTACCGAGGAGGACAAAATTGAAAACTCCCCCTCAAATGTTGCATCCTTTGAGAGAATCCTTGCTTTGTCGTTGTGTGGCGCCAGGAGGAGAAAACTGTAACTCCCCCTCAGATTGTGCAAGGTTTGATTGCTCACAGCTTGATATACCTGCCATGTGTATGGAGCAATCTGTACAGGTACCACACATGACGGTTTACCCTGAACTCATCATCTAGAAATTCAGCACAGTGATGATCACACATTGTTGATGAGTTAGGGGAGGCATCAGTAGTTGATTGTTGATTGTCGTGAAATGACCGTTGACGCGAGGTTGATTGAATTATCTACGAGTTCCGGACCTTACAGTGTAGATTAGACCAACTTTGACATTTGGTTTGACTTTGGTTTGATTTTGGAAGAGTTGACCAGATTTGCCTCAGTTTTGACCTCGACTTTGACTTTGGTGATTTTTCGGAAAACAGATGATATCCCCCTCAACAAAGGCGAGTGAGGGAGCGTGAGAAAGGGTTCTGGGGTTCCCGAACCCCAGAAAAGGTATTATACGCGTAAATCGGATCACCGAGTCAAAAGTTATGGCCAAAACAGTGCAGGACATCGAAAAGTTTGAATTTTGAACTTTGAAAAACTTTTCGAAGTTGGGGTTCTCGAGGTTGAGTTTCTCGATGTTGGACCTCGAAAACCTGTTCTCGATGTTGAATATCGAAAACCTTTTCTCGATATTGAATGTCGAAAACCTTTTCTCGATATTGAATGTCGAAAACCTTTTCTCGATGTTGAATGTCGAAAACTTCTTCTCGATGATTGAACATCGAAAACGTCTTCTCGATGTTGAATATCGAAAAATTTCTTTTCGATATTGAATGTCGAGAAACGTGTTTTCGAGGTTCAAACTGCGAGAAACGTGTTTTCGAACTTCAATCCGCGAGAAACCTGTTTTCGAGATCCAATCCGCGAGAACCTGTTTTCGACCTTCTACCTGCGAGAAACGTGTTTTCGAGGATTAACTTCGAGAAAATCAAGACTTCGAAATCGTTAGAATTTCTAACCAGTTTAGAACATCGAATACTTTGATATTTCTAAAACCTCAGAATATCGAAAACTTTAACTTTGAAAACTTTCAGAACTTCGAAAACTTCTATAAACTTCGAAAACTGAGAATATCGAAAATCCTTTTAAACTTCGAGAAGCTGAGAATATAAAAATTCTTTTAAACTATCGAGAAGCTAGGAATATCGAAAACTCTTTGTAAGCTTCGAAAAGTTCTGAATAGGGAAAAATATCAAGTTTCGAAAATTCTGAGATTCAAGAAAACCCAAAGTTCGAAAGATTCTAAACATCGAGAAACTCCAAAACTTCGAAATCTTCATATCGAAAACTTCCAGCTTCGAAAATCTGCAAATGTGAAATCAAAAATTTCTTTACAAATGAAATTGCAGGTTGTTGTCAAACGGATTTCGATCCTAATCTTCCAGAAATCGCTGAAGAAACATTGAAAACAGATCATCAAACCAAAATATCGAAAACTCAGTTTTTCAAAAAGGTAAGGTCTTTCTCGATAAAGGCAGATCCGAAAAACGCAGATGAATCCAATCTATTTCACGCCTCGGCTCTGATACCAGTTGTTGGTCCCAGTTTAGCAGACTAACGATCAGCTAGATGAACATCATCGATAGACAGAAGAGAAGGATTTCATATAATGATATAAGATTTATCGAGAACAGTGAAACCTTCTTTCTGTAGTATCGAGAAGTAAATTTGGCAGCGTAAGGCTAATGTGTATTGATCGATATCGGTACCTGTACACAAGGCGCGTATTTATAGGCGCTGTACAGGTTACCGATTTAGGTAAACCTTGGAAGTTGGGCCAAGGCCTTTTTGGGCCTTATTCCCTTTACCTTATTTGCTACATAATAAATACTAATCTAATACCATAAATGGTATAACTAGTCTACTTTATTTAAACAAGACATTACAGACAAACTTGACCCACAATAAAAGTTCTAACATGATATTACAAAGGTGGATAAGCAAAGGTATTATGCATGAGGGGAGAAATCCTTGAAATATATACAAATTATTGAATTGATATTGAGGATTAGAATGATATAGACAAATGTTGATAAATGTGTGATTCCATAAGATCTTAAGAGGGATATATGGATACCTATGTGGATAGGCAAAGTGATTAAATGTGAAGTAAGGAATACTTGAGTTATTGATATGATCAAAGTGATATGAATCCGTAGTGATTAATTATGTGTGTTATCTATAGTATTGAATAAGATAGGCATGAACTTAGAATGAGTGATGGACTACGGCCACGCTAAAAGGAAATGGTGGAGTCTACCTAGACTATATGAAGGCAGTCCGGGGAGTCTTGATGAAGACTAGCCCGAGGTTGATAGATTATGATTGCTCAAATACAATGAGTATTGAGGTGGTCGAGGCCACGGTCAAATAAAGATATGAACGTTGGGGAATATATTAGGGGTGTGTAAGCCCTACACGAACCAAAATTATTCGGGGTGTATAAGCCCTAAGCGAATGAAACGTATACGGGGTGTGTAAGCCCTACATGAATAAAGTATTACGCGGGGTGTGTAAGCCCTAACGGATAAAGGATTTTACGCGGGGTGTGTAAGCCCTACACGAATAGAGTATTACGTGGGGTGTGTAAGCCCTAAACGAGTAAAGTATTATACGGGGTGTGTAAGCCCTACACGAGTAAAGCATTATACGGGGTGTGTAAGCCCTAAATGAAAGAATACAACCGTAGGGTGTGTAAGTCCAACGTGGATGAGTACAAAGGATAATATGTGTAACCCTCTCAATGGAGTTGGGTTTAGACTAGGGGTGAGGTAACCTCTCGGTATTGCTATATGCAAGTATAGGCCATGGGCTTTTAAAGGGAAGTGTTTTGAAATACAAATGGGCCTACGGGCTGGCTATTTGATTGATATATTATACATGACTTGAAATGGGGTAGCTATAGGTTATGCCCATAATATAGTATCACCCTATGTTGAGGGTCTTGTGTTTGAAACATGGATTATATTCAGTATAGTTGTCATTGTACTTTTCAAATGCTTCGAAGTATTGACCTCCCCTTCACGGGGAGGCCACCTCACAGTTTTCTGGTAGAAGCTAGAGCTTGCTACCTGTTCCCGTTGCTTCGGGTGATCTATGGAGAGAAGACGTGATTCGTGCTTCTTCCAGTTCTATTTTGAAATAAATAAAATAATGCTCATGGAACTATTTTAAACTATAAATGATTTGGGAGCCTGCGTGCTCATGTTCGCCCTATGTGTCCTTTGACATTAAAAAAGTATTTGTATTCCGCTGCGTATTTTGAAATGCTTTACTTATGATTGTTTATGGATGTACTTGTGTGAATGGTATTCATGTATGCCTTGCATGGTTCGAGTAGGGTGAACTGCGGTTGCCTTAATCAGATTATGCGGCGGTTGTTAGCGTGTCCGGCCAAACCGGGGCGTGACACATAAGCTCGACTCAGACCCTTCAGGGAAACCAGTCAACGCCACCAATTATTGGGCTATCATCGGATCCTTGTTGTACCTCACATATAGCAGATCGAATATTGTGTTTGCAACCTGCCTGTGCACTCGCTTTCGAGCAAATCCAAAGGAATCACATCTGAATGTTGTAAGAAGGATAATGTGATATATTAAAGGAACAGTTAATCTGGGCCTTTGGTATCCCAAAGAATCAGGTTTTGACCTAGTGGGATACTAAGATTCTGATTTCGCAGGCTGCAAGCTAGACAGGAAGAGTACGTCCGACGGTGCTCAATTTCTCGGAGATAAGCTAGCCTGTTGGTCCTCTAAGAAGCAGAACTGCGTGTCCACTTCTACAGCTAAGGCGAAATATGTCGCAGCTGCTAGTTGCTGTTCACAAAGTTTATGGATGAGGACCCAACTGAGAGACTACGGGTTCACATTCTCACACATCCTGATCTACAGTGATTCCCAAAGTGCAATTGCCATCACGTGCAATCATGTTCACCACTCAAGGATCACGTTGAGAAGGGCACCGTGGATATGTACTTTGTGTCCATGGAATTGCAACTGACATGTATCTGTAGGGTGTGTTTCGAAAAACTAAGAAAAATAACTAATAAAAATCAATTAAATAAAATGACTTAAAGAAAAACAAGAAATGAGATGAAGCAGAATAAGCCAAAGCTCGTGCTACGCACGATTTCCTTAAAACGTATTTGTTGCCTCCCGGGGTGCTGGGAGGGTTGAAAGAATTGTTTCCCAGGATACGATGACTACGAACAAGCGTTTGAGCACTCAAACGAAAGTTCCAACGAACGTGAACAAAGCAAGAACACATAAGGAATTTTTAAGAGAAGGCTGGAGAGTTTTCTGAGCTAAAACGAAGTGCAGCACGTTTGTGACTTGTGTTCTTTTGCAAAGCAGCTACCAGCCTTTTATAAGGGTGGATTTGCATGTGTTAATGGCTGGTTAAGGCATATAGACGTTGGACATCAATGCCCAACGTTTGGGACATTGATTCCAGCCAAAC
The DNA here is from genome assembly GCA_945859915.1 of Cuscuta epithymum. Taxonomy (NCBI): domain Eukaryota; kingdom Viridiplantae; phylum Streptophyta; class Magnoliopsida; order Solanales; family Convolvulaceae; genus Cuscuta; species Cuscuta epithymum. Next base: position 1,358,608 of record CAMAPF010000193.1, on the reverse strand, counting down.
CAGTCCAAAAACGTTTGCATTAAGGGCCATGAACGTTGGGCATTTATGCTGCAACGTTCATGAACGTTGCAGTTCAGCATGGAGCAAAAAATAAATAGGAACGTACCGGAAGAACAAAAATTAACGTTATCTTTAGAAGATAGGATTTTCGGACGACATTTGTGTCCGCAGGTCGCCCGTGCACGCAAGCCGCGCTTTTTGTTCTTCGGTTTCGGGATTTGATTCGCACCCCCCCTGCGCGCGTGATAGAGTCTTTCCCTTTAGGAAGCTTAACTCCTTAGGGGGGGTTTCCCTTTATAAAGGGTTCAAATTCCCTTGTGATTTTCGGTGTGGGAAAAACCCACACTAAAAACTCACATTTTCCTAGTTTTCTCCATTCCAATGGGTAAACTTCGAAAAGCGATTTCTCATTCACCTGTTATCCGTTTTGAGCATACCATATATCGAATTGTAGCCCTAAGCAAGGACAATCCGAAACCACTTTGAACCGACCCAAATAGGAAGTGGACCTCACTCAAAAAATTGCCCCAAAATGACCATTTAATGCAATTTTAACACACTTTTTCCAACAATCCCCCACATGAATGAAAATTGATTTTTGAGACTTAAAAAAGACACGAAGATAGGAGGACACGTTGTGTTCACTAGATGATCCCTGCATACGGAGAGGTAGGTTTAGTCCTTTGAACCTTCCGCTGTAAAGACACGTTTATTTACTGGCTGTCTAGTAGACTCGATGTCCTTGAACTATACTGCCGTCGTGTAAACATTGACTTATCTTTACACAGGTACCTTCCAACTTTTTTCCGTTCTCATGGGTGTGCCCGTTTTGGCCATGGGTCACCGTCCTGGTTCTGCAAGAGTTTCTAAAGAACTGAGCCTTTACAGTTCTCCTTTGAAGCGGTCCTCTTCTCTCTCACATAGGTGATTCTTTCACGAGTATCCCGCATACTCTTACAATGTTATCGAGTAGATCAACATTTTAAAATCACTAAAGCAAACGTTTTTGCTACCCTCGTGCGGGAGTCACTGTTTTAACGAGGAGTGGGTAGGAGTCCGGGACCCCCACAGTGACCATCCTTCGCTCTATAATTTAGTTGTCCCTTTTGAACCTAGGACCAACTAGGTTGGGTATCCACTATAGAACTTTTCAATTCACGGGCTTTAATCCCATTCCTCGTGACAACTTCTCCAACAATTCTCTATCCAATGCCTTGGTTAGCGGATCCGCTATGTTATCCTTTGACTTCACGTAGTCAATAGTGATAACTAGGGCTGGGCAAAAATACCGAAATATCGGTATACCGCACTTATCGTACCGAAAAATACCGGAAAATACCGAAATATTGGTATACCGTCATTTTCGGTACGGTATCATACCGTACCGTTTTATTTCGGTACGGTAACGGTAAATGTTTTCAAATACCGCGGTATACCGGTATAATACCGTACCGACTCCCTATCCAATAATTACTTTTAATTCTAAAATATTGTAAAAATCCATTACCATTTTGAAGTCCAAAATTAATACTTAAGTTGGTTACAAATACCAAAATACAAAAATAAAAGTCCAATTTCCTAAACTCACTACAACGTTTTAGGTTTCTACTACATAAGTAACATAACATTCAAACAAACTAACCCTAATTACTAATAAGTAATATACTAATGTCGAGACACACAACTGTGTCTGAAAGTCTTATTCAAATATTTTTAAAAAAATTATAAAAATGACTAAATGCACAATACCATATTAGGAATAAATGATTTCATTTATATCCATGTTGTTTGAATAATTTTATTTATTTTTGCTAGAGATCACTATTGATTTAATTATATCTATATTGTTCAAGTTATTTTAGGAGAATGTGTTATTTATTAATACGTGGCATCAAGGGCAGAGTGTCCTGGTCGGACTGGGCCCGGTACAAAGAATATTTTTAGAAAAACTTTTACACGAAATTTTTTACCTTAAAAATTAAGTCATTTTTAAAATATGGGGTGGGTCATGGCCTAGGTTGGCCCACCCCTAGCTCCGCCCATGGTGGCATGTTAAACTACTTAAATATACTAATAATAATTATTGTTCAATATTGAATTGACATCAATAGATTATTAATTGTATTTTGTAACATTTTAATATGTAGCTAGTAACAACGATTTAGTATATTTCATTAGTCTATGATAATTTATTATATTGGGAGACATTCATGGTAATTTACCGATACCGTACCGTTACCGAACCGAAACTTCGGTATACCGAAATGCGGTATACCGAAACTTTGGTATGGTAACGGTATATAAATTTTGTATACCGAAAGTTTTGGTACGGCAAAGGTATGAGAGAAAATATTCGGTATACCGTACCGAACCACCCCTAGTGATAACTCCCGTTGTGAGAAGTTGTTTAATGGTGTTATGTCTACGACGGACGTGTCTAGACTTACCATTATAGAGATTGCTTTGTGCCCTTCTAATTGCCGCTTGACAATCGCAATGTATGCATATTGGAGGGACAGGCTTCTCCCAGCTTGGAATGTCCTCGAGAAAATGGCTTAGCCATTCAGCCTCTTCAGTGCACTTATCCAAGGCTATTAGCTCAGATTCCATCTTGGATCTAGCTATTAACGTTTGTTTTGAGGATTTCCATGACACGGCTGCACCTCCCAAAGTGAAAACATATCCACTCGTGGACTTTGAGCCCTTAATGTCAGATATCCAACTAGTGTCGATATACCCTTCAAGTACAGCTGGATATCTTCCGTAGTGCAGTCCAAGGTTTTGGGTTTTTTTTGTAAATACCTCAAAACCCTTACAATTGCCTTCCAGTGTTCATCACTGGGGTTGCTAGTATATCTACTCAGCTTACTAACCACAAAGGCGATATCAGGCCTGGTACAACTCATTAGATACATTAAACTGCCAATAATCCTAGCGTATTCTACTTGAGAAATACACTCTCCACGATTTTTGGTCAGGTGTACGTTTTTATCTAATGGCGTCCTTGCCTCTTGATAATCATCCTTATTAAATTTATTAAGGATTTTATCAACGTAATGAGATTGGCTTAGCGTAAGACCGTCAGGTCCTCTAATTAAATCCCAAGGATTAAATCGGCCAACCCCATATCCTTCATGTCAAATTTAGAATTTAACATGTTTTTGGTAGAATTAATCAATAAATTATTGCTACCCACGATGAGTATATCATCCACATATAAACATAAAATGACATAGCCGTCTACCGTGCTTTTCACATAGACGCATTTGTCACTTTCGTTTATTTTAATCCCATTAATTAACATTGCATGATCGAACTTTTCGTGCCACTGTTTAGGGGCTTGTTTCAATCCATACAATGATTTGATTAATTTACAAACCTTCTTTTCTTTGCCTGGAACACGAAAACCCTCGGGTTGTTCCATATAGATTTCTTTGTCTATATCGCCATTTAGAAAAGCGGTTTTTACGTCCATTTGATGAACTTCCAAATTCTGCAAAGCGGCAATTGCTAGTATCATCCTAATGGAATTTATTCTCGTTGCCGGAGAATACGTGTCAAAGTAATCATGGCCTTCACGTTGCTTGTATCCTTTGATTACAAGTCTGGCCTTATACTTATCAATGGAACCGTCAGGTTTCATTTTACGTTTAAATATCCACTTGAATCCCAAAGGTTTACTTCCCGGAGGGAGATCAACCAATTCCCATGTGTGATTTTTTAGGATAGAGTCCACCTCACTTTTGATGGCTTCTTTCCACATTGGTCCTTCGGTAGACGTTATACGGCTTCCGTATAAGTCCGTGGCTCATTTTCTACCAAACATGTTAGAAAATCCGGTTCATTTTCTACCATACAAGTTAGAATATTCGAATCGAATTCTACCAAGTATGTGAGAAAATCCGGTCCGAAGGATTTTTCAACTCTAGCACGTTTGCTACGTGGGGGTCTTCTTCACCGGATCCCTCGCTAGTATTTTCCATAGCTACGTCAAATGTTCGTTTTGACGTGCTAGGTCCTTCGTTGGACTTGCATGGAAATACGTCTTCAAAGAATGATGCATTTCTTGACTCAATTATTGTATTTTATGTACATCCGGATTATTCGAATCGTACACTAAAAACCGATAAGCACTACTATTTTGAGCATATCCAATAAAAATATAATCCACCGTTTTTGGACCTATTTTTATTTTCTTAGGTGTTGGTACAAGCACCTTAGCAAGACACCCCACACTTTCAAATATTGATAGGAAGGTCGTCTACCTTTCCACAACTCGTACGGAGTTTTATCATATTTTTTCCGGAGAACCTTATTTAAAAGGTAATTGCTTGTTAAGATCGCTCCGCCCCACATATTTTGTGGCAGGCCCGAACTTACTAGCATCGCATTCATCATATCTTTCAATGTGTGATTCTTTCGTTCGGCAACACTGTTTGATTAAGGTGAGTAGGGTGCGGTACATTCATGTACTATACCCACACTAGCGCAAAAGTCACCAATTGGTGCTTCATACTCGCCACCTCGATCACTCCTTACCATTTTAATCCGTCGATTAAGTTGGTTTTCCACTTCATTCTTATAAAGAATAAATTTGTCGATTGCGTCGTGTTTATTTTTTAATAAATAAACATAGCTATAGCGAGTGCTATCATCGATAAAAGTAATAAAATATTTATTACTGCCACGTGTTTGTATTGATTTAAAATCACAAACGTCACTATGAATTAATTCTAGTGGTTCCGTTTTCCTTTCAACCGATTTGAAAGACGTTTTCGTTAGTTTTGCCTCGACACAAACATCACATTTGTGCTTCACATCAATTGTGAATTTAGGAATGTGTTCCATGTTAATTAATCTACGTATAGAATTAAAATTAACATGTCCTAGTCTACCATGCCACACATTGGAAGACTCAAGCAATTAAGCAGAAGAGATTTTATTATTATTATTATTATTAATAGTCATTACATTGAGCTTAAACAGCCCATCAACTGCATACCCCTTCCCCACATACATTCCCGATTTAGACAAAACTAGTTTGTCCGACGCAAAGACCATGCGGAAGCCATGCTTGTTCAACAAAGAGCCCGAGATCAGGTTTTTGCGTATCTCCAGGACATACAACACATTGTTGAGAGTCAGCTCCTTGCCCGAAGTCATCTTCAGGACCACCTTGCCCACACCTTCAACCTCGAAATGAGCAGAATTCCCCATCCACACCTTCTCACCGTTTGATAGCTCAAAGGTCGTGAATAGCTCCCGGTTAGAGCAAATATGCCGGGTTGCACCAGTGTCCACGAACCACTCCTTGGAATTGGATCCAACGAGGTTGACCTCGGTCACCACGGCTGCAAGAATGATGTTTTCATCCTTTTGCCCACCTTGCACCATGTTGACTTGAGAGTCTTTCTTCTTCCTTGGTGCCTTGCAATCCGAGGATTTGTGTCCATTTTTGTTGCAATTGAAGCATTTTCCATTAAATTTGGGTTTGGAAACGCCTCCCTTGGGACCGAGCTTGCTCTTCCCATTATTTTTATTTTTGGAGCCTTTTGCATGCTCCACCACGTTGGCCTTGGCGCCATGAACAATTGGGAGTTTCCCATCATTCTTCCGGTTATCCTCTTCAATCTGAAGACGGAGGATCAATTGCTCCAAGTTCATCTTCTTTCACTTATGCTTAAGGTAGTTTTTGAAATCCTTCCAAGCCGGCGGCAACAAATGTATAATTGACGCCACTTGGAACGACTCGCTAACCGTCATTCCTTCATCTCGAATTTCGTTGAATATCATTTGCATTTCTTCAACTTGACTCAAGACCGTCTTCGAATCCACCATTTTAAAATCAAGGAATCGACCGACAACAAATTTCTTTGCACCGGCATCCTCGCTCTTATATTTGTGGTCCAAAGCATTTCATAGCTCCTTAGCCGTAGCTAATTTGCTATACGCGTCGTACAAAGCATCATGCAGCCCGTTCAACACATAGTTTCGGCATAGGAAGTCAGAATGCTTCCAAGCTTCAACCGCGTTGAATGATTGCGCATCCACCTCACCCCCGGTTACTACCGGCGCATCTTCGGTCAAGAAACGTGCAAGACCGAGAGTAGTGAGATAGAAGAGCATCTTTTGCTGTCACCTCTTGAAGTTTAACCCATTAAATTTTTCAGGTTTCTCCACAGAGTTGCTCGGCACGGTCACCATAGGGATAGCCCTTTGGTTAACCAAAGCAGATGCACCGCGTTGTGAACTATTGTTCACTGAAGCTCCGCTTTCAGAGTGAGTATCGTTCAAACCGTTCAAAACATTCTGCCCAACAACATTTTCATTTTCTTGAGAAGTCATTTTTCGTTTCTTACGTTCTTCGGAAACACAAAAAACAAGTTCGTTCACCAAGGTGACAAACTACAAGTTTAAGATTGTTTATCGTAGTAAAACAATCACCAAATACGTTTTAAGTTTGTAGGGTGTGTTTCGAAAAACTAAGAAAAATAACTAATAAAAATCAATTAAATAAAATGACTTAAAGAAAAACAAGAAATGAGATGAAGCAGAATAAGCCAAAGCTCGTGCTACGCACGATTTCCTTAAAACATATTCGTTGCCTCTCGGGGTGCTAGGAGCATTGCAAGAATCGTTTCCCAGGATACGATGACTACGAACAAGCGTTTGAGCACTCAAACGAAAGTTTCAACGAATGTGAACAAAGCAAGAACACAGAAGGAATTTTTAAGAGAAGGCTGGAGAGTTTTCTGAGCTAAAACGAAGTGCAGCACGTTTGTGACTTGTGTTCTTTTGCAAAGCAGCTACCAGCCTGTTACAGGGGTGGATTTGCATGTGTTAATGGCTGGTTAAGGCATATAGACGTTGGACATCAATGCCCAACGTTTGGGATATTGATTCCAGCCAAACCAGTCCAAAAACGTTTGCATTAAGGGCCATGAACGTTGGGCATTTATGCTGCGGGGGAGTTTCCCTTTATAAAGGGTTCAAATTCCCTTGTGATTTTCGGTGTGGGAAAAACCCACACTAAAAACCCACCTTTTCCTAGTTTTCTCCATTCCAACGGGTAAACTTCGAAAAGCGATTTCTCATTCACTCGTTATCCGTTTTGAGCATACCATATATCTAAGCAAGGACAATCCGAAACCACTTTGACCCGACCCAAATCGGAAGTGGACCCCACTCAAAAAATTGCCCCAAAATGACCATTTAATACAATTTTAACACACTTTTTCCAACAGTATCTTCACAAAGGCCCTGGACGAAATGACATTCAACTTTTTTATCTCTAAGCTGGGGATGATGAACCCATAGGTAACTCTGCATTGTGTGCGTTTGCGTGTGCTTTCATTTAAAAAAATCTTTTTCAAAATTTTTTATTTTTCCTTTTTCATTTTTTCCCTCGCTTTCAAATTTTCCATTTTTCCCATTTAGCATTTTGCATTTTTTTCTTCTTTTCTTTTTTATACATTTCATTCTTGTTTAACATTTTTCATGCATAAATCAAGGGGAGCTTTTCAAATATTCTGCATAAATTAAGGGGGAGACTTTTCAAAATTTGCATAAGCTGGGGGAGTTTCTTTTATTGTTCAAAAGTGCAAAGTACTGAAGGGGAGAAAAATCCTTAGGGCCATTTTAATTTCAAATTTCCTGCTGCCTGAAGTGATCCCTTTACCTGCTGGGACGAGCCATTTATTCTCCTTCCATTGTTTTGCCCCTTTCGTTTCCCTAAGCCAAGGCCCGAAAGGCCTGTCGCCGGTTACCTCGTAACCCATCTTCTTACGTGGACAATGGCTCTCAGTATGCCCTATTATTCCACACACAAAAACAGAAAACTAGGCAGTTTCTCGGAGCAAAATCTTACACGGAAGTTGACGCCTTCCTCTTTTTGCAAAACCAATTTCCTTTTCAGCGGTTTCCCCAGGTCAATACAGACTCGAATCCTCATAAAAGATTCCCAATTCCCAGAAAAATTGTTTTCATCACCTTTTATCAAAGTCACCAAAAAATTCCCAATACGTTCTGCATTGTCTATGGAGAAATATCCCACTGGGATATCATGAACTTGGACCCAAAATTCGGCTTTGTCCAATGGAACAGACATAGGGATATCGCCCTCTCTAAGTCTACTCATAACAATCAAGTTCTGATAAAAAAGCCACGGTCCCTCATATGCTACCCTATTCATGTCCTCTTCATTATAGAATTGAAACACGTATCATCTAGGACCGATCTCAGTTATAGTAACACCTTTTTCGGTTTCCACACAGATGCCATAATATCTCTAAATTGAGTAAAACGTACCGACTTTTATGAGGTAATAGTTCCAACCAGAGTCAATTTGTGCTTTGAATAGTTAGTTTGGAAATTAGTAAATAGTTACTAAAGAAATACTATTTAGTATTTCAAGGGTTATTTTCTAGATAAGAATTAAGAAGTTGTAATTTAGAAATTATAATAATGTGCTACTATATGAGCAAAGTTGAAGGAAATGCAAAGGAAATAAGTTATTACAATTTAGAGTGTGTTTTTAAGGAATTCTTAATTATTTTAGAAGGTACTAGTATATATTATTTTAGTTTAAAGATGAAATCAAGAGCTTAAATTAACATAACTTTATATGAGAAAATCATTTTGGGGCTCTTTAGTGTTAACTTTAACATTTAAATATTTAATGAAATATCATACTCCATACAAGCTTATTTTAAATTAGGGATATTTTTGTGATTTGAAGAGGACATTCTAAATCATTTTGGGGCTCTTTTGTCATTTTCCGTTTAAAATAATGAATTTGTGCTTCTGCTTATTTTTCTGTACTTAGACAAACCTCAATCACAGAATTTTTACATTTCTTAAATTACACCTAACATAAATTAAGCAAAGTCCAATGAGACTGAGGAATTATATTATTATTTTTATCTCATCCCGCCCCACTTCAATCTAATCATGGCTCCGCCCCTTTTTGTGAGTTGAGAAAATGGAGTGAGTGTAATATAAAACACATACAAATACAATTTTCTTTGCAATCTCTATTGTTCACCTCTAATGGAAGGGTAAAATAAGAGGCCGTTTGGTAACACTGTTTTTCGGCTTATCAGACTTATCAGCCAACTTTTTCACCAAACATGTAATTTTTGCTTTCTGGATGTATTGGCTGAAATTGCTGTAGATGACCATTTTAGTTATTATATATATATATATATATATATATATATATATATATATATATATATATATATATATATATATATATATATATATATATATTGATAGGGTGTCATGGGATTTCCTACAGGCTATCCTAGGTAAATTTGGTTTTGGGCAGCATGTTATAAATTTGATTATGGGAAATCTCCAAGCTACTTTCATTTCTATCTTGATTAATGGAGCTCCCTATGGTTTTTTCAAGCCCTTTAGGGGTGTGAAACAAGGGGACCCATATATATATATATATATATATATATATATATATATATATATATATATATATATATATATATAGGTAAGAGATCAAATGCAAACCATGCTTAAAATGCAAACTCGTGAAAACTCCGACAACTGGTGGTATTTTTGGCTCAAAGTTTTTGTGTATGTTCCTCATCAAGTCTAGTTCATATATACCAAATTTGAGCAAAAAATTCAATCGGGAAGGTCATCAAATGATTTTTGAAAGAAAACTGCATTTTATATGTATTTTCCGGACCAGTTTTCTTTCAAAAATCATTTGATGACCTTCCCGATTGAATTTTTTGCTCAAATTTGGTATAGATAAACTAGACTTGATGAGGAACATACACAAAAACTTTGAGCCAAAAATACCACCGGTTGTCGGAGTTTTCACGAGTTAGCATGGGAGAACTAGTTAGTATGAGATCTCACCCCTATATATATATATATATATATATATATATATATATATATATACCAAGGATCATGTACAAACTAATCCTAATTTACAAAGTGCAAACTAATCTTAACCATCCATATGAATGAGATGAATGGTGTGGATGAGAAAACTCCCCACTAATATGGTTGGGGTTAAAAAAACGTATGTATTGGATAGGAGTTAAAAAACTCCCCCTATTACTACGGCTGATTTTTAGGGGTGTAAACAAATCTTAACCTTGATTTTATAAAATTGGACGGATGAGATGATTTTGCATTTTGTATGGGAAGCATACTTTGTATCTGATCTTAACCCTATATATATATATATATATATATATATATATATATATATATATATATATATATATATATATATATATATATAGGGTAAGGTTCAAGTGAGAAGAACCCTTTGGGTGAGAAATGAGAATGAATCTCAACCATTGGATTCGACTAAGTTGCAGTAAAAGACACTTCATGATGCACTGAAATATGCAATCTAGCACGGTGGCATTTCTGTAAATACTTCTGAAAAATCTGTATTACATGTGTCTAGTGCAACATGAAGCTATTTCGGTGCAACGCCGTCAAATATTAGTGCAACATGAAACAGTTTTAGTGCAACATGTGCAAAATTTAAATATTACTGCAACATAAAGCCAATTTTAGTGCAACTTCGTAAATCCAATGGCTGAGATTCATTCTCATTTCTCACATTAGATGCATTTCTCACCTGAACCAAAAAAAATATATATATATATATATATATATATATATATATTCTTTATTTTATTAATAAAATATATTTTAAAAATAATTTTAGCAGAATCAGCCGATACAGCCGTCTTAGTCAGAACTTAATAAATTTCAGCAGAATCGACCCAAATAACTAATTTTGTGGTAAAAAAGTGAAACAGAAGTTGCAAGTGTGATATTCGTAATTATATATAGTCGTCCATATATCGGGGGTGTAGAAGACCTGAATCCTTCTCCCCAATTTATTTATGTACAGTATTTCTCTATGATCTCATCCACCTTAAACCGCCTCTGTCCTGACTCCCTTCCCAGACAAAGCATGAGAAAGATCTCACCATCAAGACCCGACTCAAATTGACCATTCTACCACCTCTTATCCCTCTCCATCCATACAAAGCCCAGCCCCCTTTCCTGGTTTAGTCCATTTCGAGATCATTTTGTTTATTCAATTCTCTATTTCCACCCACAGAACAAAATTGTTCTGAAATCTTCACCGAGCAGTCCATTTTCGGTATATCCCTTGCGTCTGTATATGAAATATTCGTGTAAATCTCTCTAGGTTTCGAAAATTCTGAATACATTTGAAGGAAGGAAGAATTCGCTGGGATCCTTGGGGGAGCACTGTATGTAATTATGGAGTCCCGGCCGTTTTGAGTAGAGGAGTATCCAAGGAGCGATCGAAATGCGGGTGAGGGAGATGCATCCGCTCTGTTGCCTGCTGCTCGAGAGCGGCGCGATCGGTGACCAATCGCCTCAGCCGACTTCGAAGAAGAAGGCGACGCCGCGGTTATTGAGGACCGGATCGGCGGTGGTCGGATCTGACGCTTGGTCCGTGGGATCGGAAGCCACCAGTGTCGCCGGCGTCCTCTACAAGTGGACTAATTTCCACAAAGGCTGGAGATCCCGGTGGTTCATACTCCGCAACGGCATCCTCACCTACTCCAAAACTCGCCGCCCCGCCTACTCCGCCTCCTCCGACGACGGAATCAAGCTCATCGGCCAGCTCCCATCCAACAACCCCGGCGGTCAACGTAAAGCCCGCAAATCCGTCCGCATTGTCCACCTTAAGGTAAACTACTGCGTCCTTATACATCATAGAATCCGCCGCTGACCCACTACGGGGAAATTACCCACTGCGGATAAAAATTACTTTAACCTTTTCACTATGCTACAAAACCTGCGGTGGAAGTGGGGTAGAAAGCGAGTATGATGTGATAATATTCGATGAAAAGAAATATCATCAGATTAGAATCGGCCAACCCAATTGGGTCACCTAGACGACGTACAGCTTTTTTTTGGGGTAAAAGCAATGAATGGATGATATTGATTCTGTCACGATTTTCCAAATCTATGAAACTTTTCTGTTTCATCGCTGTCACCAAATAGCTTGGAAATCTGAGCTTTGAATATTTACCACAACTGGAGGTTTGCCAGATCTTTAACCGCTCGTTAATCTGTAGGCCAGAGATTTCTAGGTTTTGCGGTGAAACGAAAGAGTAATAGTCGTACAATTCTTGGTGATGCAGGGATAAGTAGGGTTAGGTAATCAATTTAAAAAAACTACAGTAATATTATCTGAAATGAATCTATATGATCAAGAAATAAATTAATCTGTAGGTTTTGCAGGGAGAAATAGGGTTAGGTAATGAATTAAAAATAATACTCGGTATTACTATTCCTTAATTATCCCGTATCAATGTTTATGTCACTTTCTAGAAAATGTGTTTGGGTGAGTTTATGTGGTTCTGAATCTTCAGATTATCACAGATTCAGATATCCTTTTTCTTCAAGTTTGGTTTGCTAAATCTTCATTTTGTCAGTTTGACTTTGATGTCTCTGTGTATTTCTTCCTTCCTCTCTGTGGACATGTCTTATCGGTCATCTTTTCTTTTGCGAGGAAGTAAGCACATACAGTGGTTTTTTAATAAAAAATGCATTGGCTTTTTCTTCTTGACCGAAACAGTAAAAGCGGAAGTGTTTGGAACGATGGCTTTATCTTTGTACTTTTACTTCTCGTACTATTGTTTGTTTTTACCGTTTGGTTGTTTTCCCTCCCCCCGTTCTCCATAGTGGACAAGTGGATAAATATTACGTAGTAATGAATTATTGACAATTACTCCGTATTATTACATTATTATTGTTATTTTAATTATTATTATTATTATTAATGTTATTACCGCTATAAGTATTACGGAGTATTATATACCCTAAAATGAATCAATATTATATACTCCGGGTATATTATTCATTTATTTATTATTATTATAATTATTATTATTATTACTGCTATTAGTATTATTATGTGCCCTAAAAATGAATCAATATTATTATAGGTAGTACGTAGTATTGTTTTGACCTTTAATAATTGAAACCGTGTAGGTGGATTTCAATCATTTCACTATTGAATCCAATTTTAAAAGTGTGAGTAAAAGTAGAGCAATTATACTTTGTCCAAATTGAATACTCCGTATCAATAATGCTAGTACTGCTAGTAATGGGTATTAGTTACCTGACTGCAAATTTGCGGTTTTTCCAAGTAATGCATTGAAATTTTTATTGACATTCAAATTCAAATATATAAGTAATACTTATAAGTGGGTGTTTTTTAGAAAAAAAAGGATGACACCCCATCCCTGAGGGCCCCCCAACACCGACCGGACGGCATGATGGGAGGATGTAAATTGGACTATAATCACAATCTGACAGATAGAGAGTGGAGTTCTGTCCCCGGTACTTGCAGAAGCCCTATGCATTTTTCAGCATAGTAACCCCTCATCGCAGTTGCCGGGATTCGAACCCGAGACCTAACCCTTGTGGCACTCCCTTGCTACCAGTTGAGCTACGCCCACCGGTAGTGGGTGTTTTTTAGAGACAAGAGAGTTAGTTAGAAAGAGAAATAAGTGTAGAAATGACTTAGTGGGCCCAAATGTAAAAGACTACTAAAAATACTACTCGCGAGATTAAAATTCAAGCTCATATACACCTACTTCACAAGAACTCCATAACAAGTAGGAACTGCTTCTCTTCACATTTTACTGATTATGCTTTATTTAGTAATGTATTCATAATTATTATTTTTAAAATATTGGTAAATCGTTCTCATTATAAATTTTCAAAATGTGATTTTTTTAACTTTTTACTAATAGAGAACTATATGTTTTAATGGTCAAAATTGTGTAACGGTAAACGTGAAAAGTGGATTGTTGCACTTATTTGAATAAGTGATTCTAACAAACATAAACGGAGTATTAAATAAAAGCAAGAATAATTACTTCGATCATTCTAACTATTTCACATTTCAAAACAAAAACTATATACGGAGTACTATGCACAATTTACATTTAATATGCAGCCGGTAAACGGTAAATTAAAGTGTTAAATTTTATTCAATATAATATATTATACATCTAATTTACGTAATATTTAAATTTGGAATTTGTGGTACAATAGTTATTAGTGTAATTAGGGTAGTAATTAGTAAGTTTTAGGTTAGTATTAGTGTTATTTTGGTAGAATCAATTAACCTTAATTAGTCAAATCTCATAATCCAAAGTGCAACCAATATGATGAAACTTTGTGAGTATATAGTTATGTACTCCGTATTATTACGTAAATTAAAGTGTTAAATTTTATTCAATATAATATATTATACATCTAATTTACGTAATATTTAAATTTGGAATTTGTGGTACAATAGTTATTAGTGTAATTAGGGTAGTAATTAGTAAGTTTTAGGTTAGTATTAGTGTTATTTTGGTAGAATCAATTAACCTTAATTAGTCAAATCTCATAATCCAAAGTGCAACCAATATGATGAAACTTTGTGAGTATATAGTTATGTACTCCGTATTATTTTAAAACACAACTTGATTGTAACTTTTTCATACTTATTCATTTTCCCCCTTTTTTTATTAAGTATTAACGTACTGAATAAATTGCCAATTTAACTAGTCCTATTCGATTTAATTCACTTGGATGGACTCCAAAACGTAATGAGCCAAACAAAGAACTAATTATCTCTGTTTTCTATTTACGTTCCTTAGGGATTATGTAATATTGTGTTTAAAGTTTTGCAACTGATATCATTGAGAAGCTCCTTTCGAGAACCAAACACTATTTTTTTGTCAATTGCTTAGCCCATCGTATTACAAGTTTCTAAATAAGTAAAAGTTGTTTGCATTTGAGGTTATATACAATTTATGGCCGTGAGTAGGGTATAGCTAGGCATAGCTTCATGGTTGAGCTTAGGGGTGAACAAAAAAACCGAAAAACCGAAACCGATCGACAAACCGACCAAAACCGACCAAAACCGAAACCGACTCAAACCGAACAAACATTGGCGGTTCGGTTTACGGTTTCACCTTTGGGGTTAAAAACCCGACCGAACCGAAACAGACCGACAAAAACCGACAAAAACATGCTAAAAATAACTGAAACCAACACGAACCGACCGATATTAACCGAACCAAAACCGAACCGAAACCGACTCAAGTAGTGCGGTTCAGTTTACGGTTTCAGCTTTTCCGGAAAAAAACCGACCAAACCGAACCGACCAAACCGAAAACCGACCAAACCGAACCGACGAACACCCCTAGTTGAGGTCAACTTCTTTCTTTTGTACTCTATTCCTTTTGTTTGTATTATGAAAAAAGAGGGAATAGATTTTTGAATTGGGAACTCTTTTATAGGTCTCATCATTTCGGGAGAGCAGGTCAGATAACAAGAAGTTTTACATATTTACAGCTACAAAGACACTACACCTAAGGACAAATTCAAAGAAAGAGCGAGTAGCATGGATAGAAGCTTTGATTTCTACAAGAAATCTCTTAATGCTTGGCCCAGCGAATGATGATGCCCCTCTTTTACCCCGGGATATATCCATATCAACTGAGAAACTGAAGAGTCGCCTGGTTGATGAGGGTATGAGTGAGGGACTTGTCAAGGAATGTGAGAAGATTATGCTCTCTGAATTTTCTCAAGTTCAAGCCCAGCTCAAAGTTCTTAGCGAGGAGAGGTTAAGTTTACTGGACACACTAAGACATTTAGAGGTAAGTGGCATTACAGTCTTTATTTTGTATAGTTAAACAAATGCATTCTTGTCGTGCCATAACAATTATCTTACCCAATTGCAATCAACCTAATTACATAATAATGACATTTCACTTGCAAAAAAGAAACCTAAAATGGTTAAGAAAAAAGGAATGTCTTATAAAGATAAGCACCTTGGCAACTCTGTTTATCCGCCAAATTTAAATTTTATTTCCCTCTTTATTCATTCATTCTCCCATTTTGTTTTTTTCTTGTTTCTTCCTTTTTGTGTCTATGATTTTGTGCAGTTCTTTTTCTCTGTGCGACTGAGATCGCATCACCGTTTTTAGCTGAAGTCTATAGTTGGAATGAATGTTTTATATAAATCATTGAAATGAATGAGAGTATTTCTAAATCATTGAAATGAATACCTTCAAAAATAATCATTGAGATGAATGTTAAACTCTTGTTTTGAATTAATAAGAAATGTTGATGCTCCCCATTTCCTAAAAACCTTACAATGTTACTTTTACTTTTATTTGTCAATGCAATTTCATTTTATTCTCCAATTTGAGTATCAATTTTTTGTAATATTTGAATTTAGTGCTTGTCAAACAGTAGCATGACAAGTGCAGTTTTTAGAGGTGTAAATTTCAATCGTTAATATTGATTCAAATATTAACAGGAGATATTATTTTGATCTTTAGTTAACTTGAAACTAACAAACTCGCATATCTAATGACATTGATTAAATACATTAAAACTATTTACTCCCTCCGTCCCACTAATATTGTCTCATTTTACCTTTTCGTGAAGTTCCACTAAAATTGTCTCATACCATATTTGGTAAAGTTTGTATGGCTCTAAATCATTCTTACATTATTCTTACTTTATCAATTAATATCAACCACACAAACCCACTTTTCTTAATAATCGTGACACTCCTTCTGTCCCAATATAAGAGGGACGAGGGTAGTATGTTTTATTGTCTATTTTTTAGTCATATTTAGATAATTTCTCAATATTAGACTCCCCGCAGTCCAAGTGATCATTTTCTTAGGGTGTGTTTGAGAGTTGGGTTTTGGAGGGGAGGAGAAGGTTAATAAGGGTTTATAACCCTCTTTTTCATGCTTGGGAGTTCAACAAATTGGAGGGGCGATTTTGGAGGGCTTTTGTAACCCTTCAAAACCCTCCAATTACTCAATTTGTAAGTTCCCCCAATTTGGAGGGTTTTGGGGCTAATTAACAAGATGGTAATATAAGCTAAATAAAAATGAATATCAGTTCAATGATTTAAATTTGTCATATCTAAAAGTGATTTAAATTATAATTCTTTCAAAAACAATCTCCTTCCAATTTTATTACTCCCAAACACGAAGAAGGGTTTCATCACCTTGTGCTCTCTTTCTTCTCTAACAACATAACTTCAAAGCTTTTCTCCCACTTTACTTCCAAACTCCCAAACATACCCTTAGCCGGCGGAATTTATCATTTATTGTCTCGTGTTCTTGCCTGATGATAATTCTGGTCACTTAGAATTTAAAGATTGCACGGAAAATCTTAAGTGACCTAACATAAGGATCTTGGCAGGATTGCAGCAATCTATGTTTGATGTGTGCGGAGGCTCAAAATTAATAAAGAAACTAAATGACTGTAACACCCAAAATCATCCAGTAGTAGATGCGGATGCCTGAAATCCCACAAAAATCTGTATCTTTGTCACGAACTCACGTGAGATTAGATTTTTCACGGAATTAAGTAAATACGGCAACAAAAGCTTTGTTATACTCCGTATTCCATAGGTTTTCAGTTTTCTAGTTAGTGGTCCAAAATGGTCACCCGTGATTCCGTGAGAAAAATAGGATTAAAAGCTTTCCATTCAACGGAACGTGTAGTACTTGTCTATATGGATCCGAGTTTTGTCAGATGTACACAAAATGTGTACACCTTTTTTTTGTATATTTGTCTGTCCTTCGTAGACAAGTTGTAGACAACTTAATATGAGTTGTTTGTAACAGACAACTTGTCACACATTTTGTGTACACCACACATTTTTTTTGAGTAGGTATTATATCAGAATCATTCTAATACTGTATGATCTAAATAGTCATTATCTATTTGATTTTTGTAGAAATTAATATATATGGTGTTGTTAGTCGTTATTTTTTCTTTATCTTCTTTTTCATGTTTTTTATCCTTTTATCTTTATATATATGTATTTTTTTATCTTTTTATTTTATCACTTTTATGTACATCTTATATCTATTTTATACTCCCTCCGTTCCTAAATTTACTTCCAAAGTACATTTGACACAGAGAGTAAGATAGTGAATATTGTGTGATTGAGAGTTGTACAAAAAAGAGAAGAATGTGAAAGAATTATTGTGAATCACAAATTCTTTACCAAATAGAGAAGGTGGAGTTTTATTTTGGACGCCCAAAAATGAAATTTGGAAGTTTAATCAGGGACAAAAGGAGAAGTATTTTTTTTATCATACCTTATCTTTTTTCTGTCTTATCTTTTTTTCTCTTTTGACAATCGATTTATGTTAGCCTAACTCAAACATTTTTTGGACGAAGGCTTAGATGTTAATGTTGTTGTTAGTTGTTATTTTTATTTTAATTAATGAAATGAGTTATCTAAGTAGTAACTTATTGTCACACTTTGTCTCATTTGTAAATAATCTTTGTACTTTTTGTCTGTCAAAATATTATTTTTAACTTCTCAAACTATTTTCATCTGGTCCTACTCTTAATTTTCACATCTTTAATCTTCTATATTCTTTCTTATGTTTTTATACTCTCTCCGCCCATTAGAAGGTTCTCACTTTCCTTTTTTGGACGTCCATATAAAGATTCTCATTTTCATTTTAGGAAATAATTAACAATCTTAAGTGACAAATTAATCATTAAATATTAAAAATAATACATTTATAACATCACAATTATCAATACTAACTACATTTTAATATATACAGTACCTATTACTCCCTCCGTCCCTTAAAGGTTTGCCAAGTTTGACCGGCACGTAAAATAATAAAGTAAAAACTGTGTGGTAGATATTTGTGCAGAGGAGAGAGAAATAACAGGAGCCACAAATTGATTGATTAAAAGGGAAAGTGGCAAAGTTTTTGGGACAACCAAAAAAGGAAAGTTGGCAAAGTTATAAGAGACGGAGGGAGTAAAATTATTTCTTAAAATATACTCAAAGTACTTTATTTAATTATTGTCTAAATAATCGTGTCATTTTGCTATGAGAACCTTCCAACGGAACAGAAGAGGTAATATTACTTATGTTCTATATCCTTCTTATTTTATCCTGTCATTTATTCTTTATTTTGTATTTAACTTTATCCCATCTTTATCTTATCGTTTTGTCTTACTAATCTTTTTTACTTCAATATCATGTATAGATTAATGTTAGTTGATTTCAAAAACTTTTACAATTAAAATCGGATGTTGTTGTCATCAACACTAATATAATTGGGACTAAGGTCTATGATTGAACATAGTTTAGAAAGGGACATTGCGAAGCGCCAGCACTGTTTGAGTGCGAGCAATCATTTCTAATTTGAGTCTCATTGTGGAACATGGTGGCGTGGGTTGTTGGCTTCTTTTTAGTAAAAGCCAAGTATGAATGATTTTCTTCAAAAACAAAATGGGGCCTTTGTAAAATCATTCCCTATCATATTTTTTTTTATTCTCACTTATTCAGAACTTCAGATGCACTGAACATTTTATGTTAACCTTATTTGTGCAGACAGCTAATATTGAAGCCGAATCCTCTGGAGTTCTGTGTCGAGATTACCGATTGCGTGGAAAGTTCAGTGGTAAATAATGCTAAACCAATCCGTACATGTTTCTCACTCAAAAATATAGATACTTCCGTATATCTCCAGTAATTGAATGTGCATGAACATCCTTTTCAACGACAACTAGTTTTACAACTCACACAAAACTATTCATAAAATCGTACAAGTACTCCGCATATACTACTTCAACAACTAGTTATACAACTCACAAAACAACACTATTTATAAAATCATACCAGTATGGCAGCATATACTACTCCGTATTACACTAAAAGGCACTCAATGGGACAATTTAATATAGTGACTCACTTCGTCAAGGAACTACACGAAAAATTAAAAGCTCAAATGGCAACATTTATTTTTAGCTTATAACCTTATCAAATGACTTTTATACCAAAGATGTAACTTTTATTTTTTGGATTATGTAATAATCAAAATAAATAAAGTTGGGGTCATTTTTTTGTCTGAATTGTCTAAAGTTAATGTACATGACAATTTTAGATGTTTTGATATGAAATATAACTTTTTTCTTAATATTATTAATACAATATGTTTTAATATAATTTTTTTTCATAATTCAACATATTTAGTTAATTCAGCCACTTCAATAAGAATATCTTCAGTTTCACCAGATTCGGTTGGTTGTAGTGTTTCCAAACGGGCTCTAAATTTAGAGTGACAAGAATGCTCTATATGAACCTTTCTTACATGTATAAAATACTCATTTTGGGTGACACTTGTTTTCTATTTTACACATGGCATCCCTTGTTCCAAATTATGACTTCGTTTTACCCAAGCATCTCTACACTTTTACCCAAACACTCTCATATCTATTTCTTCTTCCAGCAGAAACAACTTTAAGAGGTAGATCCAAACACCTAAATGTGATAGGTTTTTAAAATCATACAAGAGTGGGATTAATTTTGTCATATCATTCAAAAAATCAAAGAATAAAACATAAAACGCTCATTGTGTTCGGATCAGAGAGTTACTAATGATTATGAGTTACTCTGTAACAAAACACAAGTTTTCCATTCTATACATTTGTTGTTCATGGGGTGCAAAAGAAAAACGCACTATCTGTGTTGAAATAGAGCATATGAACAACTAAGAAATGGAAAGGATTTTCTGTATATTTCATTGAAGGGTAAAGCCCTATAAATATAGATTACAAAGATA
Organism: Cuscuta epithymum; assembly: GCA_945859915.1. NCBI lineage: Eukaryota > Viridiplantae > Streptophyta > Magnoliopsida > Solanales > Convolvulaceae > Cuscuta > Cuscuta epithymum. The sequence continues at coordinate 1,337,942 of CAMAPF010000193.1, read as the reverse complement.
GAATATTCCTATAAAAGATGCTATACAATAATACTATATATGGTATATTCCTAGTATATTCTAAAGCATATTCTAAAGTATATTCTAATATACTTTCACACTCCCCCTCAAGTTGGAGCATAGATATCTATCATGCCCAACTTGTTACATAAATAACCAACTCGAATTCCATTTAGTGCTTTAGTGAATAAATCTCCAAGTTGTTCCCCAGTCTTCACATATCCTGTAGAGATCAATCCTTTTTGTATCTTCTCTCGAATAAAATGACAATCGACCTCAATATGCTTTGTTCTCTCATGAAATACAGGATTGTTTGCTATGTGTATAGAAGCTTGGTTATCACACCACAATTTAGCAGACATTGATGTCTTCAGTCCGAGCTCGGTCAATAAATGGTTTATCCTTCTAAAGTATATTCTAATATACTTTCACAATCTGCAATGGACTTTGCAACAGAATTCTAGTACAAACAGTTGATAGATATAAACTGTAGCAAAATTTTAAAGAAAATTGGTTAAATCATTACAAAACTTTTTCAAAAGGATTTGGTGTGTTACAAATCATTATTTTGGTAGTTTTTTTTAGCTTACATATACCTACACTGTAAAATGACTAAACTTCACGATGGGTGGGTGAGGGTGCGGGGAAAGCAACACCCTCTCAATCCCATTAGCTTCGTCTTTGCCTAATAGCAAGCCCCTGAGGGAATATTGAAACTAAGAGAGAATATCTCAAGATCATTCACTAATGATCTCATTTTCAACTCTTTTGTGTCATGTACCGCGCGCTCTTGTAATCCCAACACCAGGTAGAAGTTCATAACATCCATGGCCGGTTCTAGGGGTAGGCTACCCGATAAGGCATTTTAGGTTCAAGTTGTTGGTGATCAAATCGGACATCAAATATGTGTCTTGAATTTAAAGAATTGACGTTCTTTCAACAAGTTTTGTGAGAATGGTTAAGCTTATTTTAAGGTGTATCCAATACCTCCAACACTTATTAATTTGGTAAACTAATAGTTTGAGTTCCGTGGGACAGCTGGGAAAATAGTGAATTGGAGCTATAGGCTGATAAAATATTGAGAATGGTTAAGCTTATTGTAAGAAGGTGTATCCAATACCTCAACAAGTTTTGTGCATGATAAAATATTGCTATAGGCTGCAAAAATAATTGGACCAGCCCAGTTAACATTCCAGGTTAGCTGAGCTATTGCTCAATTTATGTTATGAAAGAGAAATTTCACAATAATTGGGTATCAACAATTTGGCTCATTTATTGCCACAATAACTAGTCGATGTCAAGTAAATTTAGTCAACTGCGTATTACAGGCTCTATGAGCTTACAGATTAAATATCACATATGCATGTGTTTCAGAATGGAGCACAACCCCATCATCCGATGATGCTGAAAAGCAGGAGCTGGAAGAGGTGTCAGATGAAGAGGAACTTGATTTTTTTGACACAGATGACCATTTTGCAGACCCCTTCATCACTTGTGATTCAGTAGGTGCAAATGAATGTCATAATAAATACCTCGAATTCAAAAACCAGAGTAGTAGCATGATAAGTATAAGTTCCGGAAACAACAATCCAGTGTGTGCACAAGTAGCGAGGAGACAAAAACTACCGGATCCAATAGAAAAAGAGAAGGCTGTTAGTTTATGGTCTGTGATTAAAGACAATGTTGGAAAAGATCTTACACGAATTTGCCTTCCGGTGTATTTCAATGAACCGTTATCATCACTTCAGAAAGGTTGTGAAGAGTTCGAGTACTCCTATCTTCTAGATCAGGCATATGAGCATGGCAAAGCGGTAAGTTATTAAAATGTCCTTTTTTCTGTTCCATCTGCGTAGCTAGCTAGAGTGGGGCTAATCCTGCCCCCATACCAAGTTCGGTAAAAACAAAATTGAGCGCAATTTTCTATGAAAGTTTACATGGATGAATAAGCTTTCTATTTTGCCCCAAATTCGAATTCTTAGGGGCCCGCGTGGCTGCTTCTATTAGGAATTAGACTGAAAGTCTGCAACTATTAAAACTTAATACCTCTGTCCCTATTTAAAGTTCTTGCATTCCTTTTTACGATACATCTTCTGAAAATCTACATTTAAATTTGCGTGTGCCGCTTTTTGCATTTATGTATTCATGCTTACTGAATATCTGAAATGTGCATGATCATGGATTCATGTAGATATTAGATAATTTCTTTTTAGTCTTGGTGATTCGTATCTCTTTTTTCAAAGGAAGTTTCATTTCATTGGGTTTACTACGGAGTACTATTTAGTAACTTTTGTTGTTTGAATAAGGAGCACTATTAGTCTCGGATTTACACGCTTTTAAGTGTTGTGAATTTAGTTTCACTTACGTGTAGTGATTTTGAGAAATCCATTTGGGTCCTTTTTTAAAAAGTTTGGCATTATGTGGTACTTTTAGGGGAACAGTCTCCTAAGGATTTTGAATGTTGCTGCTTTTGCTGTGTCTGGATATGCTTCGACAGAAGGTCGACACTGCAAACCCTTCAACCCTTTGTTAGGAGAAACCTATGAAGCTGATTATCCCGAGAAGGGAATCAGGTTCTTTTCCGAGAAGGTATTTTATCAAATTAGTATTTCTTGAACTATTATTAAGTAAATAAAAGATAAAAGATGTCTGAGCTGATATTCTTTGTAGTGTTCACACACTCTTTTGTTTGAATGTCAACATGCTTTCTTATTTACTAGGAGTTACATTGTGTTAGTTTCATTTTATCATCTTAGGAAAAAGTGTGATTTGAATATTAGAAGGTCTGATGTGGTTAAAAATTCTGGTTTTTTCTGGTCTAGTCTATTTGGTGTGATCTGATATTTTTTATCCGCAACAAAGTATCTCATTTAGCTGATATGAATCTTTCTTATTCGGTCTGAATGTTTCTTGTCCCATCTATTTGAGCGTTTCTTGTCTCAACTAAACAAGATTGAGATTAAGAAAAAAAAAAGTGAAAATAACACTACCTTAGTGATGGATAGGGAACTGTTTCATTCGTTACCTACAAATTATTTAGGAAGTACATACTTGCACTGAATTAAGATTGCAATAGACCATTGGAATTAGATATTCCTTATTACTTTACCTTAGCTTATATAATTGTTTGAAAAGGAGATTAGTTTGGTATGAATCTCCAAAATTGGGGATTTAGTTTACGAACCACATCTCATTTATATTCGTGTTGGTGATATGTCATATTTTAAAACAGGTTAGCCACCACCCAACACTTATTGCCTGTCATTGTGAAGGTAAAGGCTGGAAATTTTGGGGTGACAGTAATCTTAAGTCTAAGTTTTGGGGGAGATCAATTCAACTTGACCCAGTTGGAACCCTAACTTTAGAATTTGACGATGGGGAGATATTCCAATGGAATAAGGTATGTACGGCACTACGGTGTATGATATTACCGTTGGCAATTAAAACAATTTGCAATAAACATGATATCATCACTCTATATGCTGTAATAAGTAATTCGATATGCCGATTTTGTCTCCAGGTCACAACAAGCATCTATAATATTATCCTTGGCAAGATATACTGTGACCACCATGGAACGATGCATATACGTGGTAATCGTCAACACTCTTGCACCCTCAAGTTCAAAGAGCAATCACTTCTTGAACGCAATCCGCATCAGGTAAAAGGCGGGTGATACATTATTATCCATTGTGACTCAATTGTGGCAGAATGACTTAAGTGAAACAAAACAAAAAACATTGTACAGGTTCATGGATTTGTTGACCACAAAACTGGAGGGAAAGTAGCTACATTATTTGGAAAGTGGGACGAGAGCATGTATTATTTAAATGGAGAATATAATAGCAGACCAAAAGATATCTCGAATGCATCATTATTGTGGAAGAGCAATCGGCCTCCCGAGAATCTCACCCGATACAACATGACTGCTTTTGCAATTACTCTGAATGAGTTAACACCAGGGTTGCAGGTATCATGATGTTTTAACTTTTAACAAATTATTAATGTGATAATAATTACGGAGTATCATTTAAAGATATGTATCTGATCCTGAGTATTAAATATGATTAATTATGTATGAAGGAGAAACTCCCACCAACTGATTCAAGACTTAGACCGGATCAAAGATATCTGGAAAACGGAGAATATGACAAATCAAATGATGAGAAACTACGACTAGAGACACGACAGAGAATGGTAAGTTAAATGGAATCCTTCTGTGGTACCCCCACTGTTCCATATATAGGATGTCACAATCTGGATTACAAGTCTTGATTGAACATGTTTATAGTTTGGTTTATTTTTTACTCTTAAATTTTTTGTTTAGAACCTATTAGAGGAATTGAGAGGTGGGGAGAAGAGGCAGGGGACGAGGGAGAGGACGTCCCAAAAAGATGTGGATTAGAGTGGTCATGAATGATATATAACTTCTTGGGTTAGATGAGAGTGTGACTTTGAATAGCGCTAAGTGGAGGGAGAGTTTTTTTTACTCCAGGGGGCGTCTGGGGGAGGGGGCTTGAGGGGAGGGGGCTGGAGTAAACTGGGCTGAAACTCACTCTATTGAGTTTCGAACCCGAGACCTCCCATAAGGGAGAGTGAGTCGGCGACCAGCTGAGCTGGACCGCTTCCTCGGAGGGAGAGTATACATGTGGAGGATTGATCTGTTTTTGTTTGTCTCCCCCGTTCTCTTTTTAATCTTTTTCTAACTGCGATTTCATATGTCAATCCATGTTAGCCGACTGTAAACTCTTTTGGGATTGAGACATGGATGTTGTAGTTTATTATTTCTTGAACTTTGCATCTTTGACAACTAGTTCTATTTAAACCTATTGGATCAAATTTGAAAATGATATAAATATCAGTCTGAAAGTAAGCAAAGAGAGAAGAGTTTGTTTCAACAAATGAAAAGTAGAAATAACATCCCTTTTGGACTGATGTGGTGTTTAAGGTTTTATTCTTTCTTAACTTTAGTTTCAAAAAAATGCATAGAAACAGATGTAGATGATTTACTGTTTATCCTTCCTCAAGATGACACTCAACTTTTTTCCTAAATCGTGTTTTGCCTTAAATAATTAGAATTGAACATGGACTCCTAGTTATGTCTGTTTTTACGGTCATCACCCAAGTAAAATCTGAATTGTCTTAAAACTGAAATATTAATGATTGTTTTAAAACTCTGAAATCTTACTTCTTATTGATAGGGGATCTAGTTCTACCTAGAAGGAATTCGTACATTGTATGATGACTTTTCTACATGTTTGTTGAGACCTACAGAGCCAATGTGCGGTGTCCATAATATTGATTGTGAAAATTGTAAAAGTTAAGTTGGTTATGAAACAGAATGTGTATTTTTATTATGACAGCAAAACTATGTTTAGAAAATGAAATAATAAAATTATAATAAATATATAGTATTTTTTATAGAAATAAGGTAAGGTGGGTCCCATTTAACTCTCATAGAACACACATAGATCCCATGACTTATTCCCATTGCGAATATGAATGGGTACGGGGACTGAGGGCACCCGCTGTAAAGGATAAATGGTGTTGGCCTGTGGTGAAGGGTGAATTGGACATGGTGAGGAGGGGTGAAGGACACTAATGTGTCCATATGCTGGGCAGGGTGGGGGCAAGCATGTCTTCATGGTACATGGTTTGGACTTTGGAGTAACATGGACACATTAAAGTATTCTTCATGGTACAAATTTTGAGATGCAAACCACATGTTGCCAAGTTTCACAATCTGTTAATCTTTCGTAATGAAAGTGTATAATAAGTTTCATAATCTTGAAAAGTGTTCACTGCTTCTCTGATTCATAATGAATATAAGAACGTTTCACAGTTATACTTATATGCATGTGTCATGAAACATCTTTCTTCTTTCCCAGTCCAAGAAGTTACAAGAAACAGGTTGGAAGCCAAGATGGTTCAAAAGAGATGGAAATGATGGCACTTTCCGTTATGTTGGTGGCTATTGGGAAGCACGGGAGAAAAGAAGATGGGAAGAATGCCCAAATATATTTGGTCAGATTGATGAAAGTCTCTTGGGTCATGTAAAGCACACCTCAACTAGGGTTTCTGATGGCGAGTAATTGTGCAAACAGAGTTGTGTTTCTGTTCCATGTTTTGTAGGCCTAGTTTTGTAATCTCTTACCCCCTTGCCACTATAATTGTGTTAGTTTTTTTATTTTTTATTTTTTGGCTTCAGCAGAGCTTTAATTTAGGTAATTGTTTGTATTAGCTTTGCTATCCAAAAAAAAAACTGCAACTGATGTATCTAAGAAAACAAGCCAATTAAACAGGGCTGCTAGTCTTGTAAAGTTCTAAAAAGATCATTATAGCAAAATCATGAAAAACACTGAAGAGTAGATATATTTATTACCAGAAATTAACATGATCTACAGTTAACACGATGCCTTTCTCTATTTATATTGATGCTTGGTTTGCAATTTTCTTTGAATTTTATACTCCGTCCTCCCAGTCCAAAAGCAGCTACTCGTTTTCATTTTTCAACACTGAGGATATATTAAAAATACAAAACAGCATCTCATAATTCATGCTCCCATTATATCGAAAATGGAAATATTGTTATGGGAAGCCGTGGCAGAGATTTGAAGGAGTTTGGAGGGGGGTAATCGCCCTCCCTTTTTCGAGTGTGCATATAGAAATATTTATATGTTTTGATTTTTTTTTTTTTAAATACTACGTATGAAACCTAGGCTCGCATAGAAAAACTTATAATTTTCTATTAAAATATAGGGAAAACTATCAAATTAGCCCCCGTACTATGTCAAAAAAGTCGATTAGGCTCTCGTACTTTACAAACACTCAATTAAGTCCCCGAACTATTAAAAAACGTTCAATTAAGCCCTTTCGGTCAGTAAGTAACCGGTTTCTCGTTTAAACGGTTATGACGGCGATGATGTGCTCGAACCCCGGCAACGGCGGCTGTCGGGAAACGAGTTACATTTAACCGGGAAACCGATTACTTACCGACCAAAAGGGCTTCATTGAATGTTTTTTAATAGTTCAAGGACTTAATTGAGTGTTTGTAAAGTACGAGGGCCTAATTGACTTTTTCGGTATAGTACAGGGGCTTATTTGATAGTTTTCCCTAAAATATATAATCAGCAAAAGTTTAAGTTTAACATTAAAAAATTCAAAGAGGACAAAGTTGTTAAAAACAGAGGATAAGTTCAATCAAGAAAACGCTTTTGTCGTCATACATCAAACACCCTATCAAATTTTTCAAGTGACAGTTTCTGCTTAAATTAAACACTTAAAAATGAAAAGTTGAAAGCAGGTGAAAGTGTGTTTTAAAGTTTAAATTGTTTTTCATTTTTTTTACAACGTATTATTACACAAAAAACATTTACGGAGTATTTTACTAAACACTATCAATTTTTGCTTCTTTAGAAGCATTTTTTCTCAAACATTACTAAGGGGTTGCTTACTTTTTTCCCATCAAGTCCTGTCTGGATTAAGATGTTTGTCTGTATTAAGACGTCTATCTAGATTAAGTGACATTATGATATCATGCTGTTTACTATGTGTGCTGAATGTGTAGTCTGAATTATATTAAATGACCAATTTACCCTGTAATAAGCATTGAACATATATTCTGCATTATGTTTTGTTTTGCTATTCTCAATGATGTTCGGGTTGCGTATGCATAAGTAATTTGTTGTGTGTGAACAAACAAAGTATGAATTTTAACTTCTTTGTGTTTGCAATTCCTGAAGGCACAAATTACAGTCTTTGAACTCTCTGTTTGTAATTCGTAGTTGCTCTTCATCTACAATTATTCTTCATTTGTAAATCTAATCCGTAAGCAAGTAAACTTTTTGCTTTGAGAAAACCTTAAGCCACTATATTTAAATTTCAAAATCAAAATGTAAGGTATCTCCGTATCTGATGCATCGTGGTCTTCAATGGCTTAGCTAAAAATCGATTGTAGTTTCAAAATTCTAAAGTAAGATGTTGACATATACATAGCAATTTTATGAGAAAATCGAAAGTAGATTATCAGGAAGAGAATAATTAGATCGGGAACAAGGAGAAGAGACGCAATTTAAAAAGAATAAAATATACGTAGTAAAACAATTATAAATCAAGAGAAAACACCAAGATGAGAAGAAGGTAGGGAATGAGATCCCCTTCGCTGCTTTCGTGATGGCTCCATCACTCCATGGGCAGTCCGATGGGGGTAGTTCGCAGAGTGTTCCAGCGAATGGTGATGCATGCGATGAAATAAAAGAACGGAGAAGCGGGGTTAAAAAATATACTCCCCTCACACCTACACGTCTGAATCGGAAGCAGTGCTAAAACTGAGCTGACCGAATAAGTAATGAAATGTAATTGCGAATAAGTCACTGTCTTTAAAAAGTCCTAAGTAAACATTACCATATAGCTGAATGATTAATTCACACTATCCATTAAGCCCATTAAGTCACAAGTAAACAGGCCCTAAGTTTTATTATTAAATACATTTTCTAAAACCATTTTAGAAAATCATTTTTTTAAAGTAAAAGCAATGACAAACATTGTCTATAATAGGAAAGAGGGTTATCCGAATTAAGGAAGCTAATTTTTCGAACTCCTAAGTGCCTTGATGGTTCTTTTGTTTTGTTAATTAATAATCATAATCATTTATTGTTATACTCTTGATGCACACCTAATACTAATTTAAGCTCCACGCGCAGTAAATCATTGCAAAGAAATATTTAAATGATCCGAAGTATCAGTTATCTCAAAATAGTTCCAATTATTGAAAAAAAAATTAAATTACTCCATCACTTATAACCCCTTAAATGACTTAACAAATTTACGAGTTAGTGGAGAGCATTTTGAGAATACTTATCAATAGTTAGAATTATTTTGAGATAATTGATACCTTGCATTATTTCAAACAGATCATTAGTAGTTGAGATTATTTTTATTCATTTTTTTCTTTTTATTATAGATTTAATAAGAAATGATTTTGAAGCTGTTCCGTTCGTCTTAATCTTATTACTTATTCCTTAATCTTATTTTATTCAGATCAGATCAGATCAGATCAGAAAGATTCAGATCAGATCAGATCAGATCAGAAAGATTCAGATCAGATCAGATCAGATCAGAAACATTCGGATCGGATCAGAAAGATTCAGATCAGATCAGCAACATTCAGATAAGATCAGAAAGATTCAGACCAGATCAGACCAGATCAGAAACATTCAGATCAGATCAGATCAGATCAAAAAATTCAAACATGATTTATCACTTTTATTATTATATTAATTATGATTATTATATTATAGTTATTGTTAATAATATTAATATATTAATATAATAATATTATTAATAATAATATAATAATAATGTTAATAATATAAAATTATTATTATATGATAATAATATAATATAATATAATATAATATAATATAATATAATATAATATAATATAATATAATATAATATAATATAATATAATATAATATAATATAATATAATATAATATAATATAATATAATATAATATAATATAATATAATATAATATAATATAATATAATATAATATAATATAATATAATATAATATAATATAATATAATATAATATAATATAATATAATATAATATAATATAATATAATATAATATAATATATTTATAATTATAATTATAATTATGATTTACAATGTAATTATAATTATAATCATCATTATTATTAATATGATTGTTGTTCTTGTTGTTATTTTTGTAATTATTATTACTTCGGAGTAATAATAATTCAGATCAGATCAGAAAAATTCAGATCAGATCAGATCAGAAAAATTCAGATCAGATCAGATCAGAACTTAAAAAATTCAGATCAGAAACATTCAGATCAGGTGAACGAAACAGCTTCTTTATGTTCATAAAGGAGTCTGCATTGTAACAAATTCTTATGTTCCTTTCTAACTTTTCAAATCTATATCACTTCACATTGTAAGTTTGGACCGTCCGAATTATTTTTGTACAAATCATTTAATCATTAATAAATAAATGTTTTCATATTCAAAACATGATAGTGATAACTGATACGGAGTAACTCGTAAACATTTGCAGATTAAATTTTAATTGTTTATTTCTCTCACCTTTTTTTCTTCTGCTTGCTTTTGCTCAATCCCGAACGAATCTTTCAGGCAACCTTTTCTTCTTCTCCCCTCTTTCTTTGTCTTTGATCTTTTATTTTTCTCTGTTCACTTAGCTTGCATTATTCTGGGCAAAATGATTTTTTAGGAACATGGGTGTGGTGGCCAACTCAATCAAAACATCCAGACCCGGCCATGTGTTATGCATATGATGAGTTTGAACTTTGAAGTAATCAGATGCCGCCATTACCCTACCGGCCACCCATTTTTTGCTATAGTGAACTGAAATACAAGAAAATTAAATATTGTTTGAAATTTTTAGTGTAAATGTTTTCCATCTTTAATATTTAGTCCACCTCGCTAATGCTTAAATATAGTATAATCAATCTGGAGCCCATTTCAACTTATTTTTCTGGATCCGCGCCCGATGTCTTGACACTTTTTTAGCAAAAGTATGAATTTCCAACTCTCCTTAACTAATGACTGCATTTTCATGTTGATTTCTTCATCCCTAATGGATTGTTTTTCTTCTCAGAACTTGTTCCTGCCAAGTCATAAGCCATGAATCTGGACCTTTTTTCTTCATCACTATCACCAACATTCATTCCTACAATCCTACCATGTTGCCACCTCAATGACTCGCCTAGTGGCATTTATAGAAAAAATATTAGGGTGATTCCATACAAAGATCTGATACTCTTGTAAACCAATATGTAGTACATAAAATATGCCAGTAACTATTTTCCAAATTTTGAGTGAACTAGGGCCTTGCTAGGCTTCCTAGCTACCTCTATACATATAAATATACATACACATATACATAATCAATTGTTAAAATACTTAGAAACTAAAGAAGATCTAGTTGCATCATGCAACTTAGGATTTTAATATAGACACTAAAAAGGTTTGAAACACATACATGCTTCTTATGAACATACACATGCAGATAGAGAACAAAAAACATTGTATTCCCTTCAATTCTCATCATTCATGTGTAAATTAATGGCAGGCTGCAGTTTCTGCTGATGCCTCCTCTAGTTCAATCCCCTCACTTGCAAGCCTCTCCTCCTTGTACACATACCATCTTGAGCAGAACAAGAAAAGCATCAAGTTAATCACACTTAGAAGTGATAACAACCAATAGAAATCATATAGCCTCCCTTGGTTGAGGTTATTAGCCAGCCATGGCCTTTTGTGTCCTGTCACCTTATGGACAATGGTAACCAAGATTGAGCTGAAGAAGAACCCCAGAGATATTGTGCTTAGGAAAAGACCTGTGCTCATTGTTTTCATCCCCTTAGGACACTCCCTTAGGAAGAAATCAAGCTGTCCTATGTAAGTGAAGGCCTCTCCTGCACCAACTAGGAAGAACTGTGGGACCAGCCAAAACACACTCCTAGGTACCGTGGCGTTCATGCGACCGGTCATACCGCTTGAGTGGGCAACCTTTAGCCGTTTGACTTCGGTCAATGCCGCGGCTACCATGGCAAATATTGAGAACACTAGACCAACGCCAATTCGTTGCAATGGGGATAGACCTTGTGGGTTCCTTAGGAAGCGTCGAGCGACGGGGACCACAACGCGGTCGTATACCGGGACGGTCAACAGGATGCTCCCCACGAAGAAGACGGTCAACGAAGCGGCGGGGATCTCAAAGGATTTTCCGATGTGGCGGTCCATGGTGGTGGCTTGTGACACAGAAAATGTTGTCATTTGAGCATAGACAGTCCAAAACATTATGGTCGTGGCCCAAGTGGGCAACATTCTAATCAGTTGTTTGACCTCTTCCACGTCTGTTAACGTTGCTAGAGACCATTTGCTTTCCACTGTAACTTCATGGCCTCTGATTGCCGCCTTGTCTAAGAACCTGCAGAGCAAAGTACAGATGAGAGGCCAAATTGATCAGACTGCAAAATTTAATGCAAACATGTGTTTGCCTTTCTTTTTCGGGAGTATTTGCAAGAGATTAAACAAAGTGTTTTTCAGCTTAAAAACAACTGAAATGAGTGTTTTCAAATAAGAGTTTCTACTTAAATTAAGCACTTAAAAGCAGGATGAAAGTTGCTTTAAAGTGTGTTTCAATTTTTCTATCACACAAAAATCACTTTTTATCAAACACTAACCACTTTTAATTTTTCAAAAAAAAAAAAATTCTCAAACACTACTAACGTTTACTATTAAGCATTTTCTCTAAAATCACTTTTTTAAAGTAGAAGCAATCGCAAACACTTCCTTCATCATTTCCAGTGAAGCCAAAGACTCACTGTTTTTTTGGCTTGGGAATATAATGGAATAAAGCAAAATAGCTACATGGCCTCTGATTGCATGTTTGCGCTTCTTTGTTATGAAACATCAGTCAGTCCATGCAATTTTAGACACGATTTTCATCATGAGTAATCCGAAAACAGTTTTCATGTGCTTTAGTACAGGGATTAGGTTGCATAAATCCGACATCTTACCACATCCTAGGTGGGAAGCCTTTGCGGCTCTGGGGTATAATTGTTGACTTGCTGTTATATGTGTTTCAGTGTTTGCCTTTCTCATTATGGAATTTTAACATTTTGATTCGAAATTCTAAAAATTCTAGAAAAAATTACCTCTTGTATAACGAAAATATTGTGTATTTTCCATGACTTATATCTTTTTTACCTAATTTGATATCAAATAGTGTGTATCATACCACTGGATGTTTCCTTTTTCTTATTTCATTCTACTTATGTCTAGCCATACTACCCATATATTGAGAAAGAATCATGTATGATTATGTTTTGTGAATTAACATGACTTTTACTCATTAGAGTTATTTTCTCCAAGATTCTCTACCACTTCAAAGTTAGAAGTTTTGTACATACATTTCATTAAACTCTATAACTCTATGTGTCCTCGCTTTTCTATAATTTTTATAGATTCTCTTAAATAGATAATTAGTATGAATTCTTGTGAGTTGTTTAGTTTACAAAACATTGCATGCATGCTTACCGAAATCCCATCATTTATCCTTAGATTCTTATATATTTCCTAATATTCAATTAGAATTTGATTGTATCAGTGGATATTCAAGACCATAGACTATAAACATCTTAGAAATTCATTGGAAATCTATTTTGTGGACACTGTTAATGTTAAATTATTTTAAATCCCTACAAAAATTGTTTGTCCTTCACTCGTTTAATTTACATTTTCTTTTTAGTTAGTGTAGATTTAAGAGTATGTTTGACATAACTAGTGGAAAAGATACTTTTGTGACTTTGTAATAGCCGCTAACTTTTAGTGACCGAAAAGGTTTTAAAAAAAATAACAGTTTGATAAAAAAACGATTGTTTAAGTGCAGGGCTAATAGCCGCAATCACTTTATAAGATTGCGTACATCCGATCTCCCACCCCTACCCTACAGTTTGATAATAAAAAAAAAACGATTATTCAAGTTCTGCAGTAATTACTTATATTTGAGGAAACAACAATTTTATTTGGAACTTTTATACATTTACTCCTATTTAGAGCAATTTTGAGATGTGATCCACAAGATTGTTTGACTAATAAGAAACAACTTTGGTGTTTTTATTGTCTTTCGGTGGATAGCCATAAGTGCAACTTTATTCTGAAATTTGGAATGCCATTAGTTAATGTTAACCACTTAACCAGTATGATGGTGTTCAAGGAAATCGCTTCATATAAACCTCCACGTAACCTAGCTATAATACCCTCACAAATTTGATTCCTTGGTGACAATGATTGCCTTTTTGGAAGGGGACAGCAGCAAAACAATGAAATAAAGGAAGAAATGACACTAATTTTGCATTTCGAGTAGTGCATATCTTTTTGTCCCATAAATGACACGTTCCATGGACGGTAGACGCCGCACTCACCTCTAAAATGATCGATATCTTTGCATCTCAGGCCGAAGGTTTTTCGGACTCCAAGTTGTGTACGTGCAACTATCTTAGGGTAAAATTAAGAATGCCTTTGGTTATACCCTCCAACCAAATCATATTTAGACAATTAATTATACCACACCAATAGAAGTCAAACACATTCAAATTCCTTAAATGGGACATATTATTTATGATGGGGGCAAAAATATTCTTATAGAGGTTGGAGTTATGCCGCAACTGAACCACCGCGTGGCCAAAATTTTGCCGCCGGTGGTCGGAGATCTACTGCCGTACTGTCGCCGCTGTAAGACCGCCGCAATCACCAGACTACGCTAATTACGCTGGGGATTTAAGGAGATTATTATTTATATGAAGGGTAGAAATGTAATAATTGGTCCTGTTAAAACATGACCATGGGTTGGTTTGCAACTGTTTTTAAAAAAGCACTTCTCAGCTTTTGGCTTTAAAAAAGCACTTATTTTCCCAAACACTATAACTTTTATTTTTCTCGGCTTCCGCGTCAAAAGTGCTTTTACTTTTTCTATTACACAAAAAGCACTTATTTTACCAAACACTACCCACTTTTACTTTTCAAAATCACTTTTTTCTCAAACACTATCAACTTTTATTTAATCACTTCTCCCCATTTCATTAAAAAAAAACATTTTTTTAAAAGCAGAAGCTATTGCAAACAGACCCCATGTTTTGGTCCTATTTGAAGCAATTTTACGTTAATAATATTAAAGGTACAAATGTAATATTTAGTTCAATTTAAGGAATATAAAACATGAACTCCTATTTAGGATGTTTTTATTTGAATTGAAATTTTATAGTCTGGTCTGATCTGATAGATGTCTGATCTATGTATTTTGTAATTGCTTGATCTTGTCTAGTCTAATTTGATCTGGTATGATGCGGTATGGCCTGATTTGATCTTGTACCGTAATAAGTCCAATTAAAAACATCATTACAAACCACAATCGTGTTTTAATTGTATTTATGATCATTTCTTTAAGTAATTTTGGCATACTTATATGGATTAACCTCTATCGAAACAAGCTTTTATTGCAATGAACTCGGTTAGCCTCTTAGGAATGTTTGGATCTAATTTTTAAAACTGCTTCTATTCTTTCAGAGAGTATAGACAAATATTAGAGTGTTTGAGTGAAAGTTAAAAAGTACTTTCGGATGCTCCATATTGCTTCGAAAAGTAGTTTTTTAAAAACTGAGAGAGATAAACTTCTAAAAAAAACTGATTAGTCCAAAAGTACTCCATATAAATGAACTTCCACTCCTTCACTTTCATCTGCATTTTACTTTTTTTTAGTGTACATATACTCATTAATCAATTATAGCATCTACATATCATTAAATGCCAATATCCTTAAATTGGAATGATTTCAACCCTATAAGCTCATTTAAAGTGTCAAATTCATCGAACCACAAGATAAACAAAACTAACTCATTAAATTTAATGTGGTGCAAATCATCGAGTAAAGCAAACTAACCGGAACTGTTTGCTGTGTGGTAATTTTTGCTTATTCTTGCATTTCAGGTCGCCGTTGACGTCATCAACGTTGAAAAGAAGGGAAGAGTCCGACGGCAGCTCCAAGCGCCTGTTCCTCCACGCCGCCACGAAAACCGAAGCGACCTGCGTCAGCGGGCTCCCCACAAGCTTCTTGAAACGGTACCGTTTCGTCCCCGACAGGAAGACGACAACCGCCACAACGATGGCACCGGCGCAAATGCCGTAGCCCCACCGCCGCCCAAAGCTGTCCTGGATGTACACTAGCACCGTCACGGCGGCCAGAGACCCCACATTGATGAAGAAGAAGAACCAGCTGAAGAACTTCACCATCTGCACGCGCTCTTTGCTGTCGGTTTCATCGAACTGGTCGGACCCGAAGCCGGACACGCTGGACTTCAGGCCGCCGGTTCCGAGTGCGGTGAGGTAGAGGGCGGCGTAGAGGACGGTGAGTTGTGTGCTGCTCGCCGGAATGCATGAAGGACTTCCCCGATCACAGTTTGGAGGCCTTAAGCTTGGTATTATGGTAGAGATGGTCAAAACGGTCACACCCTATGCATCAATATTTACATGAGACCAATTGAGACCACCTTTCATCTTATCAAATTTATGTACCAAAAAAATATTACGGAGTACATACCATAAATAACACATACTTTTATCGTTTCATATTAAAAACATCTTCAATGCTACAATGTGTACGGTGCACATGTGACATGATAGATAACCACATACGTAGTATATATTAACATATAAATTATCTCTTTTATTATTTGAATGACTTTATACAATTTGGGTAAGTTTTTATGTGCAATGTCAACCACAATATCAACATCTACACGGTCTTCTTGACATTGTAGAGAAAAATTTACCAAAATTGTATAAAATGATTCAAATAAGGGGAGAGACAATTTATTTGCTAATATTTATATGGTTATTTCTCATGTCACATGCACCGTGCACATTATAGTATTGGAGATGTTCTAAGATCCAATTTTGCAAGCCTGTTGTCAACTTTTTCATTTTATCAATCAACTTTTTGTTAGATACGGAGTACATAATTTTTAATTTGGTGTTCCGAATTATGTAATTTTTCAGCTGAAGTTATTATGGAAGATTGTTGGAAAAATTGAAAATAATAATCTCAACTATTGTTGGTCCGCTAATAATAATCTCAACTATTAATTATTTTTGTATAATCCCAACTACATGGATTGTCCGCCATTAATTGTCCATGACCGGATATTACCTGCTATAACAGGTGATTTTTAATAGAATTAAACGTAAGAATAAAAAGTTGGAATTATTTATAGGATTACCTGCTATATTTCTTCTCATCCACTTTAAAAACTATAGGAATTTATTTATAGTCGGTCACGTCGGACCATTATTGGGATTATTCTGAAATAATCAATAGTTGAGATTATTATGAGCGGACCACCAATAGTTGGGACTATTACTATCAATTTTTCCTAATTTTTTTATTTGAACATCAATTAATATATTTAAAATATAATTTGTCACATACTGTTCACACCCTTTAGATATTTAAAAAAAAATATATGTGCGGATAAACAAACAAACGGATTGTGTATATGTGAGACGTTGTGTTGTGACATCATGGGTTGATATTATGATGAAAGGAACCCTGAGAAAAAGTAACAAGTGTCAATCAAATTGAACAAATGATACCCAGATAAGAAAGAATATTTAAATTGTCCATCAAAGAAGTGCAAGTCAACAGAGATAAAAACGAAAAACAAACACGTGGACACGAATAATCAAAAGAAAAGCTAATACGCAATTATATACTCTGTCCTGTCACAATTAAGTATGTGTTTTAATTGAAATCAATTTAGAGTTTTGAAAAGTGAAAAGTGAAAATTTAGATCCACCTACTTATATATGAAAAATCAATTAAGTTCATGTACATATTTTTGAGTCAATCAAGTCCGTTAACTATCAAAAAACGATCAAGTCGGCTATTTAATAGGTTGTCAACTCGTTATTCGGTTAACGCCTACGTGGATGTCTTACGTGGCGTTCTTTTTACTGTTTTCTGATTTTTTTACTTTTCTTTTTTTTTTTCTTTCCTTTTTCTCTTCCCTTTTCTCTTTTTTCTCTTCCTTCTTCTTTCTGGTCCGCACCTTCCCAACCCGGTTGTCCCCTTCGTTTCTTTCTTTCTTGGCTCTCACCAAGTCACCAGAACCAAGTTCGACTCTTCCGCATCTCTAGCCACCACCTCCGCTTTCCAGCCTCCATAGCCACCGCCTCCAGAGTCCGACATACACCTTCACCTCAACCGCCCCTCCCGCCATACACACCGCCTCCGGCCACCACCTATGTGGCCTTCCCCTTTGCCTCCTTCATTGAAGTAACCTCGAGCCGTGCCGGCTTCCATAGCCATCTCCGTTACCACCGTACTCACAGCCTCCGGCTTCCACCTCCATAGTCTCGAACTCCGCCTCTTCCATGGAACGACCTCCAACCACCGGTCTCCAGCTCCGCCTCTTCCATAGAACGACCTCGAACCACCCGGTCTCCACAGCCGCCACTGCCATCCCATAGATCTGTAGTTGTAGGTGCAGGGAGGGAAGAGGAGTTCAATTTGAAGGGGGGATGTGAAGATGGAGTGCAGACTGCAGACGGGGGAGAGGACTGAAAAAAGAGGAAACAGAAAAAGGAGAAGAAAAAAGAAAACAAAATAGAATATATTTAAAAAAAAATGCCAGATGGAAGTCCACGTAAACGGTTAACCATATAACCGGTTGGAAACCTATTAAATAACCAATTGTTCGTTTTTTGATAGTTAACGGACTTAATTGACTCAAAAAAAATGTACATGGGCTCAATTGACTTTTCGTAAAAGTAGATGGACCTATTTGACAGTTTTCCCTTTTGAAAATTATTACTAGAACGTAAAATGTGGATAAAACAAGATTTTTTAATTTTATAAAATAGGACTAAATAAGAACTACAAAAATAACATCCAAGCCTTATTCCTAAAAGAGGATTAAATAAGCACTAAATCTAAAAAATCTTAAATGAATTTTACTTAATCGTTCCTCCTGATACCTGTTGACACTAAACAGGTCTAGAAGCCACGGTGACCAATAATTCGTCAATGACCACCATCAGACATTGATCATCGCCGATCACAATGATCACCACCGACCTGTGACCATCGTTGGCCACTGACCACTAGTGACCCCCGCCGACCATAGTGACCATGTTGGTCATAGTGACCATGTTGGTCATAGTGACCACATTAGTAATCGTGACCACCTCCAGTCAATTACGGTTCATCTCCGTGCAGTGACACTGCGACATAGTGTCCCTTCTCCCGCCGACATTATGACCCCACCGTCACCACTGACACCATTACAATGCTACCCCACCTCCCAATCCCTGCCCCAATAACCTATGCCATAATCTCAACGCTCCCCCTCCCTTGCCTCAACCCTCACCCTCGACCACTCATACTACTCCAAGACCCAATACCCCTTGTCAATGGCCCAGTGCCCCGACCTCAATACCAACTCCTGGCCCAACCCCTCTCGATCAAAGAAGATAGTGTTGCAACCGTTGACTAACCCTAGTCGACGTGAAGAATAAGATCGTTATTGGAATCGATGAAGAAATGTTGGAGCTCCAAATCTCTTATTCTCCAATCAAGATTTAACATGGCACAAGTTATAGTAGAAGAAGAAGAAGAGGAGTTACGATAGCAACAAAAGCACGGTCATTGATGTCAAAGCTGGAGCCGTCATCATCGTTATTGTGTTCTTGTCATCATTGTTGAAGCCCTTCTGCCTCGCTGCCGTTAGTGCAGTCCCGCAATCATCACCTAAGTCTCTTCATCAATCATCAGTTGGAAGCACACAGCAAAGATGTGGGTGCACGACGCGGTAGTGTAGTGAGGAGAACGCCAACTATGCATAAAAATTGTAACTCGCGCACATGAAAAATGAAAATGTAAATCGCGTATAAGAAGACGTAACTCCGTGTATTATTAAATGTAACTCCAAGAAACGTGTACAAATGTAAGGGTGTTTTTACT
Source organism: Cuscuta epithymum (assembly GCA_945859915.1). Lineage (NCBI taxonomy): Eukaryota > Viridiplantae > Streptophyta > Magnoliopsida > Solanales > Convolvulaceae > Cuscuta > Cuscuta epithymum. The sequence goes on along the minus strand of CAMAPF010000193.1, from coordinate 1,318,376 downwards.
TGGACTGTTTTCAATTCCAGATCAGACCAAACCAGACTTAAACATACCAGACTAAACTTAAACAGACCCCCAGACTTCTGTAGTTATAAAATACACAGAGACCAAACATTTACCAGACCAGTTCAGACCAGATCATATCAGACAATACCAGACTTAAACAGACCAAACCAGACCAAACCAACAAATTTCAGTCCAAGTAAAAACATCCTAATTCACACATATGAAAATGTAATATCATATTTAATCAAATGTAAATCGAAATAAACAAACTCAATGTCTTAAATAACCACTAAAAACAAGTAAATAAAAGAGATAAAAACTTACTTAATATTATAGAAAAAAGGAATTTAGCTCCTCTCCAGTAACTGGAATTCTCCATAAGGAGAGAGATAGAGTGAAATGGGGAAATGGTGGGGTAGGGAGAAAGAAACGATGGGGTTTAATTATTTTTTAAGGAGAGAGATAGAGTGAAAAAGAAATGGAGAGAATAAATGGAGAGAAGAAAATGGAGAGGAGTATAACAAGTGTATGAATATGAAAAGATAAATTACAAAAGTGTATGAATCTAAAAATATTACAAAAAAATAGTGTGTGTATGAAATGGGATATACATATTTTTATTTAGATTAAATGTTTTTTGTTATGAATCGATAAAGAAAGAAAAAAGTAGATTGAGTTGTAATTTAAGTTGAAGATAAAAAAACAAAAATTGCAATTAAGTTTTTAGTATTTTTTATGGGGAAGGAAAAAAGAATTGAGAAAAGAAAAATAAAGAAGAAGAATGGAAGGTAAAGGAAAGAAATGCATTGCAACGAAGAAAAAGAGACTACGAATATAATTTGTCTAACCACACCATTGGTAACAAGATGTATTTTACTGATGGTACATGTATTCTGATCATGGCCCAATTACGTAGTCCAGCCCATAAACGGGATCAGTCCTTAACGGGATCAGCCTAATTACAGGATTGGCCCATAAACGGGATCAGCGTAATTACAGGATTAGCCCATAAACGGGATCAGCCCTTAACGGGATCAGCCTAATTACAGGATCAGCCCATAAACGGGATTCATAATTAAAAGCCGTTTAGCCCATTAGGAATTAGGCCCACGATAGGAACCCATAACCAGGCCGGGCTGGACAGCAGACCTCGAGCCTGGGCGGAGTTCTACTGAGGCCGGAATATTCCTAGGGCTTACGTGGCGAGCTATCACTCGTTGATAGATATTTGACAACAGGCAGAACTCATCTGGGGGACGGCGACTAAAAGGAGAAAGCAATCGTGTGGGAATCAAGCATCGAAGAGTTCTATTTTGAGCAAGAATATAGTTCATTAATTGAGCATTTATTGGATTAGATTCCTCCCATAATTCTACTTCCTAATCTCTATAAATACTTGATGTAAACACCCTACCAAGGGATCGAATCCCAGATTGAATTGAATTCTGAACCGAGGCTAGACAATTGCTAGTTCTCCGGAATAAAGAGTAAAACTGCCTTACGCTGCCATATTATTCTCATACCTACGTATATTTAGCTCTCGTAATTGGATTTAACTCCATCAATTACCTTGTGAGTTAGTGAGTATTTATTACCATTTTCCCAAACAAGATCATCATTACTTCGTAAAATAGGATTAATTCATCCTAAATAAGTTCTACTTTGAAAACAAAATATAATTAGTTCAATTTGTGAGCTCTATCTATATTTTCTGGTGTTTGGAGATTTTTTTTTAAACCCAAAATGGAAAGTTAATTTTGGGATTAAGAGACCGAGTATTTGATTTCAAAGGTTACAAATTACAACGATAAAAAGTTACAAATTACAATCAGGAATAGAGCTTTTAAGTAATAATAAAAATATGATTTCACAAACTCACCGTGGCTTGTATAGTTGTAAAAATGGCGATGGTTAAATACCTGAAATAATTTATTTATATATTGTTATTATTCGAAATTAAAGTGAGAAAGAATTTGGTTAGACAAAAAAGGGAAGAGGTAGATTTAGAATGAACCTTCCCAGGAAAGTGTCAGCCACGAAGCCACCTAAGAGGGTGAGCATGAAGGAGGTCCCAAGAAAGTTAGTAACGTTGTTAGCGGCGTTTGCGTTTCCTAAATGCATGGTCCCCGTCAAATACGTCACGAGGTTGACGGCGATACCCAACGTCGTCATCCTTTCACATGCTTCAACCCCTTTAGGTACCAACAATTCAAACAATCACATAAGAAAATTATTGGATGAGTTTGGTTTTAAAATGTTCCCCACATGATGTTAAATTGCACCACCCTCCAAAGTTGGACCACATAGTGAAATTTAAGTGTCATTTCTATTATTAACATTCATTCTCATTCCAATCTTACAATTATATTTCCATTTTTTACTCGTTGAATCAAAATATTTTAAGTGGTCCTGTTTTTGGACTCATCAGGGACTCAGCGCAATCGGCCAACTTTTTCACTAAACGCGTAACTCTTGATTTCGTGCGGCGAATTGTCTAATAATAAGAAAAAGTAACGTTGAAGTTAGTATAAAGAATCATTTTAGTTGTTTATTCATATAATTTTTTCTTTATTTTATTAATAAAATATATTTGCAATATAATTTTTTCAAAAAATGTGTCATAGGGGTTTTTAAAAGTAGGAACTTTTGGTATTGTAGCAATAGTGAACACTTATTAAAGTGTACTATAATAGCTACTACGTATTAGGTAGACATATTTTTGAAAACATAAAGTGAGAAAATTATTTTAAAATATCTCAAAATTTAAGTGGAACAATTATTTAGGAGAATATAAAAGAATATGCTCCATTTGCACCATTGTGTTTGGGACAAAGAACTTAGGAGAGTGATAGGGCAAATTTTAATTGAGAAAATTTTATAAATAGAAATAATTATTAGTCATGTTTTGACATTATCGAACTTTACATGTGTTAAAGTATTTGTTTCACACCGGAAAGGTATAACCCAATAAAATCCTATGTATAATTTTGGGTTACTCTTGTTAACATAAGTAGCCCGGGTGTTGTTTGACCGCTTATTGAGCATCTATAATTAAGGGTATCTTGTTAAGGGTCTGTTGGATTCATTTATACAACCTGATATTGTTCAGCCTGTTCGGACTTATGTGGCGTGTTAAACTATTTATTTACACCGGAAAAGTATAAAACAATAAAACAATATATAAGATTTTGGGCTAATATATAGGTGGACGGTGTTTTGTCGCTGGAATTCCAAAATATTTTACTCACATTTCAAGGATTCTCCATTTCTCCCTTTGTTCTAAACTTGTAATGGTCGCTAGAGTCCGGATGTATACAAATTTAAATAGTGATAATGAAAAATTCAACCTTGACTACCACTAATGTGAGACCGAAAACTTAATATTGGAACATGATTCACTGTTACTTTGTCATATTTCAATGGTTTATAAAAGAATCTTGATTTTAATATTGATGGTACTCTGTATATTACTCCATATTATTGGGGTGTTGTATGAAAGAAAACACGACTAGCTACTAGTCTACTACCCAGAGTAGTATTTAAAAGTGCAAAGTCCTATTAATGTTTTAAATAATAAAACAAACAAACAAAACTTCTTTTAGAGTGAGTGGTTATGCAGAAATCTAAAAGGAGGAGAAAAAAGAAGAGACCTAAAATCATGGCGGCACTGGTCCAGCCGCCGGAGGAGGAGCGGAGGGAGGGGCGGCCCTTGTAGTCCGAGGAATCTTCAAGAGTTTTCGCTTCATTTTCTGTATTAGGAAGTGCCGCCGCCGCCGCAGACGACATTTATTGTATTTGTGTATATACAACACACTAATACAGGCAGAAGTGCCAACCAAGCTTTTATTTATAAGTGTGTATGCCTAAAAGTTAGGAGAGATTGTCGATCTCTTTATTGTATGTATGTGAGAATGAATGAGTGAATCAGGAAGAAGGAGCTAAGTTAGCAGAGGATATAAATATAAACCAATAATGAAGTGTGACAGATTCAATTGGTCCTATTGCAGCACTGGGCCGGTGGCCTGCCTAGCTACGGACGCACCGGACAAAAGAAAAAGTGGAAAACAAATTAGACCTCGCATACCCTCTTTGACGCTCGTTTTGAATGGTCAATTGGAATCACTCTAAAAGTGTGTTTAGGTGTGTGAGTGGGAGATCTATACTTGGCATCAACCTCAACTCCTATATTGGGTTTGGACTACGGTCTCATTTGAAACAAAAAATGCTATTTGGGCGGCCCTAGGGGCAAGGGGGCGGGCGTCGTAGCCCAAAAAAATGGGTAAAAAATAGTAGGGGTGGAATCGGGATGATCCTGATCCCGATTGCCCAAATCCCGATCTCATCTCGATCCCGATTCAAACTACAAGAGGATCCTGTATCCCGTCCCGATTAAGTCGGGATCCCGACATTAAAATCCCGATTAAGTCGGGAATCCCGCTTAATCCCGCTAAATCCCGAGAATGAAGTATCAAATACTTATAAAATTATGCAATTTCTTTAGTTAAACACTAACTTTGATATTTAGTGGTTTCAAAATTATTCTTTGTTCACTGTTATACCGTATTTATCATCATCTACTTATAAAATTTATTGTAATATTATCATCTCAAATTCACACTAGTATCTACTTTTAGAATAATTTTATTTGTAACTTCAATTAATTAATAGTATAATTTTTTAATAAGCTATCAAGGCTTAGTGAAACTTACTTCAAACATTATATAAAAAACACTAAAAGAAGGATGTGTAACGTATATTATTTAAAATTCAAAACTAAGTAGACTTATTGAGAAACCTTGTGACCAATAAATATAATGTATAAATACATATTATGATTATTTACTAAAGAAAGAAATCGTTGTCTCGATCATGATTTTTTAAAGAGTTCATCATAATTAACCGCAAAATTTGTAATATTGTTGTAATTTAGATTGTCGGGATCAAGAATAATCTCTATTTAGTTAGGATCCCGAATATTCATTTTCGGACAAATGCCGAATAGTTTTAGAAGTTTGATATTATAAGATACTCGTAGTAAAAGATTAATCTATGTAGGGAATATGTAATTAGAAAAGATATGCAAATATTTAGATACATATTCATTTTTTATAAATGTATATTCATTTTTTTATATATTGATATATATTTATATACATGTGTGTCTATATATATATATATATATATATATATATATATATATATATATGTATATATCTACATATATATAGGGGTTGGTTCAAGTAAAAAGTAGTCTTCCCATGAAAAGTGAGAACAAATCTTGACCTTTGATCACTTGAAAATGGATGGATTAGATGAATTTTAATCACAAGAGACGGTTTTAAAAAATGTGCAAATATTTATACTATAAAGTGGATAGTTACTTATTAAAAGTGCACTCATGCGTGTCAAAAAAGATTGTCAAAATTTTCTAACTTGTGCGCTTTTTATTTTGTACTGTATTGCACTTTTGTGCTCTGCACTTTTTGAATATTCTGATACACATTTGTCACAATATTTTTAATAAACGTTCCTTCATAATTACCAAAATGCCACCGCGTTTTTCACTTAAAATTTGATCTCTTCCATCCATTTTTTCACATCAATGGTCAAGACTAGTTCTTATTTTTCACCTAGGAAGCAATTTTTATTTGATCCATACTATATATATATATATATATATATATATATATATATATATATATAATGTCGGGATGTCGGGATTTTCCCGATCCCGACTTTAAAAAAAAATCTCGGTCCCGTCTCGACTTAGTCATGATCGGGAAAAATTCCTGACTAGTCGGGATCGGGATTGTCGGGATCCGGATTGTCGGGATCGGGATCGGGATCGGGAGTCGGAAGTTTTTTCCCAGCCCTAAAAAATAGTCCCAAATTTTATTCTTTGTAATAAAATGTATGTGCATGTATTTGCTAGTAGGCTATTTTTCAGCCTTAAACTAATAAATTTTTCAGTGAAATTTGTTGAAGTTCTTCGGAATGTATTTTTTTTGGAGAAAACTTAAGATCGTGTTCACTATGAAGTGTAAATTATGTATAAAAAAACAGTTTAAAGTTCAATTTTGAAGTCATTTGATGAAAAACACCGTGTTTTTATACATATTTTGGAGCATTGTTTTCAATAATTTATTTGACTAACTTCATCATTGAATTTTAAGCTGAAATTTTATGAACATAATCTACACATGATGAAAAACATTCTCTTATAATTTGATAAAAAAGTTCCACTCGAAAGCATATTAGTCTGATATAATTATTTGATTAGTTTATTAATTTATTTCATTCATAGTTGATTGTTTAATTTCTTAATGGTTGATTGTTTTCAATTGAGTGTTGGTGTTATAACTTGGTGGTTTTGTTAGACAAACATTTTCAATTATGATAAAATTTATAAATTTTATTGATTTCAAGGTGTAATAAAAAGGATTGAATCTTAGGATAAATAAAAAAGATGAGAAGATTAGACAAAGTGGCACCAAGTAAAATAAAGTTCAATAGAAAAGCTTGTTTGTGTAAAGAAGTCAAATTCTAAATGTCCTCTTGAAGATGAGAACTCATAGAAGAACAATAATTTAACTACTGAAAATGAAATGGTTCAGAATGATTACATTATTGAAGGGGGGATTTAGGATGTGATAATAATAGAGTTAATTTCTTAAATATGACTTAAACATTGGTAAAGTGTACAAATAGGATCACCATTGTTTCTTTCCTAAATAAGGATCATCAATACTATAATATGATCGGTTTAGACAGAATAGGGTTTTACAATTTTTTATGAATGTCTTGAATTATTATTATTATTATTATTATTATTATTATTATTATTATTATTATTATTATTATTATTATTATTATTATTATTATTATTATTATTATTATTACTATTACTATTATTATTGTTTTAATATTATTATTATTATGCATGTCAGTTTAAATAGAAAATGGTACTACAACATTTTGTAACATTAGGTCCATTTTAATTTTCCGCCCCTATGCATTCGAACATACAACGCCGCCTCTGCGTACAATTGGTTTATATCATATACTATCGTATAACTGCCTGGAAAATATAGAAAGTATATGTAATTTTTTATTATGTATTAAATAATGTTTATGATACAGACAAAGTATAGAAAGCATGTACACGCAATGTGTATACCAAGTATAGTTGCATTTGAAAGTCTCATGTGTTTTACAAATAAATACAGTGTGAGATCTGCCCACCTTTTACACGCCCAGTCCATTCGAAAATCACATAGTTTCATAATCCATTTGTCCCAAATGATGCACAATCTGCAGTTTCCATTGTTGACTAACAATAGAGAAAATCTTCTCTGTAGATAAGTAAAGCAGTTTTATAAATTCAAATTTACATATTCCAAAATGACATTGAAAACTTTGTAAAGTCATAAAAATCCAAATAAAAATGTAACAAAAAATTGATTTTCTAAATAAATAAATAAAATAAAATTGTGTTAATTGAGAAAAGTAGACTTTGCAAAAAAAATTGAGTTAGAAGGAGTGTTAAAAAATTTTAAATTAAATAGGCAAATACAAAACTTTTGTATCAAAAGTAGCGTTACACGCACAAAATGTATCACATTTATATATTTAATTAACACACATAACTTACATTTTGTATAAAGTCAATCATTTACATCACACATTTAACTTTGTAGAAATCACAATTTTTGTCTATTAGTTATGTCTATATTGGAATGTAGTTCCCTTTGGAGAGAAAAATATTACTCCATATCATTTTGTAAACATGTTCAAAAGGAGTATAGTTTGTTACCGTGTCCGAAGTTACAATTTTAACCATATCAAAATCACAAAATATTAACTAATGATAAGGTGTAAGCATGAGACGATACATGCATGACAGTTCTCTCAAAAAACATGTCTCATCCAAATTATGTTTTTTAGAAATCAAGGTATCAGTATTGTCCTAAATATGTAGCATTTGTCCCGTTCTGTACCAACTTCCGGTAGAGTTCGGGATGATTCTTCAGTACCACTCAATCCTTAAATAAATTACATAATAAAATAACATATAAACTATAAATCACTTTTAAGTAATTGCCCTAAACAGGAGTAAAACTTACTTTTTCCCCTAAATAAGAGTCTATGTTTTATATTCCCTAAATATGACTAAACATTACCTTTCGACCCCTAATATAAATAATTGCTCTCCTGGTTCCTTAGCATAACCAAGGTCAATCTGTTGGTGGTGGGATGTCCAGCAGTAGTTCGGCCCCCTAGTCCGGCGGCGGAGTTTTGACGACGATGGGAACCGGCCGGAGGCGCGCGGAGTTTCGGCGGCGTGGTGGCTGGCCCAACCCTGTAGGGGTATTCTTGACCAAGCATGAAAAAAGACTCTTATTTAGAGAATTTTAAACATATACCCCTGTTTTTTGTTGTTAACATGTTTGGCACGTATATGGGAATTATCTCATCAATGTTGTGACACTCAATTTTAAAAGTTCTATTTTTCTGAAGTGAAATATTAATGAAACAAAAGTAATTAAGAATGTTCATCATAATTAATTATTACCAACTATAAGATTATAATTGCCAATAATAAAGCGGGACAAATTTGAACAACTAAGAAAATTTATCCTAATTAATTAACTGAATAATAGTTCATAAGATTCGATATACTTATTAGTTATGTTGGGTTAAGTGAATGTGTGTTAAACCAACACTACTCTCCAGTAACTAATGTCTATATATATTTTGTATAATGGGACATAATATGCCATATATTATATGGAATACAAAATAACTGGTTCTTCAGGACGGTTCAAAACAATTCTGTTTGATAGGTTTTGGGATTGATCTCGGTGAAGTCTGAAACGTATCATATTATATACAAAAGGCTGTCTGGCTTGATACAATATTCTTTTGATTCTAGTACGAATCAGAATAGTTCTTTGGTACAAAACGAGAAATCTTAGATCTGTGCTCAATCATAAAATTAATGGTGTTAGTTCAATTTTAATGCGAGGTCCACATTTACAAAAATTCGAGGAACTGAAGGATGACATTTATAAAATTGGAAATATATAGGAACTACATTTCAATATGTTCAATAACCGAGGGAGTAATTAAAATGTGATTTCCCCTTATACAGTTATACTTCTATATCAATCAACAAGGGAAAAGGTGCAAATAGGCCCATGTACTAACCAAAAAAGGTCAAATAAGCCCTTATTTAGAAGGTTCTGTCTGGCCGTCGTCATTTGGGGTGGTTCTCGATGGAATTGTTTGATGAAATTTTTTGAGCATCTTATTCATCAAATCTAGTTTACTCATATCAAATTTTAGCTAAAAATTCAATAGGGAAGTCATTCAAATGAATTCTTGAAGATAACTGCGCTTCTATATGTGCAGTTATTTTCAAGAATTCATTTGAATGCCTTCCCGATTGAAGTTTTAGCTGAAATTTGGTATGAGTAAACTAGACTTAATGAATAAGATGCTCAAAAAAATTCATCAAAAAATTCTACCGGGAACCAACCCAAATGGCGACGGCCGGACAGATCCTCCTAAATAAGGGCTTATTTGACCTTTTTTTGTTAGTACATGGGCCTATTTGCACATTTTCCCAATCAACAATTTACATTTGCATGTTTAATATGTACATAATATTTTTTAAACATTCGTAATTTCATATACAATTTAATATATCACATATACATCAAATATAATCTATTTATATTAATATCTAATACACATTGTCCATACGTATTTCATCCATTTGTAATGGCATTTATATAAAAACATATCATTAATTACACAAAAACATATCATAAGTTCTACCCGTCGAAAAACATATCTACATGTAGTTACACAAAACATATGTCAATGCACTCATTATACAAGGGGGTGAGCAACTGAGCATGAGAGTGATTTGAGTGATGGGGCAACAATGTGAGACCATTGTGCTTGACCAATGCACCCACTACAGGGATTTGTGGGTAAAAAAAGTCTTTTGTACACATTATACTGTTGTACACACTTTTACACACATTTGTGAAGGTTTTTTTTGTCATAGACAAAACACTTTGCTAAAGTGTGTACAACAAGAATTGTTGATTGTGAGTTGCTACGTTTAGCCTGTGTACTTTCAAAAAAAAAAAGTTTATCTCTCAGTTGTTGAGGTTTCAGCCACATCATCTACAGCCACTTGGGTTCTACTTACATGGGTCGGTGGTGTCACACTGACCGGGCTACTGTGTTACTATGGCGGGATGATGGTATATGTGATCAGGAGGCAACTTCAATATCATGGAAGCGACAGTGTCACTAGCTAGGAAACTGAGTAGATGGCAATCGAACAAGTAAATAGTAGCAAAAATATTGGTGAGAGAAACGCTTACAAAAATTACCATATTATCATTATTATTATTATTATTATTATTATTATTATTATTATTATTATTATTATTATTATTATTATTATTATTACCAATTTACCATATCATTACATGTGCATGATAATTACAACTACAACTACTATATCATAATTACCATTACAATTACTATATCATAATTACCATTACAATTACTACGTAGTATATCATAATTATCTCAAGGATATTATGGGAGTATTTGCAAACATTTAAAAAAGTTTTTTTTAGTTTTTGGCTTAAAAGCTGAAATAAGGGGGTGTTTGGCAATTGGCGGTTGGCTATTGGCTGTTGGGTGATTGCGTTAGCTGATTTATGGCAGCTGATTCTGTTGGCTGTTTTGATTAGCTGATAGGATTAACAGTTTGTAAAATGGTGTTTGTGTAAATGACTGTTTATAATCAGCTGGTAACTTGTTAAATGACTTTTAAGGACATCAATTAATTTTTTATTACTATAATTAGTACAACTACTTAAACCATTTTAATGATCTAAAAAACAAAAAATGTAGTAATTATAATTTTAAACATTATTTTGCACTAGTTAATAAATTTGATTAGTACGATGATACTTTGATTAATAATAGAGTTATAAGTAATAATATACCAACAAAAATTGTGTAAGAATATCTCAAAAATAGGGAAAGTTCCCGAAATGGGACTAAAAAAGTTTGAAAATTCCAAAATAGGACTGTAATGTTTTTATTCCCAAAATAGGACTAATTACTGCCAAAGTTGGAAAATACTGCCATGTTTGAAGTCTGGTACTGCCAAAACATGACAGTAATTAGTCTTATTTTGAGAATAAAAACATGACAGTTTTGGAATTTCCAAACTTTTTTAGTCCCATTTTGGGTAATATCTCAAAAATATATTGTGTAAAAATATGATTTTAATATATTATCCTAAACTATTTGTATTCAGTAAAGTAACTAAAAGTAATAAAAAATTAAGGACGAATAATATTGATTGCTGTAATGTATTTTATTCATATATTGTTAAATTGAATATTGCTAAATTTTGTTAATGCTGTTGCTTATATACGTTAAATGTTTTCTAACAAAAGGGGAGGGGGCGGGGGTCTTTATACTTGAAGTCTTGAAGAGATGGAATCGAATATTCCTTTCATAAAAACTTAGAAGTTGCCCTACGCCTAAATTGAAGATGGGAGCTATGGAGTGTGATTTAAATGCATGAGAAAACAATCATTTGAATTTTAAAGGATAAGGCTAAATATGTATTTTTCGAGAATAAAATGAAGCGGTGAAGAGCAAAACGCTATTAAACTTGGCTTTTTTTTGGCTGATTGATAGGGCTGGGTCCGAAAAACCGAAAACCGAAAACTGAATCAAATTAAATCGAACCGTAGTCAAATTAAACCGAACCGCTAACAAACCGAAACCGAATGTAAAAAACCGAACCGAACCGAAGTTGTTTGATTCGGTTTTGGTTTTTACCCTTCATAACCGAACCGAACCGAACAAATCGAACTATTTAAAATATAAAATTTATATGTTAATTGTTAAGCATTAATTCTAATTAATCTTAATACCATCAATAGTCTTTGGTTTTTTTGTGTTAGAAAAATATTGTTTGTGTTATGTTTAATTGAATTTAGTTTATAAATTCATTTACACATTCATTGCTTGTAATGATGTAGCTATATTGAATGATGATAATATGTGTTTACTAGTTATTAGTATTAATTAACTTTTATTTTTAGATAACTTAAAGATTTTATATTGATAAAACAATTGTAGTATATACAATTGTATCTATCCCGCATACTCATATAATTCAAGACATATTTATCTAGCCCTTCTCAATTTTGTTTTATTTGTTGTTGTATTGTGCTTGCATTCTTTATGTAATATGTTTGATCCTCTAAGTATTATATCACTTTTAAATCAAGTGATTATTTTTTTGGTAAAAAACCGAAAAAAACCGAACCCGAACCGAAACAAACCAAACCAATCAAACCATGGTTCCAACTTTTGGAGTGTAAAACCGAAACCGAATCGAACTTTGTACTTCGATTCTACATTAGGTTTTAGGTCAAAACTGAACCGCAAGAACCGAACCCACCCCTACTGATTGACATAAAAAGCCAATACAAAAAGCTTAATAACCAAACACCTAAATAGCTGTTTGAAATTGTCAAAAAGCCAACTATTGGTCTAAACAGCCAAAAAAATGGCTGATAGTCTGATAGACCAATAATCAAACACCCCCTAAGTGTTTTCAAGTGACATCTTCTACTTAAATTAAGCACTTCAAAGCGAAAAATAAAGGTGGAATCAGGTAGAGATGTCCTTTAAACAGCTTTTCAATTTATCCATTACACAAAAATGCTTATTTCAACAAACACTATCAACTTTTATATTTTCAAAAGTATTTTGTCTAAACACTATAAACTTTTACTATTAAGCACTTTCTCGAAAATCATATTAAAAAATCAAATTTTTACGCAGAATCAATCACAAACACTATCTAAATTCATTTGTACGCATGAAAAATATAGAAGGAAACGAAGTCACAAGTGAGCTACTAAAAACTTGAATAAGCTAGAGAAATAATGAAAAGAACACAATTATTATTATCATGTTTTTTAGAGGAGAAGACTTATTTATTATTAATAATGAGAGTAACAAGAGAAAAAGCAAAATAATAGCTCAAAACTACACTGGGATGAGGTATAGAATTGACTAGCCTGTGAGGACCCGTCAAATTTGTTATCCCCGCGTCATGGTAGACTATTCTAACAACATCGCTGCACTTGTTACTAAAATGAGAGATAACTAAACAAAATTTTTTAAAATAATACAAAATAACTCAAATGTTCTGGTTATACCAGCCATCGGGAAGGGAGAATAGGTTTTAGGGGTGGGTTCGGTTCTTGCGGTTCGGTTTTGACCTAAAACCAAATATAGAATCGAAGTAAAAAGTTCAGTTCGGTTTCGGTTCGGTTTTACACTCCAAAACTTGGAACCACGGTTTGATTGGTTCGGTTTGTTTCGGTTCGGTTTCGGTTTTTGCGGTTTTTTACCAAAAAAATCTCACTTGATTTAAAATTGATATATATAATACTTAGAGGGATCAAACATTCAAACATATTACATAAAGAATGCAAGCACAATACAATAAAAAATAAAATAAAAATGAGAAGAGATAAATATGTCTTGAATTATATGAGAATGTGAGATAGATAAAACTGTATATATTATTGATTTAATTTGTTTGTGAGTAGTTCGAAAAAAGTTCATGAATATATACGTTATATGTGATATAGTTGAGATGAATATTTATTGTTTTATCAATACAAAATCTTTAAGTTATCTAAAAATAAAAGTTAATTACTACTAATAACTAGTAAACACATATTATCATCATTCAATATAGCTACATTATTACAGACAATGAATGTGTAAATGAATTTATAAACTAAACTAAATTAAACATAATACAAACATCATTTCTCTAACACAAGAAAACCAAAGACTATTGATGATTTAAGATTAATTAGAATTAATATTTAACAATTAACATATAAATTTTATATTTTAAATAGTTCGGTTTGTTCGGTTCGGTTCGGTTTTGAAGGGTAAAAACCAAAACCGAACCAAACAACTTCGGTTCGGTTCGGTTTTTTACATTCGGTTTCGGTTTCTTAGCGGTTCGGTTTTATTTGGCTGCGGTTCGGTTTAATTTGATTCGGTTTTCGGTTTTCGGTTTTTCGGACCCAGCCCTAATAGGTTTGTCCATCCACCTCCAAAAAAACATCCCGATTTTACCAGCCATCAGGAAGAGAGAAGAGGTTTGACTAGCCACCTCCAAAGGAATCATCTTGTTTACGAGACTTGTCAGTATTTTAGGCAGTGTTGTTCTGGGAGCACAATAACCTTGTCGTTTTTATCCCTCTCCATTAGCCTCCTTCTTTGGCATCCTTTCATAAGTCTGATTTAAACTCTCCATTAATGGCCAACACAATGAACGTCGGATCCGAGACAAAGAAAAAGAAACAACAAAATTCACGAACAAAAGCACAGACACGTTCTCAAATGGAACGGACCAAACCCTCGGTCAGAGAAAACTTAGTCGGTCAAAATCTCGGCAACAAATAAACGCCAGACAACCAAGGAAAACGAAACTAATTCAAACAAAGCTGATTACCTGAAATTTGCCTGAAAACACTCTGTTGAAGCCACGAGCAATCTCCCGTCAGCACACTAGACATCGCTGCTCTCGCTAGGGTTTTTATATGCAAATGTTATGCACTCAAATAAACTTTAATTGTTATTATCACATAATTACTATACAATTACCATATAATGATTTACACGTTAAAGTTTTACACGTGAAATGATTGCATGCAAAATGTAGAAAAGCAATCACTTTACATGTAAAATAGATTATATTGTTTTGTTAGATGAGTAATTTATTTTAATTTGCACGCAAAGACATTGATGTGCTTTATAAAAAGCATGCAAAGTATTTTACACTCTCCCCACATAAAATGTTTTACATGGTACAATGCAAAATGTTTTTAAAAAGTGTCATACAGTTTACATTAAGTAATAAGAAAACTATCAATTTGGTCCACATACTTTCATGAAAAAGTCAATTAGGTCCTTGTATTTTTTAAAAAAAATCAATCAAATCCCTGAACTTTGTAAAACATTCAATTGAGTACATTTGCAGGTAATTTGTCATGTCAGCAGGTCACCTGCTGACGTGGTGCATACATAGCGGTCCACGTGTGCGCCACGTCATCAGCAAATGACCAGTCGGTATACCGTGCAACCGGAGCATGGTGAGCACCATGCTCCCCAGCCCAAAACGACGTAGTTTTGATCAAATTTAAAAAAAAACGTGTGAACAGTACTCGCGTGTATAGTGTTTTTTTCCATCCCAGTTGCATGGATGATGTAACTTGTGTATAATTAGATGTAACTCATGTTTCTACAAATGTAACTTCAGTTAGCAACATATGTAACTTGTGCCCTGAAATGTAACTCATGTTTAATGAAAAAAAGGAGTTTAATTATCCAATTATTTTACATAAATAGTGCATATGTTTTTTTAATATTAGGTCCATTAGAAATGATTTTTTATAATAAAATCACTTTTGATTGAAAAACAGAGGTTTATTTTGTTGTGTAACTTGCATAGTTTTGTGATGTAACTCGCGTACATTAAGATGTAACTCGCGTACATTAAAATGTAAATCACATGTAAACACGATTGAGGAAAATTGAAATGTAAATCGTGGGTTACAAAATGTAACTTTAGCCAAACCGAAATGTAATTCCACGGTATGTGAAATGTAACTCTATATTAAGACAAACATATCCTTGTATAGCTGCAAGATCCATCTTAACGAGGTCGCCAATTCGCCATTTTCTTTGTTCTTAAGCAGTGGCAGATCTAGCTGGAGAGATCGCCGGAGAAGAACCCAATTGGGCGCCGGACTATTTTTCTGCGGGAGTTCCTATGAACTGGGCCTCACTGCACCACTGGAGGATCGCTCAGCCGAGAGCAGTTTGAGCCGCCGCCTCTGGAAGGATCTGAACGTCGTTAGACACCGGAAGAGATCGCCGAGGATTGATGATCATCTGCGTACACGTATGTATGCTTCGTAATACTCCGTATTTTAATATACTCTGGGCTGCTGCTAGGTTGTAGATTAAAGATGGACAGATGAAAGAAATCATAGATGGTTTGCGCTGCTTGTTTCATAAAACGGTACCGTATTTGACCGGGCATACCATGCGCATGGTATGCCGGTCGTACGGTATAATTTGCCCAAATGACTGACTGGACTTCCACATGTGTGCCACGTCAGCCAAATTATTGCTGATTGGGCTGCCACATGTGTGTCACGTCTACGGGTGACCTATTGACGTGACAAGTAACCTCTAAACGGACTCCAACATTTTTTGTAAATTTTGGAGATTTGAAAAACCATTAAACCAAACAACATGAACATTTCACAGCCCAATAAACTCTGAAGGACCTGACACCTCAACCATGGCTGCAATTCTTCGTGCTACGCTGAGTTCAATTGCAGCTTCTCACTCCACGATTAACGCATCACTTTCTCAGAGTCAGCGCTTCACCCTTAACGCCGGTGGATTCTGTAGAGGTCTGGCCTCTAAATCTTCGCAGCAAACCGCTACCAAATCTCCATTCAACTCAAACTTACTTAGAATCCTCCATAATGAAATCGATTACCTCTGCGCCTATGCCCCTCCCCAACGGGTAATGCTCTACATTTTTCTTGTTCAAGATTTCATTTTCCCATTTTTGTTTATGGAGTATTTATTTCTAGTGTTCGATTTTTTTAATGAGATTGTACTATGCTTTTTTACTGTCATTATGCTATTCTTATCAGCATAATTGTTACAAATTTATTAACACATTTTTTGTGACGTGGGAGAGAACCCTTAATTCTGCCAATTAGGGCATGATAATCAGAAGCCGATAGGTTCCATAAGACCATAATGTAGGGTTACAAAGTCATAGCAAAATGTTCTAATAATATGCGAGATAATAGCCTCAATACTAGGCACACTACGATCTACCTAAGGACTGAAAAGGAAAGTGCTGCAACCTTTAAATGTGAGGGAGTATGTGAGTTTGTATCTTTATACATATGACCAATGAGGTGCCTTGACATTATTTGCTTCTTTTAGGGTGTGTTTGCATCTCGGAAAATTGAGGAAACTATATATATTGTATTAGGAATCTTCGGAAATTAAACGATTAAAAGTTATTTTTTAAATATATACTTATTTTTGTCTTTATATAATAAAACTAAATAAATAAAAACGAGTTTGTACAAATACCTAATAAATTTATTGGGCTTGAGAGTATCTTTTATCTGTCTCAATTTTCCTTCACTATTTTCCCCTAGCAATTTCCATGTTCCAAATGATCCCTTAGTCTGTATGTAGGAACCATATAGGAAGCTTATTTAAAACAGTAATACAAAGAAATGATGAAGTAGCTGAAAGAAAAGATCAATCCTTGTTGTTTGTGAAGTTTACTCTGGCTTATTTTTCCAGATTGCTGCAACTTTCAATGAATTTACAGTTGAAGACCACCCAGCTGAGCAGTGGGTTACCTTAAAGAGGAAGTTTCAAGATGATGAAGACATCAAAATTGAAGCAACAATGTTTGATGGTTCGATTCCTGTTGCCCCCAAATCTGGAGATGAAAGTAATGAAGATGTGCGACTTCACATTAGCTTGCTAGTGGACATATGGAAGAAGGGTGGGCGTGATTCATTGGAGTTTGTGTGCTCAGCCTGGCCAGATTCTTTGGAAGTTCAGAATGTCTATATTTTCAAGCGAGAAGGATTGCAACCATCACAGCCATATATGGGACCCAACATTAAGTATGTTACTTCTTATGCCCTGAAAATATTTTC
This sequence comes from Cuscuta epithymum, assembly GCA_945859915.1. Lineage (NCBI taxonomy): Eukaryota > Viridiplantae > Streptophyta > Magnoliopsida > Solanales > Convolvulaceae > Cuscuta > Cuscuta epithymum. The sequence continues at coordinate 1,300,518 of CAMAPF010000193.1, read as the reverse complement.
CTATCCATACATATCGCTTAGGCACCCTTTGGCTGTCTGTGTTTTTTTTTGGAATTGACTCTGCCTAATCCTGCTTGTGCCTCACCTGACCCCACACAAGCATAAGCCCTGCATGTGCACCATGCTCAATTTGTGAACCACCTAATGCCTAATAATTTTCAGGGCACTGGTTATTTGGTTATGCATTATCATTAAAATGGGCCGACTTTGTTAGTTGAGTATCCTAGTTATGTTATTTACTAGGTATGAGCTTTGAACGTTATATAAGTCCATCCGTTGAAAATCCGTTTGGGTAAGTTTTGTTAGGTTATTCATATAAGTCAAATATAAAGACATAAAGTTACAAGTTCATATACTACGTATAAGATAATATTCCTCGACGATCCTCGTATCAGATTGAACTTTCATAATGAAATCTCAACTCTAAATATAGAATCAAAGTCGACCAAAACTCAAAAAAGTAATCAATCTGATAAAGACATTAAACAGCACACAGTTAGGCCTAGAACTACCCATATCATGTTTACCTTTTAAGACAAAATTCATTCCTAATATCATATTGGAACTCATTCCACTTAAATGAGCACATTGATTTGACTAAAGCACGAAATAGGGACATTCATTTGAAGATAGGTGTGTCCAACTAGGGGCGGGCATATCAGTTTCGGTTCAGTTTTTATCAGTTCTCGGTTCGGTTTGGAATGGGTGGAAAGGATGACTACCAAACGAAAAACAGTCTATGTTTCACTTTGATTTGGTTCGGTTTAGTTTGATTTGGTTTGGTTTGAATTTGTTATGTTTAATGATATATGAATATTTTATAGAATTATTTTAGTTCGACTCAGTTTTATTTGGTTTTTATTGGTTTCGATTCGGTTTAATACGGTTTCGAATTGCATAAGGTTTAGTTTTGGTTTAGTTTTGTTTGGTATGGTTCAGTTCTGTTTAGTTCGGTTTGGTACGGTTCCGCTTAGTTCGGTTCAGTACAGTTCAGTTTGGTACGGTTCGACCACCCTTATGTCCAACAAGTCATCATCATGTGTGGCATGTCAGGTCATCTGCACCGGCCAAATATATAGATACAAATTCTTATATAAGTCCTTGAACTTCTCTTATAGTTGAGAAATGGTTCTCTTATAGTCCTATCTTGTTAATCTTTTAGCATTGAACCACAGTCATAATACATATTTCCCGATCTATCACATCGCACCAAAGTGCTCCCATCTTGGGATCCTGATTAGTAGCCATGTGAGAGAACTCATTGGTGTCCATGTAAAAATTGTCATTACGGGGTCTTGAGAGGTAATGTCCATTCGCATGATCTCGTGTTGAAGAATGTGTTTGCATCATGAGCTTGAGGAGGTGGGTTGACTAGACTGACCTGTAAGTCTCTAGGTGGAACAGAAGCGTCAAACCGTGCAGTGTGGGGTACGGAAAATGAAGAGATAATCCATGGTTGTCGCCATGGAAACCATTGCGGAATGGTCCATTTAGGGCTACAAGGACGCTGCTTTGATTGGGACCCACCACTGTGATTATTACTGTGTCCACCTCCATGATTGCTGCCGGGCCTGCAACCTCACTATCCATTTTTGCTGCCACAACCAGTTGATGACAAGGCGGATGCAGATTGACCGGTGGTGCATACAAGACGTGTGGGTATCCTCTGGCGTCAACATGGATCGGGATTGAGCAAAGGTTGGTAACGGAATAATGTTAGTAATAACACTTCCTACTGTGCAACTGTTCAGAGAGGCAGAGAGGCTAACATGAAGGTGTCTGAGCCTTGAGAGCAGATGCTGGTTAGTTGATCAGCAAGAGTTTTGAGGGTCTTGCAGTAGGTGGAAAAAATCTCAAGTAAACGGCTCGGGTTTGTTTTATTATGTTGAAAGATATCAGCTAACCGCTCCCATGTAGCTTGTTCTGTTGTTTAACCTGATTTGATGGTTTTAAGAAGATGCTGAAAAATTATTCCACACTTCCGCTATGAGTTTGCAGAATGTTATTTGCCAGTTGTGGCGTTAAGAACAGCTACTGCAGAGTTGTCCAAAGTGTCGTCTTCATCTTCAATAGCAAACAACAGATCAAGAATGTGATCAATCACGACATAAGCTTGAGCAGTGGTTTTGAAGAACACAACCCAAGAAGTATAATGATCGGTTTCAAGATCTAGAGTTATGGAAGAAAAAAATGCAGGTAGACTTTTGAACTTAATTTTTTAACAATGCATATGAGTGCCAGAGAATTGGATTGTCATATGGTAATCTGTAATCTATGAAGAGGCTATCAAAGCTACTGCTGCAGGGACTGCCAATCTAGGGTATTTCAACAGCCAACTCATCCAACTTGAAAACAATTTGCTTGCACCTTCAAAATCTACTAATATCTAAAAGGAAAAGTTTTTTTGCTACAGATTTGCCGCTCAAATCTGTCAACATCAACTGGATCGACACTAAGTTCCCAAAAAAAGTGCAAAAATAAATATTCAGAAGTTATTTAGGCGTGTTGGAGAAGATTTTATCCATTGAAAGTAATCATGACATACGGAGTATTTGGTGAAAATAGCACAATAAAACAAAAAATGGATGAAGACCCATCATGTCGCCAGCCTGTAATAGAATTGACTATTCAAAAGTTCAATAGTACTCCATATCGTCGAGGATTTAGAAAACGAAAAAAGAAAATCAGCAAAAGATGTCCCACTTGCTGTTCCTTGGGTCGGTGCATGCAAGTTGGCAAGTTGGTTCACTTCGCTATAAATAATTCGCAAAATCGTGCCAAACTGAATACCATCGAAAATTTCATTCTGTCTCTTCTCTTTCTCTTTTCCCTCTCAGGTTCTATAGTTCGAAGTTGAACGCCTGCAATTCGCAATAATATCATGGAAATACGTTTATGCATGTTTGTTATGAATATATTATACGAAGTATTCGTGTGTGTGTTGATTAATTCAAAATAAAGTACTCATCAATTTATTTTATTGCTCAATAAAATGTATACTGCGGAGTATTTATTATGATTAATTATATCTAGCGTTAGTTGTATATCTAAATCTAAATATTATCAGAGCATATTTTAAGAGAGTTTTTTTTTCAATGATAGAAGTTATTCAGTTTGTTGAGTGTTAATTAGTGGGTCAAATTACAAATACAAATACTACACAAAAAATGCTTAAAAGCTAAAAGTATCAACATGATTATGATGTTATTCATAATTAAGACTTTACTGGACGAAAAGTTAATGAACAATCTCAGATTTTAGGGATTCTGGGAATGCATCAATTTAAGATGGAGCCATGGTGTGTAAAACAATGAATTCTGGAATCAAGGTTTTGTAGAAGAGGGGAATGAGACCGAGTGCCATAAAAAATTGAGTTATTCTGATACTCCGTATATTTTTGTAGAAATCATATATACAGATGTTTATGTAGGTGGTATACTGATGTGGTCTATTTAATATGGTAGAAGTTGATGTTTATTTTTTCCACCGGCATATAAACTATGTGGATTTGTGGAAAATATTTGAGGAGGATTTTGTGTGGGGCAATTGTAAGATCGGCACTTACGTATGAAAATTGAAAACCAAATTAAAAACATATGTACTGCGTTGTAACAAAGAGCATGACAACACAACGCATATGGAAGTGTGAATGGAGGTTTCACACTTGGTCTGTAGTAACAAATATTGGAAAATAAGGGGAGGTTTCTTTTATGTTTTTTGGGTACATATTTATATAATTAATTTATTAGCTATTTTTGAATTAAGAACTACTATAGATTCTATCTGTTGAATGTGTTTCGAAAGTTATTGTGCTGAAATTGATAGCATTACTTTTCATATACGGACTTAACTAACATTTTCCCACAAATTCATATTTGAGTATTGTTTAATAATGTCATAACACACCTTCACATATTTGCACCCCGCCTGATTTGCCAATGTACCCGAGCAATTCGTATAAATGCATAGTCACCATATTACTTGAGATGTTTATACTTAGACTTCTGATGCAATTATAAGTGTGCATAGTCACCATATGACTACTGATTCAATTTGTATAAATGCATAGTCACCATATTACTTGAGATGTTTATACTTAGACTTCTAATGCTTTCATGTATATCAGTATTACATGAAGATAGATGATGTCATCAATTGATAGTGTGATTTGAATTACTAAGCACCCATAAATTTGAAAGAAAAATTCTTAAACCGTGCATCGCACGGGTGAGTTTACTAATTGTTAAGAAATACACAGATACTACCCTTTCATATATGAGCATGTTTATAGACTTCCTAACCCAAATAGTATAATTAGCTTTTTCCAGTTCTAGAGTTATGGGGGTGAAATAATGGAAACAGTGAGAGCAGGATCATTGGGGGGTCTTTGTTGAGCCATTGGGAGGGATTGGGGCGATTTTTTGGTTAGAGGGGGTAGCTGACTGCTAGAGAGGTGGGAGAGGGGTGAAATGGGTGGTGGTGGTTGTGGTGAGTATCTCACATCGGTTGTTTACTGAGTTTGAGTGTGACACATAAGCACAAGATAAATCTTGCCTCTTAACAATCCTTTTGGGGTCAGTTCGTCAATCATAATTTACAAGTTATCCGTAACTGATGCTTGTTTTATTTCAGAATGCATGTTTTTTCTCAAAGTTCTGTACCATCAGGGGGTTGGTTCAAGGTTTTGTTCATGGTGATTGTTTTCAGGAATTTGAATAATAAGCTGCAGGATGGAGTGTATGAATTCTTGGAGAGCAGGGGAATAGATGGTGAACTTTCTGCATTCTTACACAATTATATGATGAACAAAGATAAAACCGAACTTATTCGGTGGCTCAGAAGAATCAAGTCTTTTATAGAGGAATGATTATGAAAGCAACTTATTTGCCTACTGGATTTGTTATGTACAGAGTATGTCTGATGCACTGATACATTTGTTGATTTGTGTTAAATCTGGATTACTAGAGTCTGTTGCTTTTTTGTTTTATCATTGGCCTAGAGTTTAACCTGTCAATGGATGGGTCGAGAATTGAGACTCACTTCCAACCCGTAAGGCCGTAATCATCATTCTATTATTGTTGGAACCCACAGTATCGTACTGAGCGGTCTGAGCCTTCTAATGCAGAGTAGATTTGTTCTGATACATGTGTATATGAGTGAGAGAGCCTTTTATTTTCCAAATATGAGTTTAGTGTTTTATTTTGTAAAACATATTGGGGTTTTGACCTGAATATTATTTATTTATTTATTTATTGAGAAACCTGAATATTATTAAAATGTGGATAATGAACATAAAAGTGTTTTTTTTTTAATTTCCAAAAATTATGACTAGTAAGTAGTGGTGGACCGGGCCCGGTCCGGTTCCGGTTCGGGTCTAGGCCCAGCCGGGCCTGAAAGGTTATGGGTAAGGACCAGCCTGGTAGGCTACCGGTTCCGGGCCGGGCTGGTTCTGGTAAATTTTTTATCGGTGTTTTATTATTTAGTTCAACCCCTGCCCCCCCCCCCCCCCAAACCCCTTGGAATGACCCAGCCCAATCAAAACAAAAAACAACCCGAACCGGCCCTCGCTATTTTACTGCACTGGGACCACCCCCGATATACTCTCCGGGCCGGGCCTAGGCCCGGTACCAGAACCGGTCTTTTTTGCCGGGCCCGCACAGTAGCGGGCTGGGCCCGCACAGTAGCGGGCCGGTCGGACCGGACCGGGTCCATGACTACTAGTAAGTACTAAGTAGTAAGCATTAAGTTTACTAAATTACCTCCAGCCTAGTCTCCAGTGACACTGGCCACAGTGACCTTGTCACCGCTCCCTCCTCAACCCAATGACCGTCGCCGCCCTGCTTCATTTAATGATGGTTGTCGCTGCTTAGCCCCCTCAGGCCCCAACTGCCCCCCATCAGCCAAAACCTTGATCTAGTCCTCTCCCTAGCCCCACCTCAGATCCATGTCATCCATCCATCCCTCCTCGCTACTGCCCAACCCATAACCATGTCGCTTTGGCTGTGACAGCCACATCCCTAGCCCCCGGGCAGCGATGGCGACCACTGACCAACCTTTCTCCCACCATTGCACCCCCCCCAACCAGCCAACACAAGACCCCATTGCAGCCCCTACCGGCCTTTCTGGAAAATGTGAAAAAGTAATATTTATGGAATTGGAAAGTGTAATGATAATATAGAGGTCATTCTTTCAAATATATTTCACTAAATTATTAGAGGCATATTTCTATATGCCTTTTGCATATAGAAATATTGGGAGTTTGGGACATGCGCGCCTATGTTGCATTTTTAGTGAACGAATGAGCTTAAATAAATGGATGGGGAATATTTGAATATGTTCTGCAATTAGAAATACATCTAAGGTTAGCTGCAACCTAGCTCTGTCACTAAATCAAATTCCGTACCATTTTATATGTACTCATTCAGTCAATTTAGTTTTTAGTGTAATCCAACGCCGTCAATATATTGAACGTCGATATATTGACCCAAAAAGGCTTTTTCAATTAAAATCTACTTTTATTATATACATCCATATTTTCCCATTTATTTTTTGCAAATACTTATGATTTAAAAAGTCAAACATCTCAATGTAAAAATACTTACAATTGGATTTTAATTTTTGTTAATGTTACTTCAGACCTATTTTAAGAAAAATAATTGAAAGATATGAGAAAAAAATCATGAGATCTTAAAGTTTTAGCATTTGATTTTATTTAAGATAACATTTAGTTAAAAATAGTGTCCTTTTTGTAGGACCTCAAATTGTGGACAAACCTAGGTTCTTTAGATCCTTATCTTCTTCGTTTGATTTAGGCATAGTTTTCAGAAGAAATATTTAGGTGATAGTTGAAGTGTCATCATTCCTTAACACAACATAGCTATGATCTAGGGGTGGACTCGGACCCGGAACCGGCCCGGCCCGGTTACTGTTTGGACCGGCCCGGCCCGGGGCCCGGTGGGTCCATCGGTTCGGTTTGGCCCGGCCCGGGTGATGGGCGGTCCGGGCTCGGGCCCTGCTTTAGGTGAACCGGCCCGGCCGGTTCGGGCCCGGTCCGGGCCGGATTTTATTTTTTATTTTTTTTTTTGAAATTTTTTTAAGTTTTGGATTGGATTAGGTATTTTGGGCCATTTGAGGTGGTTTGGGGTTGAGGGGGAGGGGGTTAAATAGGAGAACCAAAATAAAAAAAAATAGACCGGTTGGAACCGGCCCGGCCCGGTTTGGCCCGGAACCGGAAGCGGAACCGGCCACCGGCGGTTTGGGCTCGGGCCCCAGTTTTCTGGCCCGAGGCCCGGCCGGGCCCAGGCCCGAACCGGCCCGAGTCCAGCCCTACTATGACCTAGTTCTCCATAAATTGTCTTTCCAATCTAAAAGGTGGAATCGTTAACCCCAGACTCCTCACACCCCGATCCGACAGAAGGGTGGAGGAATAAGTCATTGTATGGTCTCAAATGGTTTCTGAGTGAGGTGGTTCATGGCCTGCACTACAAGAAAATTGATTTATAGAGGCAACTCTTCGAGGCAACTTATATTTCGTTGTCCCTAAAAGTATGTTTTAGCATCATATAAGTTATGGTTGCCTCTAAAAACTATCATTTGAGACAATCATATTTGACTTGCCCCTAAAAACTATCATTTGGGAGCAACCATATTGGACTTGTCTCTAAAAATATCATTTAGGAGCAACATTTTTATGTCTGCCTTCAAAAGTTTGACGCAAAATTATTATTGCGTCAAAACATGTGCTTCTAAAAGTTTCTTGAGGCAATAACACATTTGCGCCTCTAAAACATATACTACGTATTTAACGTTAACTAAATTACGGTGTTGTGTATACACGTAATTGAATTTACGCAATAAACCTAACATTTTCTAACATGTTTGCCGACTTATTATTAATTTTATTGAGGAGTAAATTTTAATATTTTTGCTGCTCACCTTTAAATTTTTTATTTTTAATTTTTTATATTTTTTTATTTTTTAAAAATAAGAAATAAAATATATCAATGATCAAAGTTATACTTATTTGCTTCTTTACAAGGTTAGTAAATGCAATTGAAAATATACACATATTCTATTAAAACAGAAAAGAAACTCTCACGATGTTGTTGCCGGGAAGTGAAGTTGAGATCTTAATCCAACAACCTCACTCAACCACCATTGAGCTACTTGTGCGGGTATACAATGTCTTTCCAAGTATGCTTCACATGCAATGGTTGGATTTTGTTTCTCTCTTAAGCTACTCAAAAGGACCAGGTCTTGATACTTCTTACAAAGAAATGCTTCTCGAATTTTTTGTATAGAAGCTAGTAGGTTTGTGATAGAATAGGATCTTAATGAAAGCACCTTTGTCATGAATGAACCAATTAAGATTGTGATTTTCCTTAACAAGGTCTATATTTAATTTTATTCTTCTGGTTCTTTACCGGACATGAAGTTTTATGTTGTCGCCTCACCTATTATATTTCATGATATTGTGATCTATAATAATGTCTAAACTTCATATTTACGTGAAATTAATTTAGAAAGAATGACGAAAATAGAACTCCCAAGTTCTGATATGATAAAAATAGGAGCGAATTCTGTATGGACTGAAAAGAGACTAAAAAGGAAATGAATAGACTTAAATGCCCCTTAGCTCTAAGAAACCATTGCCTCGCCATTTTCTAAACCAGGAGATGCGCATTCTTCTTCTTCCCTGCTTTGACTTGGAGACACCTCCACCAGCAAGAGAAACATCATCACCGCCGCCCTCGCCTTCGCTGCCTCTCCGCCGCCGCCGCCGCCGTCGATCATGTTGCGCCTTCTGCTTCTTCTCTTCTTCTCTTCTTCTCTTACTTTTCTTCTCCTTTGCTCGTACGATTGGGGATGATTGAACAGCAACGGCTTGGGCTTAGTTGCGGCGGCCACACTCCAGATCTGAACTGGACGGTTAGGGTTCTGGCTAAGACCTGTTTGGATTGGGCGGTGGTGAGGCTAGTAGGCCGGCGGCAGGCGCAGTGGTGCAAAATTTGCGGCAGCGGGGGTGGCGGGGGAGGGCAAGGCTAGGGTGGGGTAGGGGATGCGGATGGGTGAGGCATGGGGCCGGGTGACACAGGGTGAGCCAGGGGTTGGGTCATGCAGGGGAGGGGGATGGGGCTAGCTCTGAGGATGGCGGCGGCGGTTTGTCGATGGTGACCGTAGGTGGTGGTAGCGTTGGTCACTATTGGGTCGGTAATGTAATTGGACGGATCAAATAACTGTAACTGTCGGTCGGGTAATTGTAACTGGGGACGGGCTGAGTAACTATAACTGAGGTTCGTGTAACGGTATTAGTCGGGTGGTCACTGTGACCGACCGTGGTGAATTTTGGTCACTGCTGAATTTTGGATTTTTGGTCACTAATGATTTTTGGTCACTGGATGAATTTTGTAACTATGTCATTGGTAACTGTAACATTGGTCACTGCACATTTGGTCACTGTGACGGGTTACTGTAGCAAGCCAGTGGGTTTGGACTTAGTAAGGGTGTAATAGTCCCTTAAGTATTATTTAGTCTTATTTTTGGAACTTAAAATAAAAGTCTCTTTTTTGTCCAAATGCTTTTAATTAGTATTATTTGAGAACAAACCCCATTAATTTAATAGCTTTATTGTTTCTTTCCGTCAGGATTGTGCGTGTTACCATTACTCTGGTTTAGTCTTTGCGTACTAAACCAGTTTCGTTTTTATATATACAGTCATTAGTTAATTTTATATAAAATATACTCCGTATATTTCGTTAGATCAATATTTTCAATTCTATGTATACGTCTATTTCCTAGCGTTGTCTAGAGATATTATTTTCGGTGGCGAAGTGTCGCTCGCCAGATTTATATTCTCCGTCATCATCGGTCGGGTGTTCTTGGATGTTAGTAAGAGATGTGTATTGGCTTCTCTATCGATCCTGAATCAAGATTTCTTCTCTATCAATATAGAGGTTGATCGCCCCCCTCCTGAATCACCACCGATCAAGGAAGATGCGAGTGAATGGATTGCTTTCTTTCCAGTGACTGGTGAAATCGGAACAATTTCTGTACTTGGCTCCTTACCGGTGACTGGAAAAACCGGCAAGTTTAACAAATCCTTTTCAGTGGCTGGTCAAACCGGACCTATTTCGAGTAGCACAAGCAGTCAAATTGCGGGACGAGTCTACATAGTTGCAGGATTAGTGAACATGATAACTTTTATATGGTTTTTTTGTTCTTTGTCTCACCCTAGTGTAGCATTGAACGATGTGATTGTAATGCTTTGGCTTTTGATTGTTATGTTTCTAATTACCCTTATTAATAATAATTAAGTTATTGATTTTCAAATATATATAGGTATTTTTTGCGGCACGTGGGGTCCCGGGACCCGTGGGATCCTTAGTGGGTCCGCCACTGTTGTTTTTTTTATTAATAGTGACTTATGTTATACGAAGTACTACGTACTCAATATCTGCAAAAATAACATTTTCGCAATTGAAACCTTGTCGGGAGGGTCAATAAAAGATTGAACTGTTTCTCCATTTAAAAAGTTCATATCCCCGTGGTATGCTCCCAACTTCTTTATTCTTGTATTTTTGTGTCCGTGCAACATATATGCTGACTTCACGGACCTGATCAAGCAGTATAGAATCAAATAAACAAACTATGGTATGCAAAAACTTGTGGTTTCTTATCTTCAGGAAATGCAAATCTTGTGGAATTGGGGGGGGGGGGGGGGATTCAACAATAAGCCTAAACTGGAGCTGATTCTTCACCAATTAACTGTGTACATGGCAACTGTTTACATACAAATCAATTCAAGATTCCATTCGTGTCAAAAAAGCAAAAATTATTAACTTGTGCCTTTGTAGGTAATATACTAATATACAAAAGAATATGATGGAGCCAAGTCATGATCAGAGATGGATGGCAGTGTGAGAAAAATGCATTACCTTTTCATTTTGTCAACCAATAAACCAGGATGAGAAACACGCACGCTGAGGCAACTAACGAAAGAATGATGGTATCCATTGACTTTCTCTTTTTGATCGCTGACATAATGTGATTAACCTGCAAAATCAAATCAGGTACTCAAGTAGATTGGTAAACAAAAGTACATTGTCTATCGTGTGAGAATATGATTGGAACTTGGGATTGGTTCCTCTCGGATTTACGTACTATCTATGCTTACAAGAAGGCGTGGATATTTTAAGTTTCAGTTGGGATTTTTGGTTCAGTAGGGTTCAGAGTGGGAAAATGGTCACTAAAATGAAACAGAATTTGTTTCAGCTTGACTCATTTAGGTTTGATCAAGGTTTATTTGGTTTTTTATTGGGATTTTAATATAATTTTAGTTCAGTTCGTTTTAATCAGTTTGGTTGAGTTAGGCTTAGTAAAAACGATGTTGAACTAAACCAAATTCGATATGATTAAATTTCAATTAGCTCAGATTGAATTAGTTTGGTATGGAAAAACAGTCAAACCGAACCAAAATGCCCATCCCTACCTACTCAAAAGCATACTAAAATGATTTTGACCAGAAGTAATTTGTAATAAGAATACTTGAATGAAACAATGTGGGAAACAAGAAGAAGAAAAGCACACGCCCTTACTGTTGGAAGCCGACTGCTGACATTGCTAAGCTTTAAATTAATGCCACCAAATGTTGACCGTTGATACACAAGTGCCTTTATAGTTTCTTGTGCTTGAGAAATCACACCATCCATCTGGCAGAATCATAACTCTTTAAGTTGCTCATTGAATATAACATGCACAGATGCATTGACAAAACAACCACCAGCCACCAGAACTTATCAATCGAGAAACAAAATAGAAGAACAATGTTATGTCACATATCTGCGGAGATGCATATATTTAGCTTAAGAATGTCATCATCATCATCATCATCATTTTCATTTACCCCAGTGCCGCAAAGGCTCCCACCTACGGTGGGGTAGGGGGGGTCGGATGTACACAGTCTTACCCCTGTACTAAAGCACAGAGAGACTATTTCCGGATGACCCATAGTGAAAATCGCGGCCAAAAAGCAAATTTTCTCTTAGTTTGCAGCCTCTACAATGTAAATAGGTGAAAGATTTGGGTCTTTTACAAAAAGCAAAAATAGTTTTCGAGAAAATGACACATTGCTGAAACCATTTTACTTGAGGGGGTGTTTACTTAATGTTAGAGAGCTATCTTTTAATATTTGGTTAATCTTCTTTTATTTTTCAAAATGAACTAAAAACTATTACTCCAGAAAGTTATTGATAGGAAACATAATAAATATAATACTAATAGTCTAATAACAAAAGTAATAATAATAGTACTTGATAAATGATAACCACGGATCATAATAAATATATATATTTATAACAAATTAACAATCACTAGACAAACTACTCATGAATAAAACTCCTAATTTACAATTAGCCAAAATAATACTTCCTTTGTTGGGAAATAATTGCAACATCTCGCTGGGCACAAAGAATAAGGAAAGCTAATAAAGCATTTCTTTCCAATTCTACCCTTCAATATGACAAACTTCTAACAGCAACTCCGTTTTCTTTTCGCCATCACTGGTTTCAATTATGTTCTCTATTCTTTAAACCTTATCAAAAACACATCTTAATCTTTAGACCAAATATTACAGAAATTTCATTTTTAATAATTCTATTTTTAATTCTGTGATAAGAACAGAAAAATAAAATCAATGGGGTAAACCGTTGCCCAGAATAATCAACGGAAGAATCCGTTGCCCAAGCTTCTTTAGCTAATAAATCTGATTTTTTATTGATGATCCTTTGAATAGCGATGCAGGGTATAAATAATACTCCTTACAACCCAGCTCTAGGAGGAAACAAACTAAAGTAATCAATTGTGCGTAGCATACTGCCTAGCGGAAATAGGAGACTTGCGTACCAAGCCTCAGGGACTTGCGTACCAAATCTAAGGAAAATCCTAATGTAACAAGAAGTAATAATAAAAGAAAACGCATAAATGAAATAAATTAAATTAATTAACCAGCCCATGTATAATCCAGCCCATAACCGGCCCACGGAAGTGGGCCCAAGCCCGTTCCCGCCCCATGCTCTTCCCGCTTTCTATCATTCTGTCATTAGTTTCTCTACTCCATTTCGATTTTGGACTCTCCCAAGAGCTACCCTATTGCTTCTTTCTTATGAGCAATTTGTAATTGATCACTTTATGTCTACAATCTGTGCTCATCGAAGGTACCCCTCTCCAAAAACGCAAAAAGATATTTTTTTTAGTATCTCAATTCTTTTAGTTGTTCTACAACGGTAAGAAGAAAGCAAATGAGGTGGAAAGGAAAATGGTAGAAAGAAATAAATTAAAGAGAAATGGGTCAAATTGTATGTAAGTTTGAAAAAAAAGGAGTGGGAAGTAAAAAACAATGGTAGGAAGAAAGAAATGAAAGAAGAAAAATGGATTGCCATGGAAGAGAAAGAGAAAGGTAACATAGGAGGATAAATAATCTAAAGGGACAAGTGCAAAAAAGGTACTTGTGGTTGTGCACATTTTCAAATAGGGGTCTGAGGTCCATTTTTTCACATAGTGGGACATGTGTTTTCAATTTGGAGGTCTTCGTCTAAACGTTGTCAAAAAGGAGGCGACGTGGATGCATTAAAAGTGAAATGTCACCTTTTTTACGGAGTTTAGATGGAGACCCCCCATGGGTGCTAACGGATTTAAAACATATGCCCCACTTTGTGAAAAAATGAACCTCAGACCTCTATTTGAAAATGCGCACAATCACAAGTACTTTTTTGTACTTATCCCTAATATAAATATAGAGAAGAAAAGGGAGAGAAAGAGGAAAGGTAGAGCGTGTGAGTATAGGCCAAGTAGGTGAAGATATTTAATTTGGGGTAGAGTAGTGGGTTGGGTTAAGTAAAAGTTTATCAGATGGGTGCAAGGGTATTCTAGTCTTAGTGGCTATTTTTAAAACCTAAAAAGGAAAGTGTTGCAATTATTTAAGAGCGGAGAAAGTACTTGATAACAACAATAGTGGGTGCCGGGTGGTGATTGGGATGCTGTCAGAAGTAGAATGGTGGAGGCAATGAATGGCGGTGTTGGAGGCAAGGCGGGGTGGTGACAAGGTGACTGTTTGGTGGTCTACAATGATTAGAGAAAGAGATGAAGAATTCAAACAGAATTTTATTAGAGAAGATGAACAGTACACAATCCAAGGACGAAGCCTCCCAAATGAGCCGAAGCCCAATCCAAGGCCGAAGCCTCCCAAATGAGCCGAAGCCCCCAAAGGAGATAAACTCGATCTTCCCAGTCCCAAGACCTAAAGTCCCAAAAGCCCCCTTACTAACTCCCCCTTCCCATCGATTTATACTACAATACTCAAGTATCCTTATTACTAATATTATTATTATTATTATTATTATTATTTCTAATAATAGTCTAATACTCTAATAGGCAGGTTCCTATCAATACTCCCCCCCTAAACATCCACCTTGCCCTCAAGGTGGGTGATAGGAAACAGCCTCAATCTTCTGCTTCCTCTTCCTCTTCCGTGTTCCTCTTCCTTCCCAATATCTAACTGGTTAATGGACTAGGGACTTCAGTACGAGATCTTTTAAAATCACAGAACTTTCAGCAGTAGAAGAGATTTGAAGTGAAGTTTCATTCGGCTCAGACACTGTCCAGCAGTCCCTTTCAGCTTCTCCCTCTTCCAATTCTTTGACTACTTCATTCGAGAAGTAAGATCTAAGAGGCTTTAGCAAGCAAGCAAGCAGATACACTCTTCCAGCTGCAGTTCTCCTAACCAAGGAACAAGAAGGATTATCTCTCATGTAAAACTTCCCAAGTTGGTCCCTTGTTTCAATTTCACCTTTTCTTTGGTTTTAATATCTTGCTCCACAAACTTTCCCACTGTCTTCTCATATAAGAAATCTGTAATCCTGGTCTCTCCATCCCAATACCTTACTGGTTTCTGAACATACAACTTTTCTGTTTGTCTTATCCTCTTCACTTCTTCTAGCAAGAGCATCAATAGTTTGCCCCCGTGTGGAATATTTCCTTTATCAGTCTTAGTCAATCCTACTCCCAATCTATCTTGAATGTTCTTAATAGAAGTAACATCATCACTTTTGAAACCATCAATCTTGTCCAGCCCTGTTATAGGAACATCCAATCTAAGTTCAGGAACGATATCAATCAAGGGTTTCAACTTAACCTCCACTTCAGGGGCTGTTTCCATAACTGAAGGTACAACTTGTTTTAATTTGGTGTTTATTGTTGTGGGTGGAGTCTCTTGGGGTCTTTTTTCTGATGTGAGTACATCAAATGTTCTGGAAGCGGTTGGCTCCGGCGCCAGGTGAGAGAGGATAAGCGAGGATGAACAGTGAGATCCGGCAGGTGAATGAACCTTCGAGCTGGGGACTTCTGCTGTCGTCGAAGCCAGAGGACCAGAAAGGGTTGTTGACGCATTCAGAAAAATGGCTTGACACGAAGAAAGCGAACCCTGAGAATCGATGGGAGGCGAAGATGAATATTCTCCTCTCAATCGAGTCTTTCTTGGGCTCGAATTTTTCGCGGCTGAGTAAGTTTGCGAATGGCGAGATTCTGTCAGCAAATTCGAATGATGAGAAGAAGTCCGCGATTGCGAACTAGAAGAAACAGTTCGCGATTTGCGATGTGATGCAGATGAGCGATACGATGATTCTGAGGTGTGCGACCTACTTCTGGATCGATCTTTCTTCTGGTTCTTAATCTCCGCGAAGCCAGCCTTCATCTTCGCTCTTAATTCCTCAAACTTCGCATTTGATTCCTTCTGATATCTGTCAAATTTCCGCTCGATTTCAGTCATTCGCTCCTCCAGTTTTCTTTCTATCTGCGTTATACGACCTTCCATCTTCATTCGAGTCTGTCTCGTCCAGCGATCGTCTCGCTCTGATACCAATGATAGTTACCTCCAGTTAACCAGCACAAATTACAGAAAGAGATGAAGAATTCAAACAGAATTTTATTAGAGAAGATGAACAGTACACAATCCAAGGCCGAAGCCTCTCAAATGAGCCGAAGCCCCCAAAGGAGATAAACTCGATCTTCCCAGTCCCAAAACCTAAAGTCCCAAAAGTCCCAAAAAGAATACTGGTATAAACGATTGATCAAAGTTTACCATCATAGCTGAAAAAGTAAAAAGTGACTAACTAAAAAGGAACGGAGATAGTATAATTGAATTTAATGCCGACGACACGAACTAGTTGAAAATTGAAGTGCTATAATAATAATGATGAAGTTCTTTTTAATTAAATGCATTTTTCTATGAGAACCAAACACAATTGAAAATGACTTCCAAAGGTTATGTACTGCCTTCCCAAACGTTAAGGCAAAACTAATGGCAAAGTGAAGTTCTGCAGTAACTTCTGCTTGCTAGTTGCAACAATATTTCAAGCCAAACTGCCAGCAACCCAATCTTCAACAAGGTACATGTGAATTTAAGCAAATACTTGTGGTTTGAAATCTACAAGATCATTTTTCTTAACTCACCATATGAACTTGTCATACATTTACGATTATCATCTAAACTCTACACCCTAAAGATACCAAGGGGACCCAAAATCTTTTTATTTCACCCAACCTTGCAGCTCCTTTCCTCCCATGAGAAAGAGAGATCATTATCACCAGATATTAACACACCCTTGGCCTACTTCTTAATGTTCCTTTTTTACAATAAATTTTCTCTAAATGCTGATATAGTGATATATGATGTCACATTTCATCAAACAAGATGCAAAAAACTCTTTCTTTGTATTAAGTTTTAGAAACATGAAAAAGACTTATTTACTTGTTACCTGCCCTGTGTTCCGGTGTAGGGAAGCACGCTCATTAAGGAGTGCTTGCTCATAAGAACCATTGTTATCATCTTCCAGATCCAAATTACTGCGATCAAACTCCCTAAAATCATCGAGCAATGAGGCATGTTCCTTTTTAGCTCTATAGCTCGAACGGAGACGATTAAATTCCTACAAACCAATGTGCATTTTTCATTTTGGTTTGTAATAATACCGACCTTCAAATTAAGCTAAGAATATGGATGCTATTACTATATGTAATACGTACTCCCTCCGTCCCCTTAAGTTTGTCCCGTTTTACCTTTTTCGTCCGTCCCATTAAGTTTGTCCCATACCATATTTGGTAACATTTGAGTGGTTAGAATTCATTCTTACTTTATTTACACTTTATCAATTCAATACCAACCACACAATTCCAATTTTTCTTAAAAAACCACACCACACCCCTCCGTCCCAAACTTAGGGGGACGGAGGGAGTAGTATATATTTAAAAAGAACACAGTTCACATGAAAGAGAAACAAACACACCTTTCAGAATCAAGTCTTAAAACACTCTCTGGGAAGGAATTTTCATATCAAAGGTTTCTTCCAAAAATGTGGCTTTCACAGAAAGGCAGTGCGTAAAAGGAAGAATTCTGATGATTTGAAACATAATAGGAGATAAGGAGGCCATGAGCCCATGATCTCATCCTCAGGTTGTGTGCTTAAGTGCATGAGGGATAATGAAACTCATAATCATTTTTTTGGCATTTCATGAGTGCAATGTAATTATTGAGAAGAGTATTATTGAGCATGAGGAGAGTTGGTTAAATCATATAGTCAATAGAAGACGCATTGAATGAAAACTTTGGCTCACTTGGCTCGAATCAAGCATAATTTTTCATAAGGGAGAATAGAGTTAATGCTGCTTTGTTAGTGATTAATGACACTTTGGCATCTCTATGTAAAATCTTTCTGTGCAATCCATACTTTTGTGTGTACTTAACGTTCCTCATTAACTATTTTTTCCATTTTCCCCATCCAATTTTACCTCTTAAGTATGAAAAACATGACCTGCCCCACCAAACTCTAATGATCTCATCTTAAAAAAATCTTGTAAAAAAACTGTGCAGATTTGGCCTTTTGTTGGTAGTGGGGATTGATAAGTTAACATCTGGTGACAATGAAATAAGCTACAAAAAGAACCACAATGCTGCCTCCATTAGCTTCCTCATTTTTGCCTTATAAACATATAACTGAACTGAAGCATTTACTCCAGAACAGAGTTTAACACTATATGTATCAAACAAATACCTGAGTAAGATCCTGAAGGATTTCTTGATGGCGAGTCAATGTGTGTGAAAAAAATTCAGATCCTCCAGATGAGACCCAAGAATGCATGTGAGAGTTGACTTGTTGGAGCTGTTTCAGTAACTGTTCTATCCCACTTTCAAGATCATTGTCTGCAGCATTCTCAACTTTTGTGCTGACTAATTTACGATATAAATGCATTTGCTCATCAAGCTGAGCTTCGAGCTTCCTTGCCTATAGCCGCATAACAAATATAGCAATTAGAGGAGAGTATAAGAAATTTTAAAAATTTTGATGCTGGTGAATACAAGTATCCCAAGAGGCTAATACCACACTAGCAGTTAAGTCGTATGATAAACTAAAGGAAAGCCCACTTCTCACAATAGGGGCTTATTTGAGGGATGGATGTTCCTCTGATTGTCCAAAGGAAGAAACCATGAAATGCAAGGAATAAAAAAATGTATAATTATCAACTCTGAGGCCTGAGCTGTTATGTATTATCGAATAGACTGAAGGTTATTTTAGAAATCTATGCGAAAAATATTTCATTAAATCCCGATTAATCAAAATGTGTAAAGAAGAAAAGGTAAACACTGCATTATTGATTATTCTGAATCATTAAACATGACTGTGTGGTTTCATGTTCGTTTTGTAGAAAGTTAGAAATATTACTATTAATAATAAATGATGGCGATGGTAGTTTTATTATCTTACGTTTTGTACAAAACCACATTATACAATATTGTATATCATAAAGTGTACAAAACCACATTATACAGTTTTGTACAAAACCACATTATCTTACTATTAATAGCAGGGGTGTACTGTAAGGAGTCGGCAGAAAGGGAGAATGAGATAAGTCAGTGATTATAATTCTCTGATTTTTATTTATTTAGTGTTTTATTGTTTAACTTTTTTGTGTTTGGTGTTTGGCTTCGTTTTGTGATTTGAGTGCATCGACCTTGAGTAATTAGTAATTGGCTAAGTGATATATTTGTTTTACCTCTGTAATTGGCTTATTGCCTTAAGTTCTTATTTCACAGCCTTCCACAATCCTTAGTGAAGTGATTTACGGAGTAATTGTTTTACCTCTACAGTAATGTTTTTAATTTTTTATGTGTGCGATTGTGTAAGAGCACATATGTGAATTTTTAATTTAACGTAACACATTTATTCTAATTTTGTGTATAATTTACATTTAATTTATATATGCTAATTGTATTTGTATTTAATTGTTATAGGTTAACTATACATATTTTATGTTTATTTGGTAATCGTATAAAAACCAAATTATCAAAAACTTTCACATACTAATTTAGTCATGTTTAAACATAAATATGGGTCAAAGTTAACAAACTTATGTAAAAGTATAAAAAGGAATTCCAAAATACGGACAAAGAGAGTATTATATTTATCTTGATTCCTTCAGTTATTTTTTTATGGAGATACTTTATTTAGATTATTTTTTATGAAACAATAATGATTATAATATAAAAATAATAATATCTTGTGCACTGCATGGGTACTAATGTACTATACTAGTATTTAAAATCGTGGATGAGTCCTGCCCCTCTTCCTCTCACAATAAAAAACTTTTTCGCCTCAAAGATTTCCCATGTATTTGACACGAATTTTCTATTCTCTGTCCATGTTTCTTCAAAATAAAGGATCAATTATTTTCCCGGTAATACCAACCAAACCATCTTCACATAACACTTAAGTTCTTCAGTGAAAGCCAACCTTGCTCAATTGAGAAAGATGCATTAGTCCAAGGTTGTCAATGGCGCGCCATGGCGACTGCGCCATGCGCCATGTGGCGCGGAAAATGCCCCTTCGCCATAAAAAGGGCTGTGGCGTTGGGTATACACATGGCGTCGCCATTGTGTCGCCATCGCCATTTTATCGTCATCGCCATGGCGATCCTTTGACATTTTAAAAAATCTGCGCACATGAAGGTTCGGAAATTTGGGGCTGTTGGGCCTGCTGAACGTTAACATAATAAAGCTAAATAGAACTTTATATAAAAACCTATTATAAACACACAAAGCCCATTATTAACAACCCTAACAAAAAAACTTAAACAAACAAAGCTTGGAGTGCGGACAGTATGCGACAAAGTTAAAGGCAGCCTGCGAAAAGGACAAGATTGCTGCCCAAAAAAATGAATGATTTGGTATACATTCGGCAGAATCAACGTCTTCAAGATCAAGCTTTCAAAAAAATGAAAGTATGTTTGGATGACATTGACGATTGCAATGAATGGATTGATGAAGCTGCCGAGCAAAATGAAATAGAAAACTGGGATGTAGTGGAAGAAGTTGTTGGTGTTAATGAACCAAATCACAACACAAGAGCAACAACATCAAGGGCATCAACACTTCACCTGCACGACGAAGAGGAGATGGAGGAAACAGAGGTGGCGGAGGAAATGGAGGAAACGGACGAGGTTGCAGATCCCTCTGATGATGAAATGAATGAGGATGGTGTGCCATTGCTATCAGATTCAGACCAAGATGATGATGAGTGCGATGATTGATGATGATTATGCCATAATCATCAAACAAAAACACAAGCTAACAAGCCTAAATCCTAACATATTTTGCAAGACATGAAACTTTTTTTGAATATTATGTTTTTGGGAAGTACTTTAAACTATTTTAACTTCACATGTTTTGCTTAGGATGCTGTTATTCAACTTTTTTATCATGTTTTGGTGGTGGGGTAACTTGGGTTGATGAATTGCAGTGTTTATTATTCATTTTGAAGTTTTTTTTTGTCACGTGGCGACGCCATATTTGCGCCATCGCCATCGCCATGGGAAATGGCCTGTGCGCCATGGATTGCGCCATGCGCCATGACAACTTTGCATTAGTCACATGAACTTCAAAAGGTATATTTAGAGCTCAAAATTATGCAGCCTAGTCGCCTAGATTTGAAACATCAGAGCTATATAATATGATGTTTGGTCACATCATAGAAAAATATCAGCCTAGTCAAAGTTCATAAACTATGTTGGCGTGGTCACATCAATTTACAAAAGATCAAGTGAGTATGCTCTCTTGTGGTTCTAAAGGCTCCCTTAACAAATCTTAATTGATTCACAGTGAGATCAAGAATTTGAGTTGTCAGACAGATGAACTATTGTTGAAGGCTATGATTGTCACATAAAGCTAAATCGGCGGTCAAAATTAGGGGAAGTTCTCTAGAATGGGATCACTGGTCCAAAAAATTAGCTGAATGAAATAAACATGATTGGTGAAAGACGTGAAATATTGATTGGAGAAGTGTAAATTACACTAAGGGGTATCATTTCTATAATCCTATGTAATTTTTATAAAAGTAAATTACTCAAGGGCATAGTTGTCATGGTGTATGCGACATCCATGGCGATGCACTGACGCATTTATGGAGTCGCCAAATGACAAAAATAAAATAACTAAAAATATGAACTATAGAGTATAGACACTATAATTCTATCACTCAACCACCAAAACATGATAAAAAAGTTGAATATCAGCATTCTAACAAAAACATGTAAAGTTAAAATATTTAAAGTAGTTCCAAAAAATATAATACTAACTCCATATTTAAAAGATCCCTACACTTTCCTTTTTGGGATGTGTTTAAAGTTCCCTACACTTTCCCTTTTTGGTAAGTATTTCCTTTAAAAATACTCAATTACCCTTACTTTTTCTACTTTTTATCCTCTCTTTCCTACTTTTTTACCTTTTCTCCTACTTTTTCTATACTATTCATTACCCTTACTATTCTCCCTTAAATGTTGTGCCATAACCAAACGTAGCCATCTTTTAAATACGGAGGGAGTATTCTAAAAACGTTTTATGTCTTTCAAAATATGTCAATTTGTTTTTGTTTGATGATTATGCCATAATCGTCATCAATTATCACTCCTCATCATCATCTTGCAGGTTTTCCCTTAAGTCGTTCCCTGTTGCGCAGCTATCAGACTCTAGCTTTTAAGTTAGTTCAGCAGCTTTCTCTGACTTTAGTTGTATCTTTATTTACTTTTTATTAGGGTTTTTGTCAATAAAATGGGCAGACACATTAATTTCTTATTAGGGTTTTATTAATATTATGGACTGGCAGATTATTTGAATAACTATCAGGGCCAAAGTCCAAAAACAACAAAGTAAACATGTTCAGATCTGTTTAATATTATGGCGCACATGCCATGGTGATGGTGATGGCGCCAATATGGCGCCGCCATGTGTATGGTCACCACCGGGAGGACGTTTCATGGCGATGGAGGGTTTTGTTGCCATATGGCGCATGCGCCATTTCTCGCCATCGACAACCATGCTTAAGGACAATTTCAGCACAAGATGACTACAATGAATTGGTTGGAATGCAAAAAGCTAAAGATCATAAGTTTTTGCTACAAATGATTTTCTCCATCTTCGGCCCACATCATCCTTACATCCAATTATCAAATGAGGCTAATGCTACAATAGAGTTGGATTTGAGGGGTTTAAGTCCATCATGAGCTAAACTGGTCTGCCAAACTAAGCCAAAGTCTCTATATCCAAGGCAAGCAAATTCTTAACTTCCTCAAACAGGATTTGTCTTTGCATAGGATAACTAGGGGAGTTTTAGAACTACATTATTTCCATTGAGCGCGCCCTCTAAACTGAACTGTCTCATTAGAAGCAATCAAAATGCGGCTTTTACTGATAAAGATATCAGATCATTACACATCATTTGTTCTTATTAATTAGCTCTATTCCTTTATCATATCCCCCCCCCCCCCCCCCCCCGAAAATAATCTTCTCATTTTCTTTTTTTTTTTAGTTCGATCATAAATAATGTCAATGTTCCTCTAGAAAAGAAATGTTTGCTGGAAGATGATCACTAAAGCATCAAATTCTATTAGATCAAAATAAAGTGAAGCAACTTCCAATTCATCGAAATAACATCACGAAATGTACCCTTTTCTGGGCATTTCAAGCACATGTGACGACGGATGGAACCAAGACAAAGCAATAAATTCTCCACCACGAATGAACGGATCCAACTCCTAAGAATGGGTTCAATTTCACTAAGGTGAACATTCAATTAACCCTCGGGGCATGGGTGTAATAGTGAGAATAAATAAAGTCAATGAGGTTACCTGCTTTCGCAAGGAGTCCCAAGAACTTGGCGGATCCATGTGAATGCCAGCAAAGAATGAGTCGAAACCCAAGTTCGACAGACACTCAGAACCTGCGGTTTGCGTGCGTCGAAGAGATTGTTATGCATAAATTTTAATGGAAATACCGAATTTGAATGCGTAATTTTGATACTCCAGAATTTGGAACTGCTGATGGCCTGAGGGCTGAGGCGAACGTAAAAAAAAGGAAAGAAATTGAACTAACCCCATTAATTTACCCTACATGCACAATATTTACCACCTGCAATATTTACAGTTTACTCCGTGGAACTAATACCTGTAATACCTCCCTTTCAACTTAGAGTTCTCTTTACAAAATGACAATTATAGGATAACTAAATAAGGTATTTGAGTATATTTTGAAAAATAATTTTGATAATTATATATTGTAATGAGGTTATTAATTGTAATTGTAATATTGCTTTTACTCGGAACTTCTCTCTCCAGGGTTACCTCCGGTAACGCCTAGGCTCGGTTCGTCCGTCATCGGCTTTGCCGAGGGGGGTGTAGGAATTCTCGGGCTCTTGGGTGGAGTCTCGTCTCTCTCTATTTTGATTTCTTGGCTTTGGGAAGGAATTCCAGTCGTAGTAATACGACTGAGTTTGGCAATTGGAAAGGCTTCGCTGCTGAGAGGAGAGGCGTTGGTTTCGGCGCTGAGAGGAGAGGTGCTGGTTTCGGTACTTCGTCGATTGCGAGGGAGCTTCGACTACGGCAGCGGTTTCGGCAGGAAGACAAGTCAGCGAATTTGAATGGAAAGCTTCGTGGACAAGTCAAAAAGATGGTGATTGGGGTAAAAGAAGATTGGATCTGGACGAGTTCGATACAGAGGAGGTACCGGTGGAGGAGAACAGCCCGGGGTTTCTGGTGGTGGGAGTGCTGTTGACAGACAGGAAGGTCAGATTTCCAGCTCTCGTGGAACTCATGTCCTTGCTATGGAGGCTGGGGAAAGGAATTTTGATCAAAGAAGTTGGTGAAAAAAGGTACATTTTTACTTTATCATCATGTTGATATGAATTGTGTGCTTGATGGAGGTCCATGGCAATTTGAGCGCAATCTGTTGTTGTTGAAAGAGGTTAAATCTGATGATATTCTGCATAAGATTGTTTTAAATGAGTCTGATTTTTGGTTTGAAATCCATAATGTTCCCTATAGCCTAGTAAACCTACGTACTGCAAGACGGGTTAGAAATTTTATTGGAAAATTTATAAAATATGATGATAATCATAATAGTGAGAAGTGGGAGTCTTATATGAGAATCAGGGTGTGCATGAACGTAGATAAACCTCTGAAAAAGGGAACCAATCTGAAGAAAGAAGGAAAGAGTTATTGGGCGGACTTCAAGTATGAGAAGTTGCCCAATTTCTGTTTCATATGCGGTTTAATTGGGCATTCAGATAAATTTTGCTCGTTAAACTTTGAAGAAGATCTAGTTCTGGGGAAAAAAATTGGGGTCCAGCTTAGAGCAGGTTGCGGGGTGAAGACAAGTCCCACAGGAGGAAGTAAGTGGCTACTGGAGGGTTCATTGAGCTCTGGCAGAGACCGCGGGTATGTAGGGGATAACAAGTCCGATGGCAGGCTGGATGGAGGGGGGAAAGAGTCTATTTCAGAATCAACGCAGAGTATAACTAAAGGCGTGGGAGCGGAAACGAAGGAGGAAACATCAGGGGAACAAAAGAGAAGAATGATTCGGGTCGCCCAGAGGGAAGACAAGATTGGAGAGGATAGCATGGCTCTGGATGGGACAAAAACGGGGAAGGGGCGGGCTTCAACCAGTAGATCTGCCTAAGAAGATTTGGGTGCTCGTGCAGTTCGGCAAGCTCGGACAGCAGTTCGAGTTTATCTGCTTTACTTTTTCATGTTATGACAATTTATTTTGTTTTGTGGTCTATTTTGTTGTTGTTTTTCCTGCTTGTAAGATGGTGGATTTGGATATGGGTGATTGAAGGATAGAGGTAACCGTCTTTGGCTCTTTTGTGCCTGTTAATGATCAACGAGTTATATTGCTTATGTTGAGGTGATTAACTCTGAGTCTGGTTCGCGGAACGGCGGTTGTCAGGAATCTTTTTGTCGGATTACCTGTTATTTGAATGATGTGTTATCAATTTAAGCCTATTTATTCCAAAAAAATGATAATTGTAATATTGTAAATATATTATTTTTAATATTTGATAATCAAAATGTCATTTAAGAGCGGTTGTTATTTTCCAAAATAGAAATAGAAACTTTCAACTAGAACGTTCAAAAAAAGAAAACGGAAACATTAAACGGGGACGAAGGGAGCAGTGTGTTAACAATAATAAGGTATCATCATTCATGCGATTGAAGTTCTATTACTTTTCAATCCAAAAGGTGGAATGCCTACTCTAGACATCTACACTCCATCTCGACAGGATGATGATGAGTAAATATTGGTACGAAACCAGATCGATGGAGTATATTTTTATATACCTCAAGGATCAAGATAATGCATTAACGAACATCCGTAATAGAATAAGGTAACATCAATAGGCCAAGGTCGAGCTCACTCCTCGAGTCGTGATTGAGGTCAAACCGAGTTCTCGGGTCAATGAAAGAACTTCATAACTGCAGTCAAGGCCGAGCATGCAACCAAAGCCAAGGACAAGGACAACATGGTTTCCAGATTAGCGAGATAACTCTGAAACAATCGAGGTTGAGCTCATTACGCTCGAGCTGAGCGTCGTTTGCACCTGAGTTGAGCATCATTACACCTAAACTGCATCGCTACTCCAGACTTGAGCACCATCGTGCACCCGAGCTCAGCAAGTTTACTCCCCAAGTCAAGCAGAGCCGAGCTTGAGACATGGCACAAGTATCTATATTTAGACATTTGGCACAAACTGTTGGGTTTCGGGCAAAAAACGTAGCGGAAAACAAAAAAAAACTCTGCCTAAAAGTAAGCAACTGTATCACGCCTCGGGCTGGCCGGAAGTGCTAACAATCGTCGCACAATCCGACTTAGGTAACCGCAGTCTACCTCACTCGAACCATGCAAGACGTACATGAATACCATTCACACAAGTACATCCATAAACAATCGTAAGTAAAGTATTTCAAAATACGCAGCGGATAACAAATACATTTTTTTAGTCAAAGGCCATACAGGGCAAACATGAGCATACAGGCTCCTAAATCATCATTTATAGCTTAAAATAGCCCCATGAGCATCATTTTACTTATATCAAAATAGAAATGGAAGAAGCATGAACCACGTCTTCTCTCCATAAATCACCCGAAGCAAAGGGAACAGGAAGCAAGCTCTAGCTTCTACCTGAAAACTGTGAGGTGGGCTTCCCCGTGAAGGGGACATTACTTTGAAGCATTTGAAAAGTACAATGACAACTATAAGGCATATAATCCATGTTTCAAACACAAGACCTCAACATAGGATAATACTAGATTATGGTCATAACCAAGAGCTACCCCATTTCAAATCATGTGTATAGTATATATACCAATCAAATAGGTGGCCCATAGGCCTATTTGTATTTCAAAACAATTCCCTTTAAATAGCCCTTGGCCTGTACTTGCATATAGCAACTTCGAGAGGTTACATCACCCATAGTCTAAAGCCAATTCCATCTAGAGGGTCACACATTTTATCCCTTTTACTCATCCATGTTGGACTTACACACCCTATGGTTGTATTCATTCATTTTTGGCTTGCGCACCCAATATAATATCTTTGATTTGTTTATTGCTTACACATCCCGTACAACGCTTTATTCATTTAGGTCTTACAAACCACGTATAATACTTTATTCGTTTTGGGCATACACACCCCGTATAATGCTTTATTCATTTAGGACTTACACACCATGTATATAATCTTAGTTCGTGTAGGGCTTACACACCCCGAATATAATCTTCATTCGACTAGAGCTTACACACCCTGAATATATCTCTCCAACGTTCATATCTTTGTTTGATCGTGGCTTCAACCACCACCATACCCATTGAGTTCCAGTAATCATCATAATTTATCAACCTCGGGCTAGTCTTCTTCATCAAGACTCTCCAAGCTGCCATCATATAGTTTTAGGTAGACTCCTTAATTTATTTATTTTCAATTTTTTTTATCTTTTCGGGTTGGGTTGGGTATTTTGGGCCTTTTGGGGTGATTTGGGGGTTGGTGTGGGGTGGGGTGGGGGGGGGGGGGTTAATTAGGAAAAGGAAAAAAATTTGACCCAAGGCCCGGCCCAGACCGGACCCTGTGGCTACCCAGGCCGGTCCCGAGCCTCCTTCAAAAAACCCAAGGCCCGACCGGGCCTAGGCTCGGGCCCAACCCAGCCCGGGTCCATGACTGCCTGCAACATTGGGCTGTCTTCAAGCTCCCCCCCCCCCCTACAACCTCTTGCTCACCTCCTGCAGTGGCGACATCTTCCTTCACCAACGACAACTATATTTCTCTTTCAAGACACGCTCTGTCGTGCTAAGATTGTCTCATCATTCATTTTCAGTCTGTCACACTAAAATTTTCTCATACTAAATTTGATAAAAAAAATTGTGGTTCGAAATCATTTTTACTTTAATCATTGATTTATCAAATCAACATCAACCACATAAACTCACTACTCTTAACTCTTAAGTCTTAATAACCATTCTCATCTTCATGTCTCAATGTTAGCAGGACCAAGATAGTAATATTTAAAGGGAGTCCCAAAAAGAAGAACTATTATATCAGTGGCAGACTGGCAGTGTGGTACTGGTACCTTGCCAAAGCAACTGTCCCTTACCAGCACAAGTAATGTCGGAGTTTGGCCTCCTTTTGGAAGTTTTTCAGCTTAACAAAGAACAAGGTACACCGTAGTACCGTACACCGTCCACGCAAGAACGCAACGGTATATATCATTGATCAAACCCACAAATTGTACCGTAGTAAATATTATAATCTCCTTTACGAATGTCAGTTTTTTTAAGTTACGAATGACAATTGTAGTCCACAACCCATGAATATAAATAAAGTTGATTTAGGAATTGAAGGGCTAATATCCCCCCACCCCCCCACTACCACCCTCTCAAGGTCAGACTAAAGGAGTAAAGGTTTTTAAAGATCAAATCAAAGTAGGACAGAACGATCAAGGAAATCATCATCTCAAAAATTGTTATGTATACATATATACACACACATAGAATAAAGCGCTGCTTAAACACCAAAATATTTGCTTAATCCAAATCCATGCTGCTACACTTTTCTGGTCTGGTAGTCCCAGTGTCATCCCCGTTACGGCCGTTAGTCTCAGTTGGTTCTTCCATGGCAACTTCCACAACTCCGTTTGCTTTAGAGTCACCCCTCTCAAATTGAGATCCAGAATCTACTTTCGAAAGGTAATTGTTTCCCTCGCCAGCAGGAGGCGTAGATGATGGATTTGGTTCCCCGGCTTTTGGCATACTAGTGGCATGTTGATGGGTTAAGGTGGCATCTGGATTATTGGGAGATAACTGCGGTGAAGAAGAGGAAAATGAAAGTATTTGGTTCATCTCGCGGTTTATGTTCTGAAACAGATCAAGATTCTTTCTCATCCCAACATTTGCTGTTTGGTTTGCTGCATATTCGGCTATTGAATCTTCAACATTTTCAGAAAGAACCTTGCACATCTTTTTTAAAATAACTTAATATTAGTTCCTACAGAATAGCTTCCTTTAAATAATACTCGTCCTAAATAACGAAAAAAAGTCTTGTTTCATATCATTTGTTGTCCACAAAAAGAGTCATGTTTGATCAAAACAATTTTACTTTTCATGTGATATTCCCAAATCAAAAGTTACAGAGTAGTTACTTATGACAAATTTTGTAAACCAAGAAAGAAACATACGAATCTAATGAGCAATTGTAAAGAACCTTGCATATGTTCAGAAAAAATTTCAACAGGTATCAGTAGTTGAAAGATTTATTTACCTCATTATAAAGCTTAGCCACACCCAAACGGTCTGGTTTATTATCACAAGCAGCTTCTGACACTTCATGCGGAGCTGGAAGAAATGTTATAGAAAAAAACAGTAAATTACAACAACAAACAATACTCCCCCCATCCCTTATGTTTGCCCCATTTTTCCTAATTGGTCATGTGTGTTTGCCTCAAAATCATTATGCTTTCTATTTTTAATAGTCTAACCACACAATTCCATTTCCCTTAATTTTGTGCCACTACAACTAGCTCCAGACTTAGTGAGATAGGGGGAGTAATAATATTGACGCGCCAACAAAAGTTCACATGTGTTAGCAGTCCTGCTGTTAGCCGGTTACAGTGCATGAATGAATTCCCAATCAACAGATGCTGAAAACATACAGAGGCACAAGGCTATACTTACAAACCCCAATAATCTTCGGCAAATGATCAAAAACTTCATTATCAGAATCTGTATTTAGATTTGGTCCATCTACAACCTTGGATTCAAACTCATTCTCATCATTAGGCAACTCACTTGACCTCTCATACCCCTGTGAAGAGACAGATGGGGGGGGCATTTGATATGAGCAAACAGATATCCATGAGTAAGCCACATAACTGAAAAGAGAAAAACAATTACATACAACCAACGCGAACAGATTCAGCAAGGCTCAAATTGGAAATCTGAAGGATGTCATTTTATGAACTTATGAAATCGCTATATTTTGGGGGTGACTGCTCAGTGGTAAAAGAAAACTTGTTAAACAACCATTCATGCACAGATACTCTTAGTAATTATGCATGCCAAGGAGCTGAAGCATCTTCAGCTGCTCCATCCAAGCTTGTAACACACTAAAACATCCTAAGAAGCAAGAGCTTCTTAAAATTATACTTCCATATTAATGGTTTAATAACTAATTGGAATTGCATGTCTGTTTAAGATAAACTAAGACAAACAATCCAAAAAATCATTGATATATTCGTATTGAATAAAGTAGACACTCCACCAAATAAGATCACAAAATTATTTCATGACAAGTGACATAAAAGTGGGACTTACATAGGCTTCTTTGGCGTATTCTGCATTAAGAGCTTTCTCTAGAAGCAGCACCCTTTTCTTAATAAACTCAACCTGTCTTCTTTGAATTTCTCTAAAATGGTGTAAAAAGGAAGAATCTTGGAAATTCTGTGTTCGGTTGGAAGGATCATTTGATCCTGTACCACC
Source organism: Cuscuta epithymum (assembly GCA_945859915.1). Lineage (NCBI taxonomy): Eukaryota > Viridiplantae > Streptophyta > Magnoliopsida > Solanales > Convolvulaceae > Cuscuta > Cuscuta epithymum. The sequence goes on along the minus strand of CAMAPF010000193.1, from coordinate 1,270,119 downwards.
AAATTCAGCTCCAAGATCATTTCTGCTAGCACATCCATGTGCTTGATTAATAGTACTTCCAGCATCAGCTTTATTTTCACCATTTGATGTTTGTGCTTGGGAGATTCCTGTACCAGGAACTTGTGGTTGTGAGGTTCCAGGGGTAATAACTGGCTGCTGAGAAGTCCCAGGTACAGGCAAAGTCATAAAAGGGATATTTATCTCCTTGCAAATGAGCTCTTGAATCTTTAACTCCTTGTCATCAACAATGGATTGCCATTTTCCATAACCATGCCTTCATGTGGAGCAATATATAGGACAAAAAAACAAAATAAGGATAGGTCTTCAACTGATGATTATAATTCAAGTGATATATACAGGTTTAGAGATAGCACCCAAGACTACAACAGACATATTATCTGCCACTCGATTTACTACTAGATTACTGATGCCCCACCAAATAGGAATTTAGAGAAGAAATTTTAGACATAATCATCATGGAATCCAAGCTGTTAGTGGGGGTGAATTCTGGGGTGGAGTAATGTTAAGAACTCCATTTACTATGGTTATGTAGGGAACGTGGTAAATGATATGGATATAAAAAGGCTAAAAAAATAATATTATACTAGTACTAGTATGTTTTATTTAACCTGTAGAATACGGAGGATGTGCTTAGAACTTTTTAAAATCTTACATGTATTTATAAATCTTAGTCTCTATGTAATAGAAATATATAAATAGAATGAGTTAGAACAAATATGTGAACTGTAAAATTGATTTCATAAATTTGACCTATCTTCTTATGCCGCCGCTACCCCCCCCCCCCCCCCCCCCCGAATTGCTCCTTTCTTTTCTTGCCTATTTCCTTTCACTAAAAGGTAAAATGTTTTACATATCCCAAACAGGCCCCAAATGAGCTCAATATCTATTCTTAAACCAATCCAGCAGATGACCCTGATTTAGGCAAAGCAAAATTCATGTCTTAGATAAAGAATCATGTAGTAGAAAATAAACTAGCTGTTTGGCTAAACTAGGCAGCAGCTCAGGACCCATTCATTACAAATACTCAGAAGCAGTTGTAATGTCCTATGTTTACCTAAAGACAGTCTCTACAATAGCTCTCACAGTCTCACCCTTTTTGTTCATTCAACAATATTTCAAAAACTACGAACTTATTGAATGAAAGTTGATGGGGATATGCAAGTGATCATGAAAGATATGGTAGTAAGACTTCACTTCAGTACTGCTTGCAGTAGTAACAAATCATGATCTTCCTTCCACAGTTTTGCACCCTTAAGTCCAGGAAAGCGAGATACTATGTCCTCTGTGAAAAGTGGACAGCTCGGCTTTTCAGATGCAGCCTTGACCTGCAATTCCACCGACAAGTATGTTGCTCCAAGGTTAAATATATAAATACTAAAACTGAAACTGAAATAAAAACTGTATGCTTTAGAGCAAGGATCAAAACTCAAAACCACTCATATTCCTGTTTTAAATAGTACTACCTCTATCCCGCTAAGATTGTCCCGTTTTACCATTTCGGTTCGTCCCACTAAGATTGTCCCATATCAAATTTGGCAAAGTTTGTGTGGCTCTAAATCATTCTTACTTTATTCTTACTTTATCAATTCAATATCAACCACATAAACCACTTTTTATTAATTTGCGTGTCACTCCCTCTTGTCCCATTGTTAGTGGGACAGAGGAAGTATATCACAGTTTGCTTCAAGGTGAGCTCAAAAAAGTAACCATGTTAATTGCATTAAAGAGGTATGTTCAAGAGGAGCAAGAAGCACATCTTTGGAAATAGTATTATTGGCTACTACCATCAGACTCAACTTAATGGGAAAACTGCACTTTTGGTTCCTCACTTTTGGTTCATCAGATTGTAAATGTCACCCCCGAATTGACAGATGTGTTGTAAATGTCATCTCTGCCGTTTATAATCCATCTCCAATTATGGACTACCAAAAAAATTACAATCTCAGAAACTCGGGTCTAACATTTCAATATGGTGACTAGTTGAGGGACCAAAAGTGTGATTTTCCCTATTGGACTGAAACATCTAAAAGCTATGCAACAATTGCCATAAGTTTGTCGTTAACGTTTCCAAAATCTTAGTAGATAGTTACTTCTCCTACTGCCAACTGGTTCTCAAAACTACTACTGAAATAGTTTTACAACAACTGGTGTTAGAGTAATGATAATTGATAAGAAGACATTAAATGTGAAGCATGTTTAACTTCACTGCCCTATGAATGTGTGATATATATGAATGTCTCCCTAGAATGTCTATACCAAATATCGGCCCTACAAGCTATATTTTAAAATTGTTTTAGTTTGTTGCAAAACACGGTAAAATGCTTCATGTGCCTCAATGACTATATGACTATATACAAATGTCCTTCAATGGAGCAGTGATTTAATGCTTAATTAGTTTCACAGTTTTCACCTCTTAGTGATGCGGCAATTGTACTAATAATGTTTTTACCCTTCCCCATTATCAAACCTATACTGATTTATACTTAGAAAAATAACATTAAAAGTCGGATCATTATGAGGCACACAGCACATGCAAATGAAAAAAAATAATGATGTTGGACTAAAGTTGTTGTTAGCTGACCTCAAACTCTTTGGGACTAAGACTTGGATGTTGTTGTTGAATGTTGGATTAAAATCAGCATATTGGGATAAATCTATAGTCCTTTATCGCATTTCATTTTCTTTCTTCAAAGTTCAAACTAATGTTGACACAAACATGTGAAGTATTATATAGAGTGATGTATTCTAGTTGAATCACTGTTTTTTAATAAAAATTTATCCTCCACAAAGAAAGAAGAGAAGAACCACCATGATAAGAGCTGATTATAGTCATTATACCACTTATCAGGATATGCAATAGCGAGGAACTTGTTAAGATCCGGGGTTCCATCCTAAAAGGTCAACCTGATAGGAGGAGTAGCTCAGATCTTTATAAAGCGTTTAATTGTTTAAGAGATATCCGGTGTGGGACAACAACACCCCTCCCCACGACCAAACACTTCGTCTGGATCGTGCCGTCATTCATTTTTCATCGGTTCTTCATTGTCATTTTTTAATTGTGTCATCATTTTTATAGGGGGTCATACCATGGATCGATTTGGCTTTGATACCATGTTAAGATTCGGGGTTTCATCCAAGGTCAACCTTAATGGAGGAGTAGCCCAGATCTTAATATGGCGTTTAATTGTTTAAGAGATATCCGGTGTAGGACAACAACAACAACAACAACAACAGAACTGAGATCACTATATCTCACTGTATCAGTTGAATTAATAATTTCTTTCTCATAAGCCGACCCCAAAATCTTTTGGGAATAAGGCTTGGATGTTGTTGTATAAATATACTTACTTTGTCCCTCACAAGAAGTAGTTCTGCAATCCTCACAAGTACGTCTTGTATTCTCAATCCCTCTTTTGGAACACCATCTGTATACATTTAAATCAGATAAGGCCGATAGAAAGTAAGAGTGAAAAAATAAATGGCGTAAGTAAAAAGTAAGAACAAAAGAGATGTGGCCAGATAAAAGTTATTACCTGAAAACGTGGGAGACTCAGTAAGATCCTCAGCGATGTGAGATAAAAAGAGGCGTCCATAACTATTATTTTGGAAAAATAAAGCACTGGGTTAATGCATATATTCATTGACATTTTTTGGTTAAACAAAAATAACTGGGAAAAGATTGATAGACACTTTTATATAATTAATGCAACTACGAATCTAAATATCTAACAATATGAGTTTGTCAGTGAGACTGTATTAAGAAATTACATAGCAATGATTCAATTGTCCCTGTAAAATACAAACAAATATCACAGCCTTTTGAAGTGTACAAGACAAAAGGATTGTCAGAGCCCAAAAAGGATGCAAAAGATATTTTAGTCCAGCTTAAGAGAAAGGAAAACAAATTTTACGAAGCGCAAGTGCGCAACACAAGATATAACATATCCACAATTTTACGAAGGGCTAAAAAAGGCATGCTTAAAGGAAAAGTACTCTAATACTTTTTAATTTCTTCATAAGTTTTCTGCTTAAGACGTGGTGTGAATTCTGCCCAGTCAAACTCTCCAACACCAAATCTGCAAAGTACAGGTGAAATTTAGACATTGTCAGGCATGAAATGAAAATGTAATGAGCTGTAACAGTGCTGTCTATCCAAGTTTTAAGAGTGAAAGTACATAAGTAAAAGAACCACTTATACATGATGGTAGGACCAAAAAAACACATATGACATTAAAGGTTTATGAATCAAAACCTCATTAAAATTTGGACAAATGCTGTCCTTTGACTCTGATTGAATCCCAATACCCTGAATGACCGGCCTTCACCTTCCATCAAAGGAAGTGGTTCTGATGTGTCCACTGATCAATGTTGACAGTATTTCTTTTAGATATCATATTTATTAAATTTAATACAAAGAACGTGTATCCTGTCATACCACGTGCTCTTTTCCTAATAGGTTTTTTCATGGCTGGGACTCCAGTTGAAGCTGTCTCACCATCAGTTGAGTCAGCTTCATAGTTATCATCTTCTCCATCAGAGCTCACATCTTCCAGACCGGCAAGGTCATCTTCCTCAACCGACACCATCTAGAAATTTCAAAAAATAGAAATTGAACAAAAACATGTCCTAAATTCAAACCCGAAGTGGTAAAGGAGTATTGAGAAGTTAGTAAGAGTAACATGCAGAAATTGCAGCCTTGATACGCAACTACATCTAAAGAAAAAGACAAATTAATAGTAACATTAAACAAGCGCAAGAAGAAGTGAAATATTCAAACATTTCCTCTGAGAAATGTTTATCGTGTTGCTTCTGCCAACCAGAAGTGAAGTTTAGAAACAGCCCTGTAGAAACAAATCTAGCATTTCTTGGTCTAGAAGTGAGTGATTAAAAGTTTAAGAAAACAGGTGTCCATAGATTGAAAGACCAAACCTGTTTACGACTTCTCTTCCCCTTTCCCATTGCATTAAGCTCTTCAACCTTATGAACCTCATATCTGTCTCGCAGCAATTCCTCCCAGAAACTTGCCCTTTCTGAATTGTTTAAAGCTGCTTTATCCTCCACGGGAGATGTTGGAACTTCCTCTTCAGCTTTTGCTTCTGCTTCATCTATGTATTCAAAGTTCGCAACCTAAAGCATTCAATATATCAGCATTTTCAAAAAAATGCATGAACTAATTAAAATCGAAATGAAAAAACTATTCAAAAGATGAGTTGCGAACGCTCATTTTCCAGAGTCGCCATAGCACCATTTCAACGTGATGCGATGAGATAGTATAGCTGTATAGGTAATCACGGATTAACGGGTCAAGGCATCCCTCTTTAAGGAAGCAGACAGAAATACAATACCAAGCAAGCATTTAAATCTGAACCACATGATATGGATGGAACACCAATCAGTTCCAAATTCAGGGGGAAATGTAGTTGGAACACTGTCCCTGTACTTATCATGCTATTATTAATCAAACAGGCAGTGAAAGGTGAATGCAAAGCCACATCAATCATCCTGTTAGATTGACATAAAGTTATGTTTTCTAATCGGCGAGTAACCGGCAAACCGCCAAGTACTCGGTGAGTACTCACTGCTCGGGGTAACACCTTGTCGAGCAGGTTACTGACTTAGTTCATTTCAAGGTTCTGAGTTAACCGATGAGTACTCAGCTGATCAGCTCGCGACTTGGTGACTCAGATTACACGCTGATTAACTCGGTTGGCTAATATTGAATTCTTTTTTGTTAGATCTGCAAGTTGGAAACCAAAGTGAGATACTATGAAATTTAAAAATAATTAGGTACTTTATTAAAGTAAATCAAAATATTAATTGTTCCCCAAGATCATTTCACAGATTTTTTTAAACGCATTCTACTCTCTGCGAATTCTTCTTCTATGTCTGTTTCTATTCTTGCTTCTTCTTCTTCTTTGTGCACTTATTCTTCCCCAAAATCTTAAACCTTAATTGTTTGTGGATTATTATTTGTTAAATTGTATATTAGATGTATAAGGCTAATATATTACTAGAACTTTGTTGCATATTATACATTTATAATTTTATTAATATAGACCTGAGTAATCATCTAGTAATCCCGAGTAACCGGACCTAATCGCTACTCGGCCATTGACCGAGTTGCCACCAAGTAACGATATAACTACTTTGACATCAAGAACGCTATGCAAATGTTATTTGCACTGTTTTATGACACATACTAGATTCAGACTTTTAGGCTTTTGGCAGCCTAATATAAGGATGTCAACATGAAACGCCTATTCGTTCTACCTCCAAGTTGCTCAGCTGTAAACTAGGGCCGCTATTACCGTGCAAATTGGTAATATGTCTAGGTTGGACCTGCAATTCAAATCGCTGTACTATGGAAACAGAAAGAGACAAAGTTCAACTCTGCTGTATCTTCATGTTTCAGGCTCCAGAAACATCATGTCGTACGCCAAGCTAATTCGGAAAGGGAAAAAAGGGAACAAATTCCTGCTGGAGGGGGGAAATTAGCTAATAAAGAGAGCATATATGAAATAAACCTTAAAAGCCTTCAAAAAGGTGTCTTCTTGTTCATCATCTAAGACAGTTTCCTCATCTACAGCTTGTTCACGGTTTAGTAATCTGAGGTTCAAACAGTTAAAATGCTGAAAACATAATATCACTTCTTTTATAAAAGCGAAGGTAAGTTAAACAGATAACTAGAAGAAAAGTACTCCCTTCATCCCCTAAACTTTGCCAAGGTTGACTGGCACAGGGAATAATAAAGTAAAAAGTGTGTGATTGACCGATGAACTCTAAATGTAAAAAGTGTGCAGTTGAGGTTTATACAGAGGAGAGAGAAATAATAGGAACCTCGAATTAATTGATTAAAATAGAAAGTGACAAAGTTTTTGGGACAATAAAAAAAAGGATTTATGGCAAAGCTATAAAGAACGGAGGGAATACTTTTTTAAGACACACCATGCATTTGAAGGAAAGAAGATTAACCTATTTATAGCAGATTCATCATAGTGGATTTGTTTTGACTTTCCTGCTTCATCGGTGTCATCAGTAAATAACTCTTTTGAACCATATCTAATGATATCATTAAGTTCTTCCTGCATTAAGATTTTGATTACCATAATTAATTTTAGAGCATCAAGCTAATCCCAAAAATGGTATTGCTCAAGTACATGCGAGCTAAGTACTACAAGGTAATGTGTTAAAAAATACCTCATATACTGTATTTTTTCCTCTTAAACTATGGTAAAAGTATTGAGCCAAATAACTACACCACACAATAAAATAAAACACTAATACTTTCTTGAACTATGATGCAAAACAACACATTGCAGTCACTAGACACTAAAAACAAGGTATTCCTCATTTCAGCTAATGCAAAAAATAAACCGGAGTAAGCTGCAAAACTACAGGTAACATGTTGAATTAGTTCTGCTCTAAATGTTAAGAATCAAATTATACAATGAGAAATTTTGAATCGCTTGAGGCCAGAGATAAGGAATGATATACACTAGACACTAGACACTAAAAACAAGGTATTCCTCATTTCAGCTAATGCAAAAAATAAACCGGAGTAAGCTGCAAAAATACAGGTAGCATGTTGAATTAGTTCTGCTCTAAATGTTAAGAATCAAATTATACAATGAGAAATTTTGAATCGCTTGAGGCCAGAGATAAGGAATGATATAGAAGGTTTGATTAAACCTAAATTAGATGGTAAGCCTATGGAGATGATACATTGCAAGCCATACATGGGTAAATACTGGAATCAATACAACATCCAAGCCTTATTCCCAAAAGATGTTGGGGTAAGCTAACATGAATCGATCCATGAAATCAAAGCCAAAAGGAGAAGAAAGGTAAGATAAAAATGGATCAGATAAAGATTAATATAAGATAAAAATAACATAAGAACATAAGAAAGATAAAAGATAAAAAGATAAAAGAACACAAGAAACATAAAAGATAAAAATAACATAAGAGCATAGAAAGATAAAAAAGATAAAAGAAAAGGAGAGAGAAAAGAGATCAATCGTCCACACGAATATGTGTCATCCACTTTGCTCTCTTCAATGTCATACTCTCATCCAACCCAAGAAGAAGCTTATCAGTTCTAATTTCTCTAATCCAAATCTGTTTGGGTCGTCCTCTCCCTCTCCTCCCAGCCTCTTCTCCCCACCTCTCAACTCATCTAACAGGTGCATCAATCGGTCCTCTACGCACATGACCAAACCACCGCAATCGAGACTCCTACATCTTAGGTGCTACTCCCTCCTATATCATTCCTCAAGCGGTCTTTTCTGGTATATGAACACATCCAATGCAACATACGCATCTCTGTCACAATCTTTTGAATGTGACATTGTTTCACCGCCCAACACTAAATATTGGAATCAATAAAATAATGAATTTGTTCCAACTTTCGAGCAATGAACTTTTATCAGAGCATTACCTGGTTGATATTTTGAGCTTTGAGTCTCCCAACAACTAGATGCTCCAAAACCATTTTTTTCTTGGTCATCTCCATCATCCTCTCTTCAATAGTTCCTCTTGTAATGAGTCTGTATATCAGCACCTGAAATAACATAAATAAACAAATAAATCCACAGATCTGAGAAAGAAATCAATAAATTTTGTAAAAGTAAAGATATGCATGTGTTTAACCTTGTTTGTTTGCCCCAACCTATGAGCTCTAGCCATTGCTTGTAGATCAGCATGAGGATTCCAATCACTGAAAAAGAACCCACTTGATTAATATATATGTTAATCCAACGATTAACCATTAAAAACATAGCATCTAAAAGGCATTAAGACCTATAAGATCAAATAATTCATCTAGTGTTAGGTCATATTGTGTATTGGCCACCAGATCAGGTCCTCAAAATTCAGAATGCAAACTCGTATGAACTCTGGAGTTCTTATTTAATACTCCCTCCACCGCAAAACTTAAAAGTGTAATTCTACGATACAAATACTAAAGAGAAACAAATATCGCAACTTCTTCGTGTCAATAGCATGTCAAATAAGTTACTCCATCTATCTTACATGGCCAACACCACAAGCTGTATGATGTATGAAAAAACATAATACGTTTCTGAAAATACCTGTCATATATAAACACTGTATCAGCAGTAGCAAGGTTAATTCCTAAACCCCCAGCTCTAGTTGACAGCAGAAAACAAAATCTGGAAGAATTCTTAGCATTAAATCTATCAATTCGAACTTGTCGTTCGGCTCCACCAACTTTTCCATCAATGCGTTCATATTGCCAATTCTGATGAAAATGAAAGGTATCAAGACCTAATTTCTGGATATCGAAACGAACAGTAAATCACACTTTGAAGTTCTAGATAATCCAAAGAAAGTATAAATACCCTAAAGTTGCAATAATCTTCTAATAAGTCCAGCATATGCTGGAACTGTGAATACACCAAAACTCTGTGCCCTTGCTCTTTAAGCTTCACCATCATCTTATCGAGAAGTTGCAATTTGCCAGAAGATTCAAGAAGCTGCCTGTTATACAAGTGCAAGTACAAGAAATATATATGAAGCTCAATATAAAAAAAACATATAAATTTTATATGTTTTTGCTCCATAAGTGACCCAAAACTGTTTTTGCTCAGCAATCTAATTTGTATAATGAGAAATTACTATTCATACGGGATGGCGGAAATAATATATACTATCAAGCATCTATACTGCTCCCTCCGTCCCGCAAAATTGTTCCCGGTTTCCTTTTTGGGCCGTCCCAAAAAATAGTTCACATTTCCCCTTTTGGAAAGTTTTGTGTGGCTCACATTCATTTACCTTTTTCTTACACAACCATACATTTTCATTTTATTCCCACTTTCTTAAACTTCGATCCAAGTCAATGCGGAAACTATTTCATGGGACGGAGAGAGTATCAAGCATCTCATAAACCCTTGGACAAGGGAAGTTTTCATGATCTATTTTTTAATGAATCTAACTTACTTGGTAAATTCCTTATTATCTTCAGGTTCAACGCCTTCTAGCATAAAAGGGTGACAACAAAGCTTGCGTAGTTCCATCACCACATTTATAAGAGAAATCTGAAGGCATGAACAGGGATTTGATTATATATCAAACATTAATGTACCAGAGCAACTCATAAGAAAAACATATGACTTACTTGTGCACCACCCTTACGAGTAAGTATCTGATAATTCCGTGTCAAAATTGCTTTGTAGTATTCTTTTTGCATAGTACTTAACTCCACACGTAAAATAAGCTCCTTTTTAGGAGGTAATTCTTTCATGACGTCTTTTTTTACCCCTGCAGTTTATCAAGATGTGCTCAGCCACCTATTCAAAGATGTCCTTAAAAAAACAGGAAGCTTACTAAGAACAAAAATATACTTCTGAGTAGATGTGGAGCCAACATCTTGTGAAGCCTTGAGATCTGTTCTTCTTGGCCAATATCCTTGAACTCCTCCTGGAACTCCTCCAAGCTTCCAAACTGCAAAAATTGATGTACAGCATAAAACTTTTGCACAAGCAGTCTATATTATATCAATTATTTGATTTAAGGAGTGGCTGCTTCTGGAAAACTGGGTTGACACTGACCTTTCCCGCATCAAGGAAGTGCATCAGCATGAAAAGTTCATCCAAGTTGTTCTGAAATGAATCGAAGAAAGTACTAGCATAACTCATTAACTCATAACCAAGTCTAAACCGGTTAAAACATCATGATCTTTACTTCGATAATTGAAAGATAAAACAAACTCTACAAATGCCTCAATCTTGCAGCACAGCTAAATCAAATATGAGCATAAATACTGCCAGACAACCAAGAGCACATCACTAAAAAAATCATGGTTAAAAGGGAAATTAGAAACTTGCTTCATACACTTGAGGCTTTGGCCTAAAAGGGTAAGGTGGCAACATTGATTTGCGATTCAAGATCACTAGATGGCACCTAGCAAGAAATTCTTATTCTTCTGCTAGTCCTAATACTTATTACCTCCTAGTGGTGTTTTCTTGAGAACAAACTTAATTATTATTGATTAGAATAACAAGAAAAATATCAATCCGTGATGTTTAAGGCTACAATAGCAGATTGACTGCTCCTACTACCACAAAAGTAATAGTAACTGCTCAAATGACCTACTACTGTCAATACACCAGCCATCGGAATGGGGAAAAAACGACTGTCTCAGCTTTACTATCCACCAGAAAGGAACTACATAGGTTCCTGGTTTTGCCATCAACAGGCAAGGAGGCAAGTGTAATACTATTTCAAGTTTCACCTGCCACTGAAAAGAAATCAATCCACACCATCCTATCTTCCAGGAAAGGTGGTGGTTTGGGAGGTTCCTGAGGCCCAAGAATGAGTATAGAAAGAGACAGATCCATGATTAATAGAGAAATCAGCAAAAACTACATATCAAGATTGATAACCGCCAAAATCCTAGAAAGATCCAAGGGAAGAAATCGCAATTGCATGCTGATTAACAAACCAGATCACCCAAACGAATACAGCAGGGAATAAAGAGTGTACAGGCAGCGAAGAGGATGCTGATTAACCGCCGCCGAGAACAACACCACCACCACCACCCTAATGTCTGGTAGGGTTCAGTGTAAGCTCTTGAAGAGAATGCCAGAGAAAATTATTAACAGTAACCAACTTTCTATTATAGTTAACTCCTGATCCAATGGTGGCCCATCAAGGTCCAATTGTGATGTATTACAACAACAACATCCAAGCCTTAGCTCCTAAATATTTTGGGGTTGGCTAACATGAATCCATACATGATACCGAAACTAAAAGGAAAAGAAAGATAAGAGAGATAAAAAAGATAAGGTATGATAAAAAGACCAATTTTGATGTATTGTTACAAAAGAACTCAACAAGCCATAATTTCTTTTGTGCAAACAAATTGGATCATGAAAATAGCTCAAGTTCAAGAGGTTCACGATTTTGCTACAGGTTGAAGCACCCTGTTGTTTGAGAGGCAGGTGCTCGACTGTTCTTCAAGTAATTTTCTCTATTGAATTTGTGAGAGACTAAGGTGATTCCAATGAAGTTGTTACGTACTCAAGACAGGTCGTGTGAGATCCTGCATCATCAATGGAACCACCGCATGACCTAACTCACTATGATGACAAGTCAAAATCTGTACACTTTTAGCTTCATATTTAATTTGTAAATTCCGAAATAAGATGAGATTTTATGATATTTCACCCTGTCATTAAGAATACTTTCACTTGGACTTGATTCAGTATCAAACCAGACTAAACTTATAAAATAGTAAAATACACCTATACAAGACCTTTACCAGACCAAACTTAAACAGATCACAATATACAAGACTTAACCACATGAAACCAAAAAATTACAAGCGAAAACATCCTAAGTTGGAAAGGTTGATTTACAATGCTCAAACGCAATAAGCATAATCAAGGGGGGGATGTGTAGGGCTTCTCTGTTTTTCAAATTATTTATACAGAACAAAATCTTTTTGCTAAGAATAGAATAATAGAGGACGCTACATATCAAGCAGATAATAAAGAAAACAATGTTAGCAATGTGGTTATATGGATGAGAGATGGCGAAAACTCTATCATATGATGCTGCCATTCTTCACAAATTTCATATGGTGGCTAACACAATATACACCATGGCTGACATATAACGACACTAAAGGAAAAAGATTGTTTACCCTTTATAATTTGATACTAAAGCTATGCCCCATTATTCTCATTTTTTTCATCCGAGTACACTCTAAGATGTTTTCTATTGTAACAAAAAATTATCCCCTCAAGATATCAAATATCTCAGCATTTTTTGTCAAACTCTCCCAAACACATTATAGGAAATAATAGGATTTTAAGTGTACTCTTAACCAATGAAATAAGTTAATATCCTGAGATGAGAGCCACCATAACCATTTTTTCCATAACATCATGTGTTGAACATGTTCACAAACCTGGAGAGGTGTTCCAGTCAAGAGGACACGATGCCTGCTGGAGTACTGCTGCAATGAAGAAAACAATTTTGAATCCTTGTTCTTGAGACGGTGGCCTTCATCAACAACCTAAATATAGATGTAAGCCTCTCAGTGTGGCTCAATGCATGTGTTAAGGTCAAATCTCAGGGTGGCAAAAGACAGTTACCATGCACTCCCACTTTATTGGCTTTAGAGATGTACTATCTAAATTAATCATTTCATATGATGTCAGAAGAACATCAAACTTTATCCTATCTTGCTTGCTTTCACCAAGAACTTGACTTGATTTCTTTTTCTTGATCTTCTTGAGCCTTTTGGGGAAGTAAAATTCATAATCCCTTATAATAGAGCGTGCATTGGATGAACCAACATACATAACCTACACAAGCATATTTTCTTTAGGGTTAATAACAAATAATAATGAAAAGGTATGATGGAACTTATAAGGTATAATGAAACTTCAGCCCATGTCAAAGCATACTCCTTTCAGTTCCTGTTTTCCAGAAAGGCATAACGTTAACCATTATTTTCCCAAAAGAAAGGTGAACTTCCACTTAAAATATCAGCTTTGACTGTTCTGACATGATATTTTAGTTCAATACATATAAAATATAAGAGATGTGTTCCTACGAATATGTAATTTAAGGTGATAGTGTGATACTGGTGAATCTTTTGCTCTTTGACTCTAGGGCTTTATTAGAGGAGGAGAATGTTCAGCTTTTTAACGATATTTATCTTTGACTTCCAGTCAAGTGGTTAAGAAAATACCTTCAAACTGATCATGAAACACATGTGGAAGTTAATGTATAAAACGTGCTATTACTTTTTCAGTTGAAGAGTACTCTTTTATTATGTTTTGAAAATAAATTTTAAAAGAACTTTGTCATCTAACAACTGACAACATTTTTAACAGCAAAAGCCATGTCAACTATTTCACTGAGGATTCCAACGAAGAAGCTAAAAGTGGGCCTTCATAATAACATTTGGACTAAAATTGGTTAAAAACTAATAAAAACTAAATGTGATAAATACATACAACATTCATCTGGGGAGCCCATGTAGCAAATTCACGTTCCCAATTTCTCAAGGTTGAAAGAGGAGCAACAACTAAGTGAGGAGAAACCTTCTCCTTAAAAAGAGATGCTAAGAATGCAATACTCTGTATGGTTTTCCCTGCATTATTACAAGTTCATTGCATTAGAATATTCTAAAGAAACACGTACAGAATTAAGAATTTAATTATGAGGAGTACAGAAAAAAACTCACCAAGGCCCATTTCATCAGCAAGTATCACATGTGTCTGTTTAGACCAAGAATAACGTAGAAAGTTGAGCCCTTCAAGCTGATAAGGGTGCAATGAACCTTGCATTTCATAGCATTGGTGAAATTATAGATAAAGATTTACCGGGAGAAAAAAAAAAAAGATAAAACCAAACAAAACTAAATAGTGACTACCTCCAGAAAGAAATTCAGGACTGCACTCATACTGCTGAAATTCTTTTTGTTTCGACTTTGATTCAGTGGTATCTTGATGGCTTTGTTTGTGTTTTTTTGAACGCCTGGACTGGATTTTGTTAAATCTTTCAATTTCATGCTGAAAAGAACAAATGTCTGATTCGAGTTCCCAACTACATTCATCATACTGAAGTTCCTTCCACTTCACAAAGTACTCTTTGTCCTCATCCTCTCCTCTGTCAAACAGCACAACAAAATGCCCCTCAACACTTGGACAGTTGGACTAAAGTTAAAGATACAAAATATTAAATACAGTATATTCTAGAACACCAGTGTGCCACACCAAAGGTTGGAAAAATGTGAAATAGAAAGTGGAAGATAGTGAAAATCTATCATTTGTCAAAAGTATTTCTACGGAATCCCTAATTTATACGTAGTATTACTTAATATTAAAAGAAAATGTGATATATTCTATAAGGATGTATCTCCATTAGATATTGTTATTACTATGATCCTGAAGTGCATTAAATTAATTTACCCAGACCTAGTTTTTTGACCCATTACTCCATTACCAGTTCTTGCTCTCAAACCTTTATTTCATTATATTCAAATGTATTCCCTTCCCCATCGAGTCTTTTTTAGTTAACCTATGTATCCTTATCTTTAAAACATAGCACACAGTAATAACCACTCTATTGCACAGTTTACTGATATTTGAGAACCAATGTTAAGCTCCTGAGTTACATAAAATTATCTCCATTTTGTCAACTATGAGCACTGATTATTCAATTTCAACCTAACCATGGCATCCACAACCCTTACAGCCTTTGTTATATCCACTGTTAGACCTACAACAACAACAACATCCAGGCCTTATTCCCAAAAGAATTTGGGGTCAGCTAACATGAATAACATATGATATCGGAGTTATCCACGATTAGGCCATGATAGATTATTCTGCTGTAAAGATCACAATAAGTTAGGTACAATCACCTCATTGAGCACTGCAAATGACAAACTCTGGTTGAGAACTTCCTAGATTTGTGAAAAAATTATCTCCACCTAATACTGCTAAACTCACAACTCTAATATCATAATACCAACACACCATTTCATATGAAGCACTCTAAGCATATAATGTGCTCCTCAACCTCCTCTAAAGACACCTAATAAACTGAAAGGAGTCCCATTAAATCAAAATATTTACCGTAATATAAAATGAAAGTTTATCTTTGCTAAATATAGGTTAGTGAGACCTGCAAGCGAGGATGCGGTCAACCGTTGTCCACTCGGGCCGGATAGCAACATATTCTTCTCGGTCAGTTATAGATGACATCTGGCGATGGAAATTGTTCACTTTAGTCTTCAGACGAGGAAGAGTCTTGTAAGCTTTGACAAACTCTTTCTCAGATACCCTGAAATAGCACATTCGTCAGAAACTGCTGCCAAATGTAATTTAACATATTGAACGTGACGAAATCACATCTTAGAAGGATAAATGTCATAATAATTGTGCTGACGAACAGCAGAACTTTGTAGGGAAAGATCCTGAAATAGGAGTGTACAGGTTTTGGAATTCCAAAATAGGACTGATATGTTTTTCTTTCTGAAATACGATTAACATGACAGTATTTATGGTCATCTTAGAATCATTACTGCCACAATGGTTGCAGTGCTGGGCATTAACATGACAGTATTTACTGCCATTAATGGCGGTATTTTTCAATCATGGCAGTAACGACTCCTATTTTGGAAAGAAAAACATGGCATTCCTTTTTGGAAATCCAAAACCTGTATTCAGTGCAATTTCCCAACTTTGTATTAACTTGAAGAAAGTTGATCATTATAGATTTCATATAGACAAACCAGTGAAAGATAGCTAAGAGCTGACATTATTAAAAATTAAACGGCAATCATAATTACCAAATACAATGAAGATAAGACAATCCCTTCCACTTGACAAGATACTGTTTCACAAATATTTGCTTTGATCCCACTATTGAAGCATCACTATCATCAGCAGCAGTTG
The DNA here is from genome assembly GCA_945859915.1 of Cuscuta epithymum. Classification (NCBI taxonomy): domain Eukaryota; kingdom Viridiplantae; phylum Streptophyta; class Magnoliopsida; order Solanales; family Convolvulaceae; genus Cuscuta; species Cuscuta epithymum. Next base: position 1,253,662 of record CAMAPF010000193.1, on the reverse strand, counting down.
GGCGCGATTCAAAATCCAATATTTTCTCAATATCATTTAGAGGGCTTACCTATGAAAAGAAAAGAAAACATAGTGAACAGGGAAAAACAATACAATCATTGTCATAGATTACCTTAATTTAGAAAACTATTAGATGGGAAACAGAAGCATACACACTCAGGACATCTCCAGATGCTGGGAAGAGGAGCTTTTAAGGGTACAAGCAGACACTTCGGATGGTATGCATAAGTACATGTTTCACAGTTCAAAAGATTTTCATCTCCACCACAAGCTTGACAAGAATCAACTTTCTATCAATAGAAAGAAAGAAAAAATTAAACACATATAAATCCAAAAGGAACCTACAATGATAGTTTCCAAAAAAGAATCTAATAACATAAGTTAGTTTGTGTTTGTTGCACAGAAATAAACGGGACAAACATTTCAATGGTGAAATTTGACTTGCATCACCTAACAATAAGTGTGGGTAAAAGTGCATATGCAAGCATACCACAGAAGATCATGAAGGCAGCAGAGTGATTGGTGTGAGGAAAATATGAATCTGAAAAGATAACTTCTAAGATCCCAGAGAAAATCTATAACAATTTTGTTTCTAAAAAATGATTAGTGAACTGCCTAGCGTAGGATTTATTATTTCACACAATGGGATAGGAAAGACAAAGACAGTCAACCAACTTCGAAATGTTTCAAGTGCTAAAGCCTAGTAGGCTGACATCCCTTTTAAAAATATCCCAACTAGAAGAAATTATGAATGTTCTTCTTCAAGATCTTGCTCTAACAACTAAAGCCCCTTTGGAAATGAAATAACTAATTAAGAAGCGTTACTATGAAGTATACCTGTAAAGAAATTAGAAGACACACATATATAGAACAAAGTTAAAAAAATAAAGAGAAAAGGGTCAAATAAGGCCTTCTACTATTATGAAATCGTCACATAAGGCCATGTACTCAATAAAGTGTCATATAAATACATCTACTTATAAAAAGCAATCGGATGAGTCCAAATGACCCGTTGACAACCTCTTAATCACGACTTTAGCTCACATGTCATTATTTTTATCTTGTATTTAAGTCAACCATAACTAAATATTTCACATCAATCATATAATATATTTTAAAAAGATAGTCAGATGTACGCTAAAATCAGGATTACGAGGTTGTCAAAAGGTCATTTTGACTCATTCAATTGTTTTTTATAAGTAGACGTATTTATATGACACTTTATTGAGTACATGGTCTTATGTGACGATTTCATAATAGTAGAAGACCTTATTTGACCCTTTTCTCAAAAATAAAATATCAGCTAGTTTCCATTTTTGCCAGGCTCATCACATAGTAAACATATTTACTTAGAGATCCCTAAACTGAAAGAGAGGTGGACCTGGTGAATTGTCACCCAGCATTAATTACACAATCCTTATAAATTGGCAGCATCCAGATATTCAAAGGGAAGTAAAGGGCAAAACAACCACAAATCAAAGCGCCACGAAGTTAAATAAATCCAAGTGTACACCGATTAAGCGATTAGCACTAATCAATGGGATCAGCAAAAAATACTTTAATAGTAGGAGGTATTTGTTAAGCCAGAGAGCCAGATGCTTTCTATGACCAGAGACAAGAAGCAAGAAGGTCATTCGAAAGTATATCACAATCACAGCAAAACCTTATTTTGATGTCGTTTAGAAATGATAATACCCAAAATGATGAAGCTAGACACTGTTAGCTTATGCAAAAATGATATACAGCTTTTACAGAAATCTCTCATGACAATCAATCACCAAGAATATAGAAGGCAAACTCAAAAGGTTACGATGTGTGAAATTAATACAGTACATTGAATCCATACTAGCATCCCATAGATTGTGAAAATACCAGAAACTTTCCTATACATAAATACTTCAGAAGTTGGGATATTCATGGAGAGAGACCAATTAAAAACTCGGCTGCATTAGAGCTATTTGATCATTTTCGTTTTCAATATTTTGTTATCCTCAATTTAAAAGGAAATTCAGTCATTATTGCTACGTTCAAAAAACTTTCTCCGAATTTGTAATGTGTGCAAAAATGCAAAACAAAAGGTGTTTTGGGCACTTTGATAACAATATGAAGGTTACGTCCGCATCATGTGGTCTCGCACATCATTCGCCTAAAAGCAACCCCCCTATCAATCCACCACCCTCACATCCACCAATCTTGACTTATCCCATATAAACCCCATTTGACTCAAACTCTCTTACCCTACCCAACCGTGCTTCTGTGAACCTCATTACTCGATAATTGCACAGAGAATCCACAAGACTAGCCCGGTCTTGATGCTGATTACCCCCATGATCCGATCTACCCATTATAGATCTCTCATAGATGCACCATCACTGGCTGGCCAACTAATCAACTCCAATTTCAATAGTCCAACTGGAAATTTCACCCACTTCCCTTTATTCCTGTTACATGCTAAATTATGAAATCAAGCATGCGTAAACAAACATTTTAGCATTAAAAACATTAAAGGCCAAAACATCAAAACGAAGAAATTCTAGAAAGTGCCTATACACCACAAGTGGGATTGGATGAATCTATCACTCAATAATTCTGGAAAGTTTTTGAGGAAGTGGTGCAACGAGAGTAAGGGGAGAGAAGTTGGTCATAGGAGGCGACCTCAATGGGCATGCTGACTCAAGTGGTGATAGTTTTGAGAGCATTCATGCCGGATATGGTTTTGGCACTAGAAGTGAAGCAGGAAAGAACATTTTGGATTTTGTCTCCACACATGAGTTGGCTATAATGAACACTTGGTTCAAGAAAAGAGACTCTCACATACCTATAAAAGTGAAGCTAATGGTACCCAAATTGACTACTTCTTAGCGTGGACTACTTAGAGATCTAACTACACCGATTGTAATGTTATCCCAAATGAAAGTATTGTCACTCAGCATAGGATGTGTGTGCTTGATTTTTCAAGGTAAGAAGCATAGAAGACGGGTTGAACAACAAGTGGAGTCAAAGATAAAATGGTGGAGGCTCGAGGGGATCTCCAATAAAGCTGTGCCCACAAATGCTTGGTGAAGATGTACGGTGTACTGATAATGACACAAATGTAACAGACAATTAATAAGGTGGAAAAGGAGATATTTGGGACACCAAAAAAGAACACATCTTGGTGGAATGATGAGGTGAAGAAAACCATAACAAACAAAAGGGAATGCTACAAGAATTTGGGAAAAAGTTGGAGTGATGAGAACATAGATGTGTAGAAGGAGGCTAATATCTCCAATATTAATCCCTATTACGCATAATTCAACAATTCAACAATAATCAGAAATTCATTGGTAGTGTTCTATAATTGATCTCATGTGACCATCAACCTGCTTAACCAGTAAAAACAAAAAAAATGAACAACCAGGCAAAGGCTTTCTCTCCCAACTGCAGGTCTAAGCACTTCACATTGAACCAAGCTAATGAGATGATGGCTAGGAGGAATAGGAATTTAGAAAACAATTTATGATTTATCAAGATTTGGTTAATGTCCAACTCCTGCACACATCTAGCTTCCTTCTCCAATCTTCTACTTTATCGAAAAGATAAAAAAGGTTAAAAGGATAAAAGGATATAGAACATAAAAAAGATAAAGGAGATAAAATGATAAAAGGATAAAAAAAATATGAAAAGAGATCAATCCTCCGCACAAATATTCTCTCCACTTTGCTCTCTCCAAAGTCATGCTCTCATCCAACCCAAGAAAAAGTATATCGCTCATGACTCCTCTAATAACACTTCACATTCATAGTCCATTAGCATAAATCACTGCTATGCTATTTACTTATGGATTGGGGAATCTGATGTCCAGGATGATGTAGGAATATACCTAAAGCATGGTTGAATTTATGTAATGTCATATTCAATGGTCAACTAAATCTAATTCCAACAAGATTACAAGTAGTAACCAGATTTGGGTAAAGTGCATATGAAAGTATGGTTGGATACGGTTTTTTAAGTTGAAGACTTGGATAATGTTAAATTTTCAAGCACACATTCTCTCTTCATCTCTATCAGGCTATACTGCTTCATACTTGAAACAAAATTTGAGGGTTTGGCAAGAAGAAAGATGGAAATTTTGTTTTGGGATGTATTTGAGTAGCAATATCCATCATAGTCTATTATGAATATATGATCCAATAATGATATAGTAATCACATATTATGATTTAGAATAACAGGCTGACTACTCTCCCATAGTCCCATTTCGATGGGCAGTCTACTGAATTCTCTTAAAAGTGATTCTCTATGAGGCATGGATCACATCAAACTTTCTCAGTTAATTTACATCGATTTCAATCCTACGAACATCATAAGACCAAAAAAATCCCCTATGGCTATTTCATCCATTGATACAGTGAAGTAGTGAACCCCATCTTTCAGCTTAAACAGCTATGTTTCTCGTGCAATTACAGAAGTCCAGTTTATCAGCTTAAACAACTTATAATCTTACACTCAAACAATTTTCTTCCATCCTAGGCATCACTAGAGTTAAGATCTAAGATATCCGGTTTAATTTTAAATGTCATGTGTCATAAGTAGTACAGACTACAAAGAAAGCATCTTTAAGCAAAAAGCAACCCCATTTTTCACGCGCAATACCAATTTAAGTGAGCAAACTAATCCCAAATTACCACATGTCAATTCTGCGTTGATTAGTGAGCAGTGTCGCACAGATAGAGAAGATTTTTAAGAAGAGAATGCATGTAGGTACAAATAAATGAGCAATGTGAATATCAGAAAATTCTCTTTTCCAAAGCTTAGCAATTTACCGCATCTGTTCTAACAAATCTCTCAAATTTCTCCTGTGAATGGCCAGATTTACCACGCTTTATATCAGCTTCCTCATCTGAGTCCTCTAAATTGTAAATTGGCTTTCGCTCCGAGCGAACACGAAGCCTTTCCACCAAACTAGCCATTTGCCTACACCGGATGATCAAATAGCAGAAGTAAAGAGTATAAAAATTCTACTACGTATAAAATAAACTATAAATGAAAACTCATGTAAAAAATGCTAACTAAAGCGCTACTGTGTTGTCACTGGATTGGACAAAAATTTTGTATCAAACTGAAATGTGAGCCTAGGGCTTTTGAACAGTTGATCTCCGAAATCATTAACCGGGACACGTAAGATATCAAAAAGTTCCGACCGACCTGAAGTCACCCTATATATGCGGCTGGAAAAGACAGAGCTGGTGGCTCTGCCGCTCTCCGTTGATGGTTTAAAATTTTGGCAATTCGTATATCATCAGCAAAGCGTAGACCGCTTTCACACACCGGCGAGGTGCAGCTGAACCCGCCGCTATATTTCCCAAAGACACCCAATACCTCTCAAGTCGCAAGTATTAGATAAAATTCCGAAAACTTAAAATAATATAAAAATGCAAATATTTAAAAGTTCTGTGCATGAAATAATGAAGATAAAAATTGATCGAAATGCTACCATAAATTGATAATAAGAACTTTATTAATTCAATTCAATACCTGAAAGTTGGAAGAATAATTGGGGAGATTTTCCAAAATTCAGACTACAAATTAGCCTAAGACTTAAGTACACATGCTTTGATCAAATTGACCTTCCTTTTAAATCCCCTGTTGCGCACACCAAATTGATCGCACATCGATATGTACTTCATCGACACCAGATCGATCGCACACATGCTCTGTAAACCTTCATCGACACCCTATATTTCCCAAACACACCCAATACCTCTCAAGTCGCAAGTATTAGAGAAAATTCCGAAAACTTAAAATAATGTAAAAATGCAAATATTTAAAAGTTTGTGCATGAAAATAAAAATTGGAAATGCTACCATTAATTGATAATAAGAACTTTATTAATTCAATACCTGTAGAATCAAGCTAAAACCTAAATTGTCATGACTCATGAACTCTACTACGGAGTATTTTCTATTGAATTTTTTTTAAATATTAATAGAGTTTTTTGCGAAGAAAGAATCATCATAAATTTGCAAAAAAAAATAATAAATTAATCATGACAAAGTATATGATATTTTAGGTCTTTGATAAATAGTTTTTAATCATTCACATCTTATACTAACACATTTCAGGGCTGTTTGGAGCATTAAAAATAGGCTAAAATGCAGAAATTTAGCAAAATACATGGCAAATATGCTGTTGGACTGTTTTTTCTTATCCAAAAAAGTAACAATATGCTTACTTTTTGAGCTGAAAGTTGTTAATGTATTGTTGCAAACCTAAAATATTTCTTTACCCTTTTTATTTGACATGTAATACTTGCTGAAGTGAATTTGCTAATTAATAGCAAATTAACAATATGGTGCAACCCTTTTGCTAATTAGACTCATTGGACGAGTCTAGTCACCAAGAAGCATCATGCGGCGGGGTTGTACTTTTCTGTACTATTCCAATGGGGCTTCCTTTTCATTTATGTTGTTCTATTTGGAGTTTTTTCTTGGAGGCTGATGCTAAAACCCATTGATGTGCATGTTTATTTGTTAATATACTTTAGTAAAAGTATATTTATTGAATTAATTTACTCATATTAGTCACAAAATATAATACTAATGTCGCTCATTTGAAAATACGCATTTTTTGGAAAGTAGTTGTATAAAACTAATCAAGCAAAAGCAGTTTATTAGTGAAATTCACACCCGTGTATTTAACACAAATAAGCTAAGAGTTGGGATCATATAAGAATAGGATCTAATGAGAGAAATAAGAATGATCTTGAGTCGTTGGATTGAAGCATTATCGTCATTAATTAGTTAATTCGTATGAGGGTAGAAAAGTAATTCTTGGTTCTTTCCTTTTAGTTAATTCGTATGAGGGTAGAAAAGTAATTCTTACGTTTTAGCATTTGATGATAGTATCCCTCTTATTTCAATTATTTCTTCCCATATCCATTTACTTTTCTTTCCTCTTCTCCATCTCATCGTCGTTTCTCCATCACCTCCAACAACCTTTGTTCTGATTTTCCCTTAATATATTCTTCAACTTCCTAAAAAATCTCTTCCTCTCATTTTTCTATTTGTTATCTTGATGAAGAGTATGTATATTCCTTCTCTGAAGCATATCATCTCTGATTCTCCACATGGATCGTAATGAGATACTCCCTCTGTCCCCCAATTAAGTTCACCATTGCTTTTCACACTGATTAAGGGAAAAAATTGCTCGGGGGTAAACTTTACTATTTTTGACACTGTTTGGTACTGTTTTGCACTGTTTAGATGTTGTTAGTTTGCCAAATAAGGAAAGAGGAACTTAATTCAGGGACTACCCAAAAAGGAAATGGGAAACTTAATTGGGAGACGGAGGGAGTAATATAGTATTTTGTGGTTTAGATCGTGAGTTTTAGTTGAAAAGATATATTTCTTTCCCCATAGAATCAAGTGGTTGTTTAGTTCAATTTTGAATTTATTCAGTGTCTTGTTTACTTTGTATTTCTAATTTATTTGCTTCTGCCATATATTAGTGCTTGAGTGCTTGACAATTGTGAACGTTCTTGTTCTAAAGTTTATGTTAATTTGGATCTACATTTAATAATTTGACAGATATTTTACATGTTTGTTGTTGAGTTAGATGCTATGGTACATGTTTCATTTTGCACTTTTACATATTATTGTTGCATAGCTTTTAGATGTATAAGTTTCACTCAACATAATTTTTAGATTTGTAGATTTGCACTAACTGTTAGTGAACTACATTGTTATGTGATGACTTTTGCGTGTTTAACGTGGACTTCAAATAATATAATAATGATCAATTTTATATTAAAATTTTGATGCACTTACCATCTTCCGTTCATGCATTCTTCATTTGTTTTGTTTTACTTTTTTTGCTGATGCAAGTGATGATGGAATGCATTTCATAATGGAAATTGTGATGGTTTTGGAATAGAAAAATGCATTTCATTTTTGTAAAAAGTATTGATGTAAATTTTTAGAGAAGTGTGATATAATCATGCACTTTAACATTTTTTTTAAATCCACATGATAAAAGTGCATTACATTTTGTAAAATAGAGCCAATGTTGAATCTTAAAAAGTGTGATATAACTGTGCACGTGTATATGTATTTTAAATGCACTTTGATAGTTTGTACACTTGTATATTTATACATATCAATTTTATTTAAGATTTGTATGAATGTGCACAACTTAATGTGTAAAGTGTAGGTCAGTTTTATATAAAGTGCAAATTAATTATATCAAAGTGTCGTTGATTACGGTGCAAATTGACGTATTAGACATGTCATTTCCCTTTAGATTGCAAAAATATTTAAATATTTAATTAAATGATGTTGCATAATTATCAAATAAAAGTGCACCTAATCGTCATTGAAGTGCAAATACACAAAACAAGTACTATGAATTAAACACGAAAAATGCACAATCTCAATTTTATATTAAACTTTTGATGCACTTATCATCGTCCATTCATGCACTTTTCATTAGTTTTTTGTTTTACCTTTTCTTGCAAATACAAGTGATGTTGTAATACATTGTCATAATGGAAATTGTGATGCTTTCAGAAGAGAAAATGCATTTCATTTTGTAAAAAGTGTACTAGTGTTAAATTTAACAGAAGTGTTATATAATCATGCACTTTTACATTTATTTAAAATGCACATGATAAAAGTGCATTATATTTTGTGAAGAAGTGTCAATAATGTAGATTTTTAGAAAGTGTGATATAATAGTGCACCTTTATATGTATTTTAAATGCATGTTCTAGTTGATAGTTTACACACTTGTATATTTATTCACTAGTATGTGTATCCGTGTGTCGCACGGTAATTTTATTTGCTTGTATGTATGGTAAAAAATCGGGGGGAGGGGGGGAGTGAACGTGAAATTATCACCTTTCCCGGTCCATTTCGTATGCATGTCGGTGTTAATTTTTATAAATCAATCAGAATGAACTTCTACTTTTCCGACTTTATTATTGTACCCATCACTCTATTATATTTAAAAATGTGAATTTGAGATACACTTCTTATTTTGTGAGGGTTAGGGCATCCCCATCCATAGATTATTTTTGGGATTATTTTTATGACGTGGAGGATCTTTTTTGGGATCATGGATGAGAAGTTGAGATTATTTTATGAGATTATTTGATAAAATAATCCGGTATCAAATTCTAAAGCTGGATTATTTTGAGATTATTTCCAACTTTTAGACTCATCTCCCACTTTTCTAGACACACTCATAATTGTAAAACCATCTACCCACCAACTAACTAGTACTTGTACGTATACTTTTTGAGGCACTTTGTTTTCTAGAAATTAAATGTATGTCCCAAAAAAACTTGATAAATTAAGATCATGGTTGAGAAGAAATTAATTTGTTTGGAGATTATTTGAGATTTTCTTATGTGGAAGTTGTGAGAATAATGAGAAGGCTTACCAATGTGGTAGCCCTAGGTGTCATATATATAATAAAAATATGTCCTGAATACATTAGGAAACTACATAAAGATGGAAACCTAATTAATGGGTATTAATTACTCTATTACACCCCCTCAAGCTGTGCAGGGGAAACAATGCGCAGATTGTCCCTAAGAAAAATAAAACGCTGTGGTGACAGACATTTAGTAAAAATATCTGCTAACTGGAACTGAGTAGGGACATAACGAACAATCAGGTCTCCATGTGAAACTCTCTCTCGAACAAAGTGATAGTCAATACTGATGTGTTTGCTCCTAGCATGCTGAATGGGATTAGTGGACAAGTATGAAGCTGAGACATTGTCACATAATAACTGGACTAGTTCTCGGATGGAGATGCCTAATTCGAACAGGATGGATCGAATATGCAGTGTGTCCTGAACTGTGTATGCAATAGCTCTATATTCTGCCTCTGTAGATGATCTGGAGACAGTGGGCTGCTTCTTGGACTTCCACGAGATTAAAGTTGGACCAAAGAAAACAGCAAATCCCGAAGTGGGCCGACTGCTGTCAGGACACCCAGCCCAGTCAGCATCAGAATAAGCCTGCAAAGTCGGAGAAAAAGTGCTGGACTGAAGAAGCAGGCTGTGAGCAGCTGACCCCTGAAGATACCTGAAAATACGCTTAACAGCTAATAAATGAGTAGTACGGGGTGCATGCATAAACTGAGAGACCAGGTGAACAGCAAATGTAATATCAGGTCGAGTCATAGTCAAATACTGCAAAGCACCTACCATACTTCTGTACTCAGTAGGATCTGCAAGGAGGTCTCCATCAGTGAGAGATAACTTAGTCCGCGTAGGAAATGGAGTACGAACAGGTTTAAGAGTGTGAAGATGGAACCTGGTTAATAGATCAGACACATATTTTTGCTAAGATAAAAACAAACCGGAATTCGTCCGAATAGCCTGGACACCTAGGAAAAAATGTAGATCCCCCAAATCCTTCATGGCAAAACAGCGACCAAGACAAGAAACAAAACTGGAAATAAAGGAAGGGGAATTACCAGTGATAATAATTTCGTCCACATACAAGAGAAGATAGAGAATATGACACCCATGGCGGTAAATAAAGAGAGAATTATCAGACTTACTACAGACAAAACCATGGGTTAATAAAAAACTACTGAACCGATAAAACCAAGCTCGTGGAGCTTGTTTAAGACCATAGATAGCTTTCTGAAGCCTGCAAACATGATTAGGAAACTGAGGATGAACAAACCCAGGAGGCTGACGCATATACACTTCTTCAGTCAGATTACCATGAAGAAAAGCATTTTTGACATCTAACTGACGAATAGACCATTTATACGAGACAACAAGAGATAAAACAATACGGACAGTAGTAGGTTTAACAACAGGACTAAAAGTTTCAGAAAAATCCACACCAGCTTGCTGAGTAAATCCCTGTGCAACCAGACGTGCCTTATAGCGCTCAACAGACCCATCAGCATTAAATTTTGTTTTATAAATCCATTTAGACCCGACCACATTTTTACTAGCATTAAATGGAACTAAATCCCAAGTATGATTATCAATAAGTGCATTAAACTCCTCAGCCATTGCGGCTCTCCATTTAGCATCTTTATTTGCCATTGAAAAACAAGAAGGATCACATGCCGAAATATCTGTTTTGAGAGTAAAAATATTTTTGGGTTTAAAAATACTTGCCTTGGCACGAGTTTGCATAGGATGACAATTTTTAGGAGAAGGTGCAGTTGGAGAAGGGCTCGGGCTCGGGCGGCTGTGGCTGTTGATGTGATCGGAGAGGGGCGGTGGTAAGGAGGCTATAGATTCGGAAGAGGGTGTGGGTTGCGGCTGGCTGCGGTCTGGGTTACTGCTGTTAGCCGCAGGAGTGGGGGGGTTGCTGCGGTTTGGTGTGGTGCTGCTGTCCGCAGCAGTGGGCTGATGAGGTGGGGTGCGGCTGCCGGTTACAGGTGGGCAGTGATTGGGGGGCTGCGGCTGGTGGTTGGGCGCTGTAGGTGGTGGTAGAGGTGGCCGGAAGTTATGGAGGTCGTGCATACTCACCGTGCTATCAATGGGCATTGTGGAAGTGTCCTTGTTATGTTTTGAAATTAAATCGGAATAAGGAAAATAATTTTCAAAGAAACGCACATTCCGATTTATGTAAATCTTGTCAGTAATTGGATTAAAGCAACGATAACCTTTGTATTCAGGGACATATCCTAAAAAGACACACAAGGTGGGTCTAGGAGACAGTTTATTGGCAGAAGTGGCATTGAAGTTTGGAAAACAAGCACAACCAAAAACACGCATAAAAGAGAAGTCAGGAGATTGGTGGAATAATTTTTCAAACGGAGATATGCCATTTAAATTTGGAGTAGGTAGCCTATTAATGATAAAAATTGCGGTAAACACAGCATCTACCCAAAAATTAGCTGGCAACTTTGCATCAAAGAGCATAGTGCGAGTTAACTCAAGTATATGCCGGTGTTTGCGCTCAGCTACTCCATTTTGTTCAGGAGTGTCGGGGCATGATTTACGAAATAAAATACCATTTTTGGTAAAAATTTCGCGCATAGCATGATTATCAAATTCACCCCCTCCATCACTTTGAAAAATTTTAATTCTAGCATCAAGTAAATTTTCCACCATAGATTTAAAATGCTGAAAGTGTCTCACCACTTCACTTTTATTGCGCATGGGATAAAGCCAAGTAAACCGGGAAAAATCATCAATAAATAAAACATAATATTTGAAGCCACTTGAAGAAAGAACAGGAGACTGCCAAACATCAGAATGAATTAAAAACAAAGGAGTAGTAGATTTATGCCACACTTCTTGAAACGGTAATCGTTGTGATTTTCCTAACCGACAAGAAATACAATTATGAGAAAAATTAGAAGTACTAAGAACACTGCCAGATTTTTTTAATCTATCTAAAAGGCGACTTCCACAATGGCCCAAACGACGACGCCAAATAGGCCCGGGAGCAGCTTGAGAACTAAGAGCAACTGAGGATGGCTGAGTGATAGAAATAGGATAAACGCCACCATTACTGGAAGCTTGGAGGAGCACCTTCCCCGAAATTGTGTCCTTGACATAGACAGAATTTTTATCAAAAATCACAAAACAGTTATTATCAGCACACAATCGTTGGATGGATAGAAGATTATATTTAATATTAGGTACATGAAAAACCGTTTTTAAATGGAGAGGCCTTGGTTTAGTAGCTAAATGCAAATTACCAGTAGTCATAACAGGAAGATTAGAGCCATTAGCAACTGTAATTTTGAGTGGTCCAGAATAGACAGATTTATTATGCAAAATACCTTCATTTGGGGTCATATGAGCGGAAGCACCTGAGTCAGGATACCAAACAGCTGGAGTGGATTCACCAGTGGAGACAGCAAGTGCAGGAGTCGGAGTTTGAACAAAGCGAGATGGACATGAAACAGCTGAGTGGCCTGGAGAGTGACAAATTTGACAAACGACAGGTGGAGGAACTGAACCAAAATTATTCTCAAAAGATGAAGATCCTGCAGAAGCATAATTAGTACAAAAAGTCGATAGAGCAGGAGTAGAAAACGATGACTCAATCGTATTACATAAAACTGTACTAGGACCCCAATGATTTGGCGGAGGAGGCGTTCGGCCGGATGATGACTGTTGTGGATGTGGCGGAGCCTGACCGTAGTAGGCCGGAGGCTGGCCGTACCCGGACGGCTGCTGCTGGTACCTGCCGCGGCCACGGCCACGACCACGGCCTCGGTTTCCGCGTCGACCGCCATGTCCTCCTCGAGCGGGCTGTTGCTGCTGTGGATCGCTGGAGGAAGAGCCGGCACGTCCACCCCCTGCCGAGGAAGGTGCAACGAAAGCCGGAGTATTAGCCATCGGTTCCAGGGACTGTTGGTAGCGTAGGCGTGCCTCTTGATGAACCAATTTCGTACCCAATTTGTCAAAAGTGAGCCCTTCAGGAAACAAGGTCAAGGGTCCAACCAGTGATTCATATCCCGGTCCCAATCCTAAAAGAGTGTATTGAATGAGATCGGCATTGGAGACCGGCGAGTTGATGGAGGCCAAATTATCAGCAAGAGTTTGAATTCCACGAACGTACTCCTCCATGGATTGATTCTCCCTCTTTTTGGTGTGAGACAACATCTGCTTCAACTCCATAGCGCGAGCAAGACTGGCAGCCATGAATCGAGACTCCAATCGTTCCCAAATAGCAAAAGAATTTTTCAAGGTATGAACCTCCATCAAAATTTCACGGGATAGAGTAGCAAATAACCAAGCACGCACAGTTTGGTCCAATTTCAACCAATGATGATATTCAGGATTAATAGATTGAGCCTGATATAAATCATAGATATACAGAGGCGGAGGTGGCAGAGACCCATCAAGAATGCCCAAAAGACCGTTGGCCACCAGAAAAGACTCAAATTGGGTTCGCCAGGGCAGATAATCTTCGACTTTTAGCAATTTGGAGGTCACAATTTGTGTAATTGAGGCTCCAAAAGTCATACCTTGAGCCAAAGTAGCATAAGAAACAGGAAGAGAATTATCTACCGGGCGATGCCCAATATGCCCAGTCGGTTGTGGCATGAACAACCCGGGACTGCCGGATAGTGTGGGACCGGCGAATCTGGCTCGAGCAGCACCGGCAGCACTTGACTCGGCGTGCGAGTCGGCTGTAAACAGCGGCGGCATAGGCGGCTGCATCGTTGGTGGCGTCGGAGTCCAAGTAAAAATAGGCGGTACCCACGAAGAAGAAAGCGGCGAGACCGGAACATCGTTGGTAATGATGGACGTCTGCGGCGGCACTGAGAAGGTGGTCGCGTCTGTTGAGCCGCGCTCAAAACCGGCGTCTCATCCGCCGTGGTTAACCCGGCGGAGGCGGCTATTGTCTCGGCGGCGGCGGCGGTTGTAGGTGGAGAGGCCATCGAAAAAAAAATTAATGGCTAAAGACCTAGAGCTCTTGATACCATGTGAGAATAATGAGAAGGCTTACCAATGTGGTAGCCCTAGGTGTCATATATATAATAAAAATATGTCCTGAATACATTAGGAAACTACATAAAGATGGAAACCTAATTAATGGGTATTAATTACTCTATTAGAAGTGACATGGCAATATTAACCCATAAAAAACCGCAAAATTGAGTAGCATAAATGTGGATGCTCTTAGCATGGTCAAAGGCTTAGCTTGTATTCATTTTTTAAAGTCAACTTAAGTTTTTTGACATTGCATGATGAGTTCAATAGCCAATTAAAATAAGTAATGATTTTCAAGTTGAATTGGAAAAAAATATTAAGGTAGTCTATTTCAGGTTTTTTTTTTCATTTGGAGATGTTGTTAGTGAAAATTTTGTATTGATATAAGTTATGTGATGGTTGGATATATGACATAATGCATGTGATAGTAAACTATTTTTAGTGTATAACTAATTAGTCTAATTATGTGTACTAAAACTATTTTTTAGTGTAGCATAGAGTTCATAAATAAATGAGAAGAACTTAAAAAGTTTTTCTCCCTAACTGTATAGGGCTTGGTTCGTTGACGCATATCGTCATTTCTTCGGGACTTGTCGTCGTCTAATCGATCTCTCATTCAGCATGGCTAATGAAATGGAGGAATTATACTCCCGGCTCAACCCGGAGGATGATGATATTGAGGGAGTTGAACTGGATGAGTTTTACATGATGACTCACCTGTAGTTGCGCCCCTATGCTTCATCGGCAGACTCCTTACGGACAAGTCAATCAAATTTCCATTCTTCAGAGATACTATGGCGGATGTATGGCGACCTAGCGGAGGAGTTCATGATCGGTTTGAACTTGCAAGTATACAAGTGCTGATATAGTAATAAAATACCGGTAAATACTGGGTCGATCCACAGGGAAATGGTTGATATTATAAAGTCGAGTATTGAATACAAAAGATTATAAATGATATAGTTTTTCAGGAACTTTGTTCTTTGAGGTTGATTTAAACAAGAATGAGAATTACTAAGGCAATCGGGATTCACCTAAATGCTTTAATAGTTATTTAATAATAGTTCTTCCCCAATAATCATGAATACGATGTCGCTAATATATTCTCAACTCCGGTTAAGGCAGCGAGAGCGTGGTTTTCGTTACGTGTAAGTCCCGTTACGGCTTACATTCATCTACCGAAACCTCGTTGAATATCAAGACATCACACCCGTATCATATAAGACCGAATATATTTCTATTCTCGGTACTATATATGTTTATCCTTTAATGTTCATAGTTTAGACTTCAACGTTAATTGCAAGCATAAACTAAATTTAACATACTTCTATGTTGTACACCATAGTCATAAACAATCAAAATATAAAGGATAAATCACAATTTATTGGTTTAGAACTTTTATCAAACACCTAGTAGGCATAGAGGTTCATCCCTAGCCTTAGCTAAGGAATTAGTCTCTAATGCTCATATTAATCACAATACAATATTGAAATGTAATGGAACATGAAATTACAAAGGAAATAATATCTAAACACCAATGATTTCGGAGGTTGAAGTTTCCTCCTCAAAAACTTGAAGAACAATAGCAAGAACCAAATATAAAAACTATGAATTAAAGTATGGAATGAAATATGTTTGCTTGATGAATTGAAGGCTTTATATAGGCTAAAGAATGGCATCTTTTAGTCTATTCGAGCCCAACAATCAGGTATGGAGCAATATTTGATCAAGAGATGAGGAAGGTGAAGTTTTCCCATAAAAAATCCTCTTGCACGACCTTTTGTTTGAGCTGAAATCGTCCCAACCGGCCCCGGTCAGTCTAGAACCGGCCCCGGTCGCAAACAGGCTCGTTTAGTGCGAAAATACCTTCTGACCGGCGCCGGTTGCAGCGCCCAAAATTGTACTTCGTCTTTCTTCCTCTGAAATGGATCAAAAAGTGTCGGTTTTTGTACCGGGATTTTGGGAATGTTCCGCTATGAATTTGGACACGATTCCTTCACTAAAGTTGTATATAATGAAGTCTTCTATCCACCAAAACTTGAATGACGTGATTTTATTTATCCAATCAAACGTTATGGCTAAAACACTGAGAGGTATGCATCCTGAAATCCCACCAGCAACATCTGACTTTGTTGGTTGATTGAGTCTTGTTCCTTTCATATTAGGGCAGACGGCCCTTGGTGCTATGAGAACTCTCTTTTGATCTTGCATAAACTGGAGGCTTCAGAAAATCCAAGGACTGTCCCTCTGACGAAAGAACTATTTCTGGATTCAAGCTTTCAATCTTCCATTTGAACTATTTAATGAGAAGGTTGCCAAGATTGTTGGGGACCAGGTGGGACAATTTGTCATGGTGGACGAGAAGAATTTTAGGGGGGGTACAAGGAGTTTATGCGCATTCGGATGTTAATGGAAGTCAGATTTCCTCTACAATGAAGGGTTAAACTGAAGAAAGGGGGAGAACCTATTTGGGTGGATATAAAATACGAGCGGCTACCGCATTTTTGTTTCATTTGTGGGCTAATGAGCCACGTTGACCTTATGTGTGAACGCAGATTCCAATTTTCAGAAGGTGGAAAGGAGAAACCCTGCGGTGCTTGGTTACGAGCGGGCTCTAGAAGGGGAAGCTCAAGTAGAGGCAGTAGATGGTTAGTTAATGGGGAAGGCAGATTTCTTTTTGGCAGTCCATTGTCCAGGGATCGTGAGATTGCAAATTACAAGGAAGAGGAAGCATAGATCGAGGTCCCTATGCAGCGTGATGGTTTGGTGGTAAAGAAAAGAAAAGCTTCTAGAGAGTCTTTTAATGAGACTCATTCGGCAGGTCAAGGCATGGAGTTAGTTTTTTCAAAAAGCGGGGTAGCGGCGGGTTCTGGTTCCCAGACCCGCTGAGAGCAATGAGTTGCCTAAGCTGGAACTGTCGGGGGCTTGGCAACCCAGTGACAGTTCAAGCTCTAGTGGATGTGGTCCACTTAAAGAGGCCATCAATGGTTTTTTTAATGAAGACTTTTGAAGACGAGAAAAGGGTGGAGATCATTATGCGGAAGGTCGGGATGGAACACTGTTTTGTGGTGTCAAATAACAGGCACCGGGGAGGGTTAGCATTGCTTTGGAGGATGGGTGTGCAATTACAGATTGTGGGGCCTTCGAAACATTTTATTGATTCACATATCAGCCTCGAGACTGGAGCACCTACTTGGCGATTTACGGGCTTTTATGGCTGCCCGGAAAGGAATCAGCGGCGTAAATCTTGGGAAATCCTAAAATCCTTAAGCTTCAGTGGGGATATTCCTTGGCTTGGTATGAGGGACTTTAATGACCTCATGTTTGCTTCTGAAAAAAGAGGACGAGTCCCTCACCCGCCTTGGCTTTTGAGGGGGTTTCGGGAGATGGTATGGGAGTGTGGGTTGAGGAATTTTTCCTTCCAGGGATATCAATATACATGGGAAAGATGGAGACGGTCACCTAATTGGGTTGAGGAAAAGTTAGACAGGATTTTGGTGTCAGAGAACTGGCTGAACAGTTTCGGGGAAGCTACAGCAGAATTGGTGGAGGGTGCTCCTAGCGACCATTTGGCTCTTCTTATAAAAAAATTCCTGGCGCAAAGATTCCAAAGAAGACACAACTTTAAGTTTGAGAATGTTTGGCTTAGAGAAGCGGCTTGCAGGGAGATTGTGGCTCGAAGCTTGGGCTTGGGGTGTGGTTCGGGCATTATGGGGCAGGTAGCTTCTTGCGGCAAAGCGGTGGGCGAATGGGGGAATGGCAAATCTGGCTCTTATGGGAAACGCATCAGTTTTTGTAAGAAAAGATTGAAGCATCTGCGGAAAAGATGGGACTCCTGGAGTGTGGGGGAGTTCAAGAGAGTGAAACAGGAGTATGTTGAGCTGCTTGAAAAGGAAAACATTTTATGGAGGCAAAGGGCAAAGGAATTCTGGCTTCAAGGAGGTGATCTTAACACCCGTTACTTCCATAGTTCAGTCAAGCATCGCAGACGAAAAAATAAAATAGAGGGGCTAAGGATGGAGAGTGGCTGTTGGGAGAGGGAGAGGGCGGAGATTGGAAATTTAATTGGTAATTATTTTAATCATCTATTTGTTGCAGGGTCCGGAATAAACAATTTTGTTTTTAGGTGTTTGCGTCGCATGTTGGAGGATCATCATAATTCTTTATTACTGTGGCCGGTTCGGGGAGAGGAGGTTAAGGAAGCTTTATTTGCTATGTTTCCTAATATATCCCCGGGTCCGGATGGGATGAGTCCGGTATTTTACCAGCATTTTTGGGATATTGTAGGCCCGGATGTTATTAATTATTGCAAGCAAGCTTTCACATCTGATGGCAGCCTGTTATTTTTCAAAGCCACTCATGGAGAAGCAGCTTTGGTGAAAGAGGTGTTATCCGATTATGAAAAGGCCTCGGGGCAGGTTTGTAGCGGATGCTTGCCGACAAGAGACAATTTGAAGCGACGTCAGGTTTATTGCACTGACGCGTGTGGCTTGTGCGGGGAGCAAGAGGAAGCATATTTTCAGGCGTTGTGCAGCAGCTCAGGAAGTGTGGACAGTGCTTTCATGGTAGTGGTTTAGCGAAGAGGAAGCCCCGTTCTTGGAGCAGATTCAGAAAGAGTTTTGCACTCAGAAAAGGGAGGATCTGGTCAAGTTTATTTGGGGCTGTTGGGCTATTTGGAGTGAGAGAAATCAGCGGGTTTGGCAAGGAGTTTCTTCATTTGCGCAGCATGTAGTTTACCGTGCCAGGGCATTTGTAAATGGTTGGACTCAAGCCCAGGTAATTCGAAATGCAGCAAAGTAGGGAGGTCAACAACCAGCAGCTTCGTGGAGCAAACCGGCAGCAGGGAAGGTGAAATTAAATATTGACGCAAAAGTCCGGCAGAATAGCAGCGGCCTAGGGTGGTGCTTACGCGATGATGGGGTAACTTTGTGGCTGGAGTTGCTGAGCCTTGGGCAGGGAAATTAGCCCCATTAGGGGCTGAATTAATTGGTGTTCGCGAGGCTCTCAATTGTCTCAAAAGCGAGGGCTGGACCGATGTTGAGGTTGAGTCTGATGCTTCCCGGGCCATCTCGGAGATAATACATGGTTCGAGCGCTTCTCACGTGGGTTTGATTGGTGATGACATAAGAGAATTAACGAGAATTTTTTCGAGCATATCTTTCTGTCATATTAGGCGGTCAGCGAACAGGACAACCCATGCTTTAGCTAAAGCTGCCTGTTCTTTGTCTGATTCACAGTCTTGGTTTTTTTATCCTCCTCCTTTTATTGTATCTGCTTTGAACGATGATTTGATTAATAATAATTAATATTTTTCCTTGCAAAAAATAAATAAATGAGATTATATGTTATATACTCCGTATTACCGTATATAAGTTAGATGGGGTCATTACTTTAATCATAAATAAAAATTATAAAGAAGATTATATGTGTGCCATTTGTGGAAGAACATAGCATATGGGTGAGGCCTTGTGGTTGCATAATCTTTTATTTTGTGTATTAATTGCTTAATAAGAATGATAAATATAGAGTAGTTAGTAATCATGGTTGTATGTCTTTTTGTTGCATTTGGTGAATAGTTTTGTGTAATGAAATTTTTTTATTCGGTTTGCTCTATTCAAGTATGATCAGATTTGATTTGTTTAAATTTGATCTAGTCCAATTTGTTAGTTTGATATATGTGTTTTTTTAGAGTTTTTATACTTTTAGTCCTCCGACTATTATATGAAAGACACTTTTGGTCGCTCTAAATTTTTTCTATTTTTAGTCATTTGACCATTATATGAAAGACACTTTTGACACCCATTTTAAAAATTTTCCATATTTATTTAATAGATTTTAATACAAAATGCACTTTTATCCTCCAACCATTATCATAGTGTCATTTGTTGTTTTCCACTTATTGTGGCAAAATCCTAACTAAATGACTAAAAATGTCAATTTGGCAATAATAAGGGGACCAAATGTGAGTAACTTTGATGTTCAAGATCAAAAGTTTTTCTACCATAATAATAAAAGGGCTCAAATCAATAAAAACACTATAAGAATTCAATAAAAAAATCACTGATTGATTTATGAAGTATAGAATGTTACCAAACGTAAATGTTAATGTTATGTTTCAAGTGAGTTTTGGCTTTTGACCAAATAATTTGAAGTACTTTGCAGTTTTGCATCTCATAATCTGTAGTGGGTAAGTAGTCTCTGGTGGACTCATGGTTTAAAATTCATTATGCAATTTTTCGTGAATTTAGAATTGGGAAATTCCCTAAAGAGAATAAAAATGTTTGCGCGTTGTAAAATAAGGTTATGTTTTTATCTAAATAGGAGTAATTAGAGCATGTTTTTGTAATATCCGACTTTAAAATGGTTATTTTTTCACACTTGACAGTAATTACTCTCATTTAGGAAATTAAAACATGAATGTTCTATTGTAAATTATCACACATTTTTACTCCTATTTCGAGAACTTTTCTTTTAAAATTCAACTTGACCGGTTATCATGGCCGGCAGGGAAGGCAAAAATGAAAACTGCAATTTCAATTCTTCTCCTCATATGACTTAATTTAAACTAATCAAAAAATCAAGAACACTAGGAAAGCAGGGCTCAGTCGCGACGTGGAAATTTGAAAAGATCAGATCTCACTCGTGGTGTTCATAGGAGGCAAAATACTCTAAGAACGGTTAGGCAGCGTTATTTAGCATAAGTTGTCTTATTTCATTTGAAGTTGAGCTTGTACTAATGTGTAGAAGTCCTAACCAATCATTCCAGCTCAGCTGGTTGTGAGGTTACCGTGCCGATGAGAGGTCTCGAGTTCGAAACCCGCTACGCACATAATGGTTTGAAACTCAATGGAGTGCGTTTCAGCCCCTGAGCCCCTGATTACTCTAGGCACCCCCCAGACCCCCCTGGAGTAAAAAAAAAAGGTAGAAGTCCTATATCGTCACCATTTGGTATAATATCAAAACCTTTCATGCACTAAATTCTCTGGACTCACAAAAATAATACTACCTCTGTTCCATATTGGTTGTCCACTTTCAATTTGGCACGGTTATTAATAAAGTGGTTGAAAAGTAAAAGTTGTCGTTGAAATTTGAGTAGAATAAAGTAAAATGATAAAGACCACATATTTCTTGCTAAAAAAAGGAAACATGACATTCATTTTGGGACAATCCAAAAAGGAAAGTAGGATAACCAAAGTGGGACGGAGGGAGTACTACGTAACAATGAAAAAACTAATAAAATAAGGATAACAACACCAATGAAATGAGAAAATAACCCCAACATGGCAACATGTATACGAAAGCAAAACATTTTACTGATCAATGTATCCGAACCATCTATAGTGGAAATGGAAGATAAAAGAAGGTATTACAATTTACAACAGGAGTAACAATAAAAGTCTCGTAACAATAAAAGTCTCATAGTTCATTATTCCATTTGCGTTTATGAAGGGAGATCACATAGACATAGAATAATTTGTTTTCAGTTAAAAGTCTTTTCTTTTCATTTGGAAAGTGAATAGTTTGCCATTGATATGTTATGTATACATTTATTTATGGTGTCTAAGTGGTATTTACATTGTGATGTTCATATACTAATTGCTATACAAAATTCCTATGGTGCTTACACATGACATTTCGGTTGTTCTTCCGTAGATGTAGCCACATGTCAAATTCCTAATAAAGAGTTTTGCCACATGTCAACTATTCTACGTGGGGTTGAGCTAAGGGTTTGCTTTATTATATTA
The DNA here is from genome assembly GCA_945859915.1 of Cuscuta epithymum. NCBI lineage: Eukaryota > Viridiplantae > Streptophyta > Magnoliopsida > Solanales > Convolvulaceae > Cuscuta > Cuscuta epithymum. The sequence goes on along the minus strand of CAMAPF010000193.1, from coordinate 1,231,503 downwards.
TATAGATATAGAATATCCATTTTTATTTAAGACATGTATGAATGTGCACAACTGAATATGTAAAGTGTAGGTTAATGTTATGTAAAGTGAATGTTGGATTTTATTCTCATTTCTCTCCCTGGACACCATTTTCACCTGAACCGTACCCAATAAGCTAATACCCTTTATAATAATTTCACACTCAATCAGTCATTTGAGACAACATATTATCAAACACTTTCATTTCAACATATTCTGTCTTTCCAGACTTTTTCAACCATTCCGGCCAATGCAGTTGTTACCAAACACGACCTTCATCTTTTCATTTATTGATTGATAGTTAATTTATCTTTCACATTTTCAATTAATAAAATTCATAGATAGTACTCTCACTAAGATTGTCTCATACCAAATTTGGTAAAAGCCGTGGTTCTAAATTATTCTTACTTAATCCATTAAATATCAACCACATAAACTTGTTTTTTTAAATAATTGTGTCACTAATCTTGTCCCAATGTTAGTGACACAGAGGTAGTATCAGCTAAGCCAATCATTTAGGGCTTGTGTGGCTCGCTGCCAGCGTATATCTCTGTGATGTCTTGAGTTGGATTCGAGGTCTGGCCTTATTTTTTAAAGAGAAAAGAGGGAAATAAGCCCTCCAACTATTTGCAATTCTGCAATCAGGTCCCTTAACTCATTGGAAATGATGCAATCAGATCCTTTTTTACCTGTTGGTGGGGGATAAAAAGATGAAATGTTACCGGCGCCAGCAGGTAAAAAGGACCCAATTGCATCATTTCAATGAGTTGAGGGGTGTATCTGCAATTCTTCAAGTTCAGGGGCTTGATTGCAGAATTGCAAATAGTTCGAGGGCTTATTTGCCCCTTTTCTCTTTTTTAAACTATTGATATGTAGTACGATTTTCCTCTTCACTTACACCCTTTCAAACCAACTTTGTCTCACATCGGAATTAGATGATTATTCTTCAGCAATGTTTTTTTGTGTATAATCTTCTAATAGACATGAATATATGTTAGAAATATTTTGATTGTGTCCAATCATATTATATGTCTTTGTATTTATGTATTTATGTATTTATTGTAATAGTTAATTAGGTCGGACCAGCATTATGTTAAGGCTCGTTCCTCTGCTGTGTACGCTTAATGCAACGGTCTCAACTCTGAGACCTAGATGTGTGACCCTAAGAGTCGTAGCCAGCCATTACACTGTACGAGAATTGAGAGAGTCGTTGTTTGTATTGAATATGTTGTTCATCAACAAAACATCAATTTGGTATACAATACATTGATTCTTCCTCTCATTCTTCTCTGTCTGTTTTTAATTATGTGATTGTTGGACGGTTGGGACCAAACAATTTCTATCAGAGCCGATGCGTGAAACCGATCGAATTAGTCTATTTGCATTTTTCAAAACCTACATTAACGAAGAACACCTGCTATGCAAACATCCCTTCTAGAGATTGAATCAGCGATATTCCATGACTTTTGGGAGATTAGGATCAAAATTATGTTACTGCAACCCTATTGTTAGTGATACAACTTGAAGTTTGGATACTTTAGTTCGTACTGTAAATGTGTATACCGTAAAGTTATTTTTCACACTGCAAAACTCATATCGTGAACTCTTTACCGTAAACTTGAGCTTATATTGCAAAGTTATTGTTTGCGATACATCGAAGCTTGCAATGCGTAGTTTACGATACCGTTCATAACACAAACTTACTCTTCATGTCGAAAACCTTCATGCCATAAAGTCATATTCACAGCACATACTATAAAGTTACTATTCATACCATAACATAAACCTGTGTAGCGTAAACCTACTCCTCATATACCGCAGACCCCCCATACCCTAAATCTTTATCGCATACCTAAACCTATACCGCAAACCACAATCTATGTTGTAAACTTTGCAAACGTCTTCACCGTTTTAGACATAACTTTTGACTCTGTGATCCGATTGAGGCTGTTGAGCACTTTTTGGAAATGGGGGGACGAGATCTACATGAATCGCTGTGTGGAACCTGTGACCAAGACTCACGCGCCCTGATTCAAGCATGTTGACAAAGCTTACTTCTGTTTTCCGAAAACCATTATCATTCATTCGAGGTCAAAACCATTATCATTCATTTCCAAAGGCAAACTAAAGGTCAAAGCTGGTCATCAAAGCTATATTCCCAGGTCTAGAATTTTGTAGATACTTCAGCCAACCTCATGTCAACCATTCATATCCAATAATCAACAATGCCTCTAGCTTTAGCTCATCATCGCTTTGTGATTATCAAGCACTGAATTTTCAAATGATGAGTTCGAGGTAACTTCTTCTAATTCGAATTTCATTGACCAAATACATCCTTTACAGGATAAAATCTCTTCCTTGAGCAAAGAATGCAAATTTTTTAAGGAATTAGAAACTCGCTTAACCAATAATGAAAGTGTCTTGAGAAAACACTTAGATGACCAAACTAGACTTGTGGTTTGTTTAACAAACATACAAGATGAGAACATTAACCTTAAATTTAATGTATAAAACTTAGAAGCACAAGTGTGCGACTTGACTATGTAATTGAAAGGGAAAAGTACAGAAAATGTACTTGTGGTTGGATCCGTTTTTAAAAAGGATCATGTGTTTCATTCTCTATCAAAGTGGTTCATGTGTTTGAATTCCGTTATCACAAGAGGGTCACGCCGTTAAAAACGTCTGAAAAGGCCGTTAAAAGTAACTCCAATTTTCAAAAGTGTCCGGAAAATTAAAAGAAAGATACCGAAAGGTGCGCCTCTTCAAGATGACCTCCAAACCACCTTCCACTTTGGATCTTTCAGATATGTTTGAATTATCTTTTAAAAATGATTTTGCTAATATCACTTTTCCGGTGGACTTCCCGGCGACAAGAGTGGCTAAAAATTAAACAAAAAAGAAAGATGGCCTAGCGGTCGTCTTATTGAAACGCCCCTTCCGGTATTTTTCTTTTAATTTTCGGGCACTTTTAAAAATTGGAGTTACTTTTAACGATCTTTTTTAGAGGTTTTTAATTGTGTGACCTTTTTGTGATAACGGAATTCAAACACATGAACCACTTTGATAAAGCATGAAACACATGACCCTATCTGAAAACGGGTTCAACCACAAGTACTTTTTCTGTACTTTTCCCTAATTGAAATCTTATGAATTTGAATGTATTACCACAACAACCTCTTTTGAATACCTTCAAAATGAACGTTGTACATTATTTTTCAAAATGTAAGAGTTGGAGGACTTACTTACTTAACGAGGTCAACAACCTTTAAGAGTCTGTCTGGATATAGGTAAACCTTTAAGAATGAAACTCAAGGTTGGTAAAGATGATAAAGAATGGTTTTGGGTAGATTTGAAGCATGAGAAACTCCCAAACTTTTTATCTATTTGTGGACTATTGGTCATGTTGATCGAATTTGTCCCTTGGAGTATAAAAAGGAGAAGGCTGAGTTTATTAAACCAAATGGTCCATGGCTTAGGGCAGTGGTGATAGAGGTAAAGTCACGGGGGAAAGCAAGTGGTTAGTTAAGGATGGAATTCATGTTGGTCGAAGGGAGCAAAAGGGATAGGGGGTAGGAGGGGCATACTCAGAAGACATGGATGGATGACGGAATTCAAGAGTGGAACTCAGTGATGGTCATTGTGCAGGGAGAGCCTGGGTGATGAGACAGATGTTGGTAGAGTAGGGGAGCTGAAGAGGAGGTAGGGGTGCGCACAGTTCATTAATCTGATCGAATCAAACCGATATCAAAAATTTCGCTACGTACCAAATACCAAACCGAATTTCGATTCAATAACCGACATGTATAATTTTGAAAAATCGTTAATCGGTTCGGTATATGCAAAAATATTTTGGTTTTCAATATGTACCAAAATAAATAAAATAATAAATATTAAGTACGTAATATATTTATATATTTTGGCCCGGAATATATAAATATTGGTATATTTATATATATTTCGGTATGTAATATATATTCATATATAATATATTTAATTATTTATATTTAATATAATACATTTAAATATAATATATTTAAATATTTATATTTAAACATTGAATGCTTATTTGGTATTTCAGGTTTACATATTACCAATCTAAACATTTTTTCGGTTTTTACCGAACCAACCCGATTTAATTTGGTTCGGTATCCGGTACGGGAATGTGCATAACCAATTATTTTTGTAAACCGGTAAACCGAAAATTTGGTTCGGTTTTGTCGGTATTATTACTGAATGAACACCCCAAAGAGGAGGCGTCTTTTGCAAATTCATGAGCAAGAAAAATTTGTTTGCTATGACCATGATGGTGGACGAGACAAAAATGTGGAAGGGTTGGTCTGGATTTCTAGGCTCGCCTAGTAGCTCTTATGAAAGTTATTTTAATTTCCCAGTTTTTGTTTTACGTTTTAGATTTAAGGTCTTTTGCTGGTGCTTTTACTCGAAGTTTTTTGCTTGGTTAGACTCTTTGTTTGTCTTTGTTTTTGTGAAGGGTCAAGTTCATGATAGGAAAAGTGACAAAAATACCGGACCGACCATAGTTGGCTTAAAATTGACTGGGCGTGGATTAACGAGTCACATTGCTCCTTTGTGGGTGGTGGACTCTAAGTGTAATCCAAGGGCGTATGATCAAGCTATTTTTTAGTCTTGTTGGGTAGTGTCTATTTTTTGTTTTTTATATTACTTGTTGGGATTTTGATATTATAATATAGGGGGAATTTGACTTTGCACCCTATTTTGAAAAAAACTTTGATTTTGCACCCAACACACGACATTTTGTGAAGAAAAATTAATGAATGGGAGGTGCAAGTGCAAAGTCAAAGGATTTGTAAGTGAATTGGGATGCGAATTCAATTCAAATGTTTTTAAAAATGGGATCCAAAGTTCAATATCACCCAAAAACTGGGATGCAAAGTCAAATTATCTCTATAATATAAGTATATTCCTCTAAAAGAAACTATGTCACGCCCCAGTTCGCATCTAAGCGCGTGTACAAACTCAGCACAATCAAGTGGTGTCATCCGCAAGTCAACCTCACTCGATCATACAAGGCGTCCATTAACATAGTTCATACCATACTCATAACTAATCATGCATGACAACATCACATATAAATCAATGAATAACGGAAATATTTAGTAGTAATTTATGGGCCACATCCGGCCAAAACATGGGCTCGCAAGCCCAAAACAGTTTATAGTAATTCTAATATCCATGAGCAAGCGTTTGTAGTTTTAAAGAAATAAGGAAGCACGAATCACGTCTTCCTTGAGTTGACTTCACCCGTACGAAGGTGCAAGTAGCAATCTCTAACATCAACCTGCAAAATGGTATGGCCCCCAGAGGAGTCTGTACAACTTGTACTAGTGAGAAGCAGACTAAATTTAGGCTCTATTTGCAAATACAACTAAAAAGATGTTTTCAAATGACAACTTTTACTTAAATGAATTACTTAAAAGTTAAAAACTAGAATTTGCTTTTTACTTTTTCTTACACAAAAACACTTATTTTATCAAACACCACCAACTTTTACTTTTCAAAATCACTTTTTTCTCAAACATTACCAACTTTTACTATTAATCACTTTTTTACCAAATCATTTAAAAATGTTATAAGCCTTAGAATAACTCAGGTTTAAGACCCATTTGTAGTTCGCTAGTTCAACCAGGAAGAACTGGGTGATTTACCAAAATACGGGAATCCTCAACATGCCTTGCCAAATTACGGGGTTTCCAAAAAAGTGGGAGTCGGAATTGGCTCTTCCGACTCGAGATAGGGATCTAAAAAAGAAAAGGTGGGCTAGTGGTCGGATACACCAATTCCAACAAGGTGTATATTTTATTTTTTTAAATTCATTTTTATTTGTAATGAAGTGATTTGAAAAAAGGGGGCTGAAAAAAGTTCGGATTTTTTAATAAAATGCTTTAAATTCCGAATTGGCACCATCCCTTTGAATGATTTTTTTTAATTAAAAAAAATCAGTTATTTGGAATTGAAGTAATACATACCGTGCAATTTATTTAAAATGAATAAATAAAAAACATTGATTACTTTATTTTATTTTTTAATTCATCCCCATTGCTAAACACAAGTTACCCTGCAAGTAATCTAGATGCACAGTCTAGACGCAACATATACCAAGTTCTTATATTTTGGCAATTTTCCGCAAATTAATCTAATTTCGGAAAATCCCTCACCTCTAACACGATTTAGAACAGTCTCAACGTGTATATTTATGTGATTAAATTTCATCATCTTTTTGCAATGTAGAGCCATTCCAATGAACCATTATAATGGTGAAAACATAATCGTCAAACTCAATACTTTATTGCTAACTATAACCACGAAAAGTCAACACGTGTGTCATTAAAGGTCTAAAACAACTCACACTTGCATTTGAATGAGTGTGATATGCTGCTAGGGGTGAGCAAATAACCGACAAAACCGAAAACTGATACCCGAACCGACCGAAAAAGTCGGTTATCGATCGGTCATCGAATCGGTTATTACATATTAAAAGAAGTCGGTTACTCGGTTATTCGGTTAACGGTCGGTTATTTTAGTCAGTTATCGGTCGGTTAACCGAAAACCGGAGTATTGTCTACTCCGTCTAAACGTTTGCATATACTTCATGTATGCTATGATGTTTCACTTAATAACATATCATAATTACTCTAAGAAATAATGTCAAATATATGAACAAATTGAATATTGTGGATACAAATATGTCTTTTCTTACTTTAATGACTATAATTGTAATTTGAATGTGCATGATTGTAAATGAATGGTATACTCATGTTAACTTTAGTCTCCTTAAAAAAAATTTTAGTCATATTTAAGTTTACTTTAGTATTAGTATGTAGTACGATAGTAATATTTAAAGAAATCCCTCATATTTTAATAAATTTCATGTGTTTAGTATTTAGTGCTTGACCCAAAAAAGATAAAATGAAACTCATGCACAAGAAAAGTTACCAGCAGCGTAAAAAAAACTAATTTTATTATGAGATAATTCAATTCATCTTATTTATTTCATGAATGGAGAAAAAGCATTTTATATTATATATGATCAATTATTTCATTCATTTTTGTTTTGTAGTGTAAATATCAATTATTTTCATCCATTTTTGTATAAAATGTTTTTTTCTAATATGTTTATTTAAAGCATTCAAATTTCTGAGAAAAATATGCTTAAAAATTTTATGTGGTCGGTTATTGTCGGTTCGGTTACCGACCGAAACCGAACTACGTTTTTCGGTCGGTTATTGTGATGTTATCGGTCGGCTTTCGGTCGGTTATTAGAGTGAAAAAACATGGTGGGTTTATTTTTATTTTTGGGTGAGGTCTAGCCCCCCCCCCCCCCCAATTTTATGCTTTTGTACTCTTCCGAATTATTAATAAAATAACGGCAGATGACCCCCGACATTTGCCCCACTTATTTTGGTGGTTTGCCATTCCGGGGTAAAAAAAAACATGGTCGGTTCGGTTATCGGTCTGTTATTTAACCGACCGACCGAATGCTCACCCCTATATGCTGTAACCAATACTTGTATTCCTAGAGACACATGCGTTTCCTGAAAGACTTTGCCTTTTTTAAACACCTAATTTAAAATTATCCTTGATTGTTACTGATTTTTAAAAAGGAGGGGGGGGGGGGCATTAAGTATATTGTAACCAGTAATACTAATTTTTTTTACCCGAAGCGGGGACGTTTGCCCCCTCATGTCCCTCCCTAGCTCCTCACTGATAACAACAGTATTACGCTCACTAGACATTTCTATATAGTATATACTACTTTCGTTTTTAAATAAATGCAACATGTTGAATTTTAGACTATTCACATGTTATACTTTGACTACGTTTTATTTATTAATGTATTAATATTTTTTATGAAAAATAATATTTTTAAATTTGTCTCATTGTAAATTTTCAAAATCTAATTTTAATTTTTTTTTACTAATACAAAATTATATATATTAATGGTCAAAGTTGTGTCTCGACAAGTATGAAACATTGACAGTTGCATTTATTTAAGAAAGGAACAAGTATTAAATATATTAAGAGAGGAAGATTTTTTTTGTATTAAAAAATTGACAATGAGAATGAGTTTTATAGGATATATTAAGGGATTAGGTTATCAATATTACTAATTAAAAGTGTTTAGACAAATATAAGACCTCTTTCAATTTTTTCCAATAAAGAGACCATCCGCATGATCTCTTAGGAATTTTAGAATGGAATTATCAAATATGTCCCTCCCTTATACTCCGTATAAATTAATACGATCGTACTCCGTATGGAGTAATCATGTGCCCACGTTTCACTTTATCGTATCTCAATATCCCAGGCCACAAAAAATTGACATTTAAATACTTTTTTCCTTTTTCCAATTAATTTTATTTCGTGACAACTTATAATTAACTGAACTTGTAATTTCTAAATAATTACGGTTACACGTCTTACCAATAGCAATTACCTGCCAGTAGTTACAATTCTCCGCCCGACTAATTACACTTATCACCCGCTCAAATATAGTTACGTGCTACCAGTTACAGTTACGTAAATCGCCAATTACAATTATTCGATTTGTCAGTTATAGTTGTATGACCCGTTAATTACAATTACGCGATTCACCAGTTACAATTACTCAGTTACCCGACCCACATGTTACAATTACCTTGTTCGCCCGCCAGTTACAGTTACATGATCCGCTAGTTACACTTATCCGGTTCACAGGTTACAGTTACATCACCCGCCAGTTACAATTACCCGATTCCCAATTACAATTACTCACTTACCCGACCCACATGTTACAGTTACTTGATTCGCCCGCCAGTTACAATTACATGACCCGCCAGTTACAATTATCCGGCTCACTGGTTACAGTTACATCACCCGCCAGTTACAATTACCGATTCACCAGATACAACAATTACATGACCCGTCAGTTACAATTACACTATTCGCCAGTTAGCGTTACTCACTTACCCGACTCACGTGTTACAGATACCCGAGCCGCCAGTTTCAATTTGATCGGTATTAGTTATCCAATTTGATCCATGATAGTTGGTGGGCTTCAACCATTTAGAATTACCCGGGTCTGAATCTTATAATGATTATCACCTGCCACCACCTCCGGCGACTGACACCCCCATCACCGTCAGCGACAACTACCACCGGCGCACCACCACCAAACCCCAGCCCCCTCCCTTAAGTCACCCCAGCCCCTGCCTTTCCAGCCCTTGCCCGACCCCCACACCTGCCTCACCTCAGCCTATACCTCCCCTGCCATTGTCAATCAGTCCAGCCTCCTCGCAATAATTGCACCTCTTCGCCCACCACCGGCCAACCAGTCCACCGCCGCCGCAATAATTGCACCTCTTCACCCACCACAGACCAACCAGCCCACCGCCGTCCAACCCTAACCATCCCTAGCCGTCCAGATTAGATCTTGAATCAACAATCGGAGATCGAGAAGAAGAAAAGAAGAAGATGATGAATAAGACAACGAAGAATAACCTAGACGGAAACGGTGGTGCAACTGGATAACGATGGCGGCGCAGATGGACATAGGCGGTGCAACGAGATAACGATGGCCGCGCAGGTGGACCGAGATAAGGCTGGCGGCAAAGGTGGACAAAGGCGGCAAAGGTGGAACAGAAGTCTGGGGTGAGGCCGTGAGGGACGAGTGCAGAGGATTGGAGAGTGGAGAAGGGATGCTTCGAAGTTCGAATGCATCTGAGCGAGTAGGTGACGGAAGGATTGGTTGGCTAAAAGGGTTTAGGGGCATTTAAGTCAGCTTGATACAATTTTAGTCTCTTTTTAGTCCAAACAAAATACCGTTCTATTTATGTCCTTTCAAAAGCTGGTTGTTGTATTTTTGTCATTATTTCATATATTAATTGTTTTTGGCTTTTACTCTAGTTGGAAGTGCCAATTCCTGTTCACCCAGAATGGAAGGAAAAGTCGCTGTGTACACTCCCGGTTACACACCGGTGTACACAGCATAAAAAGCCCACCCACCCTTTTTCTAACTATCTCACCCCACCCTCCTTCTAAACTAACCCGTCCCACTCCCCTTCTCCTCCCATGCGCCCTTCTCTTTCCCGTCACCCCACAAAAAAAAACCGCTACCCACTCCCTCTTCTTCTCCATTCACCCGTACCCTTCTCCCTCTTCTTCTCCGTTCGTCCGTCGAAGTTGACACCTACGAAACCCAAGAACCCAACAACGCTCTCTGTTCTCCGTTCGCAAGTCACGAAACCCGCCGTCCCGCGCAACAGTTGAATCGACGAAATCCATCCAACCGTCGTCCGCTTCACTCCGCTCAACTGGTACGGCGGCGACTGAATTCGAAGGGCTAATCTGAAATTTTAAAGTGGAAGGCTTCAATGGTCATCCATGGCTAATGAACGAAGGACATGGTGCGCACATCATTGTAGTTCAGAGGTAAAGATCTGCAAAACCAACTTCTTTTGTAGTTCTTAATACTTTGTAGTTCCCTTTTTTTTGTAATTTTTTAAATTTCTGCATTTTGAGATGGGTTTTGTGAGATGTCGATATAGTGTGTTGTTATGTGTTTGTGGATTTAGAGTTCCCTGTTTTTTGCATTTCGTATGTCCTTCATAGAGCTCCAGTGGATTTCCCTGTTCTATGTATTTTGAGATGTCTGTAAAGTGTGTTCTTATGTGTTTGTGCATTGTAGAATTCTGTTTATGGGTTTCCTGAGATGTCTGTGTAATATGTTGTTATATTTTTGTGGATTTAGAGTTGTCTTTATGTCCTTTATGAGATGTCTGTGTGGCTATGATGCTTGCCTTTATGTTTATAGTATTTCGATTTGAGAAGTCTGTATCCTGTGTTCTAAAATGTGTGTGCATTGTAGACTTGTCTATTTGCTGTTCCTGAGATGTCTGTGTACTTTGTTTTTATATGTTTGTTCATTGTGTAGTTGTCTATATAGTTTTCCTGAGATGTCTGTGTAGTGTTCTAGCATATGTTTGCGCATTTTTTAATTGTCTATAAGGATTTGTTGAGATGTGTGTGTACACTGTTCTTATACGTTTGCGGCTAGCAGAGTTGTCTTTATGGTTTTGCTGAGATGTCTGTGTAGTGTGTTAATATATGTTTGTTTATTGTGTAGTTGTCTATTTAGTTTTCCTGAGATGTTTGTGTACTTTGTTTTTATACGTTGTGCATTTTTGAGTTGTCTATATGGTTTTCATGAGGTGTCTGATGTCTGTCAGCATTGGTTGTGTGCAATTTTTTAGGATGGAATTGCAAAGATACAATTCTCTGCTCAACTGATTCAAAACAATTGCTATTAAATTTTTATTTGTCTGATCAGTATTTTGAGGTTAGGCCTAATGTGTAAATGATCTTGGTTTGTACTTGCTTAGTTGAACAAAAATATCATTATGAGTTTAACTCGATCGTTGGACCTCTTTATTAATAGAATGTTTTGTTGTATTGTTTCAAGATGCAGATTATCGTCAGGTTTTGAATTCCAATTATGACAAAACCTATACACGGATAAAGAAAGGTTTATGGATGTTTGATGTGCTCCAATGCAAGAATGAGAGGATGAAGGAACACGATAAATTGATAACTAAATATTTAATTTAATACTTGTAATTAATAGTTTCTGAAGTTAATGTTATTGTTTGTAGAATGTAATTGTACTTAGATTTGCTTGATTTTCAATGATGTATCATATACGTTATGAAAATTGATATGTCTTTGGTGTTATTGGATTTCAAACGTAAGTGTAATAGAATTTGTTGTGGAATATAATAGTTGTTTGACAAAAAATCCTTTTTATTCATTTGGGAAAATGACATTTACATGGACAATTCACCTTAAAATTGTGTAACTCGAAATTTTTTATTCATGTCGCACACAATTCACCTTAAAATTTATATAGCAATTGTCTGTACATAGACAAAACTTGTATAAACATTATCAACTTTCATTCCAACTACACTTTCATTCCAACATGCAGAATAATCAAATCCATCACATTACAGTCAATTATTTTGCATAATACAGACAGAATTATACAGAAAAAATGCAGACAAAATGCAGAATAATACAGACACTTAGTTTTTACTAATCAAATATATGAATCAAATGATAGTACTCCACAATAATACAGACACTTAGTGTTTACTAATCAAATATATGAATCAAATGATAGTACTCCACAACAATTATCATAAAATGTTGCAATAAATGCTTGCCGAAGTACAACCAAAATGCATATCAATGTGTACTACTAGCTACACAGACAACCGCAAAATATACAGACATTCCTGTACGTATGCCACAGACAAAAACATATTGGAAGCACATTGTAGAATTATTGTACAACATGGCTCGGCCATTATTGTACAAAATACTACATCTAACCACCAGTATGTCAAAAAATACATCTACCCCCAATGTGTTTTTAATTATTACATATACAAAAATAATTGTTTTACAACATCGATCTTGCCATCATTGTTCATCATTGTACAGACATTTAGCTTGATTGTCTTTCATCTTCCATAGGCGTTTAGCATACTCACGCCTCTTATCTTTCATCGATCTTGCAAGGTTAGACATTCACTAAGCAGTTCTAAGGCATCTTCGTAGTCAGAGTGCACAGAGTATTGTGCGGGAAAGTAGTCTTTGATGGGAATCTTCAATTCCATCCTGCAAATACAGACATTTGTCAGAAATACAGACATCTATGAAAACTATATAGACAACTCTGCAATCGGCAAATGCTTATAGACAAGTAAAAAATGAAAATACATATGCAATAACACACTACACAGTCATCTATGAAAACCATAAAGACAACTCTGCAATGCACAAACGTATCAAAACAAACAACACAGACATCTCAGGGGACATATATACACAACTCTACAATCCGCAATTGCTTATAGACAAGTACAAAATGAAAAAAAAACATATGCAATAACACAATACACAGACATCTATGAAAACCATAAAGACAACTCTGCAATGCACAAACGTATCAAAACAAACAACACAGACATCTCAGGAAAACCATATGGGTTTTGAACAACATTTTACAGATGGCTTTTAAAAAGTAAAAACGTACAGACAAGCATCACACCCACACAGACATCTCATACAAGCCATAAAGACAACTCTAAATCCGCAAACATATAGCAAAACACTAAACAGACATTTCAGGGGAAACCCACAAAAAGAACTCTGCAATGCACAAACATATAAGAACACAGTTTACAGACATCTTAGAATACACAAAACAACACACTACACCGACATATCAGAAAACTCATCTCAGAAAAAACACAACAATGAAGATGGTTATGAAGATCTTTACCTCTGAGCCAATTGAGTCAATGATGTGCGCACCATATCCTTCGAAATCGAAGCCTTGCACTTAAAATTTTAGATGAATTTCAACCTCGCCCTTCGAAATCAGTAACCGCCGTACGTACGAGTTCAGTGGAGTGAAGCGGACGACGGCCGGGGGGGTTTCGTGACCTGCGAACGGAGAAGAAGAGGGAGAAGGGTGTCAACTTCGTCGTAGGTGTCAAATTCGACGGACGAACGGAGAAGAAGAGTGAGAAGGGTACAGATGAATGGAGAAAGGGAAGGAGAAGGAGAAGTGGAGCGGGTTAGCTCAGAAGGAGGGTGGGGTGGGTTAATTAGAAAAAGGGGTGGAGGTGGGGCTTTTTGTGCTGTGTACACCGGTGTGTAAACCGGGGTGTACACACCGGTGTGTCAAAATGGGTGTAAAATAGGGGCATTTAAGTCAGCTTGATACAATTTTAGTCTCTTTTTAGTCCAAACAAAATACCGTTCTATTTATGTCCTTTCAAAAGCTGGTTGTTGTATTTTTGTCATTATTTCATATATTAATTGTTTTTGGCTTTTACTCTAGTTGGAAGTGCCAATTCCTGTTCACCCAGAATGGAATCCGTTTTTTGTTTTGGAATTTACTTTATTGTCGCCAGCCATAATTAAAAGAAAAAAATTGGTGCTCAACCTTGTCGGAATTGCCGAATCGCTAGTTCTGCTAAGACTTTGCAGATTAGTTGAAGAAGATGGGGAAGAAGATACAGAAGCATTGTTTGGAGGATTTCAGAACCTTGATGATTCAAATGAAGAATCGAGAGAAGGATATTAGGCTCAAAAGAAGGTTACTATGGAATATATTACTAACCTGCTTTTTCGTTTTATATTTCATGGATTCCAACATGAAGATATGTTCATCTTTTCTTCTCAGGTGGTTATCGGGTATAATTTTATCACGATCAGAGATGAGTCGACTAGAGTTGCTTCTTCCACCCCACGACAAGTACTAATTGCTATTTTCTGTTTATATTCTTTGTTATGCATTCTGTTTTCCTTTCAACTATGTTCTTGGAGAGTGTCCTTGGAGAGTAATGCGCTATGCAGGCAAGGGCTTAGAGACTAGTCTATAAGCCTAGCCTAGGCAAGGATTAACCAGGGGCTAAGGCTAAGCTAGACCTAGAAAGTACTCGGTGTGTGTATGTGTATATTTATTTATTTACTTGTGTGTGTAGTACGTTCTTCTAAAGTGATTATAACTAGTTTTCAAAATGGGTGATGCAATTGCTAGACTCAAAATTAAATTTCTAAGTCTTCAGTACATCACAATAAAATGGCAAACTCTCTTTACATAAACATTATATACATAATACGGAATATGGCTCTGGAATTTGGATCAAATAAAAAAAAGTCTTAACGTGTAAAATGAGAATTAATGTCAGCCGTCCAAAGTATCGATCTGATGCACAATAACCCCTATCTGATGCACTTTCGAATAGGCTTTATTTGATGCACTTTTTGGCATTTTACACGTTAAGATGTCTTCTCATTTGAACTCATCCCTATGGCTCTGAGCCTCTAATTTATGAACGTTATCTATTCTAATACACATCAATAACCACAACTGTTCAAGACTTCAAGTTATATTTTCCTAGACCTTAAATATAGAGTATGACTCCAATTAAAAGTCACTTGTCATGTGCACCAAGTTGCACACTTATGTTTTTGAAATTTTCATCCTATAAATACTAAGATGACATGCTGAGCTGACGTAATTTATGGTCATGGAAACTTTTTCTTTTATATACACACATACTATTGATGTGCACGTTTTTAATACTTAAGTTGAAATTTTAATATTCTAGTACTGTATATGCTAAAATTAGTGGTATGAAGATCATTACATAATAATAAATACTCCCTCCGTTTCGCAATCAAAGTCACACTTTCCTTTTTTGGATGTTTAAAAAACGAAGTCACACTTCCCTTATTTCTTTATTTTGCAAAGAAATCTACATCAAAACAGTGCCAAAAGTGTCAAAACAGTGTGTAAACAGTATTCTCTACAGTGAAGTCAATTTATTTCCTTGATCCTAGAGAAGTCAAACCGTGACTTTGATTGTGAAACAGAGGGAGTATAATTTAAGAAAAAAGTTAACAGTTAAAAACAATAATTACTCTATAATTGGTACAGAGTAATTATTACTCTATATCAATAGTAAAAAATAATAATTACTCTATACTTGGTATAAATGACATCTTGTTTTTTATAATTATTATCAAAATTGTTTTATCCTATAAGTTTTGAACAAATCACTAGACAAAAATTACGCTACTGCTCACAATGAAGTACAGATTTATTGTTAAAATTATTTAGATATGATGCAAAATAGATCGGAGTGGTGGGTTCAGTAACCATCCTTGATCATGTTTCACAAATAAGAACCCAAAAAATATGTTAGTTGAAGCCCAGGCCACCAAACCACCAGGTAGAAGGAAAACCTCTCAACCCACCCAAGACATTTGCCTCTTGAAAACTGTGCTTTGATCCTTTTTTAAAATGGGCATCCTTTTTGTATGGGGGGGGGGCAGAAAATGGAATAGTTGAAAGGTATATCATATTTGCTTTAACAGACCAGGAATTGATAATTTTACCCAATATATGCTACATATCTTAATGCAATGATGCATATCTATAACAAGGGAAGGAAAAAATCATTTTAATAAGTGAGAAAAGAGGAGCTTGGATGAGTGATGAGTCTATCGCTACTTCACTTCCCCCACTTCCTTTTGCCTTCCTATCTCCTATCAGAAAATTGATAAATAATAATAGAAGCATTACCTGAGGGTGTTGCCAAATGGAGTGTTAATCTAGAACAGCCTTCTTGGTTCTGTATCACATTGTGTCATTATTCTACGCATGAGGGGCACATTTCTCTGACTTGCTATTAACCAAGTGTTCCTTTATTTTTTCCCCAATGTTATGTATTATTCATGTAATTGAGATATGTGTAATTAATTATAAATGTTGCAAGTTGGTGGGATTGCAAATTTGTAGTTGGTTTCTCAGTACTATTTGTAACTCAATCGAGCGAAGTCACCTGTAATTTTAATTCAAGCCTTGGTTTTTTTGCATGTAGGTTTGTACCCGAATCAGTGCTTAGAGAAGATGATGTAAGGTTTTCATAATTTGGTATTTTTCTTTGCACAGAGCTAATGTAATTGTCTGGCCAATTTCAATATTTTCATTGTATTGATGTTTCTGCATACATCAGCAAATTACTTTTTAATTGTCTGGCAAATTTCTTTCTTCATATACAGAAATTTCTATCTGATGCTTCTTTTGTTTGGTTGCAGTTAAGTTATGAGAGCATCAAAACATTTGTTGAAGAGACACTCGGAATGCATAAAGAGACTGAAAGAAAAAATTATGTGGCTGAAGAAGAAATACGACTCTTTGACTCACCTGATAAGGATATAATAAAGTATAGCATCTCCTTGCTAGATGAAATGACCAACAAAGGGCTATTCTCTCTTACTGAGATCTTGACAAATGGCTCTGTTAACTTCCTGAAAACAAAAAAGAAGATGAAAAATATAATCCAAGAGTTTCTACCCAAACTTTTTGAATCTCGTGATGACCAAAGCCAAATCAAATTGAAGCAAATCAAACAACTCCTTACAGATCCTCAATATTTTTTGTCGAATGAACCGGCTCTTTCAAATCCAACCCAATCATTCTGTACTGCTATTATCGACGTCCTTTCTAGGCTTGAGGAGCTCTCTCTTTTCACACTAGGTGCAATGTTACGAAATCTCAGAGAGGTCAAGGGATACACTCCAAAATCACAACATAAAAGGCCTGGCAGGACTCTTGAGAGCTTGATGAAACAAATAAGGTTAAAATCAACAGAATTGTTGCAAAAATTTGGGGATAGAGATGAACCACCAAGACCCTTGGCAAAAGCTTTATCAGTTGCATACTTGATGTTAAAACCAGAACTGAGAAATTTGTTCTCTTATGTTTCACCTGATATAGAGAAGCTACAAACTGATATTATGAGTGCTATTCAATTGGTCAAAGCTAAAAGGAAACTGAGTCGCATACAATTGAAAAAAATGCGTACTTATGCTCGACCCAGAGTTTAAAGAAAAAGCATCAGGAAAAAGTTTTTCTGCGCGTACCACACTGAAGAATTTGTTGACTGAATATCTTTTAGAGTGCTGCAATATGGATTCTATACCAGAACGTTTGCTAGAAACAGTTAGATTTATTATTGATATATCTGAGAAGAAAAGCGCATCCTGTACTGGCAAAACTAGTGGGCGGGCGACTGGAACCCTGGCCTGGTCTCATCCCAAAGGTGGTAATAAACATTTTTCTTTGTGCAATATTTTTTCTATAAAATTGTATTTAAACAGATTGCTTATTCTGCTCACCCAAAATTTGCATATTTAGGAGCCTTGTCTACGCCAATGCCAACCTGCAGAACGTTTTCAGCCGAGGAGATACAGGAAGAAGTACACCTGTTGCTGAATTTGAGTGCTCAGGCTAAGCAAATAGTGTGGGATTTTCTTCCAGAAAACATATTTGACAAAGATTTTGCTGATGCATACATAGATGATGATTATGTTGAAGATTGTTGCTATGATGAAGCAGGAGGCGGCTCTGAGGTTCAAGACTTCATCTCAGGTCATATTAGATATTATAGTAATAACAACACTGATGATATAAATTGCCAATCAGAAAGTGTTGGTGAGACCATCCCGGTTGATGATTCCAAATCTCCAGTCTCTTCAAGTCCTGCTGAAATGTTGTCCCCACTTCTTTTTTCCCCTAACAAAAATATTAGCCTCCAACAGGATTGTGGAAATGGGGATGAAGCTCATTCTCATAATTCAAGGTTATTAAGCGCTCATGGACTTTCCAAAATTTCATCTTGCGATGGAAGGTCAGAAAAATATGATGATGATGGATTGGAAGAATCAAAAGCACATCTGGGATTCATGCGAAAGTTTCATGCATCTCCTAATTTCTTTTTAGCTGAAGCTACTGGTATAGTGTCAAAAAATGATGAGAAAAATGGGTTGGTGGAGAATGCGTACCTCATTATCCAAGAAGCATGCGATGAAACAAGCATGTTTGCTTATTCATTTGTTGGCCATGTGTTGAATGGATTGGACAAATTAGAGCCGACCCCTCATGCTAATGCATCAGGTCTAAACTACTTCATGGGTATTCTGAAATAGCATAAAATTTGATTTTCCTCTCCAGTTTGTAGACCAGACACTTATATCAAAACAATGTTTGAAATAGCATATCATGGAGTGGAATTGTTTTTGCTGATTGCGTATACCCGTTGCGCAATAAGGTGCAAGGCTTAGTTTGTTGTTGGTACAATTATATAAAAATAATATCCAAATAATCACTGGGGTGCCTTTGCATTTCTCTATTTGGAGCACTATTCTAAAAAAGTATTATCTGAATTCTACATTTTTCTTCAAGAACATGCATACTATTTTTTGTTTATTCAGGTTTCTGAGATTTGCAGACGTGTACCTATGTTGAGCTTCACATTTTTGGTTTCGAATTTTTGTTTGATTTCCTGACGTTTTTTCTCCACTGTTTCCAGATCCCACGAGGACTGTGTGTGAAGATGGTGTGGGCTCAGTTGTGATGAATGCACTTGAACTTCTAGTGCCTTCATTTCCTAGCAGGTACACAGTTTCTGCTAGTTCAGCAGTCACACCTTTTCTAGTTTTTGGCTGTAATTTTGTATGCTGCGTTAATGGATTTCACTGCTCCACGAATGTTCAAGGGAAAGTGGGGGCTTTCGAGTTTAAGATCCAATTTGTTTATTTATTAAAAGAAATACTATTGTAAGTGATATCTCTTTGACTTTATTCCTTTTGATTCTGACTGTTTCTTCGGTACATCCAAGATGAATGATACCATGAACTATGTTAAAGGACCTGAAAACTGCTCATCTGCCCATCTGGTCCATTTATCATTTAACCTGCAAAACTGGTAAAAACTGTGAAATGCGTCCACCTGTTACTAAAGTCTGGCAGTGTACTAAAGCAGGTAAAAAGAACCAGAAAACTATATTTGGGAACATTAAGTGGGTTTTGATAGGATCCTCCAGAAATTCACAACAATCCACAGAGAAATGGTAAAACAGAATCAAGAAAACAAAGAAGATTTTATTATCGATGAATCCGTAACAAGAATGGCCGAAGCCCCCAATGAGCCGAAGCCCCCCAAAGAAAGAGAATAGTTCTCGATCTCCCAAAGTCCCAAAGTCAAAGTCTACAAAACAGCCTCCTTACTATTCCCAACTTATTTCTATTTATACTAGTCTATTACACTTATTAATATTCTTGGTCTATTAGGCCCAATTCTTAACAATCTAGTAGGCCCAATTCCTAAGATAGGTAGATCCCTATCAATACCCCCTCCCTAAACATCCACCTTGCCCTCAAGGTGGGTGATAGGAAGCAGCCAAGACTTCCTCCTTTCCCTTCATCCTAGTCCCCCTTCCCTTCCAATACTTGACTGACTGCTGGATCATGAGCTTTACTACTTCTATCATCTGCCATAAATACTTTGCAGCAGAGTTACACAGGTGCCATATCATTTTATCCAAAACATTGATTTCTGCAGCTTCTGTGGAGACTAAGGTGCAGCCTGCTGCAACATAGGGGACAGCAACTTCATGCTTCTGTACACCTTCTCCTTCCATATCCTTTGATAACCACTGATAATTCAGCCATTTTCCTTCTCCCTTCTTATTTATCAGGCTCTTCATTTCCTTGTAAGCTCCCAGTTGCCTTAATAAAGAATCTCCTTGTATATGTACCTTCTGCCCATGTACCTCCCATTGGATGGTCTGATTCTGAAAGTTAACTGCCATATCTCCTAAGCCAGCTAACCATTCCATTCCCAGCATGACATCAACTCCACCCAGTTGCAGCATGTAAAAGTTCTGCAGAATTTCATTTCCTTGTACATCCACTGTCAACCCATCACACCTACCATAGTTGGGAAGAAATTCCCCATTCCCTATCTGCACTTTATTCCCTTTAATGCAATTAAAAGGTATCTTCCATTCCTCAACAATCTTCTGTGAAATGAAATTGTGAGTAGCTCCACAATCAATCAAGATATTCACCTTCTTTTCCTCAGTCATCCATTTCAGATTTCCCTTGACAGTGAATGTTCTCATGGGTGGTGTTCCTTCTTTGTTCAATACAGATAATTGCATAGTTTTAGCTTCCATATGTATTCCTTCTTCTACTTTATCCTTACTATAGTCAACATCAGCTTCCTCCCCTTCAGATAGTTCTACCAGCATCATTTTAAAATTTTTCATACTACAGATGTGACCCCGATTCCAGTTTTCACCACATTTAAAACATAACCCTTTCTTACTTCTTTCTTGCAGCTCATTCTGTGATAATCTGGGACTTGTCTTCTTAGAAACAGAACTTGATCCTTCTTCCAGCTTCTTGCTACCATCTGAGTTCTTCATCAATTGATTTGTAGATGCCAGATTATAACTACTTCGACTACCATCTCCCCATTTATGATAGCTCTGTCCACCTGATGAATTTGTTTTCAAGATCTTCTTTCCATCATCTTTACTCTTCATGATATTAGTTTCATTGTTCTTGTTTTCAATCAATGATGCTGTATCCATAACTGAAGCTAGGGTTCTGGTTGAATATAGCTTCAATTCAGCCCTTATATCGCGTTTCAACCCCTTGACGAACACTCCTCTAAGTACCTCCTCAGTCAGATGCCCTTGCGAAGCTATGGCAACTTCAAATTTATCTCTGTAATCCTCCACCGTCCCTTTTTGCTTCAAACTGAACAACGGTCCCAGAGGATCTTGCGCCATATCTGGTTGAAAACGTCTGGTCAGAGCCTTTGTAAACGACTCCCAAGTCTGACGATGTGCTTGTCCTTCCCACCATTGAAACCAGCTCAGAGCTTGGTCTTCCATGGCGACAACTGCAGTGTCAATTTTGTCCTCTTCTTCCGTTTTATTTAATCGGAAGTATCGGTTCATCCTGACTAACCAACCGAAGACATCTTTACCATTAAAGATTGGTAAATCGATTTTTCTCCCAGCCGGATACTGATGGCGATGATTACTGAGGAACTTGCGATGATTATAGGATGTAGAATGATCTGAGTTGTGATCCGACCCTTCTAAACTGTCGCTTTTCTTCGTATGTTGGTGTCGCGATGATCGATGTGATGAATTAGAATGTTGCGATCGACTCCTCGATCGATCGGAATTTTTCTTCTGCAAGTCGGCGAAACTAGCTTGCATCGCCGCCATACTCGCTGCCAGGTTCCTTTCCATATTCATCTGCATCTCCCGCATCTCACGCTGATTTCTGTCAAATTCCTCCATATTTCTTCCAATTTCAGTCAAACTCCTTTCGACGTCATTCATACGCCCTTCCATCTTTGATCGAGTATGTCTCATCCAGCGATCGCCTCGCTCTGATACCAATTGATAGGATCCTCCAGAAATTCACAACAATCCACAGAGAAATGGTAAAACAGAATCAAGAAAACAAAGAAGATTTTATTATCGATGAATCCGTAACAAGAATGGCCGAAGCCCCCAATGAGCCGAAGCCCCCCAAAGAAAGAGAATAGTTCTCGATCTCCCAAAGTCCCAAAGTCAAAGTCTACAAAACAGCCTCCTTACTATTCCCAACTTATTTCTATTTATACTAGTCTATTACACTTATTAATATTCTTGGTCTATTAGGCCCAATTCTTAACAATCTAGTAGGCCCAATTCCTAAGATAGGTAGATCCCTATCAGGTTTTCACTGCTTATTAGGTAATACAAAGTACAATTAATGGACTATTGTGTGTAAGGATGTTTTTACTTGGACTTTTTTCAGTCCCATACCAGACTTACATAGTTATAAAATACATAGAGACCAGACATTTACCAGACCAGATCAGACTTAAACAAACCAGATCAGACTAGCAAATTACAGTCCAAGTAAAAACATCCTAAATGATGTTTTTCTTGTAAATTGATATATGTATGCGTGTGTATAATATTTATGATGTTCAATTTTTTTGGTCGATAGTGACCGCCTACATGGATCTACCCGTTGTTTTCCTGCTTGGTTGGTAATTATATGGTTGAAAGTTTATGTAAAAATAACTGTTAATAATATAAGTCAAATTAATAATATAACACTGTGCTGTAATTTTCTCTAATCTCGCACACTTTTTATGCAGAGGTAAAGAGGAATTGAGAGTGTTCATGGGTCTATAGAGAGGGAGGGAGTGAATTAATCCCCCATGCAGAAGCAGCAAGTAGAGAAAAAGTTATATTCAAGTTGGTTTGTATAGGTTATAATATATTCATGAATGTATTACGGAGTATCTTTTTATTTATCATCATGTCTGATTGTGATTGATTGGCGCTAGGGATGGGACGGGTTGACCCGTCACTGTGTAGGCCCGGCCCGGTGAACCGGGACCAGGACTGAGGCCCGAACCGGCCGAACCGGGTGGTTAAACTGGCGGGCTACGGGCTTCGAAAAAGGTAGACTGGCCTGTCCGGGCCAAGCCCCGTCAGGGCCTATTTTTTTTTTTTTTTTTTTTTTTTTTGATTTTTTGGCATTGGGTGGGGCTGGGTGGTTTTGGGGGTTTGAGGGTGGGATTGGAATTATTTCGAAAAGACAAAAAAAATCATTTGAAGCCCAACCTGACCCGGTCTGGTCCCGTACTAACTCAAGCCCGTACCAGGCCTAAATATATTTGGACCTGGAGCCCGCCCAAGCTCGGCCCGACCTGGTCCACACATAATTTGTGCTATAGAAGTAACAGATGTTCGATTTTTTATCATGCGTTGTTTGGAATGAAATTCATCTTTCTTGCTTTGTTGCTTACATAGTTACATTAGTACTTTTGGAAAAAAAGAATAAACCTTTCCTGATGTATTTATTTCAACCCCCCAGACGTAAACTCTTCCGCACTATTCTGCAAACAGCTCGTTTGGTAGCACGAAAATTAGTTGTTTTGACTGATTCTGCTTAAATTTATGAAATTTTGGCTGAAGTGACTGCATCCTCTGATTCTGCTGATTTAAAAAAAATAAATAAATATATTTTATCAATAAAATAAGGAACTAATTATATGTAAAAATAGTTAAAGTGGTCATCTACAGTAATTTCAGCCAATACAACCAGAAAAGTAACTTTAACCTTACTTTTTCTGCTTATTACACAATTTAGTGCGCGAAAACAAAACTTACGTGTTTGGTGAAAAAGTTGGCTAATAAACCGAAAAACAGTGTTGTCAAACGGCCTCAAAAAGTTAAAAACAAAAATAAATAGTAATTTAAATTATCTTCTAAATATACGTTTTTCTAACATCTAATACGAATCTTCAAAGGAAAATTCTTAGAATAGGATTAAATAAGTTTGAAAATTTCAAAATAGGATTGTCATTTTTTATTTTTAAAATAGAAGATAATGCCAGGTTTGGAAAATATTGCAATCTTTAAAACTTGGTATTGCCAAAACATGACAGTAATTAGTCATATTTTATTGGGAATAAAAGCATGACAATCATATTTTAGAATATACAAACATTTTTAGTTCTATTTAGGGTAATTTCCCATCTTCAAACTATTAGAGCTTTTTTGACATCATCTAATGCAAAAAAAATGAACAGGCCCGGGGACCGGCCTAGACCCGGTGGAAACCCGGGCCGGTTCTGAGCCCGTAGCCAAACCCAAAAAGCCCGCCCAGGACCGACCCTGAGCTCGGCCCGGCTCGGAGCCTGGCCAGGCCCGGGACCGGTCCATGCTTAGTTTCACTGTATGCTTTCTCGGAGATTCAGTGGGATTTAAATATAGTTTCTTTTCAAAAACCTAGTTTAAAATACCTTATATTGATTTTTATTTGTGATTGAACCAAAATACCCTGAAAGATTTGGAGCACTGCTGCCAAATCTTTTCCATAAATTTTCTGACGAGCAGCATGAAAATCTGTTGCCGCTAGATATTTGTACTGCCAACAGAATCTGCAACCACTGCTAGGTTCCGCTCTCGCCACTATGGATGGATCCCACCACGCAATGGAACTAGGGGGCAATTAATTAAATTAGGGGTAGGAAAGAAATAATTAATCCTATTTAGAGAAAATCAAACATATGACCCTATTTTTGGAAGAAAAGTATGTTTAACTCTTAGACAATTTTCTCTATATATTTGGTTGAGGCGTGAAAGTTTATACTAAGTGCAATCATAGCCCATTCCTGTGAGACCCCCCAATAATGGCTGGGGTGGTCTGGTTCAACACTGATACTCATTGATTATTTGACTAAAGACTGAACTGAAAAAATGGTTCTAGACTAGAACCAGTTTTGAAACCGGATCGAGTTCCATTTCTTCTAATATGGGACCGGTAATTCGGTAAACATCGAATCTTTTCCACTTAGCCCCTGTTTGGTTCAAATGAGGGGAGGGAAGGGGAGGGTAAAGGAGGGAAGGGGAAGGAAAGAAAAGGAAGGATTTTAACTAGCATTTGTGCTTGGTTGGAGGAAAGGGGAGGAAGGTTTAATAAAATAAATTTCCTAATATACCCTTGTTTGATAAGTATCTTATCATTAAAAAAAGGTTAAGGAGTGGTCTGAATTCGACCACCCGGTTCAGCCATTCAATGCTTACAATTCTATCAAACAGTGATGGAATCAAAAGGGCTCAACAAGATTAGGAGGTAAAAATGGAAATTAAGCGTAAAAAGTAAAAGTTGAGATTATTTATAGGGATTACTTGTTATATCTCTTCTTTTAGAAATTACCTGAATTTATTTATAGGGACCATTATTGGCGAAAGGTCCCTAGAGTTGGGATTATTTTGAAATAATCGATAGTTGGGATTATTATGAGCGGAGCGCCAATAGTTGAGATTATTACTATCAATTTTTCCTAAAAAATATTATTTTGAGTTTTTAATATATTATGGTGGCATTGATATTGATTTAGTTTGAGTCTTTGAGAAGTTATCATTTACTAGTTACCTTGCTAGCAACCTAGTATAACAGTATTTTTTTTTATAAAAATAGAACTGAGAACCCCAATCAAATCAGCTTGCTTCAAATGGGGCGGGTGAATTTGGTTTATATATCGAGACTTAGTATACTCAGCCCGAACGAAGAACAGGAGGTTCTTGGAAATTTATGAGTACCAGGACTTACCCGAACTGGGCCCACCCCTGGGAAATATCAATCACGCACAAAGGAGAACCAAGAAAGAAGAAGACTAACAAATTAAGGATTTAAGGGTGTCTGAACTTGAAAGAGCAGGTCTTGCTCAATGTATTATAATTATAACCTTAAAATGAAAATAAGTCCAATATATATACTCTGTCCTACAAAGTAAAAACCGTTTGTTTAATCTTCTTCCTTCTTTAGGGGGCGCTCACAAATCACAATGTACTTATGGCAATAACACACAACCGCACAACCGATAAGCCTTTGGAAGAAAAAAAGGTGTGCATGTCGCGCCATTTTCAAAGGAACTAATATTGGTGGTGGTGAGAGCAAAAATATACAACAAATCTCCGTGTGATGCCTATCTCTCTCCCTCTCTATCTGCTGAAGGGTTCCAGCTGAACTTCCATTCTACCAGAAGATTGCAACTCTTTCTCAGCAACCCTGCTCGGACTCAATAGATCTGTATCTTCTTCCTCGCCATCATTACCCATCACCCAGTTGCTTCTTCCGTACACCCTATTCCCTCTTCTTTTCTTCTGACAGTACTCCAAATATACCACTACCAAGCCTACTGCAACAAACCAAACAATTAACGCCCAAACGAGGGCACGAACATCCTCATCATCATACCTCTCTCCTAAATGCTTCATTCCACTGATAAGAGCAGCGATACCAACAATGATAGCACATCTTCCCGTGACAACATGAACATATTCCCAAATAACTCGTTTCGAAGATCCTTCTTCACTCGGAGAGGGCTTTTTAGGTCTAAAGTAAGCATTCACCGGTTGTGCAATAACAAGGGTTATGGCGAGTAGTCCGAACTTTACGTGTAGTGAACTGAAGGCAAAGCCACGAAGTTCAGCCACTGCAAAGAGAAATCCGAGGAAAACGATTGTTAATCCTGAGTATTGCAAGTAAACATGAATCTGAAACCAGCCATCCCCCTTTAAATGTTTTAAGTATCTAGCTGCCAGAATTCCACCTGGGAGCAAGATACCCCATGCTAGAAACATCATGAATCCGTGTACCGCCAATACGGGCCGTAAATCCTCTTCTGCTTCTGCAGAGCCCCGCATGAGCAAAACCCTTACTGGTCTATTGCTCGTGATAGAGTGCATGTTTCTGACACTCAAATGGCTGTCTGACCATTGGGCCCCCATAGCCCATATGACTTTGAGTGGGGTTGTCGGCTCGATAATATTTTTACATTCCGGCATATGATCTTGATGACTACATGATGGGAGAAGCGGACGTGTGAACTCCATAGTTATGATTCCATTTTCAGACTTGCATCTGACATTTGTCAAATTCTCATGAGTCGGATGGATATTAGAAGCATCTCGTCCGTCTATCCAATAAGTGCTCACCCTTCCTTTCCCGTCATCATCAATCCAACCCACATAAGCATAGCTGCTCACCATTCCACTACCAAACGCGATTGCTAGATAACCACTTTTTTTCTCGGCACGAGCCGCCATAGATATTGAATTATCTGACAATGTCCAGAATAAGGTGACCTGTTGGTCATCCAAAAGAACACTACTGTTGTACATATCTGGCAAGCCTCCATCGACCACCTCAACTTTCCAACCCATTTTCTGAGTATAAACAGACTGATAGTAAACCAAGTCTGGTGTGTTCCGGTCAGGGGCCCACGTCATTTCTGTAGGGCTTGCTTGAACTCCTTCTGCTTCGGGACCGCCAAAATATATCGTCTCGGAAGCATTCCTCAATGTTGCATTCCCACCGATTGGGTCAGAGGTGATGTAAAATGCAACATCATGCCCGGCTTGTAATGAGAAAACTATCGGAACGCCCCTCTCAACCCGAAGAACAGGAGACTCTTTCTTGTTGATGTAAATAACCCGTGAAGGATTTGGTGGGTTTGGGTAATATACAGCCGGCCCCGCCGTGACAATAAGTGGTTCCTTTCTATCAGCATTGACAAGATCCTGATCTTGCTTATCATCTGCATCAAGGGGTCCCACACAATCATTTACCTGTTCTGATATGTTAAGGGTCAAGTGCCCATATGTGGACCCATGGTTTTGAGGAAGATAGAAAGGGCGGAGACTATCTGGAGGCTTTAACAGCCCTAATGCCCAAATAACTACCATTTTCCCATTTAGACTCAATGGAAAATCGTACTTCTTATCAACAGATTTCAGGGTCCTCTTATACCTAATAAAAGACACACCATCTTTTCTGTGCCCATAAACCAATCTTGTATTGTTTACGGATTCTCTATCGGATTGTTCATAGACAGTGTCTGGACAAACACCCTCAGCAGTTCCATCATTGCTAATCATACATTCACTGTACTTTGAAATAAAAAAATCATCAGAAAATGGCATACCATCTTCCCTGAATCCTGTAACAGTCACGTCACTGCCAAACATAAACTTAGATGAAGCATTGGGGTTTGCCCACCCAAATGCCATATAATTAACAAATGGAATTGCAGCCTCTAGTCCAATGTCAATAGTGTCTTCATCTTCATTTAAAGTCCATCTAACCCTATAGTTCTCTGACAAGACTCTGCAATTCTGCAACATAGTGGGCTGCCCTTTTGTTTGAACTGCGGACAAATAGTCAGTCGAGTTTGTGGAATTTCCCAATATAACATGCCCGAAATCCGAGGATGTAGGAAGATCCCAAACGGAAACAACTTTAATACGACCCCAAGTCATGTTCTTCTTTAAGCTAACAACAAAACTCGCGTTTTCGTAGGTTTTGTTCAAAATCTGATCGGAAATCACAAAACCCTTGGTGAGATTCTCGAATTCTTCTCCGACGGAGCCCCACCACCGCACATCAGAACCCTCCAGCATATCGAATTGACTAACCCTAAAGGAGCAGCCGTCCTCTACAGTCATTACACCTCGCAGTTGGTGCTGCAACATGGAGAACTGATACGTGTGGTTCAGAAGAGAGCTGTCCCATGACTTGGGGCAACCATGCCCGGGATCATCAGAACAATAAATTGGAACGTAACATATGAGAAATTCCAGAAGAAGCAGCATACATGACAGCCGTGGGGGTGCCATATAAAGGGAAGATCCCAGATAGGAGATCAGGATTGGAGTTAGGGTCACGAAACGTACCCTGATCTACGCCTGTATTGTGAATGCAGATAACACAGCGCAGAAGGCTGGCTAGATTTGTAGACGGGAAGAAGAGGCAGTGAGATTACCTTGGGTAAATGGGAGGGCGGCGAAGTGGGTATCGCCGTGTTGCCGCCCAGATGGGATGGCGGAAGGAATGGAGGTAGCTGCCGTGAGCGGTGCTGGTGTCGTCGCGAACACGGTAGTTTGAGGTTGGCGAAGGATAGACGGCCCGTTTTCCAGTTTAACCGGTGTCAGTACGTCAAAGAATTTCATCAAATTATTATTAAAAAATGGGCAATTTTTCGAGTTGTTTATGAGACTAATTTGAGTTACACTTCATTTTCTTGTCCAAATTGAACTTTGTAATCCGTTTTTAAAAATTTTTGTGTTTGCACCTCAAAACTGTATGAAAAGACAAAAATGCATCTCGATCAGGAATATGTTGAAGGCCAACGTGATTATTAGTGGAGGAACATTTTGTCTTTTCATACGGGGTTGTGGTGCAAATACAAAAATTTTAAAAAACGAGGTGCAAAGTCCAAATTGGACTACAAAATGGGGTGCAAACTCCAATTAGGTCACTAATCAAAATAGGGAAAATTGTCAATTTAGTCCTCGTACTTTCATGAAAAAATCAATTAGGTCTCCGTACTTTTAAAATCTATCAAATCCCTGAACTTTGTAAAAAACTTCAATTGGGTACATTTGCAAGTTACTTGCCACGGCAGCAGGTCATCGGCTGACGTGGCACGCACATGGCGCTCCACGTGGGCACCACGTCATCAACAAATGGCTGACTCGACTTCTACATGTGTGCCATGTTAGCAAAATCATTTGTGATTGGGTTGCCATGTGTGTGCCTCGTTAACGAGTGACCTGGTGACATGACAAGTAACCTGCAAATAGACTCAATTGAACGTTTTTTGCAAAGTTCGGGGACTTGATTGATCTTTTCAAAAATTTGAGAACCTAATTGACTTTTTTCATGAAAGTGTGAGAAACAAATTGACATTTTCCCCATCAAAATAAGTAAAGTTTGAACTGTTTTTTCTAACTAGATTGATTGGAAAGATTGCATACAACCATTTTACTTATTTTTCATATAATTTTTTCTTTATTTTACTAGTCAAATTCATTTTAAATATTTTTTTAATAATTCAGTAGACAAAAAAGATCAGGTCCAGCCCTCCCCGGTCCAGCCGTCGTCCGAACTCTGCCGTTTGGGGCGGTTCCCGGTAGAATTTTTTGATGAAATTTTTTGAGCATGTTCTTCATCAAGTCTAGTTTGTCCATACAAAATTTCAGCTCAAAATTCGACCGAGAAGGCATTCAAATCATTTTTTGAAGTTGACTGCATTTTTATATGTATATTTTGGCGCAGTCAACTTCAAAAAATGATTTGAATGCCTTCCCGGTCGAATTTTGAGCTGAAATTTGGTATGAACAAACTAGACTTGATGAATAACATGCTCAAAAAATTTCATCAAAAAATTCCACCGGGAACCGCCCCAAACGGCGGAGTTCGGGCGGCGCCTCCCGTCCCTCCGGCTGGACCTGATCACTTCTCATTCAGTAGAATCATTCAATCCCGCCACTTAAACCATAACTTCATAAATTTCAGCAGAACTAGTCGATCAACAAATTTAAGTGGTACGAACCATGCTCTTAATGTGTCGTCTTTAAAATTCTAATAAGTTTGCATTTGTTCTTAGGTAGTGTGGAATAACCTCCAATGATCTTGTACATAGTATTAAGCAAGTGATTGAACTAGTAAAGTCAATGCACCTCAGAGTATTTGATGATTACACATATTAATATTTGGTTGCATTTGATCAAATTCCTAATTGGTTTTACGGTTATAAGCAGATCTTTGTGTCCAATTATTTAATTATCACTTTATGTATACAAAAACAAGTCACATGTCACCCTCTCCAATTGTATGTTCATTCTTATACGTCTATAAAAATGGAGGTGTTCACTTCCTCATTAGGCTTCTTTAATTTGAAGTTGTTTTTAACTTGTGAAGTTCTCCGATAATGTCTTCTTCTTCATAGTATGCACATTTATATGTCTCCCTTATCTCTAGAGTTAGATATTGAATTTCCATCTCTTTAAAATAATATATTTGGCTAGAATCGCATTTCTCCAAACCTACCTTCACCATTTTGAGGTTAATTTAGTTCATGACTTTTTAGGACCTTCTACTACCGTTGCAGATGCTGAAAATTAATTTCAAATGTCTTTTGAGTTGTGTGGTCATTTTCGCTAAACTCTTTATAGAGTTCATAATTTGAGTCCTCTCATTTGTATTCATTAGGTCTCATCATTTGGTAGTCTACTTCCCAGCAGTCTGATTTATTATACGATGCTACGTCTTTAACACCATTCGTTATTTTTAAGATTTTATTTCTTTTAGCTAGAGAGAAAATTTCTCCTTTTTCATATTTTTGACTAGTTAATTGAGAACAGAAAGAAATATTTTTATTAAGACTCGATGTAGTGGTTGATAATTTTTATGTGTTCTCATCTCTCTCCTACTATGTGTGCCCTAAAATAGTCTACCATCAAGGTAATCTAAAAGAGAAAGTCTAATACAGTCACATTGTCCTCTTTTTGGTTGATTTAGTAGATGAGCTTTGCATTAATCACATTCACTTCGTGTGTGTAACTCTTCTTTTTAAACATTACTTTTTGCCGGATGGGCTCCTGGATCTCTTTATATTAAGATACTTTATTTTAAATATTATATTGATGCATTAGTTTTTAAGATTTATTCCAACTCAGACGTTGTAGTCATGAATGATACATTGATCAACTATCAATCTCCCACCTCGTAAACTCTAGAAGAAATGATTAATTGTTGTTTGCTTTCAATTTCAGCCCTGTAATAAAAGATAATCAACCCCAATAAGTTGAATTGTTAAACACACATGTGTTTTATTTTTTTAATTAAATATTTTATTATGGGTGATTTTACTTTAAAAACTTAACATTGAATGATTATATGAGCTATTTTTATTGTCAAAATATTATAAATTTATTAGTAGTATAATTAAGATTCAAACAAAAAAAAACAGAGAAATAAAGAAAAATACCTAGGAAACCTAAGTATTATTAAATAAAAAAATATTAATATTTTCGAATTAATATTACACAAACATCATGTAATACTTATTGTAAGATTAAGAATATATACTAAATTAAGTTTACCTTTTATTTCTAGAATACTTCGTATATCTTACTAATAATGTGAAAAGAGTAAGCATACGCGTTTATATTCTAGAATATGAAATGCATAGGTATATGCATTTATACATTTTACGTTGTCCTTATTTTTGAACTAACCGAAGGGTGATTAAGGAAAGCTAAAAGAGAGAACAACTTTCTAAAGGTGATGTGCAACTTTTTATGCATAGATTATGTTGACACAAAATGAGGGTAATAACTAAGATTCACAAATATAAGGTTTTTAGATTATACTTGATGGAATATTGTGTATCTAGGCATACAAGAACATAGGAGAGATAAGAGTTAAAAGAAGATAAATAGTAGAAATGTATTATGGCTAGAATAAATGCCTTTTGGTGCACAAGCCCCCTAAGATGAATATATATATATATATATATATATGTATATATATAGAGGACTGCTCAGGTACCTCCGGAGGGACGGGAGGGACCGTCCGAACTTTTACTGTTTGGGGCGGTTCCCGGTGAAATTTTTTGATGAAATTTTTTTAGCATGTTCCTCATCAAGTCTAGTTTGTCCATACCAAATTTCAGCGCAAAATTCGACCGGGAAGGCAGTCAAATAAATTCTTGAAACTTACTGCAATTTATATATGCGCAGAATGTGCAGTAAGCTTCAAGAATTTATTTGACTGCCTTCCCGGTCGAATTTTGAGCTGCAATTTGGTATGGACAAACTAGACTTGATGAGGAACATGCTCAAAAAAATTCATCAAAAAATTCCACTGGGAATCGCCCCAAACAGTAAAGTTCGGACGGTCCCTCCCGTCCCTCCGGAGGGACCTGATCTTTTCTGTATATATATATATATATATATATATATATATATATATATATATATATATATATATATATATATATATATATAGGGGTTAGTTCCTGTGAGAACACCCTCTTATGAGAGCAAAAAATAACAAAATATAACCATTGATATGATTGATCTAATGGACATAAAAAAATATGATCGTAATTTATTAGCCCCATTATTCGGCTAATTTAGTGGATTCGGAAGGGAAAGTCTAATATTAATTGACATCAAGGGTATGATTGTCTAATCATGCTCAAAACCGTTTTCCACATTTGGCTCTTTCCTATTATTTAGAAAATATTAATATGTATGCAGCACTATAATAGGAATTCATTCTAAAAAGCAGGCTAATAATTAATAAGGAGCAACGTACCTCTCTCTTATTCCATTATTTTAATTTCCTTTCCAAAATAAATTTAGTATTAGCACACATATAATTAGGATGAACGATGAATAATTTGATAAACAATATTTATTCAAATTGTGCATTTTTACGTTTAATTGTCTTATCAGATGCAATATTTCATTTTGTGTATTTGCACTTAAATATTGAATACTTGCACTTTTATTTGAAACATATTGCAACATCAATTTAATTTCATATTTAGATATTTTTGTAACCTACAGAGAAATACAAGTTTATCAGGTTAATTTGGAGTATTGTAAACTACACTTTAATGTTATTAATTTGCACTTTTTAGAACATCAATATACACTTTAAGCATTTAGTTGGACACATCCATACATGGGTTAAACTAATATAAATATACAAGGGTTAAACTATCAACTATGTGCATTTAGAATAATACAAATGTGCACTATAACATCACACTTTCTAAACTTCTACATTGACACTCTTTTACAACATAAAATGCACTTTTATCATGTGCACTTAAGTATGCATAAAAGTGATTTAGTATATCACACTTTTCCGAAAGTTTACATTGACACTTTTTACAAATTGAAATGCACTTTTCTTTTGAAAGCATCATATTTTCCATTATGGTAGTGTCTCTTGATGCCACTTTTATGCAAAACAAAGTAAAATAAAAACTGATGAAAGGTGCATGAATGGAATATGATAAGTGCAAAAAAAGTTTAATAAAAAATTTATCATT
Source organism: Cuscuta epithymum (assembly GCA_945859915.1). Taxonomy (NCBI): domain Eukaryota; kingdom Viridiplantae; phylum Streptophyta; class Magnoliopsida; order Solanales; family Convolvulaceae; genus Cuscuta; species Cuscuta epithymum. Next base: position 1,197,602 of record CAMAPF010000193.1, on the reverse strand, counting down.
AGAAGTTAATAATTAACCATTAACAAATCAATCTATTTGACATTAACCATGTTAAATGCATCATCATATGATAATGTCAGTGCACTAAATTGTTAGTGCAAATCTACCAATCTAAAAATATGTTCGTACACACATGGACCTGAAGATATGCAACAATAACATGTAAAAGTGTAAGAACAAATATATATAGTAGCATCAACTTCAACAATCAACATTTGAATATCTATTAAATTGCCAATTGCATAACCAAATTAATGTAAACATTAAAACAATAAGGGTGCACAATTGACAAACAGTAAAATCATGCAAAATAAGCTTGAACCATAAGCTTGGACCATAAGAAATTGGATTACAGAAGAACTTAAACCATGCGAACAAAAGTATATATTTTTTATGCAAACTTCCCAAGAACGTAAAACTTGAACAGTTTAAACAACGACGAAATTCATTCGATTGATACTGAAATCCATAGAATCGTTGTCCTGGAGCCAAAAACTGAAAACGCAGCAGACCGAATACAATAGCTTCAAATTCTACAAGAAGAAAGCCGGAAAGAAGAACGACGAAGGAGGAATAACATAGCACTGAACTCCGATCCGATCAATGTTTTCGCTTTCTGGACGATATCCAATCTATACGTTTGCACAAGGAAAGAAGAACGAATATGGAGGAAAATATCTTTGGAAAGAAACGGTTGTATAATTAATCATGCAACGTGGCTTTAGGGATTGTACCAACGGTCAATTGAAATTGACTTCCTTACCCTTAGAGAAGGTTTAGGCGCACGGATTATTGTAATCTAATCCAATGGTCAAGATCTATTCTTTTTTACTCTCCTAAGATTATGTTCTCACATGAACCTATATATATATATGTATGTGTGTATGTATGTATATATGCATGCATGCATGCATGCATGTATGTATGTATGTATGTATGTATGTATGTATGTATGTATGTATGTATGTATGTATGTATGTATGTATGTATGTATGTATGTATGTATGTATGTATGTATGTATGTATGTATGTATGTATGTATGTATGTATGTATGTATGTATGTATGTATGTATGTATGTATGTATGTATGTATGTATGTATGTATGTATGTATGTATGTATGTATGTATGTATATGTGAGATCTTGCGGCCAAGCAACAGCCACCTGCAGTTAAACAGGTTCATGAGGCTTACCTCTAGTGTTGAACTTTATCGAAAACGTAAGTAGCACTACACACACACCTGATTATGCAATCATTAATGATCTCTTTTAGGCTACTATGACTAATGGGGTAGAATCAATTTCTTTATTTCTTGTTAAAGAATTTGAACGAATTGTTGCCTCCTGTATGGAAAATCGGGACACATTAGATAAGAGATTGACTGACAAAGCTCATCATGAGGTAAACTTTTCAATAGATGCTATTATGGATAATCAATGTTGTACATGGATTGATTATGAGGATGTTTTTGCCAAAAAGGTATTATCATATTCGGGAGATGAATTCTTTGGTCATGCTTCAGAGAGAGAGAAGAGAACTCCCATTTCAGCGGTTGAGGACCTATGGGATTCTGATACAAATGAGAATATTTGCAACAAAGCCGATATGGTCACGAGGGAAAATTGTTTGCCTACACAGAACCTCAACACTCAAATGAAAATGTACAGGAAAAAGCACCACCGATCACATCCAATGAGATTAAGATCTCAATCTCATGTGGAGTTCTAACGACTTCTGAAATTCAGTTTTTCCCGAGGGAGGGTTCATGCTTTGCACGTAGGTCTGGGTTTCTATCTTTATCTTTTTTCTCCTTTTGTTTGTTCTTTCTTTTTCTTTTCTTTCATATTTTCTATGTATGTTTTGTTTGATCATCAATAAAATTTCAGGGTTTCTTGCATATGTGTGTGTGGGTATGAAATCCTAAGTCGGACAACTCATATGAGTTCGATATGCCCAACTACATAATAACTAATCTAATATATATTCATGAATACTACAAGTAAGTAGCACTACCAGATGCCGTTTGGTGATCTTTGTTTCAACATTTTCACCAAACAAATAACTTTTGATTACATGTGCTTAATTGTGTAATATCAAAATAAGCATCATCACAAGTTTAACCATTTTCAAACAAGTCTTTCTTTATTTTAATAATCCAATATATCTTAAGAAAATTGTTTTCATATTTCAACAAATCCAGCCAATTCATCAGCTTCAGCCTATTCTTTAATTTTTAATGTTACCAAATGGGCTGGAAAAGATATACGCTCAGCGTAAACAACTTTCCAAATCCAATAGTTGCAAGATCGAAGGCCGCGACCATATATCAATATTTTGTTATTTGTTGCAAGAGGATGACACTTTATGCATAACGGTAGTTTTTTAAATCCTTCAACTTTTTATTGTCACAATTTACAGAAGTGTATGTTTAAAAAACACATTACCTTGTCTCAAAAAGTTAAACCACTTATTTATTTAAATTATGCAGTATCAGTAGAAATAAGCCAATTAACAAAAAACAAGGAAAACGTTAAAAGAATGTCTTCTAATGTTATGCTATTAGGGAAATCATTCAATTTCATTACTCAAGTTCTTATATTAGGGAAATCGTTATGCCATTCCAATTTCATTACTTATGCTCTTATATTAGAAACGGATCATATAAGCACATTTATGTAGAATATATATTCAATATAGTCATCTTGATACGGTATACCAGGTTATTTTAGGAAAAATTAATTTAAAATATTAGAAAAAATTTCCAAAATTTGTAAAATTCACGCAATTTTCAGTCCTTACTAATGAATAAATAAAATCCATATACCGAGTAGATGTGTGTGTGTTTCACATCTACATGGTTAGTTATTACAAAATGGGACAATGATCAAATTGAACACTATGATTACATGTAATCTCACATTGACCACTAAGATTTCAAATAGATCAAACCAGACACTGTAATTACTTGTGAATCTCATACTGGCCATCAAAATTTCATAATTCTTCATTTTTGGACACTCATTTATGATTTTCTTCTTCCATTAATGAAAACTGTTAATCTTATTTGTCACGCCCCGGACCGCATCCGAGCGCGTGTACAACCGCCGTATGACTAAATGACGTCACTCACAAGTCAACGTAACTTAATCATACAAGGCGTCCATGAACATTGCTCATACCATACTCAGTAAGTAAACATACATAACAACATCACATATTTGGATTGAACGAATCGCAGAAATATTCAATATTCAATCATGGGCCACATATGGCCAAAACGTGGACTCGCAGGCCCAAAACAATGTACTTATTACAAAATATCCATGAGCATAGTTTATAGTTTAAAATAGTAAAGGAAGCACGAACCACGTCCCCCTTTAGATTACTTCACCGAGCAAGGTGAGAATGCAAGCTTGAGCTTCAACCTGAAATGGTGGGGCCCCCCGAAGGGGTCAGTACAAGTACCGAGCGAGTAGCAGGCTAAATGTAGAATAACTAACGTTTCAAGTATAAGACCCAAACATAGGGTGATACATATACATATAGTTCTTTCCCCCCCAAGTTATGAAATATATATCATTATATATACACTTGGAAATACCCGACCCTTAGGTCATTGTTTACTTGGGAAATAATATAGCCGTTAACCTTGGCTTAAACCCCAACCCACCCATATACCAATGAGTGTATAGAACTCCTCCTGGTTCAAATCATCTTAACATGAGGACACCGCCCGGTCCCAAATTATAAAATAATAATCTATGAGTTTTGAGGATACACGCCCGATCCTTGGGTACTCCACCCTATAACCGAGTTTTGAGGATAACCGCCCGATCCTTGGGTACTCCACCCTATAACCGAGTTTTGAGGATACCGCCCGATCCTTGGGTACTCCACCCTATAACCGAGTTTTGAGGATACACGCCCGATCCTTGGGTACTCCACCCTATAACCGAGTTTTGAGGATACTGCCCGATCCTTGGGTACTCCACCCGACTTATGATCTACCACATATCATCCTAGATAAGGTCTATGTCATAATCAATAATCAAGACTAAACCAAGTCTTAAGGCCTAAGCATAATCATCCATGCAATTCATGCATTAAAAATCAACATATAGGCAAAACAGTGCCAAACCGGCGCCGGTTTTGACATAACCGGCGCCGGTTATTAATTAACTTAATAAAACCGGCCATGCCGATCCATAACCGGCGCCGGTTTTGCCTATAACCGGCGCCGGTTACCCCCTGGGCAACCAAGTCAACATTTTCGTTGACTCGCCATTTCAAACCCGATTTGCGTCAAACTTAATCCCAACATGTATTAAGTTATAACCAAGCATTTTATGCCCCTTTCATCCCTTAAAACATCATATATGTTTTTATAAACATTTTCATATCATACTTCATTTATGATATCAATGGGTCATACATATAAGTCTAATCACTTTGGATAATCACATGTTTAAGCATCTTTTAAACATCATTATGAACACATAAAACATTTACTTAGGTAATCTCATAATTAACCCAAGAGTTATAAGACATTAAGCCGTCCACTCACCTCAAATGAGCGTGATGAAGTTCTACCCTTCTCGGTTGAACTCCGGCCAAACTCCGGTGAACTTTGACGAACTCCGGCGATAACTCCGGCGACTCCTTAAACTTTGTGAAAGCTTTTAAATCCCCTTTGACAAGTGCCTAACAAGGTTTCATCATCACAAAACCCATATCAATACAAATAACCTTTAAAAGGTTATTTTCCGGCTAACCGGTCGTTTTGGCCTCCAAGTCTGTTCTTGGACTTAGAACGACCTTTCAACCCCTCAATCCCCACTTCTCACGTGTAGAACACTCTTAAGGATACTCCATATGATATATAAGTCATATGAGAATTAAAATATGGAAGGAAAATTGTTATGGAGCTTCTTACCTTTACTTTCAAGGGTTTTCTCCACTTTAACAACTCCTTCTTCTTCCCTAAGCTTCTTGCTTTCTTGAGCTCACTTGGCTATGGAGAAAAGGTGGTTTGAGGTTTCTCTCTCTCTCTTGGGGATGCTCTGGCCGCAGGAAGGAGTTGAGGGGGTGAGGGTACTCCTCTTTGTCTCAATAGGCAAATGAGTGAGAGAGTTGGGCCACATTTGGTCACTTCTCACCCACCCATCACTTTCCTCCAATGTCAACCCATGTTGTGCAGCCCCTCTATTGTCTTTGTTTAGCACAAAAACGTGGGATGGCCCCCACTCATGTGGGAGGTCATCCATTTGTGTCCCGATGTGTACAATTGGTCCCGAAAGTTGTATTTCCCGGACTGTTTTAATTATATTTTATTTTATTGGGTCAAATAAAATATAACACTTACTTCCCATCATAATGGGCCTTTAGGATGATTATACATTCCCCAACTTTAATTTGGAAGTCCCCGAAATTCCTTTCGGACTGTCATCCGATAAATTATCCAAACCGGTAATTGGGCCTCGTTTGACCAACCGGTCAACCCAATGCCTTTCTTATGGCCCAAAGTGGATGTCCACCACCATACAACTATTATCTATACCAAGATGAATAAAATATGCGGTCTTGGGAATATCGGGTGGTCCCCGCTCCCGATGTGGGCCCCACGTGCAATTTACTATTCACGCAAAAGAATTAACAAAAATTTACAACCTCGTAAATTCATTAACCATTTCATAAGGTTCAATACATAATTTACATAAAAGTAAATACACTTGGGGACGGTGTTACAAGTTCACCCCCCCTTATTTGGGATTTCGTCCCCGAAATCCACGTGTCTAATCGAAAAGAAACGGGTATTGCTCCCTCATTGAGACCTCGGTCTCCCAGGTTTCTTCTTCGACCCGATCACTCCTCCACAGAACCTTCACCATAGGAATCTCTTTGTTCCTAAGTTTCTTCACCTGTTGGCCCACTATTTCCACTGGTTCTACAGCATATTGCAAGTCCTCCCGGATCTCCACCGGTGGTTTCTCAAGAATATGTGACGGATCCCGTACATACTTCTTGAGCATCGATACATGAAATACATCATGAATCTTCTCAAGTTCAGGGGTCAATTGAGACGATAAGCTACAGCCCCAATCCTCTCAAGGATTTCAAATGGACCAATGTATCTGGGGTTAAGCTTACCCCTTGATATGAATCGGATGATGCCTTTCCAAGGAGAGATCCTTAGAAATACTTCATCCCCGACCTCAAACTCCAACGGTCTCCGCCGTTTGTCTGCATAGCTCTTCTGCCGATCTTGGGCAGCCATAAGTCTGTCACGAATGATCTTCACCTTAGCCTTGGTGATCTCAACGAGTTCTATCCCTTCGAGTTTGGCCTCGCCAACCTCATCCCAACACAAGGGTGTCCTGCACTTCCTCCCATATAATGCCTCGTATGTAGGCATGCCAATACTCGCCTGATAACTGTTGTTATAGGCAAACTCTACAAGAGCCAAATGTCTGTCCCAACTACCTTGGAACTCCAAAGCACACGCTCTAAGCATGTCTTCCAGAATCTGTATCACCCGTTCGGATTGTCCATCCGTCTGAGGGTGAAAAGTTGTACTAAACTTCAGTTTAGTGCCCAAAGATGCTTGAAACTTTGGCCAAAACCTGGATGTGAATCGTGGATCCCTATCCGAGACAATGGATATCGGGACCCCATGCAATATCACAATCTCTTCTGTATATAACTTGGCTAACCTTTCAAGGGGATAAGTAATGTTGATGGGTAAGAAATGTGCGCTCTTAGTGAGCCTATCAACCACTACCCAAACTGCATCATAGTTGTTAACCGTCCGTGGTAGCCCTACCACGAAATCCATGGTCACATGCTCCCACTTTCATTCTGGAATGGTAAGCGGCTGCAATAGCCCTGCCGGGTGTTGGTGCTCTGCCTTAACCTGCTGGCAAGTAAGGCATCGACTCACATACTCTGCGATGTCTCTCTTCATACCTGACCACCAGTAACTCTCCTTCAAGTCCCGGTACATCTTAGTACCCCCTGGATGCATGGCATAGGCCGAAGAATGAGCCTCCTCTAGTATAGACTTCTGGAGCTCCTCATTCTTTGGTACGCACACACGGTCTTTAAACATCAAAAGGCCATCCTCACGTACCCGAAAGTTCTCAACGGGCCCCTCAAGGATCCGTTCACGGATCTTCTGACATCCCTCGTCAATGGCCTGACATCTACTGATCTCACTCAGTAATGTGGGCCTAACCTCAAAGCTAGCAATGAGGGTCCCGCATGTGGACACCCCCACGCGCGCCCTCAATGCCCGTAGACATGTGAGTAACGTCCCCGACGTACTCTTCCTGCTTAGCGCATCGGCCACCACGTTGGCCTTTCCGGGATGGTAGTCAATGATCAAGTCATAGTCCTTGATCAACTCCATCCATCTCCGTTGTCTCATATTCAACTCTTTCTGAGTGAATACATACTTCAAACTCTTATGATCAGTATAAATGTGGCATGTCTCCCCGTAGAGATAATGCCTCCAAATCTTCAGTGCAAACACTACCGCCCCCAACTCCAGATCGTGGGTAGGGTAGTTCACCTCATGTTTCCTCAATTGCCTAGAAGCGTAGGCTATCACCTTACCGTTTTGCATCAACACACATCCTAGCCCTTGGATGCTAGCATCACTATAGATATCGTACCCTATCCCCTGCTTGGGTAGGTCAAGAACCGGTGCCTCGGTAAGTCGCTTCTTCAATTCAAGAAACCCTTCCTCACATTTGTCATCCCATATGAACTTGGCCCCCTTCTTTGTGAGCTTCGTCAATGGAGATGCCAACACGGAGAATTTCTCGACGAACTTACGATAGTATCCCGCTAGGCCAAGGAAACTACGTATTTCTTTCACATTTTTGGGTCTCTCCCAGTCGATGATGGCTCTTATTTTGGCGTTGTCCACAGCAACGCCCGAACCAGATACGACATGCCCGAGAAAGCCAATCTCTTTGAGCCAAAATTCACATTTGGAGAACTTGGCAAAGAGTTGTTTTTCCCGAAGTCGTTCGAGTACAAGCCTCAGGTGATGTTCATGCTCCTCCTCGCTCTTGGAGTATATCAAGATGTCATCAATGAATACTATCACAAATTGATCCAAGTATTCACTAAACACTCGGTTCATCAAGTCCATGAATGCCGCCGGTGCGTTGGTTAACCCGAATGACATCACAAGAAACTCATAGTGACCATATCTAGTGCGGAATGCACTCTTAGGTATGTCACTCTCCTTGATCTTCAACTGATGATAGCCCGACCTCAAATCAATCTTCGAGAACACTATCGCCCCCCGAAGTTGATCAAACAAGTCATCAATCCTCGGTAAAGGATACCTATTCTTGATCGTGACCTTGTTCAACTGTCGGTAATCTATGCACATTCTCAATGTACCATCTTTCTTCTTCACGAAGAGTACGGGTGCTCCCCACGGTGAGTGACTGGGCCTAATGAATCCGTTGTCCAAAAGTTCTTGTAGTTGGACCTTTAACTCTTGAAGTTCCGCCGGTGCCATTCGATAAGGAGGTATCGAAATGGGTTTGGTTCCCGGTTCAACTTCAATCACGAACTCACTCTCCCGGTCGGGTGGAAGTCCCGGCAAGTCTTTGGGAAAGACGTCCGGATACTTGCACACGACACGTACATCGTTGATGTCTATCTCTTTCTTTGTCTCATCAACTACGTAAGCAAGGTACGCGTGGCATCCTTTTCTCATCATCTTCCGTGCTCTCATCACGGATATGATACAACCATGAGATCCTCCCCGATCTCCCTCGAAACGAAAGGTGTTCCCCTTATCATCCTCAAGTTCCAACACTTTGGTGTAGCAATCAACTCGAGCATGGTGCTTTTCAAGCCAATCCATTCCTAGGATAGCATCGAACTCCATCATACTTAGAGGTACGAAGTCACAAGTCAAAGGTTGACCCGTCACTTCTACCTCACATGATGGATAGTAATGGTTCCTCTCCACGTCATCTCCCAATGGTGTGGAGACTACCAAGTTTTGCGTCATTGGCGTCAATGGCACGTCAAGACCTTCGGCAAACGCTTCGCTCACAAATGAACGTTGAGCCCCGGTATCAATGAGAATTCTTGCATTTCTTCCATTGATCAATAGTGTCCCTACATTTATAAATGATGTAAGACACACTACTCGATGTGCCGGATCGAAAATGGGCTAAACGAACATTTTCTGGCCGAAAATGTATTGGACCGGCGCCGGTTCTAGGCCAGACCGACGCCGGTTTTCCACTGGGATGGCCGGATGCCCAACAAATATACTGGACCGGCGCCGGTTATGGCCACAACCGGCGCCGGTTTACCGTCGGCAACCTCGGAAAAATAATTTTCTTTAAAAACCGGCCCCGTTTACGAGCACGGTGATTTGTCCCGGCCACTTTTCCACTAGACCGGCGCCGGTTATGGGCAAAACCGGCGCCGGTTTTCCTTCGGCCCTTACCTGGAGATTACGTTTTTAATCGCTTTAGCCTGTCCGAAACTGGACCGGCGCCGGTTATGGGCAAAACCGGCGCCGGTTTGCCTACGGCAGCCCGAAATTAAACACATTTGACCAGAACCGGCACCGGTTTAATCCCCAACCGGCGCCGGTTGACCCCTGGGCAACTGGATTCTCGCAACATTTTGCTAAAAACCAGCCGGTATCGCCCCGGCGAGTCCGTACAAGCCCGTTATCATTTCTAACACTAAACAACATGTAATTTATCAACCATTACACAGGATTACCTGCAACGGAGTCGGGGTTAGCCCGAGCATCGGCCTCGGTCATGGCATAGACTCGTGCTTGGGCCCCGCCTTGGTTGACGGACGCGGCATGGCTCGTTGATGCGCCGCCTCTCCCCGTGCCACCATGTGACGGTCCCGCACGGTTCCTCCCCGTCATGGACCCTCCTCCGGCTCCCGGTGTGTTCTCCTGAGTAGCTTGAGGACAATTGGCCTTCATATGGCCCGCATTCCCACACTTGAAACACCTTGGTGGTTCATTACACTTTCCAAAATGCTGTTTTGAGCAATTTGGACATCTAGGTGCCCCCGAGTTCTGTGGCCTAGGTCCGTGCCACCTCCCGTCCCTATTCTTTTTCACCGGTGGAGCCGGCGCCTTGAATGAGCCCCCACCACCACCATGGTTGTTCCTTCGGGAATGATCGGGCGGCCCCGAACTGTTCCACTTCCTCTTCCTCGCCTCCTCGGCGTCCCTTGCTTTCCTCTCATTCCACTGGGCCTCTCCCAACATGCCCTGTTCTACCACCTCACTGAAAGTCATGAGGCGTGAGTATGTAGCACGGTCTCGGATGTCTAAAAGTAAGGCATCCCAGAAGTGCTCAGTCATGCGGTCCTCATCGATCGCGTACTCCGGTAAGAACCTAGCCAGGGTTCTAAACTCCTGCTCCAGCTGCTTAACAGTACAACCCTCTTTCTGCTTGAGGTTAGTATACTCCCTCCTTTTCACATTAACCTCAAAATCGGAGTAGTATTGGGCATAAAACTCTCGTTCAAAACTTTCCCATGAGATATTCCCACGGTATTTCCCTTCTACACCTTCCCACCATGTAGAAGCCATCCCCTCAAGCAACCGTGAAGCAACGGTTAGCTTCACGCCCGGAGTAATTTGCATGTCCCTTGATGCATCCTTCACTTTCTTGATCCAATCGGCGGCAACGGTAATGTCACCGGTGCCATCGAAGGACCTACACCCCAAGGCCCTAGCCTCCTTGAGGTACTTGGAGATTCTCACACAGAAACCTCCCTCACGGCCACTTCGTGGCTCCATTGGAATAGCCCTTGAAGCTTCCCGGCTTCCTTGGCCTGAACCCCCTTGAGAGGCACGCCTCGCTTGGCGTCTCATGTCTCTCCTCTGCTTCTCCTTTTGATACCACTCTAGGAGTTCCCCCATTTGGGCGAACCGGGCATCACTCTCGTCATCGTTCTCATCGTCGGTGTGGAAGTCACCCCCATCATATGGGGTCTCATCGTGCTCCGTCTCGGGAACATAGGTAGAGTCATAGTTCTCGGTGTTAGTCTCGTACACCGAACTCACGTGGCCATCACTCACTGTTTGGGCTCGGTGGCCCCCGCGACCTCCACGGCCTCCGCGGCCTCCACGGCCTCCTCTTCCACCTCTAGAGCTTCGAGATGCAGCCCGACTAGCTCCAACAGAAGCTATCGGTGCTTGCCCTCTCGGATTGTTTCTGGTCTGCATGCGTCTACCCTCCATTTCTGAAAAGGAATTTGGACGAGTCGTTAGACTCCAATCAATGTCAATTGACGGAAAACGTTATAGACACGTATTGGCCCAAGTCGCCGCCATACCAATTGTTAAGGGTACCATCTTAACAACTAGAGACCTTGCAACCTAGGTGACAATAGTTCTATAAGCGTCAAAATACAATGCTCATGGTTTTCGATAAAACTCTTTCGTAAAGTCTCATGTGAGAGGTTGATTATATAGTTTAGAAACTGAGATGACTCTGATACCACTTAATTGTCACGCCCCGGACCGCATCCGAGCGCGTGTACAACCGCCGTATGACTAAATGACGTCACTCGCAAGTCAACGTAACTTAATCATACAAGGCGTCCATGAACATTGCTCATACCATACTCAGTAAGTAAACATACATAACAACATCACATATTTGGATTGAACGAATCGCGGAAGTATTCAATATTCAATCATGGGCCACATATGGCCAAAACGTGGACTCGCAGGCCCAAAACAATGTACTTATTACAAAACATCCATGAGCATAGTTTATAGTTTAAAATAGTAAAGGAAGCACGAACCACGTCCCCCTTTAGATTACTTCACCGAGCAAGGTGAGAATGCAAGCTTGAGCTTCAACCTGAAATGGTGGGCCCCCCCGAAGGGGTCAGTACAAGTACCGAGCGAGTAGCAGGCTAAATGTAGAATAACTAACGTTTCAAGTATAAGACCCAAACATAGGGTGATACATATACATATAGTTCTTTCCCCCCCAAGTTATGAAATATATATCATTATATATACACTTGGAAATACCCGACCCTTAGGTCATTGTTTACTTGGGAAATAATATAGCCGTTAACCTTGGCTTAAACCCCAACCCACCCATATACCTATGAGTGTATAGAACTCCTCCTGGTTCAAATCATCTTAACATGAGGACACCGCCCGGTCCCAAATTATAAAATAATAATCTATGAGTTTTGAGGATACACGCCCGATCCTTGGGTACTCCACCCTATAACCGAGTTTTGAGGATAACCGCCCGATCCTTGGGTACTCCACCCTATAACCGAGTTTTGAGGATACCGCCCGATCCTTGGGTACTCCACCCTATAACCGAGTTTTGAGGATACACGCCCGATCCTTGGGTACTCCACCCTATAACCGAGTTTTGAGGATACCGCCCGATCCTTGGGTACTCCACCCGACTTATGATCTACCACATATCATCCTAGATAAGGTCTATGTCATAATCAATAATCAAGACTAAACCAAGTCTTAAGGCCTAAGCATAATCATCCATGTAATTCATGCATTAAAAATCAACATATAGGCAAAACAGTGCCAAACCGGCGCCGGTTTTGACATAACCGGCGCCGGTTATTAATTAACTTAATAAAACCGGCCATGCCGATCCATAACCGGCGCCGGTTTTGCCTATAACCGGCGCCGGTTACCCCCTGGGCAACCAAGTCAACATTTTCGTTGACTCGCCATTTCAAACCCGATTTGCGTCAAACTTAATCCCAACATGTATTAAGTTATAACCAAGCATTTTATGCCCCTTTCATCCCTTAAAACATCATATATGTTTTTATAAACATTTTCATATCATACTTCATTTATGATATCAATGGGTCATACATATAAGTCTAATCACTTTGGATAATCACATGTTTAAGCATCTTTTAAACATCATTATGAACACATAAAACATTTACTTAGGTAATCTCATAATTAACCCAAGAGTTATAAGACATTAAGCCATCCACTCACCTCAAATGAGCGTGATGAAGTTCTACCCTTCTCGGTTGAACTCCGGCCAAACTCCGGTGAACTTTGACGAACTCCGGCGATAACTCCGGCGACTCCTTAAACTTTGTGAAAGCTTTTAAATCCCCTTTGACAAGTGCCTAACAAGGTTTCATCATCACAAAACCCATATCAATACAAATAACCTTTAAAAGGTTATTTTCCGGCTACCCGGTCGTTTTGGCCTCCAAGTCTGTTCTTGGACTTAGAACGACCTTTCAACCCCTCAATCCCCACTTCTCACGTGTAGAACACTCTTAAGGATACTCCATATGATATATAAGTCATATGAGAATTAAAATATGGAAGGAAAATTGTTATGGAGCTTCTTACCTTTACTTTCAAGGGTTTTCTCCACTTTAACAACTCCTTCTTCTTCCCTAAGCTTCTTGCTTTCTTGAGCTCACTTGGCTATGGAGAAAAGGTGGTTTGAGGTTTCTCTCTCTCTCTTGGGGATGCTCTGGCCGCAGGAAGGAGTTGAGGGGGTGAGGGTACTCCTCTTTGTCTCAATAGGCAAATGAGTGAGAGAGTTGGGCCACATTTGGTCACTTCTCACCCACCCATCACTTTCCTCCAATGTCAACCCATGTTGTGCAGCCCCTCTATTGTCTTTGTTTAGCACAAAAACGTGGGATGGCCCCCACTCATGTGGGAGGTCATCCATTTGTGTCCCGATGTGTACAATTGGTCCCGAAAGTTGTATTTCCCGGACTGTTTTAATTATATTTTATTTTATTGGGTCAAATAAAATATAACACTTACTTCCCATCATAATGGGCCTTTAGGATGATTATACATTCCCCAACTTTAATTTGGAAGTCCCCGAAATTCCTTTCGGACTGTCATCCGATAAATTATCCAAACCGGTAATTGGGCCTCGTTTGACCAACGGGTCAACCCAATGCCTTTCTTATGGCCCAAAGTGGATGTCCACCACCATACAACTATTATCTATACCAAGATGAATAAAATATGCGGTCTTGGGAATATCGGGTGGTCCCCGCTCCCGATGTGGGCCCCACGTGCAATTTACTATTCACGCAAAAGAATTAACAAAAATTTACAACCTCGTAAATTCATTAACCATTTCATAAGGTTCAATACATAATTTACATAAAAGTAAATACACTTGGGGACGGTGTTACATTATTTTTCCATTCCTTTCCGGTGCCAATAAACTTACTTAATTGATGCATATAATTTTGGATAATTTCATTTGAGATTTTAGAATATATAATTTGATTTTAATCAATAGCTTCTTATATTTAACAAGCTAAAAATGCATTTATTTTCATTCAAATGTTTTTTATGGAACTTTGGGAAATATCGATTTGTTAAATTGATTTAACAAAATCAAAAAATTGAATTACATTATAATAGATTTTCTTAATTAAAAATCGTAGTATATATTCTAAATCTATGTACACCAATTAAGTTAATTTTATTTTTTTGGGCACACAAAACAAAGGAAGAATAGAATACTGATAGCTTTCAAATGTGAAAAATCTCCAGTGAGAGTCCAGGAATCATTAAAAACGTTAAATATCATCTATTTGAGACTTTAGTGTCCACTATGATATACACATGTAATTATAGTGTCTAATTTAGTCCATTTAAAATCTTCAGTTTATTCTTCAATATGAAATTCACGCGTAACCATAATCTCCAAGTTTTCCCTTATCCTTGACCAAATTTAGAAAAAGGGTCAAATTGGCCCCTTTATTATTTTTCAATCCGTCATTTAAGCTCTTGTACTAATAAAAATATCATATAAGTATGCACATTTTACAAAATTGATCAATTTAACGATTTAATGAGTTTTTGACAGGTAATCACAAGTTTTAATATCTTAAAAAACCCCAAAATTTGTTAGAATTTGAAGAATTATATACAAAAATTGTGAAAATTTTGCAGAATATCAAAGTCAATATTTTTAAAATTTTTAAAATATTTGTACGTCCTACATCTATTTAAAAGGATTTTAAATTTTTTCCACTATATTTTTTCAGTTTTTTGATTTTTTTTTATATTTATTTTAATGTTTTTAAAATTTCATCTTTTTTTACATTTATACTATTTTTATATTATTATTCGATTATTTATTCAAATTTATATGAATTATTGTAAGATATACCAATATCCTAATTTAATATTTTATAAAATAACAATGCTATAATAGGTCAAATGGCTTTATGACATTTTCTTTTGGAGTGAAATTTTCTGGTGGGTTCAAATTTACCGGTAAATTTATAGTAGGTCAAATTTACGGGTGTGGTTACACCTAGTATGGTATGAAAAATGTTGGATTTTTGTGTATTGTATCATTGTCCAAATGATGTGTTCAATTCTCATGTGATTTGATCTTGTGTGAGATCAAAAACATAGAAAATATGTATAGTAGATGATTAAAAATGCAATAAAAGTTTCGCCCTGGGTCAGTATGCTTCTACAAACTTCTTCAAACATCTTGCTTTTTGTGCAAGGATATGGACTCACGCCCACTGCTCTATTTGAGTCTCTAGCTCAGCTTGCCTTAGCTTTGCCAATCTATCGCTGTTCTCTTCCGTATTGCCATGCCGACATCGCGGAGCTTTTCCACTGCCAGACTGACCAGGTCTGCTGTGGCGGCATTTAGGGCCGCTCGCAACCGCTCTCTGGCTCAATCGCGCTACCCTGTCTCACGCGCAGCCGAGGTTCCGTTTCTCGACGAATTGAATGCAACCAGAACTCACCCATTATTCGCCGCCGTGGCGGTGAGGCTTGGAGCTTCCACGAATACGCCGAAACTCTACTTGAAAGAGGTTGGGCTTCCGAGAAATTTTAATTGCCGCGCCTACTCCAACTCCTCCGCTAGCTCCGGCCAGGTGTTTAGAAACTTACTTCTATGGTTATTATACATAGTCGGCTTTACATGAATATGATATTCCTGATTGTAATGTGAAATTTTATCTGAAGGGTTTTAAGTTGTTTTTTCGTACAGCCCTGCTATCACATTTCTTCAAGTTCTAAAGGTAACATGAGACCCATAAAATGCTAAATGTGATACCACAGAAATACATTAGGTATTATTGTATTAACACGAATAAAACGCCCTAAAGATAAGGCATTTCACTAGATATTTCATTAGTCGTTCTGTACCAGGGAAGGGTCTATCTCATCCGGCATTGACGCATATATATTTTATCACTGTTTTCTTTGTCAGTTTGGTAAATAAATCGTAACTGTAAGGGTCTGTTGGGCATGGCTTTTAGATTCTAGTTTCACGGTTTTAGAAGGTACACTATACCATACATGTTGTATAAAATGTACTAAAGAATAGTCATGCATATGCTGATCTTGTTAATTTCAAAACCTGGCAACAAAAAACTTAAAACCACTTTTTCAAGTTTTCATAGTGTTGTTTTTAGTTTTCATAAAAAGGAAAACTACACTCAAGAGCCCTATGAAACTTATTTAATTTAAATATAATACATTTTAAAAATAGATGGATGTTTTTGTCCTTCCATCTCCGGATGGAAAAGTAAAAAGATGTGTTTGAAATGAGGAGCATCTGTTTCTGTTCTGCTATGTTTTTTGTAATTGATCTCAGTAACTCTCTAAACATGGTTGTGTCATATGTTTACATTTTAATGTTAAAATCATATCCATTATGCAGATCACCAACATCGTTTGGGACTAAGGGTTGGATGTTGTCTCCATTATGCAGATAAGCAACTCAGAATACACTGAGATGGCTTTTGAGGGTATAGTTGGAGCTGTAGATGCAGCACGAGCCAACAAACAACAAGTGGTTGAAACAGAGCATTTGATGAAATCCCTTCTGGAGCAGAAAGATGGATTAGCTCGAAGAATATTCACTAAAGCTGGTCTGGACAACACATCAGTTTTGCAAGCCACAGATACATTTATATCCAAACAGCCTAGTGTATGAGACTATGAGTTAGAGACGTCGGTTTATGTTTTTCTAATAAAATTATTTCTTACTTATTTAAATGAAATGTTTTTCCAACGCCTCAAGTAAACTATACCACTTTTTCTTGTAGGTGACTGGTAGTACAAGTGGTCCCATTATTGGGCCCCATTTATATTCTCTCTTAGAAAATGCAAAGAAGTATAAGAAAGAAATGCATGATTCCTTTGTGTCTGTGGAGCACTTGTTGTTAGCTTTGTATTCAGACACCAGATTTGGGCAGCAACTATTTAGAAATTTGCAACTTGGTGAGAAATCTTTAAAGGAAGCTATTGAGGCTGTTCGTGGAAATCAGAGAGTAACCGACCAAAGTATGGCATAATATAATATCATACTCTTTTAAAATGGATTGTTTTAATATCATCCTTGAGATATTATAAATTTAGTTTTGAATGTGCCTCATGTGCTGCAAAGCTGCAATTTTACTGTGCTTTGTTGTACAGACCCAGAAGGAAAGTTTGAGGTACTTGAGAAATATGGGATGGACTTGACAGAACTTGCCAAATGTGGAAAGCTTGACCCTGTAATAGGGCGTGATGATGAAATACGGCGTTGCATTCAAATTTTGAGCCGGAGGACAAAAAACAACCCTGTAATAATTGGTGAGCCTGGTGTAGGAAAAACCGCTATTGCTGAAGGGTACAGTTGATTATTCATGCGTTGCTTTTATTTATTCGTATCTTGTCCTGTCCTGTTGTGGAATTATGTTTAGAATTAACTAGATATTGTGAGTTACGCCACATAGTCATGGTTTTTTAAATGTTTACATCAAATATATAGGCCGGTTTCCCACTAGTGGCCTTTTAATTCTTTTTTCTGGGGGGTGGGAGCTCCCCTACTCATGTTATTTTCAGCAGCAGCATTCTGTGCTTATTTTGAGTTCCACCCAAACTACTCCGAATATCACATGGCGATTTTTCTTTTTATTAAAAAACACATATTTTGTGTCATTATCCGTGAAGCAATGGTTACACTAATCTGTATCAAATCATGCATGCTGTGACGAATACATAAAAGATTGCTGATTTGATGCTGCTGCCACTTAAAGTAGATAGAAAATATACTGACTTCTTGAAATGTGTTTAGAACAAGATGTTTTCTCCAGGTTGTGAAGGTACGTTTTATCTCTGATGTATGAGCAATGCATTTTTGTTTCTTTGAGATTAGGTTGGCACAGCGCATAGTCCGTGGAGATGTTCCGGAACCTCTCATGAATCGAAAGGTTATTATCTTTTGAAGTGGAACTTAATAGGCCAAGTTTATTTTATTTTGCATATTATTTTAGTTTCATGCTTAATAATATGGGTGCAAGCATTCTTTGCGACTTTGCGTGCAAGCATTTGAGACTGTTTTTCAAATCGTCCAGTTGATATCATTGGATATGGGTGCACTACTTGCCGGCTCCAAGTTCCGTGGAGAATTTGAGGAAAGGTTAAAAGCTGTTTTAAAGGAAGTAACTGCTTCAAATGGACAGATTATACTATTTATTGATGAGATCCACACAGTTGTTGGTGCAGGTTGAAATTATTAATTTCCTCTTTTGTTTATTTTCTATTGTTACAAGTTTTTTTTTTCTTTTAATATATTAGTCGATGTTTTTTAAAGTAATCTTCATCTGTGATGTTATTTGTTTTTGTTGCTTGGTTTGTTGTCATTTTAAGCTATTATGCTTAAAAGTAAAACATGGATATTTAGGGGTATAAAGCACCTCTATCCAGTGCTGTTAGGATCGTGCATTGACTCGTAAGATCGTCCACTTGTAAGATCAGACGATCTTACGAGTAAGATCGTAAAAACGATTGAATTGCCGATCTGTGTCTATTCGTGAATCGATAACAGCCTTAGAAAAAATACTGCTCGTCAGTCAGAAACGATGAGATAAAAACACAGTTACCACTTATGACAAGTTGGTGACTTATGAAGCCCTTAGCCACATGCAAATTGTGAACTGTGAACTGCGAACTGGCCAGACGACGGATGCGTAACTGTGTAAGGCTGCAACGGTCAGTTCATGAAGCTTTGAATCCATCTATAAAACGTTATCGCCTTGCTCGACTATATGCTTCGTCTTTGAAAATTTTCCAAATCCAGCCTTACTCTGTCTCTGTGCTAGTGTACTTTGTTTCTCAAAGTCTCAGGTCTCTACTGTGCGGATAGTCCCTCTGCTGTTCAAAGTCCCAGCTTTAATATCTTACCTTTTTCTTCCCTAAAATTCTTTCTGCCTTATTTTAATTCGACCAACAGTGAGTCAAATGATTTGCTATTTTTCTTTCAACTTGTTATGTTAACTACTTTATTTTATAGCCTTAAGTAAGTTGTGTCTTAGATATTATGTTATTATCATTAATATATTAGTATTAATATTAATTCAGTGTTCAAATAGTCTTAAAATTAAGTGCATACACACAAACACACACACACACACATTGCACAGTAGCTCTGACTCTAAGATCTTACGATCCGAGTTACGATCCTTGAGTTACAATCTCCTAGACCCCTTCTGATCCGTACTACCCACTAGGATCTTGAGTTCAACAACCTTGCCTCTATCTATGTGTTCTGTTATAAACTGATTGCTTGCCTGTGATGCGAAGTGTGGTCATTACACATCTCTGGTTCTTTCTTTCCTAGTAGTATGGTTAACTATTCATAGTGATATAATGGAAGGCAACATGTTAATTGACACTGCGGCCACTGCCTTTTGGAGAAGATTTGTATGAATGTATACCAACATTCTTCTCTTTGTGGCTAGGTTAGCTTTTAATATTTCTTGGCTTTGAGTACAGTTAAAGTGTCAACGTATTAACACATAGCTAAGAACATGACAACCAATAAAGGCTTTGATATTCTTGCGGTTTGCTTTCAGCATGAATTTTGGTTAACTTGGCCTTAGCATAAGAATGGTTTTTCATTCTTTTGTTTTGATAAAATCTCAAATAGACTTCTTGATATGAAGCGGGAAGAGCATGTGGCGGGACCGGACTTGGGCCCACTTCCGTGGGCCGGTTACGGGCTGTTTAATTAATATTTATTATTCCTTTTATTTTGTTTCCTAATTTAATTTGTTTCCCAGTAGGATTTATTTAGGACTTCTATTCTTACTAGAATTAGAGGTTTCCTATTTCTATTTAGTTTCCTAGAATGATTTAATTAGGAGTTCTATTAGAAC
This sequence comes from Cuscuta epithymum, assembly GCA_945859915.1. Lineage (NCBI taxonomy): Eukaryota > Viridiplantae > Streptophyta > Magnoliopsida > Solanales > Convolvulaceae > Cuscuta > Cuscuta epithymum. Next base: position 1,177,404 of record CAMAPF010000193.1, on the reverse strand, counting down.
TAGAGGTTTCCTATTCTATTTAGTTTCCTAGAATAATTTAATTAGGATTCCTATTCTTATTAGACCTAGAGGGTTATTTATACCCCTTGTATGCTTCATTCTTGATAATCTTGGAATAAAAGTTGGTTTAGCCTTTTGGCTTTGGGCAACGGTATTTATTTATCGTTGATTATCTGGGCAACGGTTCACCCCGTTGATTTTATTTTTCTGTTCTTATCAATTGGTCCGACCTGCCGGATCCCCGTCCCGCCAAGATGACAAGAACTCAGAACGAACGACTGACGGAATTGGAGGCTGAACAGGCCCTGGTAAATCAAAAGCTCGATTCACAAGGAGAGAAACTGGATGTACTGGCTCGGAAACAGGAGGAGCAGGCCGCCCGGCTTGCGGAAATCGCAGAATCCCTGGCAGCAATCGCAAAGGCCATGGTACCGCCAGCGAAGTCTCCAAGCACGACCATCGAGAGCGGCTCCTCCGCCCACATCGCGACTGCTTTCACCGACGAGGGCGGACTGCGCAGCGCATCCACGACACTGCTTCCCTCATTCGACGGTGAAGACCCAATTGGGTGGCTGGCAAGAGTGGAGCAGCAGTTCGAGCTCAACAGGACCCCACCGGATAGACAAATTGCAGCGGCTAGGGTTTCTATGGAAGGGGCAGCCCTCTATTGGGTGACATGGTTAAAGGCGCGCAAACCCGGCATATCCTGGGAGGAATTTAAGCAAGCCTTGGTGGCTAGATTTGATTCCCGATATCAAGGAAACAGATTTGAGCGGCTAGCTGGCGTTAAACAAATTGGGCAAGTGGAAGATTACAATACTTTGTTTGTACAACTCGCCAGTCAAGTACCCGGATTAACTGACGATCATTACTTGGGCTATTACATGAGTGGGCTTAAGGAGATAATCCGAAGCTCACTGCGATTACTTCGACCAAACAACCTGGAGATGGCTATGGAATTAGCTCGCGAAGTGGAGTATAATCTGTCCGTCCAAAGTGGAGAAAGTGGCAGCCTGAATTATCATTCTTCGGGGGTACGTTCCAGCAGTTTTGTAAGGGCAAACACGGGTCCCCCATTGACTGCCACCGGTGGCAGCTTACAGGGCTCAGGGGGCAGCTTTGCGAAGGATAGTGGACAGCCTCCGGGGACAAAGTCAGGGCTGTCTGGGCAGCCTACGACACGATCCCAGTTCACCCGTCTTGCGCCAAAAGAGTTAGCAGATTTGAGGGCAAAAGGATTATGCTTTAGATGCAAGAAACCATTCACGCCAGGGCATGATTGTCCCTTTAAGCAGCTACGGGTAATGATAGCCGAGGAGGATGAAGAGTTGGACCTCAAGCAGCATGAATTCTGCGAAATAACCGGCCAGGAAAGGGTTCATGAAGGAGAAGAAGGATATTTTCCAGTCTATACTATGTCTGGAAATTTCAGCTCCCAATCAGCGAGTTTTCAACCTTGAGGACAAGGTTATTTTAAGGGGGGTGGATTGATATGAAGCGGGAAGAGCATGTGGCGGGACCGGACTTGGGCCCACTTCCGTGGGCCGGTTACGGGCTGTTTAATTAATATTTATTATTCCTTTTATTTTGTTTCCTAATTTAATTTGTTTCCCAGTAGGATTTATTTAGGACTTCTATTCTTACTAGAATTAGAGGTTTCCTATTTCTATTTAGTTTCCTAGAATGATTTAATTAGGAGTTCTATTAGAACTAGAGGTTTCCTATTCTATTTAGTTTCCTAGAATAATTTAATTAGGATTCCTATTCTTATTAGACCTAGAGGGTTATTTATACCCCTTGTATGCTTCATTCTTGATAATCTTGGAATAAAAGTTGGTTTAGCCTTTTGGCTTTGGGCAACGGTATTTATTTATCGTTGATTATCTGGGCAACGGTTCACCCCGTTGATTTTATTTTTCTGTTCTTATCACTTCTCTTTATGATTTTTGAATAGGCGCTACTGGTGGGGCAATGGATGCTGGGAATTTATTGAAACCAATGCTTGGCCGTGGTGAACTTAGATGCATAGGAGCAACTACACTAAACGAGTACAGAAAATATGTCGAAAAGGATCCTGCATTAGAACGCAGGTTTCAGCAAGTATATTGTGGTCAACCATCTGTAGAAGATACGATTTCCATTCTCCGTGGATTGCGAGAGCGGTACGAACTGCATCATGGGGTCAAAATATCTGACAGTGCCCTTGTATCAGCAGCTGTTCTTGCTGATAGATACATTACTGAGAGGTTTTTGCCAGACAAAGGTATGTTGGTACATTGGGGCTGCACATAATCAGAAGTTTGTATGAACACATTTATCTTATTGATTCAATTGCTGTTTGACAATGGGTATGGAATACTCCTGAGTTCTTTCCATCTGTTCCCATAATACAAGCACCAAGCGAGTTTAGCCAATTACTCCAATCAATCTTGGAAATAAGTTATAGGGGTATAAGTGAACATTCATGACTTGTAACAGCTTGAACATTCGTAACTGAGAGGTTTTTGCCAGACAAAGGTATATTGGTGCATTGGGGCTGCCCATAATCAGAAGTTTGTATGAACTCACTTATCTTATTGATTCAATTGTCTGTTTTACAAGTTATGAATGTTCACTTATACCCCTATAACTTATTTCCAAGATTGATTGGAGTAATTGGCTAAACTCGCTTGCTGCTTGTATTATGGGAATTTCACTTGCAAATTGAAGTTTTCTTTAAAGCCAGTCATTTTGGGTTGGGGGGGGGGGGTAAAAATGTTTTTTAAACAGGTCTGTTTTTGGTTGGATAGAGTATTATATGAAACCGTTCGCCGACAAGTTAAGCCTTGTAGATTTCATCATATCATTTTGTCAAATTATATAATTATTTTATTATTCCATTTATATTATACTTTTGGATCCTCATTGGTTTGTTCTGCTGAAAAGTTGTGATTTTTTGTTTTCCCAGCCATTGACCTTGTTGATGAAGCTGCTGCAAAACTGAAAATGGAAATCACTTCAAAGCCTACTGGGTTAGATGAATTAGACAGGACAATACTAAAGCTAGAAATGGAGAAGCTTTCTCTTAAAAGTGACACTGATAAAGCATCTAAGGAAAGGCTGAGCAAGTTGGAAGGTGACCTATCATTACTGAAACAAAAGCAACAAGAGCTAACTGAACAGTGGGAGCATGAAAAAAGACTGATGACTTGTATACGGTCAATCAAGGAAGAGGTGATTCATGCATCATATTTATATCTATTTGATGTTGATGGTTTTAATTCCTTTCGTAAGGAAGGTTTTGGGTAAAGTTGTTGAATATGTGGTTGAGTTGCTGAAATTGCTGAGTTGCTAAAAAAGAACATTTAGTAAATATTGTATTGGTTAAATAAAGAAAAGTATATATGAAGTAAGCTAATATGATTATCAACTTCAGCCAAAGAGTACCTCAAGTCCTACTCTTTTTCATTATTAACCAATTCAACATGCACACTCGTTTGTGTTTGATAAAACAATGTCTGGTAAGTCGGAAAAATGGCCACTTGATTGAGAGCAAAGAGATCAAGGGGCAGGAAACGGGCTTGGGCCCACCTCCGTTGGCTGGTTGTGGATTAGGGTTATAGTTTTTAGGGATTTAAAACCATCCGCAAGAGGGTGTAACTGGGGATGACTTTTGTAAAATTGAAAAATGAGGGACCAAAAGTGAAATTGACCTATTTTTAATCATATTGTTCTACGGTATTCTTACTTTTTGGTCTTGAACTTTGTTCAACTATTTGTTACTGCAGATTGATAGGGTCAACTTAGAGATGGAAGCTGCAGAGCGTGAGTATGATCTAAACCGTGCAGCTGAACTTAAGTATGGAACATTGACGTCTCTTCATCGTAAGCTCGATGAAGCGGAGAAAAATCTTGCTGATTATCAAAAATCTGGAAGCTCTCTACTCCAAGAGGAAGTAACAGACATTGACATTGCTGAAATTGTCAGCAAGTGGACTGGAATTCCTTTATCAAATCTTCAACAGACAGAAAAGGAAAAGCTCGTGCGGTTAGAGAACGTTCTTCACAACAGGGTTGTTGGTCAGGACATGGCAGTGAAATCTGTAGCTGATGCAATCAGGCGTTCGAGAGCCGGGCTATCTGACCCTAACAGACCCATTGCGAGTTTCATGTTCATGGGCCCCACGGGCATTGGTAAAACTGAGCTTGCAAAGGCTCTTTCTGCATACCTTTTCAATACCGAAAATGCTCTCTTGAGGATTGATATGAGCGAGTATATGGAAAAACATGCGGTTTCACGCTTGGTTGGGGCCCCACCAGGTTATGTTGGTTATGAGGAGGGTGGGCAACTCACAGAAGTAATCCGACGAAGGCCTTATTCAGTTGTACTCTTTGATGAAATTGAGAAGGCACATCCCGATGTCTTCAACATTCTTTTACAGTTGTTGGATGATGGGAGAATAACGGACTCCCAAGGAAGAACTGTTAGCTTCACAAACACGGTTGTGATAATGACATCAAACATCGGTTCACAACATATTCTTGAAACTCTTCAAAGCTCGCTTGGTAGCAAAGAGTCTGTTTATGAGCTCATGAAAAAACAGGTTGTTGAATTGGCAAGACAAACTTTTCGGCCAGAGTTCATGAATAGAATTGACGAGTACATTGTTTTCCAACCTCTGGGCATGGAGCAAGTTAGTCAAATTGTCGAAATCCAGGTACTTTGTAGCTTTCCATTCAAAGTTTTTACAAACTAGGCATCCATTATTAGGCGTGGCAGTGTGAGATTTCTTATAGATTAAGTCTCTTACCAATAAGCTTTACATAGAGCAAGTCTTTTCTTATAATTAATTGAAATACTTTGTTATAATATTCCAAATTATTAGGCAAAGTTGAATTTACCACAATATTATACTCCCTGTCCCACAAAACTTGGCGATAGTTGACTTGCACGTAAAGTATTAAAATAAAAATTGTGGTTGATATTTGTGCAGAGGAGAGATAAATAATTTTAGCCACATATTTGTTGCTTTAAACGGAAATGGCCATGTTTTCTGGGATGGCAAAAAGGGAATTTGCCCAAGTTTTATGGGACGGAGGGAATATTCCGTACTACTTATATACTTCCTCTGTCCCAAGCAAAGTTTTTGGTTTGTCTTGGCACATTTTTTATAGAATTAGAACTGTGTGGTTGGAACTTATTCAAAGGGGCAGTAAATAATACGGAGTATATAAACTAAACACTTCTATCTCTAGGGAGACCATGAAACTTATTTTGGGATTCACAAAAAGAACATGAACCTTATTTTCAAATGGAGTATTAATATACTCCCTCCGTATTTATATGTTCTCTACAGTAGCTTTTGGCACAATACTTTAGGAGAAAATAGTAGGGGTAATGAATAGTGTAGAAAAAGTAGGAGAGAAGTAAGAAAAAGTAAGAGTAGTTGAGTATTTTTAAAGGAAAAACTTACCAAAAAAGGAAAGTGTAGCAAACTTTTAAATACATCCCAAAAAGGAAAGTGTAGCAAATTTTAAAATATGGAGAGAGTATTGAAATACTTGATGGACATTCTTGTTACAAATGTATATTTTTATACAACAACATTAGCCCAGTGCCGCAAAGGCTACCACCTACAGTGGGGTAAGTGGGACGAATGTATATTTATATGTGAAAAAATGTTTTTTAACTTTTAAGTGCTAGAGATGATTTATTTTTGCCCCACGAGAATATCGTGAGGTGGTTATTTCAGGCTTTTCAACAATTAATTAAATGTTGAAAAAATGACGTGTTTTTTATGCTTATATATTGTTGAATTCCAGCCAACTAGTAGGTGTATGCTTGATAGATATGCACTTGCTATGTTTTGACAAAAACAAAAATGTACAATATTAGTTCAGAGCTAAAATTCAAATAAAACCTGAATTTTGTGTATTTTTGCACCAAAGGTTTTGTGTGCGTGTTTTGCTTTATGAGAAAAAGGGGGATGCTTATTTTGAACCAGGAAAATGGCAGGCTGGGGCCTACCGTTTAGGTGGGGTCGTGAGGTCTGAGTGGGATTAGCCTTTCCTAAAACTAGGCAGGGTCTGTTTGGGAAAAATTATAGGCAAGTGAAACTAAATCGTGGTGAGGAGGTGTTGGGGCAGATGTTTAGAAATTAGAACAGAGATTACTAAGTTTCAATTTATATGTAACTCTATACCCATTGTTATGTGCATACCACATGTTTTTTGTAACCCAGTGTTGATCCAAACCCCGAGGGTTTTGGGATGAGGGCACACCAAAACCCGAGGGGCCGAGGGTTTTGGGATGAAGGCCTGAGAACTCCTTACCTGTTTATTAGTAAAAGGAAATTACAAGGAGTAGGAGGACAACACCTCACCTGTGCATACCATATTCTCTTCCTTCATACTTATAATGGGGGGAGGGGTGCTACCATGCCTCTAAAAACATGTCTGATCCATCATATCTCATTTTTGTCTCCATTTCTTCGCACAATATTATAAATGTCAAAATGGCTTATGTGGGATTATGATCTGTAGTCTGAGCGAGTAAATGTGGGTATGAATGCAGATGAACCGTGTAAAGGAGCGACTCAAACAGAAGAAAATCGAGCTGCATTGCACGGAAGAGGCTTTACGTTTTCTGGCTACTATGGGATTTGACCCTAATTTTGGAGCCCGGCCTATCAAGCGGGTGATTCAACAAATGGTTGAGAATGAAGTAGCATTAGGTGTGTTGAAGGGGGATTTTAAGGAGGATGACTCTATTGTAGTTGACGTTGATAGTGTTGTGCAGGATTCCACTGCCCGAAACAGGTTGGTCATCAAGAAAATAGAAAATGGGTTTGCACTGGATGCCATGGTCGCTAATGATTGATTGATACACCTTTTAAGAAGGTGTTGTACATTATTAGGAAGGGCATTTTGTAGCTTCGTGTTCTTTTATTTAAATACAACTCGTGTTTGAATGCCCCTATTTGGGGAACTTTCCCTAACATCTATTGTGTAGGCAATTGAAGTATGACGCCTACAAAACCATTCAGCCTTCTAAACAATAGAAGGCAATGAAAGGCCTATTTTCAAAAAAACAAACGCTCTTTGTTAAAGATAACTAAATGATACGGAGTAGTTTTTAGTTCTAGATTTTTGTTTTGTTTTGTAATCCAACTAGTGTTTTACCTATGTGTTGCCCAGGTCACATGTTGAGATTCTTTGAAAACTTCATGAGATGTATACATTTGGGAAAAGGGAAAAATAATTCAAATATCCCAAACCTTTGTGTCAATTAAGTACCGTAAATTTGCATATTTAATTTAAATACCCAAACTTTACATAAAAAAGTTTTTTAGCACCATGGTCATATATTATTTCTTTCCAAAATGTAAACTTATGGTGAGTTGCATAATTTAAAATATTTTAGCATTCATGAAGATATATAAACTTTCATTGTGTGTAAATAATATTACATACACGCAGCCTATATAATTGCAACGCTTAACAGCTGAAATAAAAACATTTTAAATTATGCAATTGATATCATAAATTTACATTTTTGAAGAATTAACATATGACCCTAAAAAATTATGTAAAGTTTGGTGTATTTAAATTACACATGCAAGTTTGGAGTGTTAACCTCACACTTCTTTAAAGTTTGGAGTATTTGAAATATTTTTCCAAGGTAAAAAGGGTCAACTAATTTTTTTTACCGCTTTCAATCCATCATTTAAAGTCTGTGTACTACAAATATATCATATAAATATTTACTTTAAAATTGATTAATTTAGTCATTTAATTTATTCAGTTTGTGATCTGCAAATCTGCAATGGTAGGTTTTACATATTAAAAACTAAAAAATTATTAAAATTTGAAGAAATGTCTATTATCAATGTCAGTTTTTTGATTTTATGAAATTATTTGTATATTCTACTTCTATTTAAAAAGTTTTTTGTTTTACGATAACATTTTCACTCTATTTTTCTATTTTATGTATTTTTAATGCTTTTAATTTATTTATCTGCTTTGAACTTTATGCTATTTTTGTTACATTATTTTTCAAATTTATATGATTTTTTAAAAGATTTGTCAAGAGTTCAGTTTTTTTTTAATCTTAAATCCTCTGCTATAACATGTACTTTATTGATTATTGATTGTATTTAAAAAAAACAAATGTACTTGTATGATGTCTTTTAGAAGAAGAGTTTAAGTGATTGATTGGAAATGGTAGAATAATCTATTTAACCATTTTCCATATATTTCATATGAACATTTGTTTGCTATCGATTGCAATTTAATTAAATAGAATATATTAAAAGTGACATTATCATGTAACAAAAGGGATGGACTTGGTCCCGTACCTAGTCCAAACCAGCTTGTCAAGGTTCAACATATAGAGGTTCGGAACTTACGCATATAATGTGAGTCTCGGTTTACTCTTAAGTACCAGCCCAGACTCGGGTCAGGTTGGGTTTTTATTTTATTTTAGATTATTATTTTATTTTATTTTATTAATATAAAGAAAATGTCACATCAAGAACGAAATGTTGATTTATTTGAAACATAACATTGATTTAGTAGACATTCACAAATTGCAATTGAGAATAGTTACATACATTTTCTATTATTTGATAATCCTGTTTCCGGCGTTGGTTGTCGTTTCCTCTATAAAGCGACGGGATGATGCTATGTTAATTTATTGAGTTCTGTGGCGAGCCTTCAACCAATCGTGAAATTAAATGAGCTTCTCAAGAGATTGAGCACTCAACATCGTTATATAATTGTTTAGGGCCAACTTCATTAAACTCTTGTTCCATGATAACCGTTTTGAAACCGGCATTGAAAAACACTTGTTTCATCATTTCTGATAAAATAAAAAACATTTCTTGTTAGTTTTTCCACCATTTGAGAATGTCAAATTTTTCACTTCTTGATACTCAACAGAAAATGTTAGATATAAGGAAGCTCGTTAATCGAGTTTGTGCAATGACAAAGAGAGATTAACTTTTATTCAAAAGATTATATATTGTACATTTTTTTGAAAGAATATATTGTAGATTAAGAAGACGGTTTCCTTTATGAAAAAGTAACTGGTTTCGGACTTTCGGGGGAGGAAAGTACATCGTTGAATTGCTTTGAGGATCTATAGCGTTGTCATCGTACACAGGCAACTCACCGTAGAAGCAATTATCATAGTACTCTAAAAATGTTTTATAACTAGCAAGCCTGAAACGAGAATCAAGAACGAAAGCAACAACGTATATAGACAAAGTATAAACATAATATTTCAAAAACTTTTATTTCATTAAATCACAAAAATAATAAACATTAGGGGCTTCAGTTTTTTTTAAAAGCACCAGCGAGATTAACAACTTCTATCGAAAATATATCACTAGTAGGTGGTGTATAAACACGAGAAAAAGAGTGAGTAGCATTGTGAAAACAAATTAACACGTTGCATATTTTCTTCATGGTGTCTAATTCAACCGGTTCTATAGTATAGTTAATTACTCCCTCCGTCCCTTAAAACTTTGTCATCTTTCCTTTTCGGAACGTCCAAAAATTTTTTGTCACTTTACTTGTTAATCAATTATTTTGTGGTTTCTGTGATTTTCCTCTCCTCTGCACAAACCTCAATCACACAATTTTTACAACCGCACGAAGGTAGTACAAGTTTTTCTAAAAAGCATGCAAAGGATCCCTAAATCTAAGAAGCACAGAAATAAGTTTATATGTACTACTCTAATGAATAGACAAATCTTTAGGAAAAACACAATACATAACACGTTTAGATTTCAAATAAGCATGTCATTGCAGTTTAACTTATAGTGTATCCCAAATAAGTCTAATACCCCTCATAACTTTACCTATCACATTTCCTAATGCAGGCAAGCCGTCTTTCACACATATAAAGATAATATGGCATGTACAATGTTGATGAAAAGTCTACTCATCAAAGCAGGACCACATAATTCACGCAATAGGTATAACAACAATAGTACAAGTAACATTATCAAAATCTATAACAAACACCTCATCAAACAAATTACATTCACTTAAAATGCGTTCCTTGATAATATAAATATTATCGCCGGTGTGTTTTTCGTTAAAATCTCGAAAAGTGATAGCCCATTTATGCATTTGTCAATCATCATCAATAAAATGTACAGTGGCGCCCAAATAATACAGGTGATGATGTGTATCTTCTCATATATTAATACAAACAGCCACACGGTCTTAAAGATTTGCGAAAAAATGAATTACTTTTAACCTTTTCCAAAGCATATTATTTAACAACTTCTGTTTTAATTATTTTACGGCTATAGTTTCGAAATTGTGGTTTTAAAAACTTTTAGAAAACACATAAAGCAAGACTTTCAGAAACATAAATGGCAAATCTTCTTTACTCATTAATTAAAACATAACCTTAAGATGTTGCACATTATTATAAACAAAATTAACAAATGGTTGATCATTTGGAAACCTTGATATTTATATTTGTGTGCCCTTTCCCTCCGTCCTTGCCGCCTCTGCAGGATGCCTTGAGTTCAAGTGCCTACTGACGGTTCATAGCCCTGACACCTCCATTCATAATATTTGTTCACAATATTTGCAAGTTGCATATCACTTGTCGTCCACCAAATTTGTAACCTTTGTAGAATAATATTTGAAAAGACGAGAATGAATTTTGGAAGTGTTTCTTTGTTCGGGTGGTTCAGATGAACCGGTGCCACTCCCTTGCTCCTCCTCATCGGGGGTATTCCCACCACCTTGTTCCTCCTCCTCGACAGGGGCTCGACCTCAGTGTCTTCCTCCTCAAACTCTGTCAATCTCGGGAAGAGTTTCTTATTGCAAAAACCATCTCTAGGGTTATAATTGATCTCCCAATCAACACGAGTTTGAGACGAAGATGTTGCCCCAACTTGGTGTTTACCAAGATGTCTTTCTTACAGTTGCGTTGGAGGTTACCTAAATCAACAAACTTTCTACAGCCCGACATGTTAAAATGTAACAAATATTAAAACATGACTACATTAAAATGTAACTAATATTAAAATGTGACTAATATTAATATGATTGATGAAGTATATTACGATATATCTAGGGGTATCCACATTTATGATAAAAGATCTCCAGAATCTGCAAAGGCAACCCCGATCGAGGCCGATCTAGAGATAAGTAAAAAATTGTAGTCGAGACCGAGGTTGACATCTAGCTTGATTTTTTCCGTTCTTTCTTTCTCTACTAACACCAATAATATGATTAATAGTTGTTAACTTGGCGGTTCTTCGAGAATCACCCAAACCCTTCCGTCTAGAATCATAACCTACTCACTATAGGTGTTTCGTAATAGTTGCCTTTTTCTTTGTTTCTCTTAGACCAGCACATAAATGGGTTCTGGCCGGGCTCATACCAGACTTTTTGTAAATTTTCTACCCATTATGTGTATGTGGGCGGCCCCTGCCCGGTCCTAACCTCATGTCCATACTCGCCCGTAAGAGCGGTCCAGGTAGTCCACTGGGCCACCCGACAAGTAAAAACTTTAAATTTTCAATTTATATAATTTTCTTTAATAGTTTTCAGTTTTAATATTACAATAGTTGAAAAATTGTTGATACACTTATAATGTTTATAGTCCTTTTACCACATACTAACACGAGAATAATCATGAGGAACTATAACTAAAACTTAAAATTCAAGCACAAATTGGTTGGGCAATTGGGCTAGTTGTTAAGAACTACAAACTTAAATTTAAACATAATAAACTATAAATATGTATATAGATATATTAGTAAATATAAATAAACACGTATACATGTAAATAAATTTGTGTCTATATATATATATATATATATATATATATAAATATATAGATAGATAGATAGAGAGAGGGTAGTATCCGTGTCCGGCCAGGTCGGCTAGGAGGGTGGTCTGGCCACCTCCATTTGAGGTGGTTGCTGGTGATATTATTTTCTGAATTTTTTTGTGTGTGTTCTTCATCAAGTCTAGTGATGGCAATCAGGGACGGGTACACACAAAACCGAAACTGCCCCATTGGATAAATGTTTTCCCCAAAACCGCCCCATTACCCGTTCGAGTAATTTTTATTTGAACCGTACCTGCCCCAACGGGGGATCGGTTTATCCACGGGTAACCGTTTCCCCAAATGATGCCAAATAACCATTTTTTTGGAAAACAAATAACCAATTTCTAATCCTACTTGTTAGTTATATATTCAAAACACCCTAAAACATACAAAAGTAAATATTTAAGCAATCAAGCAGACTGACCTAAATCCATTAGTATGACATGCACCTAATATCTCTTGTAACATAATAAAAAGGTAGTAATTATCCCATAATCCAAATTCCAAAAACAGGTTTATGCCTATATTTAGTTTTAGGCCTAAAAAGTAGTATACTTTTTAGCATTATTTATATGATATATACTATTCAGTATACACAATTTAGCATATATACTTATTATTCTTATATATATAAAGTTATACTCCCTCCGTCCCCCTAAGTTTGGGACGGAGGGGTGTGGTGTGGTTTTTAAGAAAAAGTGGAATTGTGTGGTTGGTATTGAATTGATAAAGTGTAAATAAAGTAAGAATGAATTCTAACCACTCAAATGTTACCAAATATGGTATGGGACAAACTTAGTGGGACGAACGAAAAAGGTAAAACGGGACAAACTTAAGGGGACGGAGGGAGTAATTCATTAATAATGTTACAGATCGGGTAACGGTGCGGGTACCCGCACCATTAGAAAACGGGGCGGTTTCGGGGCGGATAACGGGGCGGATTAGTATGGAACCATAACCGCACCATTAACCATTTAAAAAATCCGGGTATTCCCCGCCCCATACCCATTCCACAGTCAAACCGGTTTTCTCCAGTTTGACCAAATCGGTTCGGTGCGGGTATCCAACGGGTCGGCTGAAATTGCCATCTCTAAGATTCAAGTCTAGTTCATTCATACCAAATTTGAGAAAAAAAATCAACCTGGAAGGTAGTCAAATGAGTTTTGAAAGATAAATGTGCCGGAATATACATATAAAACACAATTTTTCTTTTGAAAACATATAATACGCAGTTATCTTTCAAAAATCGTTTTATTGTCTTCCCGATTGATTGTTTTCTCAAATTTGGTATGAATGAACTAGACTTGATGAAGAACATACACAGAAAATTTCAGAAAATAATACCATGATATTCGTGTAATTTCCGATTGTATGTTTGTATTTTTGACTACTTTTTACTAATTGTAGTTATGGAAATTACACACCTTTGGTGTAATACTTTATTTTCATTTTTATTTGTAATTTGTTTAGATTGAGATTATTCTGAGCTAAACAGGTCAAAGATCATCCAAGGGATCAAGATTGGACCTTAAAAGATCAAGAAAAGTGCAAGGAGGCAAGAAAGATTTCGATTTGGAAAAAATACTCATGTACCCGGTCGGGTATTGCCTATACCCGATCGGGTATTTGATTGATTCGAGTGTCCAAATCAAATCCGGGAACAAATGATCTAGGGAGCGAATTTTCACGGTAGTAAACTTGGATTATTAATGTATGCGTCTCATGGTTAATAATCTAAGGGGAATTAATTACATTGATTAAACCAATAAACCGCTTGTGTTGAGGTTATCAATCTCAATCGTTTTCATCTTAAGTTTATTGCTACTATCGGGTTAATATACGGCGTGTGTTCTATGTTAACTCGGTAGTAAGTTTTATTAATGAACGCGTCTCGTTATTAATAACTACTCTCGATGAATTGGAGATACTCCTCGAGAGGAAGATAGTTAAAGATATAACCGGGATCGACGAACATTTCGTTAAGTGGATACAAGCAAAACCAAGTGCTCATCTCTATTAATTAAACTCATATAAGTTATTCAACTTAGTGTTAATCAAATCAAATCAAACTTAAAACACCCCCTTTGTTACTAATTAATTAAGAAGAGAAGTATTCTTTTCCTTGTGGATACGAACTTTACTTTGTTATACTACGTATAATCGTTGTATTGATATCTATTTTGAGTGCATACACTACAAAGTGCACGTAATACCACCGGCAACTGCCTCAAATGGAGGTGGCCAGACCACCCTCCTAGCCGACCTGGCCGGACAAGGATATTTGTGTCTGTGTGTATATATAATGCACAATATGTTTCAAGATTTTTTTTGACTACCTTCCTGATCGAATTTTGAGCTAAAATTTGGTATGCCCATGCCCGCCTATATGCTATTGCGGGTCGGGCGGGACCGGTGGGTAAATATGTATGCCCATGCCCGCCTATATGCTATCGCGGGTCGGACGGGACCGGTGGGTAAATATATATGCCCAAGCCCGCTCATTTGTGCGGACAGGCTGGGCACCCCCACCCGATTTTGTGCATGTGTAGTTTCTTTCAATTTGATTTCGATCGATTACTCTCATCAACCAGGCAAACAACTCTCTCCTTTTGATTTATTTATTTTTTCAAATTTCTTCATGTTATTTGTTTTAATTCTTTCAATTTCTTCATTCTTCTATTATGAAAATCATACGAGTACAAAATGAATTGCATGTCTTGTATATCGATCATGTTACAGGTGAGTTTCATTTTTGCCCATGTTAGTTTAGATTAATGGTAACGAATAAACATTTTTTACAGCAAAATAGTTGTATATATTTCTAAACCAATTTCAGTTTGGAAGGTTTAGGAGAACCATGATAAATATTTTGACAACAAAGTGTATGTTATAATTCTTGAGTTAAATATCTCTTGCTATAGTGATTAATTTTTTATGGTTCCCTTTTTGAAAATATTGTGACTAGACTAGATTAGGGTAGACCCCGACCTCGACAGTTATAAATGGGATAAGGCTCAAATTGGACACTATGGTTTCATTAGAATCTCATATTTGACACTAAGGTTTTAAATGGACCAAATTAGACATTATGGTTTCATATGTATCTCATATTGGACACTAAAGTTTCATAATTCAATATAAGTGAGTGTCCAATTTGATCTTTATCCAATATAAGTGAGTGTCCAAAACCTATGAATCGTGAAACTTTAGTGCCCAATATGAGATACATACGAAACCATAGTGTCTAACTTGATCCATTTGAAACCTTAGTGTCAAATATGAGATTCTGATGAAACCATAGTGTCCAATTTGAGCCATATCCCGTTATAAATTACCCGGGGAGCAAACATCTATCAAATTAGACTAGATCAAAAAATTTCAAATCGAATTAAAAACATCCTTAAATCAAACTAGATTAATTTGGACTAAGAGTTAGGCCCTCCTATTAGTAACATTCTAAATTTTAATTTATGGATTTACTATTTCTGTGAAATTAGTATTTCCCTAAAAATTATTTATGGATTTCCCTACTAAAAGTATTGCGGTAATGTCCAAATGCACACGCAGTAAGGACTGTGCATATAATAATACTCCGTATATATACAGCATTAGATTCACTACATTTACTTTTCTTAATCAATTAATTAGTTAATCAATCTCTCTTCTGCGGCCACGCAGTCGTCTGTCGGGCGCGACTGGGTTTTCTAGGGTTACGCGACACCATTCAATTCAATAGGGTTCCGGTTCCATACTCCCGACTGTTTCGCGCTCTCTCCGTCGCGACACGACAGGAAATTGCACAAATATACATTCTTTTTTGTTCCTTCGAGGTGGACGTGGTAACTCTCTTCATAGAGTTTCGTTTGATGGTCTGAGCTGGAATCTGTAGATTTGGGTGATAGATCTTGAGAAGATGGAGACGTCCTCAGAGATTGAAGAGAAATTGATGGAAGCTGGAAACAAGCTTCTAAAGCCTCCCTCGTCCGTCGAGGAACTGCTCCCTTTACTGGATGTAAGTCTTAGGGTTTCTTTTATACCAACGTAGTTTTCTTTTCTTGGCTGCCCTGATCGTTTCTGCCAGATATACTTTTTTCTTTAGGGTTTTTCTTGAGAATGAATATTTTGTGCTATTTCTAAATGTTTTTCAACTTCGTTTGATTTTTTTGATGTTTTTCATCTAATCGTTGTATGTATCCTTAGTTCTTTTACAGGATCAGTTCGGTAGTGGGATTCCATTTTCCCTTTTAACTGTATTAGTTTGTATTTACCGTGCTTATGCTCTAGGTACTAGTATGTGACTGAGACATTCTTTGGCACTATCCATGTGGATCAAATTCCTTCATAGGGGGAATAGCCTAGCAATGATAATATCCAAGTCCACCCAGGGAATGAAACATACTATACTATATTTTTTGGGCAATTTTCAAGTTTAATTTTTATGTAATAGTGTGTAAGATCAGGTCACAACGACTCACAAGTCCTTATGTATCCCTTATGTTTCAAAATAGAGGCAATATTCGATAACTGCTTTAGGATGTTTTTACTTAGGCTGGTTTCAGTCCTAGACAAGAATAGACCTATCCAGACTTAAACGTAGCAGACTTAAACTGACCTTTAAAATAACATAATTATCATATTTGTCCATCACTTGGATTGATTTATTCGCTAGATAATGTAATCCAAGATATTCAACATTCAAATATGATGAACCAAGGTGAGAAAATAGTCCATGCTGTAGGAGTAGAAGATATGAACAACAAAGAGATAGAAAAAGATGGTCGAGAAAAAACAGAGAGGCTCCGAGGCATTACATGTTTGGGTTACTTGGTTTTGAAAACGGTGTATTTGGATTTTATGATGTGTTTTTCTACACAATCAGAACTTGCCATTTCATGTTGAAATAGAGAAGTTGAAAAAAAAACTATAAAAGGGTTTTTGTGTAATGGGCCGGGTAAACTGACCGGATTCAGTCTATTCCTATGGAAAACTTGAGTCTTGAGATTTAATTTTTGCACCATAATTTCTTTTACTATACTTTCTCATATATTATAGTATTTGTTCTAATAAATGTCAACATCCTTGACTGCGATGAGTTTTGACTTTTGAACATGTGACCTCTTCCTTGGGAGTATCACAATGATGCCATTGTAATACGAACATGGTGCTTGGCTGCAACATGATTCGTATGCTTCACTGCGATACAACTGCGTTTCGGACCCATTTCCGATTCGTTCTACTGCCAGGGTTAATTCGTGTTGCGTATCGTGATTCGTAGTGTATTAATCCCATAATACTTTCTAGACTATTAATTGTAGTGAAATTGTAGCTTACAGCCATCTGCATTGGGAATCTTTCCATTCTTTAACTTCTAGGGCTCTGAAACCCTTTGTGCTCACCAAGCACAGTAGGTATCAAGATCATAATTATTTCCTTAGTCAAAGTAGCTGTTGATTCTTCAATATCTCAATTTCTGGCTCTGAAATCCTTTCTGCTCACAGCTCACCAAACATATTAGGTATCCATATCATAATTATTTCCTTAGTCAAAATAGCGGTTGATTCTTCATTATCTCAATTTCTGAAATCTAAAATCTAAATGGTTTTTTGTAACTTCTTGTGTTCTGAAATCCATTGCTACCCATGCAACATAGTAGGTATTCAAATCATAAATATTTCTGTAGTGAAATAGCTAATGTGACGTTTGATTCTTCAATATCTCAATTTCTAAATGCTATTATCCGCTTTTAATTTAGACATGAATATTTAACTAGTGAATAATCTAAATGTTACTCTTTTGTAGGCTGTTCTTTGACTAACTGTTCATTTGTCCATGTCTTTAAGGAAGCTGTGTCTTTCCTCACAAAAGTGGAACAATCACCTGCTAAATCCGTGCTTGCTGCACTTTCTCCCTTGATCAAGGCACTGGTTGAAGATGTTCTTTTGAGGCATTCCGATGTTGATGTGAAGGTTGCACTCGCGTCTTGTTTAAGTGAGATTACAAGAATTACTGCTCCAGATGCCCCATACGATGATGAGAAGATGAAGGTATCAATGGTCATTGTGTTGTATTTTTAATTTTCACAATCATCATATTTTCTTTTTTTTATATGCAGGCTG
Source organism: Cuscuta epithymum (assembly GCA_945859915.1). Taxonomy (NCBI): domain Eukaryota; kingdom Viridiplantae; phylum Streptophyta; class Magnoliopsida; order Solanales; family Convolvulaceae; genus Cuscuta; species Cuscuta epithymum. The sequence goes on along the minus strand of CAMAPF010000193.1, from coordinate 1,159,446 downwards.
TCTTTGAGCTAATAGTTTCATCTTTTGAGAATTTATGCCACGAGTCAAGCAGATCATTTGTTAAGAGAGCCATGGTTCTTGAGACAGTGTGCAAGGTCCGGCTATGTGTTGTTATGTTGGATCTGGAGTGTGATGAGCTTATCTCTAGGATGTTTCAGTACTTCCTTAAGACCATTAGGTAACAAATTATAACTGCTAATGCTAAAATATCTGTTGTTATCGTGCCACAAAATTCATATATTAAGACTTTTATAACATGCTTGTTTTTCATTTTTTGTTTCAACGGGACTTTCGCTCAAATGAGGATGATTAGTTTAAAAAATAAAGCTTCATTACATCAACTGCTCATATCGGAACTATAGAATTAGAGTCATGCACATGTCCACCTGAACTTCCAAATGAAAAACAGAATAATACTTAAGAAATGATATTAATATACAATGCACATGTGCAATATTCAACCGGCAAGTTTCAGAAACTCAACTTGCTCCTTTTATATTTTCATCTTTATGCATCTTTCAGTTGTAGAGTTCATTGGTTCCATAGCTGACAGAATGTGGAGTTAGTCAAATTTTTATGACAAGACCGTGCAATTATGAGAGGATTGGATCAATGAATTACTTATAATTAATAATAAATTATAAACTGGAAGTGCAGTTAAATACCTTTGATATTGTCCTTCAGAATGCTTTAATGTTTGCTTTAATGTAAATACTTGTGGAAATTGAAAGGTTTCTAATTATCTGAAAATTATCTTCAACTTTCAGAGAATATCATCCCAACAACATCTTCTCATCCATGGAATCCATCATGACTGTTGTTCTCGAAGAAAGTGAAGACATTTCCATGGATCTGGTTACTTATCTTTTGGCTAGTGTTAAAAACGAGAATGAGGTATTGTTAACTATCACGGTTGTGATCTTTTCCCATTTTTTGTAGTTTCTTTTAACAATCCAGCTTTTTTTGTTCTTTCAGGAGATAAAGCCAATTGGCAAAAGGTTGGCTGAGCGTGTATTTACGAATTGTGCTGACAAGCTTAAGCCTTATGTCAGACATGCTGTGAAATCTCGGAGCTTATCACTTAATGAGTATAGTGAAGTTGTAGCTTCCGTTATGCAAGGGACTCCAGTTGCTATTGAGTTTAATAATGATGTGGACCCATCGGTATGGTGTACTTATATTTTTGAACATGCTTCACTTAAATGTATTTATATTTTTCTTCATCATTATAACTACTTTTCTTGGTACTACCATTCGCGATCTTATAGTTTGTTCCATTTCAACCAAATAAAAAAACTTGGTATATGCCACTCAAAGGTAAGGTGAGTTAAGGTGTACACAGACCAATGATTTTCAAAGTCATGGGAGGCGTATGCCTCAGGTGCGCCATGTAACACTGTCGAATAGCGCTTTTAGTAAAGGATCGACCATAATCTGAACACATAGACACTATATGTTTAAGTTTCTGTTTTATTACTTGCTTGGATCTGATTCATAAACTCACAATGAAACTTTTTCCCTTTGACGACTGTGTGATACATACTTCTTTCATATTTTTGGGGTGTGATTGTGTGAATTGATGTGTTAGTACCACATGAACTGTATAGTGCGAGCGTAGTGTTAGCATGGGCTTTTTTTAATGAATAGTTTGAGGTTCTTTTGTAAATTATTGTGTATGCAGAATTCTCTGCTTAGTTTTGGTGTTATATTTGTAGGTTTGTACTTGATCTAGACTTTTTTTGAGGCATTGTGGCCAATTTTAAATCTTTCCTTTGGCATTTCAATAGTATATGTCCTTACATTTGCGTTCCTGAAATTCTTTGCAATAAGGTGCCTGTTTCCACCCCCCTTTTGTTGGTCATTTGTTAGTCCTGGTGTTGTTTTTGTTTTTTTGTTTTGTTTTGTTTTTCGTCATCACCTAAATCCCAACTGTATTGGGTACTTGGCATTGGTTTCTTTAATCTTGTCATGATTTATTAGTTTCTGAATCTGTAACTATCTTTGAACATCCTAATTTGACAGTGTGCGGAGAGCAAGTTGGCTGGTTCTGGAGGGACAGCTCAGTTAACTCAGGTACATTACTATGTAATTACTTGCTTGCTCATTGTATGTAAAGCTGGAGAGACATTGCATTTTAAACACAAGTTGGCATGTTTTTTAGGCTTCCGAGTATAAAGTACCTTCTGTCTCTTCAGATGAATTGGGCCAGGTAAAGGCAACCATTTTTTTAAAGAACGAGGGTGTGCTTGGTTAGTGGTTTGGAGGGGACGGAATAGGAATGCCACGAATATGATGCCTGGCTATTGGAAGCGATTCCTCTACAACGATACCTATGAGCTATAATAATTCCCTTTACTTTGTCAATTCATTTTCTATTTCCGTTCCCCTAAACATATCAATTATCCCCTAAATATAAATTTGATGTGTTAGGCAGTAGTTGACTTGTTGCTCTCAAAAGTTTGAGAGAAAGGTATTTGTGCTCTTTCCAAGCACTATTCCCTATGTTTTTGCAGCATAACATACTATTGATTATGCTTTTGGATTTTGATCGTTTCATTTATCAGATGGCTGAGGACACCAAAAAAGAAGCATTTTCTAAGGATTACAATCAAGTTGTGAATACATCTCCCAAGTCAGCTGTGGGAAGTAATGTTAATGGAGGGAATAGCATGGACACACAATCTTTAGCAAATATGGAGGATAATGCCCCCATGGAACAGCCTGATATTTCAAGCCCGACACCTAAATCCGCCTCTGATGATTCACAGTTAAAAAACTCAGTGATATCAGAGTTGGAGATGTCTGAGCAAGTTAGCAAGGAACAAGGAAGCAAGTCTAACTCTCAATTGAAGTTGGAAGACTCTTCGTACCAGGATCCTCCTCATGTTGATGGTGAAAAAGTGGCTGAGATGCTTCTAAGTAGTGAAATGTGTAAAAGAGATGTTCCTGGTTCACCCACTGAAAATTCAACTGACGACCAAAAAGATAACGGTGAAGGTATTGACACTTTTCCTGTGGATGACACAACAGTTGAGGCGGCCAAACTTCTAGATGAAAATGAAACCAGTGCTTCACATTCGTTGCCCAAAGTACCTGAGGATGAAGCTGAGAATGTTACTTCCTTAGACCCTAATCATAGTTTACCTGATGAAATAAATAAGGAGACTATTAAGCGAAAGGATGATGACTTGGTTCAGGAAGATTCTTCGTTACCTGAAGTTGCATCTAAGAAGCCATCAGGACCAAGTGATTCAGATTCACAGCCAAAAGACCTTAGTACCAGGGTGCAGAAAGAGACTTCTCACAAGGAAGAAGCCGACTCCATGAGCTGTGCAGAGGTAAAAGGCCTGAATCAGCTAGGTGAGAAGGCTAAAGCTAATGACAAAACATTTGTTTCCTTGGATAAAAATGATAAGCAAACTATTCAGCAAAAGGAAGATGCTTACTCCATGAGCAATGTAGAGATGAAAGGCCTGGAACAGCGAGTTGAGAAGGCCAAAGCTAATGATAAAAAAGAAATTTGCTCAGACAAGCACACCATTCAGCCTAAGGAGGCTGGTACTGCTGAAATTCGTTCTAGGAAGCCATCCGAGGAAGAACCTAGCTCCATGAGTGATGCAGAGGTGAAAGGTCTGAAACTGCATGGTGAGAAGTCTAAAGCTAATAATAAAAAAATTGTTTCCTCAAAGAAAAAAGACAAGAGGATCATTCAGCCTAAGGAGGATGATAGCTTGTTTGAAAAAGATTCTGTGCCTGCTAAAGTTGCATCTCAGAAGCCATCTGAAAAAACTAGTGATCTCAAATCACTTTCACAGGAACCTGGTACCAGGGTTCAAGAAGAGACTTCTCACAAGGAAGAAACTGACTCCATGAGCGATACAGATGTGGAAGGCCTGAAACAACGAATTGAGAAGGTCAAAGGTAATAAGAAAAAGTTAGTTTCCTCAAAGAAGAAAGACAAGAAAACTCTTCAGCCAAAGGAGGATGATAGCTTGGCTCAGGAAGAGTCCATGTTGGCTGAAATTACATCTAAGAAGGCATCTGAAGTAGCAAGTGGTTCAGAATCACAGCCTAAGTCTAAAGGTAATAAGAAGATCATTTCCTTTAAGAAAAAAGAGAAACGTAGTACTCAGCCAAATGAGGACGATAGTTTGGTTCAGAAAGAGTCAGTGTCTGCTGAAATTGCATCTAAGAAGCTATCTGGGCGAACAAACGATTTAGAATCACAGCCACAGGACCACGGTACCAACATGCAGGTAGAAACTTCTCATGAGGAAGGATCTAGCTCTATGAGTGATGTAGAAGTGAAAGGCTCAAAACGGACAGGTGTCAAGGCTAAAGCTAACAAGAGAAATGGTGCTCCTTCAAAGAAACGAGGGATTCAGGAAAATGAAGATGATAGTTTGGTCCAGGATGAGTCTGTCTCCGCTGACATTCCATCTCAGAAGCCTTCTGAAGAAAGTAGTGATTCAGAATCAGAGCCACAGAACCTCGGTACTAGAACGCAGAGAGAATCCTCACATGAGGAAGAAGCAGTCTCCATGAGCGATTCGGAGGTGAAAGGGCCGAAACGGCGAGGTGTCAGGGCTAAAACAATTAAGATAACCAGTGTTTCCTCAAAGAAAAATAATAAATCAAAAAGACGTCGACGTGGAAAGGCTAGTATTGAGATTGATGCGCCAAAGTTGTCTGCCAAAGATGATACCGACGTAACTTTGTTATTTGTCTTTAAATTTTAATTCCAGTTATCCTATCAATAATGATTTCTGAATCCATATAATATAACACTTGCATTATTCATGCAGAAGGTCGTGTTTTCCGAAGAATCTCCCTTAAAGTCTGCTGAACACAATGTGAAAGAGGGAAGCCAAAGGAATAGCACAAAGAGGAAGCGCTCTTCGGGAAAAGAGAAAGTACTTATTTTCTGACTCAATTGAAATACATCTGAACTCCATACTACATGTTGCCATTGATGTTGTAACTGAGTATCTTTTCATAACTTGATTAGTGTTGTACTGCACATTCACTTTTGTCATAGACTGTATACTTCAGTTCTTCATGATCTGAAATTCTAACTATTGATGATGGTCCAACTAAGGGCCTTGTCGTAACTTGATTAGTATTGTGCTACACATTCATTCATATCATAAGCTTTATTCTCTATTCGATTGGTGTCTTCATCCTTTGTTTTATTTGGGGTGGGGGGGCTTGCACTGATCTTTATATGCTCAAATTGCAAACCCCATTCTTTCTGTGTATTTTTTTATTTGTTCTATACAAAAGCTATTTCTGACAGTTTTAGTGTTTTTTCAGGTACAGGAAAGCCCAAAGATAACATATGATGAAAGCCTCGTTGGTTCCAAAGTCCAAGTCTGGTGGCCTTTGGATAGGGAGTAAGTTTTGTTCATGCATCTATCATATGAAGTCAGGCATTTTTTATGATCACCACAAGAGGTGAATAATTTCATGGGTAATGAACACATGATAATAATAGTTGGGAATTTTTGGTGGATTGGTTGCTATGATGGCCATTCCCTCCCTGCATTGTCAAGGATATTCTTATCCCAAGGATCAACAACCCAATGGATTGTTAGCTATATGCCCACTGTAAAAATATGTTAAGAGCCATCCAAGAGTCGTACTAGAGTGTTCACTTAATTATACTTGTAATGTGCTAACTGAGTTTGACTAATTACTACAGATACTATGAAGGACAAATAGATTCTTTTGATCGTGTTAATAAGAAGCACAAGGCACGTTAATCTTTTCCTCGTGATAGTTTGTTTGCGTTTTTTGACACTTATAACAACTGAATATTCTGTGAATTTTCTGTCAGGTTGTATACAATGATGGAGAGGTAGAAGACCTCGATCTTAAAAAAGAAAAATGGCACATTGTCGGTGAAAATTTGACAGAAAAAAAGGTGTATAGCTAACTCATGTATTGTAAACGTTTACCCCCATCCAACATTAGAAATTATTTGACTATCATCTTTTGACAGGATTTGGATGAGCCTTCAAGCCCTGAAGTTTCTGCTGAAATGTGAGTGCTGTATTTTGTTTTTAGCAACTTATGTCTTTTAATATTAGTTGTTTGTGTCTTCGTGAAAGCAAAGCTTGAATTGGGTGCTATTTTATTACATTTCTATTTGTGGATGTGGTCTTTAGCTGCTAGAAGTGTTGCTATGAGGCCACAGACTAAATGATGATCCCTAGCTATGACTGTACCTTGGAATGCCAGAAAATATGAATTGAACTAATAAACTTCATTTGGTTGGGGGGGGGGGGGGGAAGACACATGTTCGGTTTGGGGAGATAGCATTGTGAACTGGAGGACTCCTTTCTCACAACATTATTTTGAGGAGCGAATTTTACATTTCTTTTTTCCCCTTTAAACTCTTAAATGTCTTTTTATGGTTATGGACTCCTCTGATGCCCCCATTGATACGGACTTGAGTATAAATATAAATAGTACTGAGTATTTTATTAAGTAATTTTTATTTACTCAATAATAGGGTTTTAGGCCCAATAGCTTATTGAAGTGGGATGGCCCATTAGAAATAGAATAAAGGGGGGGGGGGATAAACGCAGGCAGGAAATTGGGACTGGGAATTGGGAGTGTGAGGCCACTCGAAGAGTCTCAATTGTTTTCCGTTTTCAGTACTTCGTATCTACGCTATTTTCCTTTTCAAAGTTTAGTTCCTATCACCCATATCCCATTCCCCCCCTTGGTGAAGTGTAATGATTGAGACTCCATAGAATCCCTGGGTCACACATTTGGATATTGGAGGCCATATGATCATGACCAGGCATCCCTTACGCTGAACTGGTTTTAACAATATTTTTAAATTGAACCCTGGCATCCCCAGCTGCATGAAGTGACAAACTATGATTTAGAGTTTTAGATCATATTTTTGACAGTATTCAAGTATCCTGATCTCAAATTTCTATTCTATTCTTGCATATGCTAATTATGATGTTTTGTTTTTAGTCCTCACATCATACTGAGGCAAAGTCTGTCAATTTTTTTGAAGCATCTGTGAATTTTCAATTTGATCTCTGTTGTTTTATGTTCTAGGGAGAGGCGTAAGAAGAAAAAGAGTAGAGGGCTTGCTGAAACATCATCATCCAAGCATGACAAGTATCATGTTTCACCTGAGAGGTCTCTGTTTTGTTTTTCATCTATTTTTTTCTATTTGTGCTGTTTATAAATTTGTCAAAGTGTTTCAAGAAAGTACTGATGATTGTGGTGTAATGCTTTAACCAGTAGTGTGCCCAAGTTCAAAGGTTCATCTACAAAATCCGGTCGTAAATCCAAAGATGACACCAATGTTAAGCCCAAGCCAAAAGATCGCACCTCAAAATCTGTCGGCAGTAGTAAATCTAGGGAAGTGAGCGGCCACAAGTACGACTCTGATGAAGGGTCTGGTAAATTGAAAGATGTGATCAGCAGTCCCCCGAGGTCAAAATCGTCAAAATCAGATGCATCTACCAAGACCACCACAAAACCTCAGCAAGACACCACTTCAACAACAAAAGCGACCCCCACATCAAAAGGTAAAGCCAATGGCACGACAGGCAAAGCAAAGTCTACTTCCAAGGGGAAAGATAATGAGGTGAAGGAAAAGATGCCTACCGAGGTAATTGGGAAAACACAATCCAAGGAACAGGAAACTGAGAGCAAGATTGGAAAGAAGAGAGGAGCATCCAAGGAAGAAGATATGGAGAGCAAGAGTGGAAAGAGGGGAGGTGCATTTAAGGAAGAAGTTAATGAGAGCAGGAGTGGAAAGAAGGGGAGTGCATCTAAGGAAGAAGATAATGAGAGCAAGAGTGGAAAGAAGGGGAGTGCATCTAAGGAAGAAGCAGTTAAGAGCAAGAGCGGAAAGAAGCGGAGGAGGAAGTAGAGAAGAGCCTATTAATAGCGTTGCCCCAATGTAATCATCTCCAGGCTGTCTCCTAGGTTCTTAGGTTGTTGGCGTGTTTCTCTTACCCTCGGATATATTCTACTCTAGAAATAATTTGTGAAGTTTATTTTGGAGCTGACTAGATGTAAAACTTTTCTTTGGGGAATCAATAGTATAGTATTGTATGATGGTTGGTTTAGTTTTTAATGGAGTCCTGTGGACATCTGCATGTCCGGATGATGGGGACATGGGCTTTATGTCGTTGTACTATAGTTTAGAGTAGCTTGACTGGTAATGATGTTTTTGGGAAATTTAGTACTTGTACCCTGAGAATACGAATTTGGCAAAATTTTTATTCAAATAATGCTTCATCTCCACATTCAATAAGAGAAGTAACCATAATTGGCCATCATAGGCGTTGACTGTGGTCGATCTGGTCCAGAAACCAGGTCGAGGCCACCCGTTCATTTGCCCTAAGGTATAGGAATTGGTCCTGACTTGGAAATTTTGGACAATTTTGATTATGAAAAGCCGTTCATTTGTCCGAAATTTTGGTTCGCCTGTATCCTTCGAGAATGAAAAGCCGTTCTATCCTAAGAAACCATTGTTGTGGACAATATTTTTGGGCTTGGTTTCCTCATAATTATGTGTGCTCATCTTTATCATCATCATCATCATCATCATTTTTTACTTCCTCCGTCCCGGAAAATTGCTCCTGCATTGACTCAGAACAGAGTTTAAGAAAGTGGGAATAAAGTGGAAATATATGGTTGTGGTTGTGTAACAAAAAGGTAAATGATTTGTAGCCACAAAAAACTTTCCAAAAGGGGAAAGTGGAACAATTTTTTGGAACGACCCAAAAAGGAAATCGGGAACAATTTTCCGGGACGGAGGGAGTGTTTATTTTGCAGATTTTCAAAATACACAAACGTTAATATTGGACGAGAACCTTTATCTGAGACGGAGATAGTACTCTTTTTTAATGAACATTATCTGTTTTTACCTTTTCAAAATAATTTTATCAAACACTACCTACTTTTATTATTAAGGGAGTGTTTGCTGTACATTTAAAAAAAGTGTTTTCAACTTTTTTTCTTAAAAAATGAAATTGGTGTTTTCAAGTTCAAATTAAAGAATATACTTCTCTCTTGTCAGAAACCAGGTCGAGGCCACCCGTTCATTTGCCCTAAGGTATAGGAATTGGTCCTGACCTGGATATTTTGGACAATTTTGATTATGATTACTTCGTATTTTATATTTTGGACAATAGAGTGTTGTTTGGTTCGCCGGTATCCTTCGAGAACGAAAAGTCGTTCTATCCTAAGAAACAATTGTTGTGGACAATATTTTTGGGCTTGGTTTCCTCATAATTCCATGTGCTCATCTTTATCATCATCATCATCATTTTTTACTCTCTCCGTCCCGGAAAATTGTTCCCGCATTGACTCGGAACGGAATTTAAGAAAGTGAGAATAAAGTGGAAATATATAGTTGTGATTGTGTAACAAAAAGGTAAATGAATTGTAGCCACAAAAAACTTTCCAAAAGGGGAAAGTGGAACAATTTTTTGGGACGACCCAAAAAGGAAATCGGGAACAATTTTCCGGGACGGAGGGAGTATTTATTTTGCAGATTTTCAAAATACACAAACGTTAATATTGGACGAGAACCTTTATCTGAGACGGATATAGTACTCTTTTTTAATGAACATTATCTAATTTTTACCTTTTCAAAATAATTTTATCAAGCACTACCTACTTTTATTATTAAGGGAGTGTTTGCAGTACATTTAAAAAAAGTGTTTTCAACTTTTTTCTTAAAAAATGAAATTGGTGTTTTCAAGTTCAAATTAAAGATCATACTTCTCTCTTATTCGGATAAAAACTCAAATACACAACTTTTACTTATCTTATTTTCACGTAATTCGAAATTGACAATATCTAACACTACGCGTACTATGTAAGTCACAAGTAATATGGAGTATAAAATATTTCTCTGTAATTACATTCTAATTTAAATGATAATGACTTTACAATATATTTTCAAAATTATTAATGTATGTACATTACTTAAGTATAAAATTATTTAACTTTGTAAATATTAATGATTTCGAAAATGAAACGTAAAGTCAAATATTAAAAACTCATCTAAATCAATAAACCATTGATCCAAAAGGTTGAATCCTCAATCTCAAGAGCCCCACACCCCGATCGGCCGACCCCACAGAACACATGGGAGGTTGTAAATTACGGTGACTCAGTCAACGAAGTGACAGTGGGCCCATATACTCGTGCGCGCCAAAGGTCCAACCTATTCCAGAAGTTCTGTAACTTGCACACCCTCTCTGCTAGGGTTGTAAACGAACCGAATCGAGTCGAATAGTGAGATTTTGTATTTGTATTTGTTTAATTTTTTTCGAATACGAATTCGAATTCGAATATGGAACGAATATTATTTTCGATTTGTATTTGTATTTGTTTAACTATATGAATAGTTAACGAATCATATACGAATATCGAATTGATTTGATCATAAGTTAAATATTAATCAAATATCACTTTAAAACAACTTTTCCTATATCTACTCAACTATCCCTACCTTAAAGTTAAAACCCATCTAAACCACAATGGATAGGTAGGCGTAAATTTGCAAATTGTTGAAGCCATCGTATTATTGGAGTCTCGACGATAAGGGGGATAAGGGTCAGTTTAGTCCTCGAAGTTGTAAAAAAGGGGTCAAATAAGTCCTTATATAGAAGATTCTGTCCGGACGTGCCATTTGTGGTGGCTCCCGATGGAATTTTTTGATGAAATTTTTTGAGCATCTTATTCATTAAGTCTAGTTTACTCATACCAAATTTCAGATAAAAATTCAATCAGAAAGACATTCAAATGAATTCTTGAAGATAACTGTGCCGTTAAAAGCGTTGTTATCTTCAAGAATTTATTTGAATGTCTTCCAGATTGAATTTTTAGTTGAAATTTGGTATGAGTAAACTAGACTTAATGAATAAGATGCTCAAAAACATTTATCACAAAATTCCACCGGGAGCCACCTCAAATGGCACGTCCGAACATAATCTTCTACATAAGGACTTATTTGACGCCTTTATTGCAACTTCGAGGACCAAACTGACCCTTTACTCCGACTATAAGTTTTTCAAGTTCTAAATATACGGCCGGGGAGGTAGCAGACGCAAAGGCAACCGCGGGGACCGACGCCCGACGGTTTTAATCCGCTAAAACTGCTGCCATCGGCGTGGATAGAGGGAATTAGGGTTAAGGGAGGAGTAGATCGAGATCCTCTCCGATGGCATTGAAGTTTCTGAACAAGAAGGGATGGCACACGGGGAGCCTTCGTAATATAGAAAACGTATGGAAGGCCGAGCAGAAACATGAGGCCGAACAGAAGAAATTAGAGGAGCTTCGCAAGCAGATCGTAGAGGAGAGAGAGCGTGCGGAGTTTAGGGAAATTCAGGAACAAGCTGGTCTCGTTCCGTAAGCAGTCTTTCTTTTCTTTGCCATTGTACTTACGAATTTTAATTTAAGATTTCTATGTTCTATTGTTTATTTCTTACTGATTTTTCATTTTTTTTTGCAGGCGGCAGGAGAGGTTGGAGTTTTTGTATGATTCTGGTTTAGCTGTGGGAAAGAGTAGTGGATTTAAGGCTCTTGAATCCACTCCCTCCCAGACGGATCCTCCTGACTCAACAGCTTCTTCCTCTGCATCTAAGGTAATTCTTTTTTATTTCTTTATAAAAATGTATACTCTGTATTTCTTAGATTCTTGAACATGTGCTTCTAGTTTTGAATGTGGAAGGAGACACCATATGGTTATACTACGTATATGTTATGACACATTATATTTGCACAAGCAGGCTCAATCATCTGTTCCTGGTGCTTTATTTGAGGACAAGCCACAATCTGCCAATGATGCTTGGAGGAAACTTCATTCTGATCCTTTGCTATTAATTCGACAACGGGAGCAAGAAGCTTTAGCTCGAGTGAAGAACAACCCAGTACAGATGGCCATGATTCGGAAATCTGTAAGCGTTTTCAAAACTGTGATACTTTTAATACTTATCCATACTACTATTTCCATCCCTTAAAAGTTAAAACTTTGATATCTTTGACTTTTCAAGTCAACCACAATAAACTCTAGCCAATGATTTTAATTAATAAATTTTAGTTATAACTTTTGTACATTTGTGAAAGTATTTATAATAAAGAACATTTTCCTATCATTTTTATATTATAAACAATTCTATAAAAATATATTATTAGTCAAAGTTTAACTTCATTGACCAGAAAATTCAAAGTTAGCAAATTTTTAAGGGACAGAGGGAATATATTAATTACTGTAGCAATTTCTCTACTTTTATGTTATATTAAAAGGTAGAAGATAACGTATTTCTTCTATGTTTTAAAATCGAGGGGTTTGACTTGTGTTAGATCAGAGAGGACCTACCTTTGCTATGCGGTTGTTAACAAAAATTTTGCTACTTTTAATGTTTGAGATGGTTTTAAATCGAGATGACTATCATTTAGATGTCATAAAACTGATATGATTATTTTTTCAGTTAGCTTTCATTGTGGTGGAACCCTTCCCCAGAGCCCCCGCCTTAGGGTGATGCCCTAGTGCACCGGACTGCCTTTTTTACCTTTCTTCTTTGCTCTGTGTTTTTTAAAATATCAGCAGTATGCTTCTTAGATATCAGAGTTTCCTGTATTCAATGAATGTTACATTCACAGGACGTGTGGTTTAGTTTTGTGAGAAGTGAGAACCTTGTGAGAAGCAAGGTGCAGTATGTTGAAAATCCTTATAGTGATCATTAGTTGAACCAAATGGGGTTCTTGGATGTAAAGTGCTGTGGAAAGAAATTAATAAGGGCAGTAGATTAATCAATACCTTGGATGGAAGGAAATTTGGGTAAAATGAAAAATCGGTTCAAACTCAATTAATCAATGCTCAATTAATTAATTCTAGATCTGTATCCTGACTCATTTTATTTTCCCATCTCATTTTCCACCTAAAACCAAACATTGTTAGAAATTATGTTCAACATCATGTTTTCCATTCTCCAAACATTTTCCGCATTCCAAATGAATCCAAATGGGATTATCTGGGGCTAAATTTTTGAAGTTCTCAATGAAAATGGTATGCGTAGGAAGGAGGTTCTCAAAATGAGATTATCTGAGGCTAAATTTTTGAAGTTCTTTTTTGCTGTGTACAATGGAGAGGGAACACGAGATTTTGAGTTAAATGTCTGCATATTCTATGCCAGTTAGTAGCACAATAATTGGGTAATCCTTACTCCGTAGATGAGTAGATGTTTATGTTTATTGCATCTCACACTAGTAGAAAAGATTTGGCTCATTAACAAGCCCTTGGGTATGATTGTCTTGCTGTGTGACTACATGTAAGGTCGTTGAGAAGTAGAAAGAATGGCCTTTGGTTACACCTAGAGTGGTAAAGGATTTTGATTTCTCCTTAGTATTTATTATATGCTGAAAAATTTTCATCCTGGGGCAGCACTTTTGGTGGCAAATTTGTTCCCTTTCCATTTTCCTGGAATTTGGTGGGGATGGTGATGTTTATTCCCTTCTTAAATTCATCTTCACCGGTGGTAGTCGTTTAGCATTTTTGGAGTACCAAACTGACCCTTAGTGACATTCTCATTTTAAATCCTTGATGCAGGTTGAGGCAATGAAGCACAAGGATAAGACTGGCGTTGAGAAGGAAGAGAAGCACAGGAGGAAACATCGTCATCATAAGAAGTCAGAGCATCACAAAAAGTCAAAGCACTACAGTTCAGATGAAGATCAAAGTCATAAAAAAGGGGACAACCGAGGGAAGGGGAGAGACCTGCCATACGAAGACAGAAAACACAAAGAAACACAAGCCAGGGACCCTGATTCAAAACCAGACAAAGAGAGAGAAGAGAGGGGGGGCAGGTGGAGACGTCCTGTCAAGCTCTCAGAGGAAGAGAGAGCTGCCAGGCTGCGAGAGATGCAGCTCGACGCCGAGGTGCATGAGGAGCAAAGATGGAAAAGAATAAAGAAGGCAGATGAAAACGACGCCAAGGAAGAAGCCATCGTCGGTGCACAGTTGTTGTTGGGAGGAAGGAATTTCCTGGATGCCGCTCAGAGAAGTGTATATGGGGCTGAGAAGGGAGGGAGCTCCACCATTGAAGAGAGTGTTCGTCGCCGGACACATTATTCACAGGGAAGATCTGCAGAAGCAACTGAACGTAATGCTTTCCGAAGGTAAGGAAGATAGGTATATTTCAGTGTCATGAGTCTGTGTTAGTTGTTGGCGACCATTTGAATTTGTTCAATCCGATTTACGAAGGCAAATGTGCACACATTCTAAGAATACTGATTACTGCGAGCTTGTTTGGTTGAGGGATAATTTGTTGAAATGGTTGGAAAGTGGAAACCAGTTGGACTTCATTACGGGTTGAGTACAGATGAAATCTAAGAACATGTATCAAAACAAGGGATGTTTGGTCTGATTCTTAAAACTTTTTCTGCTCCTTCACATAGCAAAAGAGAAGTTTGGAGTGTTTGGGTGAAAGTGCAAAAGTACTTATGGTGCTCTAATTTACTCATAGAAGCAGTTTCTTTAGAAGTAGTTTTTGAAAACTGATTCAGATTCTGCTTCTGCTTTAGAAAGAAGCAGAAGCAGAATCAGTTCCAAACATCCCCTAAGTTGATTGGATAATAACTAAAATATTAGGGTGACAAGCATCTTGCAGTGGCATAACTTTTATATTCCAAATCCTTGGAGATGACGGGTATTCCTGAACACATACTATAAGTAGGTTAGAATAAATAGGTTAGAGTATATGCCAAAAAAGACATGGGTAAAACGGTCCATAATTTTCACTTGAACATCTTGGCTACAAAAGGTGGGGGAGGTAAATCGTGACTGGTGTAGACTGTAGATGATTGGATTGCCAGGCTTCGTGGCTCTGTTTAGTGAGTTGTTAACAATTTCATTAATAACTTTAGGTTCTAATCATATTGAATCATACACTGGTTCTCTAGGCTCTAGCTTCTGAATGTTTCAATTTTTATAAAGTATAAACATGATTCGCCCAAAAAAGTATAAACATGATAAAAAGTTCAAACGAAACAAATATAGAGAATTCAACATTCACAGGATGATTTTGGATCAGGTCCATGTGTATTTGTGATGAAAATCTTTGGGAAGACTGAAGAAGAAAAGAATGTAATAAAAATGATATATGTAATAATGAGTTAAAAATTTACTAGAACTCAGGATTTTATATTTTCATAAGAAATAAAATCCATAAAGACTTGTAAAAGTTCACATTGAATACACTTAAACATTAAAAATTTATAAACTTCTAAAAAGTTGTCATAATTCCATGTAGAATACACCCTAAGTTAAAGTATCAATGGTATTGCATTAAATTTAGGTTTTCCTAGTTTTAATTACAAAGCTTTGAATTTTAAGTTATGTTTGAAACAAATGGACCAAAATACCTTACCTCGTGCATCGCCTTCTTCCGTCCATCTCCAAACTCACCTTCCCTCTCCATCTCTCAACTCTTCTTCAAACACCTTAATAATAATAATGGTATATTTTCAATGTAACAAATGTTACACTTTAGAAATTATTAGAATATCTTTGTACCTATTTAAAAGTTTACAATTAAGTGCATTTTCTTTTCCTCCAAAATACGATACAATACAATAGCATTAGAGGAAAGGATAGTTAACACGGGCAAATTTGTGATACCAGTATAAAATATGCATTGTTTTCTCAAACAACAACTTAATTTGGAAAAGAGTTTGCCAAAATGATACCAGTAGTATTTATCTACTTTAACCTTTACTTGAACAACAATTTAATTACTAATGCATATTTTAATTAGTTTGGTTGGGGGAAGGGTGGGGAAAGAGAGGATTGATTTTTACTTTTTTTTTTTGAAAGGATTGATTTTTTACTTTACTCATTTATCTAAATTTATTAATTTTGAACTACAAAAAACTATATAATTAATTATATAATATACTTTTATATACTATTTTGTCTTCACTTTATTTCAATGTTTCTAGATCTAAAAATTATTTCCTTTCAAAAAATCTAAAATTTATTTTAAATATAAATATTCTCCAACCAAACTGGCCAGCCCGCATAGAGAGGGGTCCACTATCGCAACCCGCACGAGTAACTCAACGGTGGCCGAGTAAGGTTGTTGGGTTGTGGTTTCAGGTTTAATTCCCGACAGCGTCAGTGTGGGTGTTCTATCCAATGTGGTGGTTTTGAACCACCCCACTCATAAACCGTTTGATATGAGGGTCCACTATAACTTACTATATCTGGGCACCCGACGTGTGGGTGATGGGCTGAAAATCTGGCAAGAGATCACGAGTGATCGCCCGTTGACTCTGCTTCATTTCTTTCTCCTGGAAATTTCTTTGTCTCCATTCAAATGCGAGTAGCAGCTCTTGTTTAGCCACAATTGTTTCAGAAAGACTAACCACCGCAACTCCGCAAGTAAAGGAGGAAAGTTGGCAATGTTTTTCTAAGAACATTTTTATCTTCACTATCACTTTATTTCTACCGGGTGACATGAAGAAATCTAGGTCTATTTTTATACTTTCATCATATTCTAGTCCTATTTAGAACATTTTCTCTTTTTTCCCGAGTACTATATTTATGTAGTTACTTTTAAGCTTTTGAGTTGTGTTGAATGCATTTTTTACACCTATCACCTTAGGCACGATTTAGCAGTGCAACACGTTGGATAAGGGACTAGCGGTGTTCTATTCCAACGCAATGGAATACACTTGATCAAATAACTAATTTTGGAAAACAAATTCCATAAGCATCTTTTTAAGAATAGAGATAGGTGATACAATACGGTCTTAAACTTTTGTGTACCACTCCAAAATGAATTATGAATGAAGCTAAATGCATCCTTCACATTTATGTGAAAGTAAAGTAAATGTCGGTGACGGAATGGAACAATAGGAATTCGCGGATTAGGAGTTTCGAAGTGAAGAAAATCTGGAAAAACAATAAAATTTACAAAGATTAATATATCGAAAGATATGGTTAAAAATTAAACGAGTCCACACCCCAATTTTCATTTCTAAAACGGAACTACACATAAGAATGAAGAGTACAAGCATTAAGCAAGGAAAGGACTCCTTTCAATGTACACAAATTCGAACTCCATATTATTCACAACCTGAATAATACTTTGCTAGTAAGTCATATCCATGAAAAACTAGTTACTTTTTTCAACGAAATCGAAATCAAAATCCTGCTAGGTACTCTAATTAAATCCTTCAAACATACACTATTGACACCTTAAATAAATCCATATTTGTAGAATTGTACGTAGCACCCTAGTCTAGTCATGGACAGTCCTGACAATTTATAGGCCCGGGACAAAAGAAAAAAAATAGGCCCCTTATTTTATATATAGTAAGAATGTAATATAAAAATTTCATTGTCAAAAATAAAATTCATTATACAATTAAAATATTTTACTCGTCAATTAGCTTCCTTTTTTCTTTTTTCACTGCCAGATGAATATTTTTTTGGATGTTTTTAATATAAAATTGCAAGAAAAAGAAGAGACAACTTGAAAATTTCGGTAGGGCCATGGAACGAAACCTTAAAACATGTAAGGGTCGGTCAACACTAGCAATATGTAAATATGTAATCCCTGCGAAAAACAAAAAAAATGAAAAAACTTTCATCAAGCACAAAGCTCGTAAGTCATGATAGAGAGCTCCAAGCAAAAATGCAAAATAGGATTTTTTTTTGAGAGGTGCAAAATAGGAATTTGTCAATAGCAATTTGAAATTGTATGAAAAAATGGAAAGTGTTTTGGAGAATACCCCTATTCAAAGAGTCCACAAGTCAATTGAATTAAATTCGACCAATAACTTGAATTCCCGTTAATCTAATTAATATATACGGACGGAGTATTATTCAATGTATCTATTATCGTCTATATGAATCATAACTAAATAAGCTTCTAATCAAAACGAAGTATATTAGATAATTAAAAATAAATAAACTTGTGAAATTAATAAATTACCGAGTATATAATTAGTAAACTAAAATACCTGTTACTCTGCCTGTTGGATCCTTTGAGAGGTTCAACCGTTCAGTCGTCCAGAGAGAAAAAGGCAAAATCCAAAAACCAGTGATTTGAAAATTGAGAATTTGAGAATTAAGATTCGGAGCAAGTGCACAATCAAGGCGGAAGCGACCAAGACTGAAGAGATTAACCGAAATTATACCAAGGAAGCGGAACTGATTCCATATTGGAAAATCGCATGGCTTCTCGGCTTCTCGACTTCTGTGTTCTTATGCCGCTCCGCTCAATCTACGGTGTATTAGTAATTAGAGTATAATGAGTAATTTAGTATTATATATTAATATTTAATTTAATTTAATATATATATATCTATATATATATATGTATAAACTAATACTATATAAATTAGGGGCCCCTCTTCCTGGTGGGCCCTGGGCAGTAGCCCAGGCTGCCCTTATACCAGGACCAGCCCTGAGTCTAGTCCAGGAACATATTAGAGGTAAAGAGACTCACCTATTAATAGTACATGAATGAATATTTGGAGGGTCTAACAATTGGTTCACACACGAGTTTAGAAATTTGTACATTCGAACGGAATTTTTTGAGGATTTAAATTGACCACGAGCTAAAGTGTTTTGTCCTGCTTCACTAAGAATGTAATTTTACCAATCACTAAAAATTTCTACTGCCTTATTGTTAGACCCGTGACAATGGGGGAGCATGGGCATGGCGGCATATTGGAATGGATCAATACAAATACAGAGTAATATTTTTTAAACATTTTTACACGATTTTATTAACAATTTAAACAAAATACTTTCAAAAAAAATAAACAAAAATAAATATAAGGATGGGCGGGGTTTAGGTTGACCCCTAGACCCTAGCTATGCCCTAATAGGCACTTCAAGTTGTCATTGACAATTTTACTGTGTAATACTTATATGTTTTTTTAATAATCCATTCCAAATGGATTGAAGAGTACTGTTCATCATCTTCTCCGCCGCTTCCTGCAGCTGCAATGCAAATTCAAGCCCCCACACCACATCACTCATCGCCGGCCGTTCAATCCTTTGATCCTTCAAACAGTTACATGCTATATCTGCAAACTTGCTCAACCACTGTGGAGCAATATCTCCTTCCTCTTCAATCTTCATCACCCAAGACAGGGTCGTTTTTTAGGGGTTAATTAGGTTCTCTGGAATAGGACCTCCACATTTATATGGTCCCAAATTTTAAATTTTATTAGTATTATATATTAATAATAATCAAAATATAGATCTATCATTTTTCGTTGGTCCTTTAGTTCTCATTTATTGAAATTTTTGCTTGAATAATGAGGCGTGTTGCTTTAAATCAAGAATTAAGTAAATTTTAGATTAAAAAAAATTATTACATTATTAAATAAGTATTCAATTGATTTAAGTATAAATATTTGAATTGAGTTTTTTTTTTTTAATATTTTATATTAAAGAGGGGCCACAATTTTACATTTTAGAACCGAGGTCTCCAAATTCATTAGACGGCCCTAACCCAAGAACAGTCTGGAGTCCACCATTTCCACCACCTTTTCTCTCCGGTAACACTACCTCGCCCATTTGTAAGACTGTAATTTAGGTGAATTAAAAAACTGAAGGGTGTAATAAAGGAGTGTTTGCACTTACTTAAAAAAGTGCTTTTTAGCTTTTGGATTAAAAAAACTGAAAAAAGTGTTTTCAAATGACAGCTTCTGCTTAAATTAATCACTTAAAAGTTAAAAGATGGAAGCAGCTGGAAGGGTGCTTTAAACAACTTTTCATTTTTTCTATTAGCACTTATTTTCCCGAACACTGCCAACTTTTACTTTTTCAAAATCACTGTTTTGTCAAATACTAACAACTTTTACTATTAAGTACTTTCTCCAAAATCACTTTAAAAAATCACTTTTTTAAAGTAGAAACAATCGCAAACACTCCCTAAATATTGGGTAATCTTCTTTGATGGGTAATAAATTGTGGGCTAAGTATTGGGTAATCTTCTTTGATGGGTAATAAATTGTGGGCTGATAAGATATTTTATAGAGGGTAGTTAAGACATTTTGATGTAAAAAGAATTTCCATAAAAGGAAATGTAAATGAGTAATTGGGACGTTCCAAAAAGGAAAGTGTAAAGATTTAAGCGGGACGGAGGGAGTACGACATAAAGTCATAACCTTTTAAATACTTGTGTCTATATATTTTCAAAGATAAAATCTTTAACATAATTGGATAAATGAAATATACCAATAATATTCTAAAAGACAATGATTTAGATATATGAGTTTAAAACCATTCATAACAGTGTATGTAAAAGAGAGAGGCCCCACAAAATAGTGAAACTTCCTTCCTTTGAGAAAGTAAAACTGACTCTAATGGGTAATTTCCTCAAATTTTAACTAGAATGTGCGAGCCAAACAGGCCAGCCCGAGGGTCCACTATCGTTTACTATATCCGGGTAACCGACGTGTGGGTGATGGGCTGAGACTCCGGCAAGAGATCACGACTGACCCCCCGGAAAATTTCTTCTACTCCGTTCAGTTGCGAGTAGCGACAGTTGTTTCAGAAAGACTCACCACCGCAACTCCGCAAGTAAAGGAGGAGATTCAGCAATGCTCGCTCAGTCCCTTCAATTCCTCCCTTGCTGGAATGCGGCAACCTCGTGTCACCGTCGGGCAACTTCTTTTCCCACCCTGAGGTGCCGAGAGAGACGCCGCAGAAACAAATTTCTGGATGTCGCTGCCACCGCTACCATGGCGACTCAGAGCGGCAGCGTTCAAGTGCAGCCAGGCTCGCCGGAAATGGTTGCTCCGTATTCGCATTCCGAGCCGCGCCGCCTCATTTTGCTTCGCCACGCGCAGAGTTCATGGGATAACCGCTCCCTCAAAGGTACGTTCCTAATTAGTAATTTAGCCTTGTCCTTCTGTCATAAATTTCAATCCTTCATCGTTTGAAGTACTGCATTGCTTCCATTGTCTTGAACACCATAGCATTTCGTTAAATAAGGTAAAAAAATTGTGCAAATCAGTTGCCAAAGTGCTCACTGCTCAGTTGTGTATTTGTGTATGTTTGGGTTCACCATGATTGGGAACCACTATTTCCATACTTCCTGTTGGGTTATTTTTTAAGAACTATTCTCACAGCAATTTAATTTATTGAAAATACCTATCACTTCAGAGATTTAGGAAAACGGTATGGCATCAACGTTGCTTTGTAGTTGACCTCAAATTATACCGTGCGAACAAAGACCGAAACTAACTGCTCGCTCAATGTGCAGAACCCTTCGGCGCAATGAGTATTTGGACATTTCAGGTGTCAAATAGATCTTTTGGCAATTTCAAAATGTTTTTGAGGGTTGCTTATATCCCTATAAAGGATGCTGTTCATTTTCCTTGGCAGCCTGCATGTGTAACATACTCTTATGCATTTGGATCATTTTCTTCTAAAGGACATTCGTTTTTATATGTTGGACGTTGTGCATCCATATATACCATATATCAACTCTTAGTTGGCCATTTCCATTCATAGATTATGATCGGCCTTTGAGCCAATCCGGAAAACTTGATGCCGCTAAAGTTTCTCATGAGCTAAGGAAATTGGGATGGATTCCAGGGCTCATTTTATGTAGGTTTGTGCCCTCTTATAAAGAATATAACCGAGTTCTCATTATTGGGTATGTTTTCTATATGATGGTGATCAATAACAATCTAATACTTGTTTCGGTGTTTGTAATATTTTATGCATTGCTATAGTGATGCAGCTAGAACTAGAGAAACTCTGAAAATTATGCAGGAGCAGGTGCGGGAATTTCTTGAAACAGAGGTGCATTTCCTTTCAAGTTTTTATTTTGTTGCAGCCATGGATGGGCAGACGAGTGAACATCTTCGACAGGCAATCTGTAAATACTCTGCTGACAATGTACTTACAGTAATGTGAGTTCCTCCACTGCAAAAGTTCTTCATTATGTAGTGGAAGTGCATTTCTTGAAGAGTGTCTCAAAATATTGAAATTGCCACATGGCCACATGGGGGTGATAATCCTTCGAAATTGCCACGAGGGAATGTTGAGAGTGTCCCACATCGGCTGATGAAATTGAATGAACTAATTAGTAAATGTTGGACAATCCTCACCTTTAAAGGGCTATTTCAGGGTTAAATTAGATCCAACCTTATTCTTAAATTCATATATCTGTCTACAAATGTACATGTCAACGCTCTCTGAAATTTGACAAGATAGATGCTTATAGCCTTGTACATACAACTTCCTAAATAATTAACACTTAGAATCTACTGAGCAAGGACATGTCTGTTTGGATTGAGAGCAATTAGATTTCAAAATTATCAAATGTTTGGGTTCTGGAAAGCTGAAATGGAACCTTTTTATTTGTCCAATTACAGAAGCGCACTTGTGCTGTTGTCAAATAATCATTGTTATGAATCCTGATTTGCTGTTTGTAATACAGTTAAGCATATGTTTAGTTGTCAAAAACTTACTCCATAATACAGTAACTACAATAACATGCATTTATTAAGATCGTTGATTTCAAAGATGCATGTCCAGGTGTATGGGGCACAATAAGGGGTGGGAGGAGGCTGCTTCCATGTTTTCAGGGGCTCTTATAGAGCTGAAGACTTGTAATGCTGCTTTACTTGAAGCTACCGGGAAGTCATGGAAGGAGGTATGTTTAGCATTAAGCCATTAAAGGCAAGTATCTTTTCCAAAGGTAGATCATGAACATTTTTATTATATTCCCGTTGGCAAGTGTAAAATTGGCTGAAAGAGTTAAAGTTGTTGAATTGGTTGGTTTTGTTCAAATTGCATTTGAAATGGCCGAATGGATTGGATAATAATAATTTATAATGTATATTATCCATTATGTATATTTTGTTAATATTTAAAATAATAAAATCTAAAGACAAGGATATCATAAAAGGTCACTTATTTTATTTTATTTTAATATCAATCGATTCAAATGAAGAGCTGAAATAAGTTAGGGTCTGATAGAAAACATTATGAATAAGGTTATAAGGAGAAAATAAAAGTGTCAACCATATAGAAACTTCAGACTAATAATTTTGTGTGATGATAAAGTTAAAAATAAAGTTCATTTGACACAAATGGTGAGCAATACTGGTAAGATCAGTAAATGGAGCTAAGTTTTTTAAGGTTAAAATAATATTCCCTTCATCACAACGTAAGATTCTCCGTCACTATTTATGTAGTCAACTCAATTTATTTTAATCTCTGATTTTGTGTAAAAATCTCGTATTACAGTAGTCTCTAAATGTATAGATTACATGTAGTAATAACTAATGCCGATTTAAATTCATATCAGGACAAAGATAATTTTATCATCTGTTGTATATTGTAAACCAAATCAAGAACCTTACATTGCGGCAGAGGGATTAACTTTTTTGCTGTTTCATTTCCATCCATTATCTAAAATAGAAAGTATAGTGCCATTCTGATTTATTAAGCATATAACACATGCTTTCAATGACATGGGGATTTGTTTCATTGCTGTGTGGATGATTAGTTAAGTAAATGTGCTGATTTTTATATGATATATTATGTTGCATTGTCAGGCATTTTCCTTGGCTGGATTTGGTGGGTGGAAACTCCATGGCATAGTGAAGCCAGGTACTGCTATATAGTTCTATAATGCACAACAAGATCTCAAGGGAATAAGAGCATAAAGAATTGTTACGTGTTTGTGTGTGCGCATGATCTGATACAAGAAGTCAAGCTGAGAAGAAAATTTTATAATGAGTTGAGCTTTTGCTTTGTAGATAACATCTAGAGTGCTGTGTTTTTTATTTGTTTATACAATATCGGTCGAGTACTGGTTTTTTACTCCGGGGGGTCTGGGGGGAGGGGGGGGCTGGGGGTCGAGTACTATCAATTTATCAAACAATGTCATCAAGAGTGTCTGCAGATACGATGGGTCCTCTTGTAGCTTTGTTTTCTGACTATTATAAATATATTTGTAGAAGCTTCTATTAGAGTAACATGTTCCATTATCTTATCAGGGGGGATCTAATTTTCGCCACAACTTTTTCATTGTAGTGCATTCAACGTTCGTATTAAGCATTATGATGTTTTTACTTGGAGTAAAATTTGTTTGCCTGGTCTCGTAATATCTGGTCTCTTTGTATTTTTATAACTACATTGGTCTGGTTTGGGACAGATTACCATCCAAGTAAAAACATCCTTGAGCATGGTTTTCAAGTTTCCACAGCAACGAAAAAATTCGATAACAGCTCTTTTTTATTCATTTAAAATCTATTTTATTGATTTGCCACAATGTATCGTCTACGTGAATGTATTCCACCTTTTCCACCCCTCAAGACCAGATGACCACTCAATTCAAGAACCTAGGTAAATTTGAACAACCTTGCACAAAAAAATGATAAGCATAACTGGTTAATAAATAGACCAAGTTAAATGGCAAGGGTCAAATGAACTCTTGTACCTGAGGAGTAAGCTTAATTTAGTCATTGAACTAAAAGGTCCAAATTCACACCCTAAATTGGAAAAAGTGGTTCAAATTTCAGTTTTAACAGGTCACCATCTGATCACCCGCCACATCACCGCTCAGCTTGCCAATTGTGTATCTAACTTCGAAACTAAAAGCTCAAATAAGTCCCCTGAACATGTTCGAATTAACCCTCTCAACTTTAAAAAAGGTTCAACATTTGGATAAACATTGAGTATAAAAAGCTCAATAGTTTTAAGCTTCTGAGGTTGTGTTCAATGCATTTTTTACACCTATCATGTACCTTAGGCACTTAGCAGTGCAACACCTTGGATAACGGTGTTCTATACCAATGCGATCTCGCTTAGGTATATACGATCCAACACATGGGGAGAACAATGTAGGCTGAATGTCATTCAATCAGTCAAGAATTCGGTTTCTCGATTTTTTATACCAAGAATTTCAGGGTGGATAGGGTTTTAAACTTCTTGTTCCGAAACAAACAAGAACTTGTCGGTTTTATGCGAAATCAGCACTGGGCTTGAGGGATGGGGGGCTGAGAATTGAACCAGTCAAATAATAAACTGGTATTGGTTTTTGAAAGACGGCACTAGAAATGGTTCTGGCTCCTGTATTTATTAATAATATTATATTCTATACAATTTTGGGACGGAGGGAGTATTAATCAATTACAATTAACAAAATTTGGTGTAGAAGTATATAAATTATACTTTGTTCTTTAATTGTCTTTTAGGATGTTTTTAATGGGCTGGTTTCAATCACAGACTTAAACAGGCCAGACCAAATTAGATTGACCAAATTAGACTTAAACAGGCCAGACCAGACAAGAAGATTTCAGCTCAATTAAAAACATCCTTACTCTGCAAAGATATAGCTTTTAATTGTATTTTACTATGTTCTTTGATCTCTTCCTACACCTGTAAGAAAAAGAGTTGCCTTCTTTGAGGTGCTTACATAGTTACATACACAACTTGATGACTATGATGAATGCAAATGTAATAGTATGGTAAAACACAACAAAAAGTGAAAAAATAGCCTGGGATCAGGCTGATAACCAATGCCTTGTAGATGCAAACTCCATTTGCTGTCCCGGTACACCCTGCCCTGTACGGTGGGCCGGTCAGTCTGGGAACCGGCCATGAATCTAGTATTCATGTGTACTACTAATTCAATTAACTGAATGTCAGTTCATCACAATTTTGGTATAATTAACCTGTTAACCGAATTGAAATACAAGAGAAAAAAAAACAGTGTATATTTATTAAATAGACAATTTGGGGCACAATAACACTAGTGCTAAAGCGCGAAGCTTGAAATCTAAACATGCATAGATTTTTTATTGATACCATACCACCCACAGATTTTCCATTATTTCAGCCAGTTAACCAGACCAAATATTTTAATAATATGGGTACGGTAAACAAAAAAAATACTAGTTTGGAATTTCAGAATGGTTTTTCGGTGTCGGTTTATTGTGCCACACTCCCAAACCAGCATGTAAGATTACTACTCATTGTTCTTAACTATTGAAAGGTACCTTACATATATCTAGCTCCTATAGAAGTATAGAACCTGCTATGTGATAATGATCCATCAGCAACACAAACTATACCATGTTGGGCCTTTGAGGAAGCAAGAGATTATAAAACTTATCGTGCAAGAAGAAATGCTTTCCCATGCCATCAACTGCTTTCTTCCACCCACACCATCCGCCATTGACAATTTTCCTGTGGTCATCACTGCCAGTGTAGTGAGGATCCAGTATCAGAAATGCGCAATCCCCAGTAGCATCATTGTAATTCACACCCAACAGCGTATATGCAAGAACACCACCACCTACAACAGATAACCGGGGGTATATTTATATTACATAGGTTAATAACAAAACCTCAACAACTATTTTTTTTGAAGGTCTGTATGTCAGTATGTGTGTGTGTGTGGGGGGGGGGGGGGGTCCTACTAACCTATCATGATAGGTGTCCCTTGATTTTTAAAGTGCAGTGCCAACTCTCGGCATTTTTCTGGAAGCTCTGCTCCGGATCTCACATTTATGACTTTACACTCAACCTGTTTAACACGGCAAATCAAAGATCAAACTGCAATTTAAATTATAAACTTTATTGCTATACATACTTGCAATATTAAGATCGTTTTACCAACACAATGCCTACTTACTCCAAGCAGTTTGTCCAAAACGTAGCTGAGCTCGATGGCTCCAATCCAATCACGTGACCCTATGAACGAAGGATCCTTATCTCCAATCTCCACAAGAGCCTGTTGTATTTCTCTGCAATAACAGGTTCTCACTATGACAGTAAATGGGTAATCAGCCATTTTTTACCCGGTTTGACTGGTTGACCAGCTAAAATGAGTGTTTTTAGTAAATGGCTTTTGGGCTCCAAAAGCCAAAAAAACGGTTGGTTGACATAGCAGTGCTTCGGTGAACGGCTGAACGGCACCACACACTTTGTTCCTAGTAAAACTTTTCTTTTCGGTCTTTATTTGTTACTTGTATCATCTAGGATCATGGAACGAAATTCGAAATATATAACACCTGGAACAGTCCAGGCATTTTGCTCCTTGCTATTTTGAAATTTGTAAAACGCATAAAAATAGGGATTGCTACTTTTGCTAATGTCGGTTTTGTCTTAATAAATTAATACGGAGTTTGTATTACTACCTCCTTCCCGTTGGAAGGTTCCCATAGCAAAACGGCACGGTTATTTAGGTGATAATTAAATAAAGTACTTCGGGTATATTTTGAGAAATAATTTTAAAAGGTATATATTATAATGTGTTAGTATTGATAACTGATTAACTGTGATCTTATAAATGTATTCTTTTTAATATTTAATGACTAATTTATCACTTAAGATTGTTAATTGTTTCCTAAAATGGAAATGAGAACCTTCTAATGGGACGTCCAAAAAGGGAAAGTGGGAACCTTCTAACGGGACGGAGGGAGTAGTATATAACAAATCATGTCGGATGCTAATTAATCGGTACTCCCTTCATATTTACATACTTGCAATATATCCCTTTTACGGAAACATTTTATTGCTTGCAAAACTTTCCTATTTTGGTAAGATTATCATCTACAAATACATAAATACCCTTACTTTTTCATCTTCTAAATTCGAACATTTCCATCTCATCTCTCCTGCTTTTTACACTTTTCTACATTATTCATTACCCATACTATTTCACTCTTAAACTCCACGAAGACCCGATTAGTTGCAAGTAAATAAAAGGGATGGAATATTAGTTAAATACGCATTTACTAACAAAAATGTTGTAATTTTTACTGAGCATAAAAGTCTTTGTATAAATATATGTATGGCCTTAGGAAGTCAACTATGTAGCACTAGCTTACGGACAAACAACCAATTTTACTAAACACCTTTTCATAAACAGTCAACGCAATCAACCAGTCATAGCAACAAATACTATCAGCACGGACAGCAATTAAAAACACTAGATACTGAGTAGCTTATTGCTAATTACCAAACAAGGCCATTGAGAAAGTTGAGAAAGTTCCCATAAGAAAACAACCACATTAACTTTATACTTTTTGTAGCAAATATTTTTAATTTAATAACAACAATGATTAATTAAATACCTATGAGAAGGAACATTAACTGCAGTATACTTTTGCAGTCTGAACCATGAAATGATGGTTTGTAGAGAACGATAAGCACAACCCCATCCCTAAAAGGTGAACCATGACTGTTAGATGATAATAATTAGAAAGAGTAAGATACATCCTAATCAGCCAATACTGCATGTCACTATGTGATATCAATCCTAGAAGGAAAGGTAGGCATACAATATCTCTTTAACGAACGACGTGAATAGGAGGTATACTTTTTCAAGTCTTACACATCCATAAGTTAGATGAGGAAACATGTCCATATTAAAAGTTGGAGTATGTAATGTCCTTTAAGTATATGCTCTAACTCAGCTCCTGTATATAAAATCTATATGACACGTGCACTGTATGCTTTTCTTATTGTATTGTTTCTTGCTAAGTAGACAAAAAAGACCACAAGAACCAAATAATTAAATAAGCTTAAAGAGGCTATGCCATAATATTTGCAAGCTATAGTAATACAGGCTTTCAACCAATTTATTGAGCAAAAATAACAAATAAGACTCAAAGTTAGACGATCAGATACAAATTACTCTATGTCAGTATGTAACATATATATTTTGAAGAATTGAGTTTAAAAAGATTTATAATTACCGAGTCATCAAATCCATCTTGGAGGTAGTGAAAGTACTCATAAGAACCTTGAACTAATGAAGTATTTCCTTCAGAAACTTTGAACAGGAGAATAAAATCAGAGAACAAATAGGAAACATGAAAAAATAATATTGTAATATCATAACAGAGATACTATTATGTTTGTGCTCCGAAAAGTTGCACTACAGAAATATTCTTTTTGTGCACCAAAAATTTATTTCATAAGCTAATATAATCTTTTAAGGAAACCCCATTTAGGAAATCATCTTCATTTCAAATTTGATGTTAACAAATTTACAAATCTAATAACCCATTAGTCAAACATGAAGTCATACCCATTGTCATAGCTTCCTGGACATTTATTATATTTATTTATCCTCAAATTCTTATAGCATAGACAAATGCTCACTAGATATCTAGAGGTAATCATTGCGGTTTAGAAGCTAAACAAATGTTGCTGGAGTACATTACTATTTCATTTTTCAACGACAGAAAAGTATGCATCAATGTAGATTCTCATGCAGAAATCCTAAAAAAATGAAGCAAGCATTTGGTCTATAAGAGTTAAAAACAACATTCAAGGGGCTGGGAGGTAAACATTAATAAAAGTTTATGGTTGTGGTACGAGAAGAAAAGCATATTAAATTATTAACTGCTACTCACCACCACTACTTGGAATTCCTATGTGTACATCCTTGAGCAAAAAGGAACCTACCAGTGCAATAAAATGAAATATCAAAAATCAAATGATTAATATCTACTATAGAAACAAACAATTTTACCCTTGCATGCAGTGCCTGTTTTGGCATCTTTTGCGGCTACTAGATTTATAGCATTTGCAATTCTAAGAAGAGGGCGATCAAAAGGCAAGCCAAGCCTCAAATGAAGGGACTTTCTTGCTTCAACTGCAAAAAATTAGTCCTCAAATGTTGCAGATTTTTATCTTAGACATTCACCATAATGGTCCATAGGTCTGGATTCATTCTTACCTTGTTTTATTTCTGTTTCCCCATAGTTGAGTTCATATAGAACTGTGATAGGATGCAAGAATCCTGAAGGAACAAAGTGGTATGGATGTAACTGAAAAAACATACACAAGTCATATTCCAAAGATAGTCCATCTATATGCCCTTCTGCATCAAAGGCATTCAAAGTTTGCATAGTATCCGTATAAACTATAAATGAAAGAAGTTGGTAATAATATCCATCGATTCCAGCTAGGGAACAAACATAGAATATTCTAAATATACAGATAATGTTTTGGAGAATCATTAATTCATTATAGAGTTCAAACGAATATAAAACTGCTAAGTGCTGAGTATATGGGAAAAAAGACTATAGAAGTACATTAAAATATGGTAGTTAAAACTTGCTTATTTAAATAAATAAATAAATAAATAAATAAATAAATAAATAAATAAATAAATAAATAAATAAATAAATAAATAAATAAATAAATAAATAAATAAATAAATAAATAAATAAATAAATAAATAAATAAATAAATAAATAAATAAATAAATAAATAAATAAATAAATAAATAAATAAATAAATAAATAAATAAATAAAAATAACTACACCTTTCATTGTCATAACATTCACATTCTACTAATCTACTCATATTCTCAAAGCCATCAGGACTACTCAAGTATCACACATTCACACATCTAATGAAGTAGTTTTTCACTCTTTTTTTCAACTGTAATTTCTATCCAAATTAATTCTTTTTCAAGTATACCTTATATGGCTCCAAACATCTACAAGGAACCAGTGCAACAAATTAGTATCTGGACCTTTAGAAGCCTTGGGCTACCCAAATTACCCAATTGTGTGTCTCTACCAAACCTGGAAGTGTTATTTTTAGCACTAAAAACCAGTATATGTTTATCCTGAAGCATAGGAGTATCATTAGTTCTTCGCTAGCAAAGAGGCTGATAGAATCCTCCAATTATCCAGAACAATTAACAGGAATTTAACAAGAAATCAACTGAAATTCTTTATTGAAGAAGATGAACAATACAGTAACCTAGGCCGAAGCCTCCCAAAAGAGAAGAGAAAAGAATCCTCTAATCTTTCCCAGTCCCAGACTAAAAGTCCCAAAAGCCTCCCTCTGCCTTCCTTCCCCTTACTATTTATAGTATAAGCCCTCTCTGATTATTCTCTATACTAGGCCCAATATAACAGGCCCACTAAACAGTATCTATTATGAATATTCTTTCTATTATTAGTCTAATAAGTGGGTTCCTATCAATACTCCCGCCCTAAACAACCACCTTGTCCTCAAGGTGGGTGATAGGAAACCGCTATGATCTTCCGCTTCCTCTTCTTTCTTGCGCCTTTTCCTTCCCAATACTTGACTGGTTGGTGGACTTGTAGATTCAGTACTTGAGCCTTTTTCTTCATGTTCATCAGTGCCAGTAAGAGCAGAAACAAAGTCCTGGTAGCAGAATGCTCTCTATATTTAGTTATGAACTTTTCAAATAAACCCTTCTCCCATTGAAAAAACACATCACCTAATAGCTCTCCATCTTGCTTTGGACTTAATGCACCCTTGGGTTTTGCAATATCCCAGTGAGTAAATGACTTTATCAAACCCATCTTTTCTGATGAATCAGCCACCACCCAGATCGGTAAGACCCCTTTGTTTCCATCCAGATCATCATCTTCCCAGAGTTTGATCAGATTGGTGTTCTCAATACTAGATTCCAACACATTTAAAGAACCAGAGTCATTAAATCTTCGTAGCTGTTGCTGGAGGCTAGGAGAATCAAGATAGGATCTAACAATTTCCCTATAAGTTGGTCTTCTAGCCACAGAATAGGGAATTGTCAAAGCGGGATCATCGGACACGGATAACATTTTCTTCAGTGTGATCATCCAGAATGGTGAATAGAGTTTCTCACAGCTGTGGAAAGCAAACACATTAGCCATATGAAGACATTCCAAACCTACCCTTCCCTTTTGCACAGGTTTACCTTCTACTGGCATTCCTCTAACATTTTTATTTTCGTTTACTTCATGATTCCCAACAATTTGTAAGCTCAACTCCTTCTGAATACACTTCACAGGAGTAACAATATCAATGTTGAAACAATCAATCTTATCCCACCCCTCCAAACTCTTATCTGGTAAACATTGATTGGGTTTAAGTATTTCTGAACCTTTCATATTGTCTGATGACAATCTTATACGTTGATTAACCTCCTCTTCAGAGTCTGATTCTGTCAGTGAAGGGACCACCGGTTTTAATTTTGTGTTCATTCTTGTTGGTGAGGTCCCCTGGGATTCTTTTTCTGATGGGCCTATGTCAAAAATTCTTGAAGCTAATGACCTTTGCTCACGGTGTAGAACCTCAACCGATGAAGACCTGGGTGCTGATGAGCTGCGAGATTCCCCAATAGAAGAAACCTGTGAACTGAAAGAATAGTCCAGCGACGACGATGGAGATTCTTCCTTCACTCGCGTCTTTCTTGGAAGCGAACTGACAGCCTGAGAGGAATTTGATTTTCGCGAATGGTTAGAATACCCTTCTGAATCCCCTGAACTGACTGATTTTCGTGAGTGACGCGAGTGGTGATGGCTAGGCGAATGGTGATGGTGAGATCGACGCGATGTATGCGATGATGATGACGCCTCTTTCCGCGACTGAGACTGGTGAGAAGAATTTCGCGATTTCGTCTGCGACTTGGCCCTCGATCGATCAGATGTTCTGCGATGCCTTCTCTCTTCTGATTCCTCTGTAGTCGCTGACCTTAGCTTGTGAAGATGATGAGATTCGCAATGTGATGCGTTTGACGCATGCGATCTGTTCCGCGACCGATTTTGGGTGTTCATCACCAAATTCGCGATACTTGTTTGAAACGCAGCAAAGCTCGCCGCAAAACTCGCCTCCATATTAGTCTGGAACTCTCGCAGACTTCTTTCCATATTCGCTTGCACTTCGTTGATTCTTCCTTCCATCTTTACGCGTGTATCTCCTCCAGCGATCGACATGCTCTGATACCAATGATAGAATCCTCCAATTATCCAGAACAATTAACAGGAATTTAACAAGAAATCAACTGAAATTCTTTATTGAAGAAGATGAACAATACAGTAACCTAGGCCGAAGCCTCCCAAAAGAGAAGAGAAAAGAATCCTCTAATCTTTCCCAGTCCCAGACTAAAAGTCCCAAAAGCCTCCCTCTGCCTTCCTTCCCCTTACTATTTATAGTATAAGCCCTCTCTGATTATTCTCTATACTAGGCCCAATATAACAGGCCCACTAAACAGTATCTATTATGAATATTCTTTCTATTATTAGTCTAATAAGTGGGTTCCTATCAGAGGCAAGCAGAGTCAAGAACATAACCAAAATAGAAAATGAATTAAAAAAGAATCATTGAAAGTGTATTGCAATTTGGGTTCAGAGCACGTATGTATATGAATATTGGATTCAAGATCATTGTTTAAGCACATAGTGGTAAATCCCAGATGGTTATAAGTTATAACAAGGGAAAAAGAGAGTTGTCATCTTACGTCTGGATACCCCACCAAGAGATCATTGGAGATTTTGTTCTTTACTGAAAGTAATTGGTCACCTAAAGCAGGAATGACTAATTTTGACACGACAAATCTCAATGTAGATTCCTTTGAAGCGTAACAAAGCACTTCAAGTTTGTGATCTAAAACCAAAAGTTTTGTCTCTTCCGAAGCTGAAACGACACAAGTCAACAATTGTCCAGAAGAGTTTAGAGGTGGAAGAAAAAATCGTAAACTGAATCCGGGAATAAGTGCTCAACTGAGGATTGAAAATTGTTAGTCATAGAGGGTTCAAGTGTGGGCCAATAGAAAACTATTACACTAAATTAAATAATCATCACCTGGACAATACTCAGAAACAGGTGATACGGGTTTGAGAGGATCCCTTGATTTATCAAGAAAAATGCTTACTTGGATTTTATCTGCACTCTGAAAACAAAAGATCTTACAAATTGAACCAGAAACAGGCCCATGTGTAATTCAGTGAACTTTTTTCCTTCTAACTTCTATTCTAGCATTATCGAAGTAAGATCATTTGGAGACGAGGGAATGAAATTTTGGACATGAGTAAAATGATCCTTTCTCCTTCTAATTTCCATATTTCTGAACTTCCTTTTTATTTGTAAGATCTAATTTCCATGAATTCCAAAAGGTCATTTTATCTTAACTGGAAATTTCATTTCATTTTCATTTACCCCAGTGCCGCAAAGGCTCCCACCTACGGTGGGGTAAGGGGGGGTCGGATGTAC
The DNA here is from genome assembly GCA_945859915.1 of Cuscuta epithymum. Classification (NCBI taxonomy): domain Eukaryota; kingdom Viridiplantae; phylum Streptophyta; class Magnoliopsida; order Solanales; family Convolvulaceae; genus Cuscuta; species Cuscuta epithymum. Next base: position 1,125,433 of record CAMAPF010000193.1, on the reverse strand, counting down.
GCAGTCTTACCCCTATACTAAAGCACAGAGAGACTGTTTCCGGATGACCCATAGTGAAAATCGCAACCAAAATTGCATGGACTGACTGCTGCTTCATAACAAAGAAGCGCAGACAGTTTAGTGAGCCAATTTGCTTTATTCCATCATATTCTCAAGCCAAAAAATAATGAATCTTTGGCTCCATTTCAAAAGATGGAAATGATTAATAAAAATAGCATGCTGTTGCTTTAGTCAGCCTAGTTAAAATAAAACATCTATGGAAACAAATGTGGATGAATCATACCTCTTCTATAGAGCTAAATGTTGCCATATTTTTGCTAGTTTGAAACAAGTCTGAACACAACAATGTTTTTGCGCTAGAGCTTTTATTACTCAGTTCACTGTAAGCCAAACCAGCTAGTTGAGCGTGGGGTTCTTCCAAGTCCTGAAGGATGATAGGTGGAACAACAGCTGAAACTTGGTTTAATGCTTCAATAATGAACGTCAATTGTGGATCTCTAAGTGAAGAAACAATAGCATCAATTGCACTCGTATATATATCATGAACAACTGCAGGGAACATGTACAAGTGTCAAATGGTTAAGTCAATTTAATGGATTCGGAAAAAACTACCTTCACAATTTTATGTCGGCATTGGTTTGTTTTTCATTGTTTATCCTTAAATAGACCGATATAAGAACATATCTTATCTGATTTACTTAACATAATTACAATTTGAAACTCAGTAATCTTTTTCCCTTCTAATTTCTATATGTAAAATTGTCAGACCTGATACAATCATGGATCATGGGTGCTATATAAGACAAAGGACAACTCGCCAGCTGAGGATTTATTCCCCAATAGGATGTAATGGGGACAAAATACATATACATAGATTGGGTTTAGGCAGTAAAGATGAGTAGAATGGAATTCTGAATTTCCAGGATAAAAATCACACACACATTATTACTACTCAACCTAAAGTTACACTCTATAAAAATGTGACACCTGAAATGCCACTAAAAGTGTTTATAATCATGGAATATGGATTCCCAGAGGACTAATAAGAAGGACCAAAATTATTACAGAGAAAACATTGAAATAACTGTGTGCTTCAAGAAAGCTAAATTGTGACTGTTTGGTAAAGCTTATAGTTATAGATCATGGTCATGGATAACGACTTGTTCTGGTTGAGAGCTAATAAATTATTGAATCAAATAAGCAAAAACATGTAACACAATCCATAGTCTATAATTTTTCTCTGACCCAAAAAAATATGTATTATATTGAGTACAATATATCATCTCTAGGAATCCAAAATAGCACAAAATGTAGCCTGATAAAAATACATAGTAGGTATCACAAAAAGGTAAATAAGAGTTTACCTTCAGGACTATGTTTCTGAGGGTAATATAAAGGCAGCTTAATTGGGAGCTCACAGCGAATCAAGCAGCCTCGTCCCCACACGAACTTCTCAGGCTTCTCCTCTTCTCCGTGTACAGCAAAACATACATTCTCCAACTTCCCAGCAGCTCTGGGCACGAAAAACTGGGGATTCCCACCGCAGTTCAAATCCACTACAGCTCCAATCAAATCTTGTTCTTCCGTAACGTCATATAGCAACTCCCTTAGTTTTCGAGTCAAATCAATGGCAACCTCCGCGGTTTGATTGAGATTGCAGTCCTTTTCCACTATCATGGCTCCAATCACCTCAAAACCCTTAGGCAGCAATGTCCTTAGATCATCTTTCACGCAGCAAAAATAAGGTTAAGATACAAGTATACAATCAGGAGGTTTTTTCGGGAATACAGGAAGACAAATTTACCTGATTCTTTAGAGAAGTTCGGAGACAAAAGATTGGAAGGGATGGTGTGTGTACAGCGGAAGGTAGAAATGATAGTGAGAGGTGGGAAGAAGGGGGACCCAATAAGCCATTGGAGGCCAGTTTCATTTACGATGTGGAGCTTCCGGCAATAGATGCGAATACTCGGCTTCTGTTCATCCATGACTTGGCAGGATGGAGTATGGTGACTGTGATTCAGAACACTCTGTATTGAAGTGTGTGAAACCGTTAGTTTCCCGTTTCACATAGATTATCCAGTGTACCGGGGCCTCACTCACCCGGTAGGAACTAGGAAGAAGTGGCGTAAGAAATAACAAGCACGTTAATAAATAATAATAATCCTACTATTGGCCGTCTGCTTGTAAAATAATCCCAACTATTAATTATTTTCAGAATAATATCAATTTTAGGGACTTTTCATCAATAATGATCCGATATGACCAGCTATAAATAGATTCATATAGTTTCTAAAATAAATGAGAAGAGATATAACGTGTAATCCTTATAAATAATTCCAACTTTTAATTTTTACGCTTAATTTCTATTAAAAATCACCTGTTATAGCAGGTAATATCCGGTCATGATCTCATGGACCATTATTGGCTGACAGTCCATATAGTTGGGATTATACAAAAATAATTAACAGTTGGGATTATTGTTAGCGGAACAGCAATAGTTGAAATTATTATTTTCAATTTTTCCATAAATTTATGACATTTCCTTTTCATTCTTTGCATGATTTTATGCGTTTTTTTTGTAATTTTTTATGCATAAATTCTTAAATAGTTGTTCTTCTTTCTATTTTTAGAAAATTATTTCGATAAATATACTTATTTACTCCCTTCCACATTTTCAAAATTGTCTTTCCTACTTTTTCATTTTTCATTCCTACTTTTTCATTTTAATACAACTTACTACACCTTTTACATTATCTCTATTATTTTCCTCTTAAAATCCATGCCAAAACCTAAGGGGATAAATATTGGAGAATTGTGGAAGTATTATTTTTAGTTTTTGGTCTATTTTTGAAATTGGAGGTCCTCTCATAAATGGAGCGTGTGAACCAATACTAATTTTACATTGGCCGGGTTGATTACTTCTAGCGTCATTAATGTCATGTAGCACATGTGACATCATCACTATCATTCATTTATGAAACATGGCTTTCCACTATCAATCCACTATAAAAATAAATGGTAGTTATGAGGCCACATGAGCTATTTGACTCCATATGAGCTATATCATCCATATAGTGAAGTTATATTGGGCTCCACAAGCAATTTGTAGTAATTTTGTGAACAAGGAAATTTGACACAAATATAAACAAAAATAAAATAGCTAAAATTAAAAGGGGATGTCAAAACAGCTTAAAAGGAAAACATGAAAAGATAGAATGCAAGCATTACTAGTGATAGAGTATTAATTCTAGAGAGAAGTGAGAGCTAGAGAGAGAAAGTGAGTAATAATATTTCTCAACCCCCTATAACTAGCCCCTTGGGGTCTATTTATAGGTAAAAATGTGGATTTGGGCTCCTAGCCATGGGCTTAGGAGGCCCATTACAATAATCATGCCTTCTTTGGGCGAAATAGGGCCACTAATGGGCTGTGTACAACACTTAGTAAATAAAGTAGAGAAATGCATTCTGCCAGGGCGAAGTCTGGCCGATGCGGTGTCTTTTGGCCGATGCGGTCCCATGGCCGATGCGGTCCATGGGCCGATGCGTGCCTCTTGGGCCGATTGAGTTTCTGGCCGATGCGGACCCACTGGCCGAAGGGGGCCACGTGGGTGTTCCTCCGGTTATAGTTGACTTGAGTATGTGGGCCAAGGGGTCCAGGCCCATATACTCTATCAGGAGTCCCCCACTCTCTGAGCTGAGGCGAAGCCGAAGCGAAAGGGAGTACTTGTTCCTCTCTGGCTGGCCGTCGCGTGAGCTCGAGGTGCTTGGTGGCCGAAGAGGTTCTGCTTTGATTTTGGATGAGGCGGTTTCCTCATTTGATGTAGACGAAGCGCACTTGAGGATTCATGACCTTGGATCTGGCCGATGCGCTCCTTGTGGGAGTGCCTTTTAGGACGAAGTGATGCGTTCTCCTCTGCGTAGATGTAAATTTTTGGCGTGGATAAACTGGCTTGTTTCATTACCGCTTTGTTGGGGCCGAAAAGGTCCCACGTACTTTTGGCCGTGGTGGTGACACGTTTTTAGGAAGCGAAGGTGTTTTATCCCGTCTATGAGGACGATGCGAGCCGTACACTTTTGGTCTGTCGTGCGGCCGAAGCGCTGACTTGTGTATTCTTGCCTTAGTGAGCCAATGCAGTCCCCCCAATGTGCGTAGCCGTTGCGCGCTGTGTTTTGTATTTGTGTTTTAAATTTTTTTTTTTTTTTGGGGTTCTGTAGCCGATGCGATCCGTAATGCCATTGAGGTGAATCGTCATCTTTTGTAGCGAATTTTCCGTGTGTTGAGGCCGTTGCGCTCCAATTTATGATGTTTTCCTTTCCCTGTAGCCGATACAGTCCCCCACTCCTTTGGCCGAAGAGTATTTGAGGCACAAGGGAGTCATGGTGTGCTCCCCGCCGATGCGACACCTTATGCGTTAGTCGTGAGTCCAACCCTTAGGCGAACCCGTCCAAGGTAACCCTGTGGGAGAACCCTTGGACGAAGGTCGCAATACCAGGGTTATCATCAAACGATGTGCGCGTAAGTAGCCGTAGCGGTACTTGTGGTGCATTGGGTAGCTTTGGGGCCGTAGAGCATTTCGGACGATGCGGCCATCCCTTTTGGTAAGTTGGGCCGCAACGAGTTTTCTTTGTTTTGGAGTTAGCAGGCCGATGCCCACCCTAGTTTCGGGGCTTGTTGGGCCGTAGTGGTGGCCTTAGGGTGGAATGTGAAAAACGGGCGCTGATTGGTCCTGGGAGAGGCGCCGTTGAGGTGGCCAATTGGAGATTGCCACGTGTAGTGACCGTTGGAGGGGTGCATATAAATACTCCTCAACTCCGAAGCCCTTCCCCCATTTGTCGTTTGCTTGAGTCGAAGTGCTGCTGAGATTTCTAGAGAGAGAAGCGCTTCCCAGAATCTTCAAGTGTTTGAGTGTTCTTCACATCTTCAAGGTTAGGTTCTTGTATTGTTTCTTCGTTTTTTCCTTATACTTTGCTTCCTAGGGGGTTAGATCTAGCGTTTGTAGGGAAACCACTTTGATCCGAAAACCGCCCTTAGGAATAGGTGTAGGTGTTATGCCGTTCTCTAACGGCCGTAGCGTTCCCTCCCCTATTGATTTGACAGCTTCTTTGGACGAGACAGATTGGCCTTTTGACGACGAAGGCACGTCTCCTGGGGTTGACCTTCGGATAGTGGAAGCCTTTGAAATTGAAACGGAGCATACAGCCGACTACCGTACTTCTGTAGACGAAGGACGTATGAGTGATGACGCCGGTGCGCAGAACTCTGGTGAGGACGAAGCGACGTCCAATTCGCCTCTGAGGGGGGATGGGGCCTCTTCATCGGCCAATATTCCCTGCCCCCCTCCGGTATCTTCCGTAGCAGGGGAAGGTCCCTCGACTCCCAAGACGAAGAAACCCTATCGGCGGAAACAGCGTAAGGGAGTACCGCAGGGGCACTCGCAGCTTGACCTCAGCAATCTATATATCATTCGGCCGGAAGGGACCCTCGGCGAGTACCACGTTGCTCAGCTGTATGTGGGGCCGTATGGACGGGTGCGGGCGCCGAAGCCGACGGATCATGTGTTGAGCCCCCCTTTGGGTTATTTCGGGATATACCCAATGAGTTTTGCTAAGGGTTTGCGGTTCCCCCTTCATCCTTTCATCAAGGAATACCTCGATATGGTGAGTCTACCTCCAGCCTTGTTGACGCCCAACAGCTACTCGCTTATCGTCGGCTTCCTTATCCGCTGCGGTGAGTTGGGCTTCTCGTCGACGATTGCGCTTTTCACCAATCTGTACCGGATAGGCCGAGGGAGCCATCAGAATTGCGCCGGTTATTGTAAGGAATAAATGTAATTAGATTTTGATGATGCTATAGGATTAGAAAGTTAGAGTACCCCCAATTAGATTTTATGTATTAGAATTTTCAATTGTAAGTATTAGTGTAGTCGACGATCAGAGTTGCTCTGTTTTGGATCAGATCAGAAGTGCATCAGAATTGTTCGACCAGACTTGCTCTATGAGAACTGCTCCATCAGAGTTCTCTTATCAGAAGTCCATCAGAGTTGCACCATGAGAGTTGCTGATAAATTTGGACATCTGATAACCGATGAGAGTTACAGATCAGAGGTACTCATCAGCGGACCTATCAGAATCAGAGTTAGAGTTCAGTCAGAGATCAGAAAGCCATCAGCTAAGTAGCACGGAAACGGGAAACGGGAAACGTGAAACGGGAAACGGGAAACGCGAGAAACGTAATTTCTAAAAAATATAGGACACGAAACGTGGGGGAAACGCGTAAATTTTATAAAATATAAGGATATATTTATAAATATTTTTTAATATATGTGCACAAGTTTTTCCATATGCACATGTTTTTTTAATACAATTTGTTTAGTAACCAAATAATAAAATCACTCTACATGTTCCAATTTAGATATTATTTCAGATTAGTACATAATTAAACATAAAATGTATGGAGTAATACATTTCTAGCAATACATTGTGTTACGAAATGTAACAAGTGTTGCCGCTGAGAAATACCACAAAAATTCACTATAAAAAATTGTTTTCCACCACAGAATCTTTTGAAAAAGAAAAAAAATGGAATCCGAGGTTTCCGAAACGTAGTGAAACGGGTTTCCAAATTTTTCTGAATTACGGAAACGGCCCCGAAACGGGAATTTGAAGTTTCCGAGTTTCCGAAACGCTTCCGAGTTTCCGAAACGTGGAAACGTGAGTCATGGAGAGTTTCCGTGCTTCCTAGGCCATCAGAACTCAACTCATCAGAAAGCCATCAGAACTCAGAAAGCCATCAGAATCCAACACATCAGAAGATCCTGATCAGAGCCCGACTAACACTTAGAAGATTTCATGCAACATCCAACAGCTATGAATCCAACGGGTAAAAACATCCAACGGCTAGAAGACTGTGCATGAAAGGAAAGCATTTAATGCACATTAAATGAGCCTGATACGCTGAAGGATTGATTGCAAATGATTGACCAAGGAATCCGGGAAGATATATTATAAAAATAGAAACCTTCCAAAACGGCGGTCAAGTCAACAGTACGCGCATTTAATACAGTTGTCTCCTCCTCCAACGGGCAGACAACCTCCGTATATAAGCTACACGAAGAAGAACAAGGAAGACAACTCTTGCTCCAACTTTGCTTATCATTCAAGCTCTCTTGAGATTCAAATTCTACAACCTTCAACAAGACAAGCTTACGTTGGGAAGATTCAAACTCCAAATCTCTCACCCCCAACAAACAAGCAAAGTTCATCCTGTTCTTCAACACTTCAAGAACTTCTTCAAACATCATTTGTGACGAAGCTAGTTGGAGGAAAAACTCTGTTTTTCAAAGGATCTTCTGAAAAGAAGGGCGTCCAAGTAACTGCAGTAGTGAAGTGGTGATACTTCCGGGAAGCTGAGTGAAAGGATCAGCCATCAGGACGTGGAACTGCATCCTGGGTGGCATCTAGGCTTGAAGAAGACGTGGAGTGCTTCTTGAGTGCTAGGAATTAGCTTTGTAACTGATCTACTTCAAAGCTAGTGGAACAGTGGACTAGAGGAACGAGTTGTTCCTTGAACCACTATAAAATATCCGGTGTCATTTACTTTACTGCAATTTATATTTCTGCACTTAGGATATTAACTGATTAACTCTAAGACTTGAAATCTGTGTACAGCAGATCTTGTTTTCAGAGTTATCAGAAAGGCATTTGCCTTAGTATTTTTCTGAGGCTACCCGGACAGATCAGAATCCGCTGCCAAGGCCAGTTCTGATATCAGAACCAGCCTTTCTCTGACATCAGAATCAGACCTTCTCTGATAAGTCAGTTTTGACTTTGAGAAAAAGTAGAAAAACCAATCAGTCTATTCACCCCCCCCCTCTAGACTGATTACCATATTAAACGGGACCAACAAGTGGTATCAGAGCATCCTTGTTCTTGTAATCTTTCAGGTTACTCTCTGAACAAAGATCCACTTGTTCTTAGCCTCTATTTAATTGTTATTATGGATAACTCTCTTGCCAAGCATCTGATGTTCACAGATCAGAAGTATGATGATTGGAAGATCAGAATGAAGGCACATCTATGTGCCCTACATGATGAAATGTGGGAAGTCTTGGAGAATGGACCCTTTATCCAGTTCATGAAGATCAATCCTGCTCACTCTATTGATAACTCTCAGCCCCAGATGATTGAGAAAGCCCGGTCAGAATGGACCAAGGAAGAGAAAAGGCAGTACAACCTGGACAATATAGCCAAGGACATCCTTTACAAGGCTATTGATGAAAGATACTTCAACAGAATCAAGAAGTGCAGAACTGCCAAAGAAATCTGGGATAAACTGGATGAGATTGGAGCAGGAGATGAACAAGAAAGAGATAACAAGTTGACCATTGCTATGAAGAAGTTTGATGACTTCAAACTTCTGCCAGAAGAATGTATTGCTAAGATGCATGAGAGACTGCTGATTCTCATTAGTGAGATTTCTGAGCTTGGAAAGGAGCTCACCATCAAAGAGGTCAACATGAAGATCCTCAGGGGACTGCCTTCTGCCTGGAAGATGAAGGTGATTGCAGTCCAGGAAAGCAAGAACATCAAGACTTATGCCACTGAGAAACTCATCTCTGATCTCAAGGCTTATGAGTTTGAGATGCATGAAGAGAAGGAAGAAGCTCCTGATGAAAGGACCACCACTGCTCTCACTGCCAGTACCTCTAAGGTAAGTAACTTTGACCCCTCTACTCTCTTATCTGATGAGTATATGGCTGCTTTTGCCAGAAAGTTTAAGAAGTTTATGAAGAAAGATGGAAGGAGTCCATCTTCCATCAGAAAACCACATCAGAAGACCAAATCGTCTGAAAGCAATGGAGAGTACCTCTGCTACAACTGCAGACAACCTGGGCACTTCAAAGCAAACTGCCCCTATCCAAGAGTGTCCAAGAAGCAAGGACATGAAGAAGAAAAGAAACCAGATGATCAACACAAAAGAAGAAGAGCATTTGTCTCAGAACAAGCTCAGAGAGATCCACTCTCTGAATCAGAGTCCAGCTCAGACTCCGACTCTGATGAAGCATTCTGCTGCTTGGATGCAGAAACTGAAGACCTCTGCCTCATGGCACAATCAGATGATGAGGTATGCTCTACTTCTGATTCTATTTCTTCTTCGGTAGGCACAACCTTAAATGATGATCCAATGTCATCATTCTGGGAAGAGTTCCAAACTATCCAAGCCACTTATTCTTTTGTTAAAGAAGAGAACAGTAGGCTGAAAGTTGATATCTCTAATCTAAGGAAAGAGACTGAGTGTAAACTTAATTTCTTAACTGAGGAAAGAGATAGACTGAAAGCTGAAAATGAGTCTCTTCTGAAAAGAATAAGAGACATTGAGGAACTTGAGAGTAGATATAATAGTCTTCTGAAGATGCAATCTTCCATGAAGAATATTGGTGACTCTCATAACTTCACCTCTGGTCTTGGATATGTTGAACCAGAGTCTGGTGAGCCTTCTGTAAGGCCTAGCACCCAAGTTGCTAAGGCTAAAAAGGTCATAGTGCCACAGACTCTGAGCCCCAATTGCCATGCTAGTACTTCTGGTACTAAAGTTGTTCATGAGAAGGTCATACCAGAGAAACAAACTCTAAAGGCAAAACCAAAACAAAGCTTGAAAACTAATGAACCTGGCAGACACTCTAGGAAAAGGAAAAGTTTTCAGAACAATAATAATCAAAGGCCTAACCCTATCAGACAATCTCATGACAATGGTATCAGAAACTGCTATCAGAAAGGCAGATATCAAGAGAAGATTGACTATAGGCAGAAGAGGTTGTCTGGTCAACCTCAGAAGTCTAAAGTTAAGCGCTCCTCTGATCTTGATAGTATATGGGACTTCTTTCCAACCAAGAAGGCTATGCAGAAGTATGCAAACAGAAAGCATGATCCTCACAAGCATCTGCCCAAAGTGAATCATACATCTGTTTACTACAACTACCAGGTGGACAATGGGTACCATCCACCAAGGTTTCAGCTGATGAGACCAAAATGGTACCAACTACCGAGACTGCATTACCCCCCAGGACCCAACATTGCTTGGGTACCTAAATCTTCCTTTTAATCTTGCAGGAACTGTGTGCTGGAGCCATCTCAGAAAAAGAATGGTATATTGACAGTGGATGCTCCAGACACATGACAGGTGACAAGAGTTGCCTATCAGAGTTCCAGAAAATCAATGGACCCAGAGTCACTTTCGGTGGAAATGACAAGGAAGGGCAAACAAAAGGAAGAGGGAAGCTGATCAAGAACCAGATAATCATTGAAGATGTCTCATATGTCAAAGGTCTAAAGTTCAACTTGCTGAGTGCTAGCCAATTCTGTGACAAAGGCTACACAGTTGAATTCACCAAGACCTTATGCTATGTCAAGCATGAGACAACCAAAGAAGTGGTTCTTACAGCCAAGAGAAGGAAGAACATCTATGTTGTTGACTGGCAAACAGCAAAAGATGGAACTTGCCTGATAGCTAAGGACAATTCAAAGCTAAGCTGGGACTGGCACAAAAAGCTTAGCCATCTGAACTTCAAAACCATCAACAAACTGGCAAGGGAACACATTGTAGATGGTCTGCCTGACATTGTCTACAAGAAGGAGACCCTCTGCAGTGCTTGTCAGAAAGGCAAACAAGTGAAGACCTCATTCAAACCCATAGCTGGAGATCTTTCTATTTGTCCTCTAAATCTGATCCATATGGATTTATTTGGACCAGTTGAAACTCCCAGTGTTGGTGGAAAAAGATATACTCTTGTTATGGTTGATGACTACTCAAGATACACTTGGACTGTGTTCCTAACCAAGAAGAATGAAACTCTTCAGAAGTTGCCATCTCTGCTAAAGCAACTCCAAACTGAGAAGAATATGAAGGTCAGAACAATCAGATCTGACAGAGGAACTGAATTTGTCAACAAAGTGATCAAAGACTTCTGTGATCAGAATGGTACATTCCATCAACTTTCTGCTGCCAGAACACCCCAACAAAATGGTGTTGCAGAAAGAAGGAACAGAACACTGAAGGAAGCTGCAAGAACTATGATTGCAGAATCAGGATTGCCCATCAGATACTGGGCTGAAGCTATCAACACTGCATGCTACACTCAAAATAGAAGCATGATCCACAAGAATCATCAGAAGACCCCCTACGAGCTGTGGAAAGGAAGAAAGCCTAACATCAGCTACTTCCATGTGTTTGGATGTAAGTGCTACATTCTAAACAATGGAAAGGATAATCTGAAGGTATTTCAAGAAAAGGCTGATGAAGGTGTATTCTTAGGCTACTCAAGTTCAAGCAAAGCCTATAGAATACTCAACAGAAGATCTCTACAAGTTGAAGAATCCATTCATGTCAAATTTGATGATGGTACCTCTGCAGAAGAATTATCAGAGACTCTGCAGAAGATCAGTCTTGAAGATAAGGTTGCAGAACTATCAGAAGAGGTCATCAACAACCCTATATTCTCAACTCCTCCTGCCAATCCAGTTCTGATAGACAAAAATGAAGATGAAGATGATGTATCAGAAGATGAACCATCAGAGTTGCCTAGACAGCAACTGTCAGAACCTGATCTAACTTGGTTAAGAGACCATCCTCCTAATCAAGTGATAGGTCAAGTCACCAGTGGTGTTAGAACCAGATCTGCATCTAGAAGAGAAGCCATGATCACCTGCTGCATATCCCAGATGGAACCAATGTGTGTAGAAGAAGCTCTAGAAGACTCAGACTGGATCAATGCAATGCAAGAAGAGCTGACACAGTTTGAAAGGAATGAAGTGTGGAAACTTGTTCCCAGACCAAAGCATCAGAATGTCATTGGAACCAAGTGGGTATTCAAGAACAAAGCAGATGAAGAAGGCAATATTGTAAGGAATAAAGCAAGGCTTGTTGCAAAGGGATACTGTCAAGAAGAAGGCATAGATTTTGATGAGACCTTTGCACCTGTAGCAAGACTGGAAGCAATCAGGATATTCCTAGCCTATGCTGCTTACAACGACATCAAAGTATACCAGATGGATGTCAAAAGTGCATTTCTGAATGGAGAACTTGAAGAGGAAGTCTATGTTGAACAACCTCCAGGTTTTGTCATTCCTACTCAATCTTCTTGTGTCTACAAGCTTAGGAAGGCCCTTTATGGTCTTAAGCAAGCTCCTAGAGCCTGGTATGACACATTGTCCCTATTCTTAGTGAACCATGGGTTTACTAAAGGAAAGGTGGACAAAACTTTGTTTCAAATTTCTGTTGCTAATCATATTCTGTTAGTGCAAATTTATGTCGATGACATTATATTTGGAAGCACTAATCCAGAATTATGCAAGAAATTTTCTCAAGTTATGCAGAAGAAGTTTGAAATGAGCATGATGGGAGAACTCAGTTACTTTCTTGGATTACAAGTCAAACAAGTACCAGAAGGCATCTTTATCAACCAAGGAAAGTACACCAGAGATCTCATCAAGAAGTTTGGAGTAGATGGAAAATCTTCAGTCAAAATTCCTATGAATGCATCTCAAGGAATTGGACCAGATGATGAAGGAAAGGATGTTGATGCTACAACTTATAGAGGAATCATTGGATCTCTTCTCTATCTGACTGCAAGCAGACCAGACATAGCTTTTGCAGTAGGAATCTGTGCCAGATACCAATCAAAGCCCAAGGAGAGCCATCTAGTTGCTGCTAAGAAGATTATCAGATACATCAAAGGAAATCCAAATGCAGGACTATGGTATCCCAAGGGAGGTAATTTTGAACTAATTGGCTATTCTGATTCAGATTTTGCAGGTTGCAGATTGGACAGGAAGAGTACTTCTGGTCACTGTCAATTGCTAGGTGGGAGACTTGTCTCCTGGTTTAGCAAGAAGCAAAATTCAATCTCAACTAGCACTGCTGAAGCTGAGTATATTGCTGCTGGAAGTTGCTGTGCTCAATTACTCTGGATGAAGCAACAACTCAAGGATTATGGAGTGCAAGCAAAGGAGATCAAGTTGCTGTGTGACAATACCAGTGCCATTGCAATCACTCAGAATCCTGTGCTGCATTCAAGGACAAAGCATATCGAGATCAGACATCACTTCATCAGAGATCATGTGGAGAAGAAGCACATCTCAATTGAGCATGTTCCAACTGAAGACCAGCTTGCAGATATCTTGACCAAACCTCTCTCTGAGGCAAGGTTTAACAAGTTGAGAGAAGAATTGGGAATGATGGATGATCTTCCCAGAGATGCATGAATCAGAGTTGCAGAAGTATCAGATGTGGATTCATCAGAACACCCCATCTCTGATACCTGAGCTCTTATCCATCAGAAGCTTGAATCAGAGTTGCAGAAGCATCAGATGTGGATCCATCAGAATTCACCACCTCTGATACACTTATCCATCAGAGGACCCTATATCAGAGTACCCCTTCTCTGATATATGGACTGTTATTCATCAGAGTGGCTGTGGACTTAGCAAAATTTTCTAAATTTCGGGCGAGACTGTTCAATAAACCGGAAGTTACCATTTTACCCCCGGTACTTATTACCATATTTGGAAAACGGCTTTCCGCCCACAATCCATTTAATGCAACCTCGAAACCGCAAATTATATCAAACGTCCACTAACCCAAATACATATATACCTCTTCTGAAAACCTAAATCGCTACTGCAATTTTATTCCTCGTCCTCAAGCTTTATCTCTCTAAACTTTCAACTTTCAGACCTCACAAACTCTTCACTAAACTGAAAATGAAGTTCATCAACATCAACGATCTTTCCAAGGAGGAAGTCAAGGCTCTTGTGAACAATATTGTTACAGGCATGCGAGTTGACATGTCCGCTTTGCCCTTGTTGGCAGAAAATCAGAAGCGGATGAAGAAAATCATCCAGGGAATGCACGATTCCCAACTAAGCAAGATTGTTGCTCATCCATATGAAGAATTCAGCACCATGGATGTAGCCGAGTTCTATCTGAACGCCACTATCACCGGAGAAGCCATTCACTCTCAAGTTCAAGGCAAGGACTTGAAGATTGACGCCGATGCTCTAAACGAGTTCTTTGGTGTTCAACTCGATTCTCAAGATCCGGATACTCCAACCCTGATTGATCTAGACACAGTGGACATCGCTGTAGAGACCTTTGTTGACACCTACTGCAGGACAGAAGTCACTGGAGTAGAAAAACTATATATGAAGAAATGTCTACTGAAGAAGGACTATGAAAAGCTAGTCAGCATTATGCACAGATGCTTGTGGTGCAAGACCGGATCCACAGATGAGATGAACAATGCAAATGCCAAGGCGATTTATGCAGTTCATCGGGGTATGAATGTTGACTGGGGAAAGGTGATTCTCAGATCCATCTCTGAATCTGTGAAGAAGAAGGACAAGGAGACTGGTCTATTCTCAACCAAGATGGGGCATGGTCTCCTCATCTCTCAAGTCATCAAAAATCAAGGATTGAAGCTCAGGAATCCTTCCAAAGTTGACCACTCCAAACTTGTCTTTCTCACTGCCTCACCAAAGCTCCATGTAGCTGTTGCTGCAGAACTGAAAAGGGAGCAGAAACTAGATGAGAAAAGAGAAAAATTGGCTGCCCTGTCCAAAGCTGTTTCCAAGAAGAAGCCTCAGAAGCAGCAGGAGACAACACCTGAGAAACCTGCATCAGAGGAGGAAGCATCAGAGAAGGATGCACCAGCTGTGGCTCCTGTCAAAAAGTTGAGACAAAAGAGGAGAAGAAGAGCTGTCATTCAAAGTGACTCTGATAGCTCAAAATCTCCTATCAGATTGAAGAAGAAGAAGAAGAAGACCAACTCTCCCCCCAAGGAATCAGAACCCCAGGGGGAACCAGCACCAGAGTTGGATGCTGCACAGGAACCAGCACCAGAGTTGGTTGCTGCACAGGAACCAGCACCAGAGTTGGTTGCTGCACAAGAACTAGCGCCAGAGAAGGCTGATGCTCAGGGGGAACCTGCATCAGAAGCCCAACCCTCCACAGGACAAGACTTGCATATATCTATCTCTCCAGTACTTCCAACTCCAGAGGATGAAGTTCAAGATGACATCCTTGCTGCTCTGAACAAGCAGTTCACCAGAGTCCTAGAATGGAGGAAGTGGAGATTGGGACCACTCTCCAACATTTTGCAACAGTTTGGTTACTACTCTACTGAAGAAAATGAAGTTTTCAACTGGACAGGCACTGATGATGTGATCAAGTGCACTGACTTAAACTTTCTGGAATCTGTTCTAGCAGAGAAAAAGAGAGCCTTCAAAGGCAAGGGACGTCTTTCAGTCTCAATTGCAGTGGAGCATGCTGCATCAGATGTTCCACCTCTCACTGAGCAAGAGGTACCACTTTTTGAAGCTTGGCTGGTGGAGAAGACCATGAGGGACTCTATGACACCTCAACAACCAGCTGGAGGACCCTCTGATGCAAACCTCATCCTTGCCAATCTGATTGCTGATTGGAGGAAAGCTCAGAACCAGGAGATTGAGGTAATTCCTAACTCTCTTGTCCCCCTACCATCACCTCCCACATCCCCTTCACCCAAACCAATCACACCAACCACAAATCCACCTCCATCCCCTCAACCTCTCCCAAATTCACCAATAGCCTCACCCAAGAAAACTCCATCACCTAAGAAACCATCCTCACCTAACCAACCATCACCCTGCCACCAGAAAACCCCCATCAGAAGCCGTTCACCTACACCTCCTCCTTCACCCCAACATCAGAGCACCCCCGCCTTACAAGTTCAACCTCATCAGAGCTCAGCCAATCAGAGATCCAAATCTGCTCCTCATCAGAAATCCTCCAAACCGCCCTCCACCCAACATTCTGCTGCATCCACACCAAAGAGAGAGCCCGTTGTGAGGATTCTTTCCTCAACTGAAGACAATGATGGCTTTCTCACAGCTTCAATGGCTGCTGATCTCCAATCCAACAAGAGGAAGACGCCTACCCCTCCTCCATCTCCTCCTCAACCACAACCACAGGTCAATAATATACCTCAGCCAGAACCACCAAAAGCTGTCCTCATCCCCTTCCAGGAGTTTGTGGAATCAGCTGAAGACTTTGGAGATCAGATGGTGGCTGGACTGAACAAATTGCTTTTACTGAATCAGAAGCATGATGCTCATCTTGATTTGGTACAGTACAACATTGAGTCAGGACTTGACAAAATCTCCAACGCTCTCTCTCAATTGACAACTACCTTCCTGAGCTTCATGAAAACTTCAAATGAAAAGGTAGACAACATTGCATCAGAGGTAGCCAGTGTACACACTGTTCTCTACTCTCAATCTCTGACCCTCTCTGCTCAAGACAAGGCTATTCAGGAGCTGTCTGATGCTGTGGATGATCTACAATGGTCCTCTGACAAGCATGCTGAACACCTGACAGATGTAGAAGACCTCTGCAAGACAACCAAAGAATTTGGTCTGAAGTTGATCAACTCTGGCAAGGAAAGAGATCACAAGCTAACTCTTCTTGAGGCTACAACCAAAGATATTCAATCAGCTGTGGGCAAACAGAAAGAGCTGATAGAAGGTCTGGCCTCTGTGACTCAGACACTCCCAGGTGCCCTTGAAACTATCAAAGATAATAATGCTACAGAATTCTCCAAAATCGGACTCCTGCTTGGTGATCTTGTTGATGCCAAAAAGGGGGAAGAAATCAGAGAACCTGCTAGAGCCATCAGAGCTGTAGAAGGAACTAGCACCAGAGCTGTTGATCCTGCTGTATACTTTGAAAGGGCAAGGCAAAAGAAGATTGCTGCTGGTACTCAGAGACCACCTCTTCCAAGATCAAAGAAAGGAAAGAAGTCAACTTTCACACTTGCTCAATGGCTTAAAAGTGATCTAGCTAAACCTGATGCTGCTCAGTTTCAAGAAATGAAGAAGCACATGACACCTCTCCAACAGGAAAATCTTATTCTGGATAGAGATGGGACGATCATCATAAATCATGGTGGCTCCATGCAAGAAGCAGAGGATTGGTGGCACATGAAAGTGATCCCTGGCAAGGACATCTCTGAAGCCATCAGAAACTACCTTGATTGCAAGCTTGAACCTGCCTGGTCAGAGTGTCAGAACCCAAGGAACTTGGCCTCCATCAGAGCAAAGGTAAATGCTGATCTGAAAGAAATTGAAGCTAAGGAAGCTGATCTGGAAGAGGAAGATTTCTAAACTCTATCCTCTTGTTGCTTTAAATATATTTCATTAATAAGATAACCAGCTTGCCTCTAATTTGCATGGCAATTTCAAATTATTTCTCTATTGCATTCTGATCATCTATGCTCTGATACCTTGTGCTATTTCTTACCTTATTTATCTGTTTGATTGTATCTTACTCTTACTATCTTCCTATGCCAAGTGCCCACCAAGATTTTAAATGAAAATTTATTTTTAACTTATTTTCTTTATGGTGAAAGGCACTTCTCTGGAAATAGTTTAAGGGTTTTGGCATCATCAAAAAGGGGGAAATTGTAAGGAATAAATGTAATTAGATTTTGATGATGCTATAGGATTAGAAAGTTAGAGTACCCCCAATTAGATTTTATGTATTAGAATTTTCAATTGTAAGTATTAGTGTAGTCGACGATCAGAGTTGCTCTGTTTTGGATCAGATCAGAAGTGCATCAGAATTGTTCGACCAGACTTGCTCTATGAGAACTGCTCCATCAGAGTTCTCTTATCAGAAGTCCATCAGAGTTGCACCATGAGAGTTGCTGATAAATTTGGACATCTGATAACCGATGAGAGTTACAGATCAGAGGTACTCATCAGCGGACCTATCAGAATCAGAGTTAGAGTTCAGTCAGAGATCAGAAAGCCATCAGAACTCAACTCATCAGAAAGCCATCAGAACTCAGAAAGCCATCAGAATCCAACACATCAGAAGATCCTGATCAGAGCCCGACTAACACTTAGAAGATTTCATGCAACATCCAACAGCTATGAATCCAACGGGTAAAAACATCCAACGGCTAGAAGACTGTGCATGAAAGGAAAGCATTTAATGCACATTAAATGAGCCTGATACGCTGAAGGATTGATTGCAAATGATTGACCAAGGAATCCGGGAAGATATATTATAAAAATAGAAACCTTCCAAAACGGCGGTCAAGTCAACAGTACGCGCATTTAATACAGTTGTCTCCTCCTCCAACGGGCAGACAACCTCCGTATATAAGCTACACGAAGAAGAACAAGGAAGACAACTCTTGCTCCAACTTTGCTTATCATTCAAGCTCTCTTGAGATTCAAATTCTACAACCTTCAACAAGACAAGCTTACGTTGGGAAGATTCAAACTCCAAATCTCTCACCCCCAACAAACAAGCAAAGTTCATCCTGTTCTTCAACACTTCAAGAACTTCTTCAAACATCATTTGTGACGAAGCTAGTTGGAGGAAAAACTCTGTTTTTCAAAGGATCTTCTGAAAAGAAGGGCGTCCAAGTAACTGCAGTAGTGAAGTGGTGATACTTCCGGGAAGCTGAGTGAAAGGATCAGCCATCAGGACGTGGAACTGCATCCTGGGTGGCATCTAGGCTTGAAGAAGACGTGGAGTGCTTCTTGAGTGCTAGGAATTAGCTTTGTAACTGATCTACTTCAAAGCTAGTGGAACAGTGGACTAGAGGAACGAGTTGTTCCTTGAACCACTATAAAATATCCGGTGTCATTTACTTTACTGCAATTTATATTTCTGCACTTAGGATATTAACTGATTAACTCTAAGACTTGAAATCTGTGTACAGCAGATCTTGTTTTCAGAGTTATCAGAAAGGCATTTGCCTTAGTATTTTTCTGAGGCTACCCGGACAGATCAGAATCCGCTGCCAAGGCCAGTTCTGATATCAGAACCAGCCTTTCTCTGACATCAGAATCAGACCTTCTCTGATAAGTCAGTTTTGACTTTGAGAAAAAGTAGAAAAACCAATCAGTCTATTCACCCCCCCCTCTAGACTGATTACCATATTAAACGGGACCAACAGTTATGCTGCCTTACAGCCAGTTCCCAAGAGGAGGACATTTACAGATCTTCCTTCGTCTATTCATGGCTGGAAGGCGAAGTTTGTCTTTGTTAACCTTGGCCGAGGCGGTTACTTCCCGTCTGTGGGTCATAGCGGCCTGTTCGAGTTGCATAATCCTCCGTGGAATGCCGAGATTAGTAGGCAAGTGGAAGCTTTCATCAAGGGTGGTCCGAGGAGTATAACAACCTATATTACTGAGTATAAGATGGCCGCCCTCGGCTTCGTGAGATACTACTGTCCTGGTGATGTGGACGATGGCTTCTGGCCGAAGATGGAGGGGTCTTATGAACAGGCCGACGGTCCCTCACTTGGTGTTTCTGCTGAAGCCGAAGGTTGTCCTTCGTCTTTTACCTTTCTCGTAGTATGTTTGCTTGCTGTTTTACTAATGTCCCTTTGTTTTGTGCAGGTTTTGTCATGGATCGAATGTCATTCATGGCCCGAGCTGCGAAGAAAGCCGATGCGGAGCTCAAGGCCGCACAAGCTGCTGAGGCAGCCAAGAAGTCGGTCAGTGGTTCTCAGGGCGGCGTCGAAGCCGTCAAAAAACCTGCGGCCAAGAAGAAGAACAAGAGGGCCGCTGATGAGGGCCAAAAGACTTTGGCCGAAGCTGGCCTGGGTGTGGTGCAAGCCCCGAAGAAGGCGAAGAATGGTGGGGCCGGTGCTTCCTCTGCCCCAATTGCTGAAGCTGCTCCAGCCAAGACCCTGCCGCTGGTTGATCTGGATGAAGGGCCCTCTTCGGCCATGATCCCCACGGCTTCCCGCGTGGTTCCCTCTACGACCGCCGCTGTCCGTCTGGAGGAGGCCCTTGCCAAGGGAACGTACGAGGTCACCGTACGCTACCCCGTGAAGGGTGGTCTCTTTAACGAGACTGTAAGCGGTGATGACGTGCTTGCTCAGGCTATGCCTGAGTATGACCGGCAGTACCTCAGCCGGCAAGGCAAGCATGTCCATTTGTACGATGGAGGTTTGGACTATGTCGTCCAGGTAATTTCTTTTCCTTGTGATTTTCCCTTTGCTTTTGTTTCTCCTTTGATTTCGAATTCCGCCTCGTCCAGGGTGCCCTGATGCTGCGGGAACAGCACTGGAGACAGGAGGCCGAGATTGAGCGGCTTAAGAAGGTGGAGGCCAAGGCTGCTTCGGCCGATGAGGCTCTCCAAGACCTTAAGGACAAGGCCAAAGCCGCGGAGGATGAAATGAAGCTCCTTCAGATGCGCCTTGATGAGGTCGAGGCGGCCAGGAAGAAAGTTGAGGAGGTCGTTGCCGCTGCCATCCAAAGAGCCGAGGAGGCGGAGCGCCTCAAAGCTGACGTTGAGAAGGCCGCCGAGAAGGCCGTAATGGATTTCAAGGCCGAGGGATGGAAAACCGATGATCAGCTCCCCTTCTGCTATGAGGTGGTTGCTACGAGGTTGAATGACTGGACGACGAAGGATCCCGCCGGCGAAGCATTCTGGATGAACGAGATGCAAGCTTTCTACGACTGCGGCCAATATCGGATGCAGAAGCTCATCTATAGGAAGCTGCGTCGTCGCTTCCGGAAGATGAGGCCGAGGGGTCTGAGTCTCCCTCGGCGAATGAGGAATCCGGATGAGGATCTGAAGCTTCCCTTATCGGAGAGGCAGCCTCCGATCCTAAGTTCATCTGAAGGGGAAGAGCCCTGGAGCGACAGTGACGATTATTTGCTCGAAGGGCCAGCCGATTCCCAGGTCGACGAGGATGGTGGCGACGACGATGCCGGCAGCGGCAGTGGGGAGGACGCCGGCCAGAATAAAGGGCCAGTCGTTGAGGCAATGTAGTTAGCTTTTTTATCACTTTTGTAGCTTTAGCACCGAATGTGCATGTAATGGCCGTAGCGCCCACCTGTTGTACTTGACATCTAGAATTAATGAACTCTTGCCTTTGAATGAATGTGTTGCTTGCGTCGTCTTCATTGCCTTAACTTCATATGTGTTGTATTCTCGCGATTTTTGCCAAGTCAGTTGTCTACACCCGGCTTGATTGAGACGAAGCGTCCCTTGTTTATGTATTTATGTAGATTGTTCTCGGATTTTTTCAAAGTGTGGGTGTCCTAATATGCCTTGCATGCTTAAGACGATGCGAAGCTTTATCCGGGTGCCTCATGAGGACGATGTGGGTGGCGCGACGTCTCGGGTGTGTGGTCCTTTGTCGTAGGGACGATGCGCCTCGTCATCTCTTGATGAATTCCTTTTTTGCCTTTACACCTTTCCCGAGTCGAGTTTTTGGAACTTAATCCTGAAGTGTTGAGGACGAAGCGGTGCCCAGATATTGAATGGTAGCGCATCATCTCTCTTTTAGTGTGACTTAGAAAATGTTCTAAGTGTCAAACTTGCCTTGATGGAGCTGTTTTGCTTCGGTTCGTCACTTGGGTTTTGCTACGTGGAGACGATGCGCCCCATCGTCCAAGTAATGGACTGTGGTTTTGTATAACTGAAGCCGAAGCGATTCCCTCTTGTGAAGCTGTGGTTGAGGCCGAAGCGTGTACTTCGGCTTCTTGTATGGTGAAACCTGATATGTACTTAGTCGATTTGAGGCTTGGTTTTTGTGGGGATTTTGTTTTATGCTCGAGGCCGGCGAGTGCGCGGTCCGTCGGCTTCCCTCTTTTTTTTTTTTTTGGGTGGCCGAAGGGTTACTGTCCCTTCGTCCATGTGCGGTAGTTTGTCCGCTACGCTTTTCGCGTGAATTAGTGCGAGGGAGTAAATACGCCCTCGGCTTGGTGTGTCAGTGGCATCTTTTTTGGCCTTTCCACGTCTATCGTCGACGAGGGACCGGACTAGGCATCATCTTTTGACGGCCGCCCTTTGTGGTCCTGAGCGAAATTTTACTGACGGGTGGAGTTTTTGTAACCTCAGCCTTAATTCAGGCCTGTCGTCCTGCGGTTTCCGCGCGGACGACGTGGTATGCTTCTCCGTTTGAAGACGTCGGACCATGCACACAGGTCCTTCGTCCTGCATATCGCCGGCCGATTTGGGTGTTTCACCACTTGTGCCGATACGATATTTGGGTGCGCTGTCTATGCAACGGCTTTGTAGGCGCGTTGTGGATCGCAACGGCCTTATGTGCGTTGTTTATTGCAACGGCTTTAGGTGCGTCGTTTATTGCGACGGCTTTAGGTGCGTTGTTTATTGCAACGGCTTTAGGTGCGTTGTTTATTGCAACGGCTTTAGGTGCGTCGTTTATTGCGACGGCTTTAGGTGCGTTGTTTATTGCAACGGCTTTAGGTGCGTCGTTTATTGCGACGGCTTTAGGTCGCATCGGTCCTGGGTGTTATCACCGCTTAGGCCGATGCGTTCTTTTGTTTTTCCTTTGAAAGAATGGATTGAAACATGATCTTTATTCAATAAGTGGCGCTAGGCCGAGGGTGTTTTATTCAACCAATAAACCGAGGGGTGGGGGACGTTGCCCGCTTCACCACTTCTCGAGTCATTGGTAAAATTTCACCAGATGGTGTACATTCCACAATCGTGGTACATCTGACCCATTAGGGTTTTTTAGTCTATAGGTGCCGGCTTTGATGACGGCGCTCATGATGTAGGGCCCTTCATATTTGACGGCGAGCTTTCCTCCTTCCGTCGGTTTGCTTGCTTCCCTTCGGCGGAGGACGTAGTCCCCCACTTGGAATTCGCGAGAGCGGACCTTGGCGTCGTAGTAGGATTTGACTTGTCGTCTGTAGTTCTCCGCTCTGAGGTAGGCCATTTCCCGCCTCTCGTCTATGAGGTGTAGGTCCACCTTCATGGTTTCTTCGTTGGCCTCGGGGTCGTATTGTGTGACCCGTCGGCTAGGAAGTGTTACTTCAGTGGGAGCCTTGGCTTCGAAGCCGTAACAGAGGGAGAATGGTGTCTCCCCGGTGGCCCTCCTCGGCGTAGTGCGGTAGGACCATAGGACGTTGGGGAGCTCGTCGACCCAACTTCCGCCCTCTTCTTCAAGCTTCTTCTTTAGCCCCTCCAAGATGGTTCTGTTGGCGTTCTCAACCTGCCCGTTTGCCTGAGGGTAGGCAACAGAGGAGAAACGGTGCTTGATACCCCATTCTTGAAGGAGGCTTTGGAATGGTTCGGCCTCAAACTGGGTGCCGTTGTCCGATATGATCTCCTGAGGCACGCCGAAGCGGGTAAGGATGTTCTTGTAGACGAACTTTCGACACCGCGCTCCGGTGATGCTTGCAAGTGGTTCGGCCTCGACCCATTTGGTGAAGTAGTCGATGGCGATGATGATGTATCTGTTGTTGCCTGCAGCTCTAGGTAGCGGGCCGACGAGGTCGATGCCCCATCTGGAAAAGGGGATGGCAGTGCTGACCGGGGCATAGTTGACGGTCGGTCGGCCAGGTGCCCTTTGATAGTGTTGGCATGCGCTGCATTTGCGGGCGACTTCAGCACAATCGCGTGCCATCGTCGGCCAAAAGTAGCCTTGGACGACGAGGCGGCGTGACATGCTGAAGGGCCCCTGATGTGATGAACAGACGCCGCAATGCACTTCTTCCATGGCCACCTCGGCCTCATTCTGGTGTAGGCACCGGAGGAGGGTGCCATTGTATGATCTCTTGTAGAGCTTGTCATCCTCAATGACATAGCTTGGAGCCCTGAGCTTGGCTAGTTTGGCCCTCTCCTCGTCTTCTGGTAGCTTGCCAGAGGTGATGTAGGTTGCGATGTCAGTGATCCAGTCCTCCGGCTGGTGTTGTATGGAGAGTATGGGGCTGGCGTGAATGCTTGACATGCTCAACTCCTCCACCTTCGCTATCTTGGAGATGTGCTCAGGGGTGTCGGAGCTAAGTTTGGAGAGTATGTCGGCCTCGACGTTCTCCGCCCTTGGGATCTGAGTGATCTCGTAGGTATCGAACGCCTTGAGCAATTCCGCAGCGGCCTCCTTGTATTGCTTCATTCTCCCCTCTTTGGCCTCATAGGAGCCCTCCATCTGGTTTACTATGAGTTTGGAGTCGCATTTGATTCTGATGTGGCGTGCTTTGAGGCCAGCGGCTAGCCTGAGCCCGCTGAGGAGTGCTTCATACTCAGCCTCATTGTTGGATACTTTGAAGTTGAAGCGTATGGCATAGTATGCTCTGAAACCTTCCGGGGAGATGAGGACGACGCCACCCCCACATGCCTTGTTGGCCGATGACCCGTCCGTGAAGAGGGTCCAGGCTTCATTTGGTTCATGGTCGGTGGTGGTGACGGCCGTCTCCCTCGCTGTGCATTCCGTGACGAAGTCAGCCAAGGCTTGCCCTTTGATGGATGGCCTAGGTCTGATTTCAATCTGGTACTGGCTCAAGAATATTGCCCACTTGATCATCCTTGGAGAGCTGGTTGGGCTCCTCATGAGGGCACCCAACGGCTGGTGCGTGAGGACGTGGACGGGGTGAGCCTGGAAGTAGTGTCCAAGTTTTTTCACCGTGTGGACGATGGCCAGCACCGTCTTCTCAATGGGGGAGTACCTGAGCTCGGCCTCCCGCAACGTCTTGCTGACGTAGAATATTGCTTTTTGCACCCCGTCATCCTCTCTGATGAGTACAGAGCTAATGGCCGACGTGCTCACCCCCAAGTAGAGGAAGAGAGTCTCGCCGGGTTGGGGCTTGGATAGGACGGGTGGGGAGGCGAGATATTGTTTCAGCTCTTCAAAGGCTTGCTGACACTCCGTCGTCCATTTGAAGCTGGTGGCCTTCCTCATTATTTGGAAAAAGGGGAGAGACTTCTCAGCGGATTTTGAGAGGAAACGGTTCAGGGCCGCGAGGCGTCCCGTCAGCCGTTGCACCTCCTTTATGTTGCGGGGTGGCTCCATGTTGACAATGCTTGTATCTTCTCTGGGTTCACCTCAATGCCCCTCCGGCTGACCAGGTACCCCAAAAATTTACCTCCCTGGACGCCGAAGGTGCACTTCTTCGGGTTGAGCCGGAGGTTGTATTTCTTCATGATTTCGAAGATGCCCCGGAGGTCGTCGGCATGAGTTGCGGATTGTTTGCTCTTGACGATCATATCATCGACGTATGCCTCCATCGTCCGGCCTAAGACTGCTCTAAAAATCCGGGCTACCATTCTTGTATAAGTGGCGCCGGAATTCTTGAGCCCAAAGGCCATGACGAGGTAGCAAAAGATTCCCTCCGGGGTCATGAAAGCAGTCTTCTCCGCGTCATCTTCATGCATGGATATCTGGTGGTACCCTCTGAACGCGTCGAGGAACGACATCAACTCGCACCCTGCCGTCTCATCCACCAACTGATCAATGTTGGGGAGAGGGAATGGGTCCATTGGGCACGCCTTGTTCAGGTCAGTGTAATCAACACACATTCTGAATGTAGGCGGCTTTGGGGCGAGGACGACGTTCGCCAACCACGTGGGGTACTTCACCTCTTTTATGTGCTTGATGGAGAGCAGCATGGCCACTTCGGCCTTGACGAATTCCCTCCTGTCAGCTGAGAGGTAGCGTTTCTTCTGTTTGACGGGGGAGGAGGCCGGGTTCACCGATAGCCGATGTGTGATAACCTTTGGGCTGATGCCCGGCATGTCCTCTGGTCCCCATGCAAAGACGATGGCGTACGCTCTCAGGACAGAGAGGATGTCCCTTCTGATTTGTTGGGGGAGCTGTGTCCCAATCTTCAGCATGCGTTCCGGCCGGGAGACGTCCAACGGAACATCTTCCACGTCTCCGACCGGTTCGGCCTTTGGTGTGTCTTCTTCGGCCGAGGCGGTGGTGATAGTGTCTATCCGCTCCTCGGCCTCATTGATCTTCCTGGTGAGTTTCAGGTAGCAAGCTCTAGCTATCTTCTGATTTCCTCTGGCGTAGCCGACGCCGTCCTTGGTGGGAAACTTGAGGCATAGATGTTTCATGGAGATGATAGCCTCAAGGTCCTCCAAGGCCGGTCGGCCCCAGATCATGTTGTGGGCGCTGTCCAGGTTGACGACCACGAACTCCATGTCAATCTTCGCCTGACAGGTACCGTCACCGACCACAACGGAAGCACTATCGTGCCCTCGGCGTCGATAGAGTCCCCGGTGAAGCCGGATAACGGAGACCGTATCGGCCGGAGCTCGTTCTTCTTCAGTTTCAGCTGCCTAAAAGTATCAACGTACATGACGTTGACGGAGCTGCCAGTGTCGATGTAGTTACGGTGGATGATGTTGTTGCCAATCTCGCATTTGACGACGAGGGCGTCCCTGTGGGGCAAAGGGCCGAAGGGGAGGTCCTTGTCGGTGAAAGTGATGGCTTCCACATGCCGCTGCTTCGGCTGAGGGGGGGCGTGGGTCACCTCACCAACGTATAGGGACTGAGCCCATTTTTTCCGTTGGGTAGCCGAGTCCCCCCCTGTGTTCCTGCCGACGATGATGTGAATGTGATGCTTCTTCTGGCGGGGCTCCTCTTCGTCCTCATCTTCACTGAGGGCGCCAATCTCCCTCTTTTTCCCGGAGGATCCTTCCCCCCTTTTGCCAGGGTTAACCCAAGTGTTACTCTTGGGGGCACCCTTGACAAATTGGGAAAGTTCCCCCTGTCGGACGAGGCCGTCGATGTGCCTCTTCAGGGTGGTGCAATCCTCGGTCTTGTGGGATGTCTGGCGGTGGTACTTGCAGTATGTCCCTCCTTTGTGGATCGCAAATATCTCCTCCTCTGACCTGGGGTCCTTCACAATGAGGCCCTGTGCCTCGGCGTGGTCAAGGACGACGCTCACCGGGTGGGTGAGGGGGATGCGTTGTGCCTCCAACTTTGGACGCCATGAACGATCCTCTCTTCGCTGTCCGCCTTGCTCCTGGTGTGCCTTCTTTGGCTGGTGCTGTCCCTTGTTGGCCGGCGGGTGGTGGGGGTTGGACGAGGAGTCCTTCTTCTGTTGCTTCTCCCCACCCTTCTTCTGGTTCAGGAGCTCGTCGGCATCGGCATGCCTGTCTCCGCGTCAGAGCGCCGTGAGGTATGACCGCGGGGGCTCTGTGAACAGGCTTCGGGCGAAGTGGCTCGGCCGAAGTGCTCCGCGGAGAAAGGCCAGGAGGGTGCGTTCATCGGCTCCTTCACATTCGTCCGCCTCCCTCGTCCAGCGGTCGAGGAAGGCTCGGAGCGTCTCCTCTGGCTGTTGTTTAATGGTCAGGAGATGAGCGAAATGCTTCTTCGCACGTTTTCTCCCGGCAAAGTGCGTGAGGAAGCGTTGAGCAAGGTCCTGCCATGAGTCGATGCTTCCCTCCGGAAGATTGTTGAACCAATCGTACGCTGGTCCCTCCAAGGTGGATAGGAACCAGCGACACATATACTCCTCCGAAGCGTTGGTCATCATCATATTGTTCTGATAACGGGTGAAGTGCTCCTCGGGATCAGTGCGGCCATCATATGGCTTGATTGGATTCCCCTTATACTTTTATGGGATGGGGGCGGATAGCACCCTCGCAGAGAAGGGGGTCCTTGTTCTTATCTGGATGACGGGCTCGTCGCGTCGGTCGGCCAATTCCCTTTCCAGAGCACTGACTTTGTTCAGGAGCGCGTCGTAGTTGGGATGCTGGGATGTATAGGCCGCTGCGCGCCCTGCGGCTTCCCGAGCCTCCATGTCAGCGAGGCGCTTTTCTAGGCGAGCAATGATCTCGTCCCTTGGGTCCGTGTTGGCCGCAGCGCCACCTAGAGGGGTCTGGATCCGGGCCGCGTGGGCCAGGTTGATCTGGTGACGCGCATCATCATTCAGTTTTCCTTTGCCTTTATCTGGTCGGGGCCGATCCGTTGTCCGGGAGACGGACCCAAAGCTTTCCTTTGGTGATCCTGGTTCGCGATCACCCAACCGATCCGCCACCCTTCCCTAGGTATCCGACGGCTCGCGATGTCACCCAGCCTGTTGAAGGCTGAGATCTTACCGCGAGGTTGGGCCGGTGTATCCCGGGTAGGAGAGGCAGTATGGGAATGGGTGTCCACGGCGAGGACGCCTTCGTCGTTGCCGAAGAAGGTGACGCCCTGTGGCCGAGGCGGAGGTGGTGGCACCGTCGCGACCTCTCCAGTCACGAGAGTGTTGTTCTCCCCTGTCTTTGCGACGAGGGCGCTGACTACGTTGGGGTCCTGGAGAATGCTTGCGACGATGGCCGATAGTGCGGCCGGGTTGATCTGGGGGGCAGCAGGGTGAGAAGCCTGTTGGCCCGAAGCGCGATTAGCATTGCGCCTGTCCTCGAGCCCGATGCGGGCGTCTGGGGCAGTCTTGTTGAGCTGGACGCGAAGGTCGGCCGCTGCGTGCTCGACCTCCTGAGCGTCCTCATCCTGGATGATAGGATCATTGGGGACGTTGTCAGCAACGTTTCCCTGCCCTTCTTGGTTCAGTGGGGCATTCCTACCGGTGTTCTTTGACCTAGTTCTTGTCATTCTGTTGCGTCTAGTAGTGACGAGGGATACTGTAACACCCCAATTTTAGCGATCTAGTTATATTAATCATTATTATTTATTTTAGTCAGCTAAACAAGTTACTTGTGTGAATAATGTGATATATTCTTTTTCCATGATTTGTTTGTTGGCAGGTAACGTTGACCGATAAGCTCATAAAAATTTTAATCGAAGAAATAAATACTATTTTAATATTTAATTAGTATATTATTGAAATTAGTATATTATTGAAAGGGAAAAATATGAATATTCAGTTGGGTCACAAGTATATCTTAAAGGACTAAGAGACCCAAATCAGTTATCTGGGCCCGAATTAATATTTTACCTAGAAATCCCTAACGAGATATGCTTAAGAAGATCCTCATCGTAAACTCTTAAGCTATAGACTCTCCTAAACCCTCAATCGGCTCTCTCCTTTAGTAGCCTGAAAATTTTCTTATCGAGTCACCCTGGAAATTTCTCTCCAACTCTTCAATTGTTGGCCAAAGCTTTAATCCGATCATTCGTGCATCTTTTAACAAGGTAATCTGAATTCTTTTCCCACTATGTTAAATTTCGCTCCTTAACTCGTATTACTGGAATTGGGTTGGATAGTTAGGTTTTTCTTTTAGTGCGGTCAGGTCAGATTGCTTTTGGGAGGCTGGGCTTTATCTATTTTAAATCATGGGCAGTTTCATTCTTTATGATTGAGGTTTTAAATTGGACAGTAGCTTCTTCTATATGTTCATGCATGCTGCTTCCAGTTCTTGCTAAAATTGTTATTGGAGTTGGGATTTTCCTAACTTTCTATGGTCCTGAAATTATGAGGTTTAATCAGCTTCTGTTTGTCATCAAGGATAACTATTTCCATTCCTCAAAGTGTAACCTGTAAATTTTAGTTAAAATCAATAAGCCTTCAATAAATCTTAGTTCTGACTTACACTTTCATAAGCCAAAAGATGCAGAAGAGTGTATTTGAAATTTAATTTTAAAAAGGGGTTGCTGCATAAAGGTTTCCCAGTTTTAAAATTTATATTTTCTTTTAGTTATCCGTAGAAGCTATATAAAAGAAAAGAAAGTTTAGAGCAGCACTCCAGTCTGGGATTTTTGTATTCGTTTTCAGTTCCTGCGCTTAGTTCCCAGCCAACTTCATTCCTGCTTCAAAATTCTAATTCTACGAGTAGTAAAATTCTATCACTTAAAGTTTTAGCTTCAGAATGTTTAAAGCAAAAACTCCCAAGAAGAATATCAGATTCTCTACTATGGGTAATTTCAAACCAGAGGACTTATTATTATTATTATTATTTTGGGTAATGATTAAAATAGGGAAATTTCTAATTTGCAATTCATTTAATTAAAGATTAAAGAGAAGAGCTTACCGGGAGACGTTATCAAGGTGCCACACTTATCTGAGTATTTTGAGTTCAGCTGCTAACAGGTAAGTTCACTACCACCTGTACATGTTTGTTCAACCAAATGCAAGAAAGAAGTCTGGTTGATTTTTAATAGATAATTTTAGACTATTTGCTATTACGTGAACTATGTGAATTATGTGATGAGTTATGTTATTTGCTAGATTAAGTTATGTTTATTATCTGGCATAGTCAAGATTTGTCAGTACTTTTGTATCAGAATAAATGATATTTGTAGTCAAACGTCACCATAAAAAGAACTAATACTTAAAGTGAAAGATCAGGTGATATGTACTCGGGAACAAGTTCCCTCAGTTTATCAGTTATCAGCTTATCAGTTTCAGAGAGTCCGATATGTTTAGTGGGTCGCTCCCCTGAGCTGTCGGATTGGCGCCTTTGAGTACATATCACGGGCCCACAGTTAAAATTAGCCACAAAGAGTTTTACAGAAAGTTTATGAGATCTCTTTCAGAAAGTTTTACAGAAAGTTGTGTTGATATCTCTTTCAGAAAGTTTTACAGAGATGTTTCGAGAAAGAAATTTTGAGATCTCTCCAGCAGTTTTGAGAAAAAAATATTTTAGAAAATATTTTCCTTTGAGATCTCTCTCAGAATGTATTTGAGAAGTTATGTGTTAGTTAATTGTTCAGTGCATGCTTATAGCCTAAATTTATCTATTGATAAATTGGCATAGACTTCTATATATTTTTGTGGATCCATAGTGACTTACTAAGCGTAAAGCTTATCAGTTTTTCTTTCTTCGCATGTACAGATACTAAGGGTAAGGCCAATGCCTAGGAAGATGATGAGAGAGTGGAACGCGTGCCAAGATGAGTTAACGGGAACGACCTTGGCGGCTTCTAGCTAGCTATTATTATGTTTCAGTATTTCAGCTATTATAATAAAGAGTGTATTATTAATACTTTACTTTATTTAAGGTTTCAAGTTTGAGTAAATTTGCTGGTGATCACATTTAATTTGCTGGTGATAACTATATTTTATTGAGTTCTTATCAAGAGTTATATTTTAATTATATTTGAGATTTTATCAGGGTTATTTTCTTAAATAGACGGCCGTTAATTGTAGTTATTTTTAAAAGTAGTAAGTTAGTGTAACGATTCCTTTAACCCTGAGAGGGGCGTTACAAGTTTGGTATCAGAGCCCAGGTTGTCCCGTAACTTCATTTGTCACCGTACACGTGCTCGTCATCTTCCAAGTAAGTACTTATATCTGTTAAAAGTTATGTATGTGAAAATATGTTTGAGTGTTTTTGGTATTAGATAGATAGAAAAGTCAAGTAAGAGTAAGAAGTACTCAACTCGTAAACCTTTGTGTTGTTACGAGTTATTCAGATTAAATTTATTCGAGTGCCTATATTCTTGAGTTAGGTCTTCTACTTCATTTAAGAAGTACTTAGGGTTGCTATCTAAAAACATTATCGTTCAAGTCATACACCTTCATAATTAAGTATCTGCAGCCTTCCATTTTTTTTAGCCTCTGTTGATCTTTCAGAGCAGATATTCCTCACTTATAGAGATTACTCATGATTAAAATCCGAGTTGATTTGAAAAAAAAAAGTGTCATATAGTCTTTATTTTCTCATGATTGAGTAAATGAATTATGTCACAAGCAGTGTTATTCGAGCTATCTTTTTAAATAGCTTGTAGTTTATTCATGATCTAAGTCTTGTTAGTTTTTTTTTTAAGAAGGATGGTAATGAGTTTGTCTGTTTTTTTTAAGCATCACGTGTAATTGAGTTACATGAGATGAAGAATTTCCATAAGCATACAAATCAATTTGTTATGTGTTTTTATTTATTTATTTATTGAAATTATTTTAAAAATGCTCATGCGTACTTTCTGTACATAATCTTATTATATTTTTGTAAAAAAAATGAATAAAATTAAGGGAGGTATAAGTTATAGTTTAATTTTCTTATGCCAAACGTCGAAGATTCAATTTAGATTTTAAAAGCTCTTTAATAGTGGATTAAAATGTTTTATCAATAATATCATAAGCTGTATGATTTTTTCTAGAGTGTTGAGCGTCGGTATTTCATGTTTGGAATCTTGAGTTGTTGGGAGGGCCCCTCATCAATTTGATGGTTCCAATAGGAGATACCGGTGGTCGGACATCGCTTTAATATGATCAATGGTCAGATTATATGTCGTCTTTTAGTGTAAAAATGCTTATTTTAAAATAAGTATTAGAGTGTTGATTAATCATTAAATGCGTTTAGTGATTAATGATTAATCAAATGACAATTATTTTACTAAAAGTCGAATAAGTAGTTTATTTTAAGTGATATATTAGTATAGTATTCAGCTATTTCCTCAAAAGTATGTTTCAGAAGAAATTTAGAGTTTTAAAATGTCCCAAAGAAATTTTCGAGTACTCTCAGCCTTTGGCACTGAGATTTAAACAGTGTTGTACGTTCTTTTTACCAAGGTTGTCCTCATGATTTTTTACCATTTGGTGACCAAAATATATTGAGTGCCATCACTTAAATTTTCTTACTATGATCAGCCAATAAAGTCTATATACGTGATCCAAAGGTTTTTAATAGTATCTGATTCTTAGAAGTCAGATTAGAAGGGATGAGTAGGGATGTGTGGAAGGATTAGATTAAACTAGTTTTTGGTAAATCACGAGTCTTAGAACCTGCTGCACACTACGATATGGGTATTTGTTAAGTGTGTTTCCATACAGTATGATCTAGAGTATGACGAATTCAATAGAATAAAGAATATGGTACCATCAAGCTCCCTTACAGTCATTATGTACTAGTATTTGTAGACGGTATCCTAATGAGCTCTTGCTAGTAGCTAATATGCTCTTTGAGTTATAGAGGTATCAGTAAGACTAAAGAGTATAAAGAGTTTGGCACCTCAAACAATTCTTTTGTTATGAATCATCAACAATTCAAGGGCTTGAACCCCAACATTTCAACAAATTATAAATTATATAAGGTGATTCTTTTATGGAGTAAATTAAGTCAGTTAAAGTCAAGAATATATAAAACTAGTAAGAAGGACCTAGCTATGGTGTTAGATTTTCTTTTGAAAGATAACAGTGTCGATTCCTTGATCAGTTTATTATTTCTATTTGAAATCTAAAGAAAGAAAACATAATGAGGTTGTGAAAAAAAAAAAAAGGATTTTGAGTTAAAATTTTTATTGCGAAAACAAATTATTTGTTTAGTCTAAGCTAATCATAGATACGACCCCGTACAGTTTATTACCAGATGATTTAGCGGGTAATCGTTTGTCAATTTCTATGGAATTATGTCTTACTTACCACTCGACTCCCTTATTCTTGAAGGTTGTACAAACTTTATCACTATGAACGAACTATACTTCCTAAGTTATATAGTTAGAAGATTAAGGTTAGAAGGAACCATACTGTGGAATATTAGCGAAGAAGTAACTTTTGATAATGAACGGCCCAAAGGAAGTTTATGATTAAAATATTATTATTTTTGTCTCGTATAGACTACATGTATGAACACAACACATTTTTATTAGTGAAGGAATGAAGGGTTTAGAAAAAAAAAAAAAAACTCTTCCATAGCATTTTCCTAATTATCCTACAGCTAATTACGGAAGCAAAGAGATAGAATTATAAAGTAATTATTGAAAACAAAAGAATGTCTGTTGTCAAGTATTTTGTGTCAGACAGTTATGTGTTTGACAATGTCAATTTTGTTAAACAAAACATTTATGATGTCTTGTGTTTAAGAAACATGAAAATTTGAAACTAAGCAAACAGTTCCTTTTAATGTTGGCAGTTTAATTTTAAATCACATACTGATTTTTAGAGGGTGTCCAAGAAGATTTTTCCTCTAGATTTTGAGGCTATTAGTTTCAATTAGTGAATTATATGTTCAAAGATTGGATAAGATGTTTCAAAACTGAAATTCTAAGATAAAATGAAAAATCTAATTTACAATTTGATTCAAATTTCCTGACTACTCAGGGATACAAATCAATGAAGTTATTATATTGGGTTCCAGAGGTGTAGAACCATAAGAAAGTTTTTCTTTTGTTGAAAAGATAACTGTGAGATTAATTTTTCTTGAAGAGTATAAAACATACGCTAGACTTAAGTACTTTATCACGCATAAAAGAAGAAGAAGATGTCATAAGGATCCAACATTAAATATATAATACTATGTTAGTGTCATTAAGATTTTTTTTTAAGTTTTAGGCTCACATATGAGTCTCATAAGTCATAACACCGCTACCATGAACAGTTTGTGAGATAGCCACTAAGTTGGTATAATACATAAAGGGCGTATAGCATAAATAAAGCAATTTGTTGGATAGAATCGATAAAATGGCGAATGAGAAAACTATGCCTCCCTCACAACGCAAACAAATGTGAGGAGGAAACTCTTAAAACTGACAGAGAATGAAACATTTCTTTTTTATATTGTAATGCCAAATTTCATCAATCAAGGATGAGTTTTAGAAAGAGTCTATTCTAGTTTTTTTTTAAAAAGAAAAGTATGAAATATGTAAGCATACCGGTAGAATGTGATTCTAAACTTCTTTTTAGTAGCATGTGGGATAAGTTTTTATGACGAGGTCAAAAATTTAGCATTGTCTTTCTTTGTTATTTTAATTAGCAAACAGGGCAGAGCAATTCGTATATATACGCTATGTTGTGAGTTGCTGATTTTGTGTCGTAGTGTTGGCAGAAAATTGAGAGCATTAAACAAACTTTCTTATTAAGGTAATTTTTTCAAGACCGTTGAGGTCTTGTGTAATCTTAAGTAATCGTATGTCTCCCGAATAAGAAAAACTTGATGAGTATGATATACATCAAAGTCACATGCTCCTAAAGTGAAGTAACCTTGTGAAAGGTATAAGAGCTATAATAGTCGTACTAAAGCTAAGTCAGAAGTTTAGATTGAAATAACGTGAGATAGTACAAGTTGTCCCAAGTTTCGAGGACGAAACTTTTATAAGGTGGGAGGGGTTGTAACACCCCAATTTTAGCGATCTAGTTATATTAATCATTATTATTTATTTTAGTCAGCTAAACAAGTTACTTGTGTGAATAATGTGATATATTCTTTTTCCATGATTTGTTTGTTGGCAGGTAACGTTGACCGATAAGCTCATAAAAATTTTAATCGAAGAAATAAATACTATTTTAATATTTAATTAGTATATTATTGAAATTAGTATATTATTGAAAGGGAAAAATATGAATATTCAGTTGGGTCACAAGTATATCTTAAAGGACTAAGAGACCCAAATCAGTTATCTGGGCCCGAATTAATATTTTACCTAGAAATCCCTAACGAGATATGCTTAAGAAGATCCTCATCGTAAACTCTTAAGCTATAGACTCTCCTAAACCCTCAATCGGCTCTCTCCTTTAGTAGCCTGAAAATTTTCTTATCGAGTCACCCTGGAAATTTCTCTCCAACTCTTCAATTGTTGGCCAAAGCTTTAATCCGATCATTCGTGCATCTTTTAACAAGGTAATCTGAATTCTTTTCCCACTATGTTAAATTTCGCTCCTTAACTCGTATTACTGGAATTGGGTTGGATAGTTAGGTTTTTCTTTTAGTGCGGTCAGGTCAGATTGCTTTTGGGAGGCTGGGCTTTATCTATTTTAAATCATGGGCAGTTTCATTCTTTATGATTGAGGTTTTAAATTGGACAGTAGCTTCTTCTATATGTTCATGCATGCTGCTTCCAGTTCTTGCTAAAATTGTTATTGGAGTTGGGATTTTCCTAACTTTCTATGGTCCTGAAATTATGAGGTTTAATCAGCTTCTGTTTGTCATCAAGGATAACTATTTCCATTCCTCAAAGTGTAACCTGTAAATTTTAGTTAAAATCAATAAGCCTTCAATAAATCTTAGTTCTGACTTACACTTTCATAAGCCAAAAGATGCAGAAGAGTGTATTTGAAATTTAATTTTAAAAAGGGGTTGCTGCATAAAGGTTTCCCAGTTTTAAAATTTATATTTTCTTTTAGTTATCCGTAGAAGCTATATAAAAGAAAAGAAAGTTTAGAGCAGCACTCCAGTCTGGGATTTTTGTATTCGTTTTCAGTTCCTGCGCTTAGTTCCCAGCCAACTTCATTCCTGCTTCAAAATTCTAATTCTACGAGTAGTAAAATTCTATCACTTAAAGTTTTAGCTTCAGAATGTTTAAAGCAAAAACTCCCAAGAAGAATATCAGATTCTCTACTATGGGTAATTTCAAACCAGAGGACTTATTATTATTATTATTATTTTGGGTAATGATTAAAATAGGGAAATTTCTAATTTGCAATTCATTTAATTAAAGATTAAAGAGAAGAGCTTACCGGGAGACGTTATCAAGGTGCCACACTTATCTGAGTATTTTGAGTTCAGCTGCTAACAGGTAAGTTCACTACCACCTGTACATGTTTGTTCAACCAAATGCAAGAAAGAAGTCTGGTTGATTTTTAATAGATAATTTTAGACTATTTGCTATTACGTGAACTATGTGAATTATGTGATGAGTTATGTTATTTGCTAGATTAAGTTATGTTTATTATCTGGCATAGTCAAGATTTGTCAGTACTTTTGTATCAGAATAAATGATATTTGTAGTCAAACGTCACCATAAAAAGAACTAATACTTAAAGTGAAAGATCAGGTGATATGTACTCGGGAACAAGTTCCCTCAGTTTATCAGTTATCAGCTTATCAGTTTCAGAGAGTCCGATATGTTTAGTGGGTCGCTCCCCTGAGCTGTCGGATTGGCGCCTTTGAGTACATATCACGGGCCCACAGTTAAAATTAGCCACAAAGAGTTTTACAGAAAGTTTATGAGATCTCTTTCAGAAAGTTTTACAGAAAGTTGTGTTGATATCTCTTTCAGAAAGTTTTACAGAGATGTTTCGAGAAAGAAATTTTGAGATCTCTCCAGCAGTTTTGAGAAAAAAATATTTTAGAAAATATTTTCCTTTGAGATCTCTCTCAGAATGTATTTGAGAAGTTATGTGTTAGTTAATTGTTCAGTGCATGCTTATAGCCTAAATTTATCTATTGATAAATTGGCATAGACTTCTATATATTTTTGTGGATCCATAGTGACTTACTAAGCGTAAAGCTTATCAGTTTTTCTTTCTTCGCATGTACAGATACTAAGGGTAAGGCCAATGCCTAGGAAGATGATGAGAGAGTGGAACGCGTGCCAAGATGAGTTAACGGGAACGACCTTGGCGGCTTCTAGCTAGCTATTATTATGTTTCAGTATTTCAGCTATTATAATAAAGAGTGTATTATTAATACTTTACTTTATTTAAGGTTTCAAGTTTGAGTAAATTTGCTGGTGATCACATTTAATTTGCTGGTGATAACTATATTTTATTGAGTTCTTATCAAGAGTTATATTTTAATTATATTTGAGATTTTATCAGGGTTATTTTCTTAAATAGACGGCCGTTAATTGTAGTTATTTTTAAAAGTAGTAAGTTAGTGTAACGATTCCTTTAACCCTGAGAGGGGCGTTACAGATACTCACTTGATCTGTTCTAGGCTCTCAATGAAAGCACCAAATGATAGAGTATTAATTCTAGAGAGAAGTGAGAGCTAGAGAGAGAAAGTGAGTAATTATATTTCTCAACCCCCTATAACTAGCCCCTTGGGGTCTATTTATAGGTAAAAATGTGGATTTGGGCTCCTAGCCATGGGCTTAGGAGGCCCATTACAATAATCATGCCTTCTTTGGGCGAAATAGGGCCATTAATGGGCTGTGTACAACACTTAGTAAATAAAGTAGAGAAATGCATTCTGCCGGGGCGAAGTCTGGCCGATGCGGTGTCTTTTGGCCGATGCGGTCCCATGGCCGATGCGGTCCATGGGCCGATGCGTGCCTCTTGGGCCGATTGAGTTTCTGGCCGATGCGGACCCACTGGCCGAAGGGGGCCACGTGGGTGTTCCTCTGGTTATAGTTGACTTGAGTATGTGGGCCAAGGGGTCCAGGCCCATATACTCTATCAACTAGCATGTGTATATCATGCAAAAATATAATATAGTGGGTATGTATAAATCATGACGAAATATAAATTGAGAGATATCTCTAAATAGAACTAAATAAAAGTAAAAATGTAATAATAGGAGCTTAAAATTTGAAGCCCCAAAATAGGACTAACTATTTCTATTCTACCATTTCCCTTGTCATTCTTAATAAGATTTTTTAAATAATAATAATAAAACATAAAAAAAACTTAAAAAAATTAAAATATTAATAAATAAATAAATAAATAAATAAATAAATAATATACATGCTTTAACCACCACCTCAGCTACCTTCCAGCAGCGCCACCTCCAATTGTTGGAAAAGAATGTCAAGTTAAAAATTGACACCGTGATGGCAATTTTGAATAGAAAGCTGGACAATTTTTAAAAAGTAAAAATGACATTTTCATGGCATTTTTAGAGGAATGTGGCATGTTTTTACACATACATTTTTCTCGACTATCGGAGCTAGTGGTGTTGGGATGTGGAGGACGCGGTGGCGGTGACCTACATATTTTAATAATTTTAGGTATTTTATTTTGTTTTTAGTTTTTTTAATGTTTTTTAAAACTTATTACTAGTATTATGTTTTTAAATTTTTATTTTATTTTACCATTTTATTATTAACTTATAAATATTTTTAATATTTTTATTATAAATACAACTATGATTTTCTTATTAATAAAATAAATCTATTAGAAATCATAGAAATGGGGTAGAATAGGAAGAAAGATGTATATTAGTCATATTTTGCGAATAAAAGGATTATAATCGTATTGTTGAATTTTGTGCTAATGTTTAGTTCTACTTTGGAATAATAGAGCTAAATGAAACTTTAATTGCCAAAATAAGGCCATAACTTAAAAATTTTCTAAATAGGACTACCTTTTCAATTCTACTCTTGCTTTGTTTTAATACAATTCATATTTCATTAATAATTACAAAACTAATAGCATTACTTTATATATAATATAAATGTAGAAAACATAAAAACACGAAATAAATTTTAAATAAAATTAATAAAACAATTCGATAAACAAAAAAAAATTATAAAACAAAAAACTTAAAAAATTAAAAAAAGAAAATAAAAAAATAAAAAAAAAAAAAAATATGCACAAAATGACAACATGTGTTACAAATGCCATCTTGATTGCAGTTTTCGAGAAAATTTTAACATTTCAAAGAGTAAAAGTGTCATCTATACGACATTTTCAGAGAAAAAATGATACTCCGTAATTTTTATCCAAAATGGCATTTTTTAGCCGGTCAGATGTAGCATTGTTGGGCACTGACCGAGGTTGTGGGAATGGCCACCATATTTTTTTATTTGAGAAATATTTAAAATATGAAAAATCTACACTTTTACACGAAATTTGTACACATTTTACGTACACACCCCCTAGCTTGTCTGTGTACACAGGTAGCTCGTCTAGAAGCTGCATGTGTACACAAGCCAACTAAGCGTGTGTACACAAAATGTGTACAAAATTCGTGTACATGCGTAGTTTTTTCAAAAGTGATGTGATAGGCCGATGCTCATGGCATTTAACAATTGGTAATAAAGTGCATAATTCCGTGTACAAACAATAGTCATATAACAAAAGTGGTAAAAGACGTAAATAATTATAGAATTGATGCGATACTCATAGCATCAAAGGTGGGATTTATTCAATATACATTAAACAATACTCCTATATTAGTGCAATGTAATTTAATTTGCTATTTACTCCGTATTATTTGACAACAATAAATTAATTTGCTGTATAAGAGTGTGTGGACCGTTATATACTCCCTCCGTCTCAAGAAGATGTTCTCGGATTGACTTTCACACATATTAAGGAAATAAAGTTACTGAGGGGTAAATTTTACTATTTGGCACTGTTTCGACACTGTTTGACATTGTTTAGACCTATGTAGCACCGATACCGGTACGCGGAAACGCGGAAACGGGTACGGGGATACGTCAAAACAAAAAAAAAAGTAGGATACGAATACGGGGCCATATTTATAAATATTAAAAGTTATGGGGGTGTATTTACAAATATTAAAAGTTATAGGGGTCTATTTATAAATATTAAAAATAGATTTTTTTTTTAATATATATATATATATATATATATATATATATATATATATATATATATATATATATACACACACACACACACACACAAATATAATATCCTATGATGTCTACCCATATATTGCATTGAAGCATTTTCCTTTTTCAAGATACTTAGTAATAAATTCATAATATTTCTCATATACACTAGTGCATCTCGAAATATAAATGTAGTCAATAAGTCATTAATTTAAAATGAGAAATAAGTCAAACAACTACAATCTTGAAATTAAAAGTGCAAGTACCCAATTCGGAGTATGAGTTAATGACTTAATTCGGATATAGCCATATAGGATTATAGGCCCATTATTTGATTACCAAGTAAAATGTAGTTTTAGATTTTCATTTTTTTTAGAATTTTATTAAGTAAATTTTGGGATTTTTTTTAAAAAGTTGATACGGGTATCCGTTAGGATACGAGTATCAGAAACTTTCAAAAAATTACAAAAAAAAATGGAAACTTTTAAAAAATTGCAGATACGGCCCGGGAACGTACGGTACGGGTATCCTAGAGTATCGGATACGGGAACGTATCGGATACGCCGATACGCTACCCTAGGGAAGTATCCGTGCTTCATAGGTTTAGACACTATTTGGCACTGTTTGAAACTGTTTGGAACTGTTTTGAAGTAGATTTCTTTGCCAAATAAAGAAATAAGAGAAGTGTGACTTTGTTTCTGTAACATCCAAAAGAGAAAAGTGTGACTTTGTTTGCGATACGGAGGGAGCATTATTTGCTAGCATGCCAAACAATCATTTCAATCCAAACATAAGATTAAAAGTAGTATTTATTTATGTATATGTTATTTATTATATACAATACGTAGTATGTTATTAGTTAGCTTGAATGAAGTTACATATACCTCATTTCATAATCACATTTTTGACTTATTACCTTTATACATTATCAACTCGTTTTTATTAAAAATGTAACTTTTGATTTCACAAATTAAATTCTATGATACGGGCATTGATCGTTTGACAAGACGTAGGTCAAGCCTCAATCCTTTGAAGCCTAGATGAGAATAGGCATTTTAGTGATCGAAGAAAATAAATAAATGTCCAAATTAAAATACATTACAAATGTTGAGCCTAATTTCTCCTTTTAGAACACTTATACGAAGTAATAAAAATGAGTAAGGTTGGATTTTGTTTAATGAAAGAAATTGATGACATTACTGAAAAAGACTATTTTAACTACATCATGGAGTACTCCATATCACGTACTTTTTATTTATTTTATTAGTGAAGTTTAGTATTTTTTAAATATAATTTTCTTATAATTTAGCAGTTAAGCCATTTTATTCCTAGTCGATCTTACCAATTCCATCAGATCCAGTGTTATGAGATGGAGCTAGAGCCTCTTTGATAATTTTGCTTTTCGACTTACTTATCAACCAACTTTAATTTTTGAGTAAACATGTAACTTTTTATGTTGTTCGTTCAATTCTGTAATAATAAGAAAAAATAAGATTATATTGAAGTTACTTTTCTGGCTGTATTATATTGGCTGAAGTTACTGTAAAGAATCATTTTAAATGTTTTTCATACTTCATCCGTCCCCTTAAAACTTTGTGAACTTTCCTTTTTTGGATGTCTAACTAACTTTGTCATATTCTCTTTTAAGTAAATAATTTATGGTTTCAGTTAATTCTCTCTCTTCTGCATAATAATCAACCATACAATTTTTACTCCATTAATTCTCGCGTCGGTCAAACTTGGCAAAGTTTTAAGGGACGGATGGAGTGTATATAGTTTTTTCCTTATTTTATGAGATTTTTACATAAATATTACTCCCTCCGTCCCAGAATTAACTTCGGTTTTGACTGGGCACGGAGATTAAGAAAGTGGGAAATGTGTGGTGGAGAGTTGTGCAGAGGAGAGAGAAATGTGTAAGAATGGTTGTGAACCACAAATCCTTTGCTAAAAAAGGAAAGATGAGATAAATTTGGGACGGACCAAAAAGGAAAGAATGAAGATAATTATGGGACGGAGGGAGTATCAAACGTCATGAGAGTTACAAGAAAATAACTTCTATTAATAAAAGTTACGGAGTATAACTCAAATATAACTTTTCATAAAACAGCAGATCGAATCACTCAATATAATTCAATCGCTTCAATCGAAACTTTATGATTTTCAGCAGAAGCTAACCAACTTTATGATTTTCAGCAGAAGCTAACCAATTTCAGCATTACTAAATGAAATCTCTCGAGGCTATGAGGCGGAATCCTAATTTGTCTATATGTAAGTATAGTATCTGGGATTGGTGCTAGCTAACAGATAGTAGAGTGCTGGGTGGGTAGCAGCTGATGCTAGCTAGCTATATGCTGTGGCTGCCCCAATGATGGAACACTTTAAAGTGTCATTTTCCCATTGTTGCATTATCTGATCCTTTCGTCTTACTTTAACTGTCATTTTCCCTTTGTTGCATCTCCCTGCGCTCTTCCATCTGTACGTTACCTTACTCCGATCCTCTTTTTTTCTTCGCTAACTTTCACGTACGTTACGTACTCAAAATAAATTAAAAACTCTAGCGGGCTAGTTTATCATTCATACGTACATACATACTCGTATATTATTCATACATATATATAGTGCCCGGATTTATTGATTACATTCCTAGCTTTTCATCAATCTCCACTCCTCGAGCTGGCCGGCCGGTAGTGTCTAGAAGTGGTAATGTATTAATGGAGTGGTGCAAGAATTGCTATGTATAATTAAGGAAGAATATATTGATTGAACATCCAACAAATAAAGCTTGCTACTCTCTCTGCCTTGCTACATCTTTCATCCCATTCGCTCAATCTACCTAAGCTAGCTCTACAATTAAGGTACTTGTTGATTAGCTTCAATTCTTCATCCATCAATCTTCATTACGCACTTTTGATATTATTTACAATGTTTTCTTTTTTACTGAAAATTGCTGATCTCGTCTGATCTGGTCTGGTCTGATAAACGTCTGGTTTCTGTGTATAACTACGGAAGTTTGGTCTGGTCTGATCTGGGCTAATCTGGTCTTGTCTAAAAACAGTCCAAATGAAAACATGCTAATTCTTGGATATTGATATGATTCTTTCATGAAACACGCGGGTGCTAATATCATCCTTTAGTTTTTTTCGTGAGGACATTTATGATTCACTTAATTAAATTCAACTTTATCCGTTAGATGGGGTTTATTATTAATTACGTAAGTTATTTTTGGATGTTAATTGATTAACTATATACTCCGACGTACGTATAGTAGTAATTCGTTTATATTATTATATTATAGCAGAATTGGAAGATCGATTCCTATATGTCAATTTCTAGCTTCACAAAATTAGATATGAATATAAATAATTATGAATGGCTAGCTGTATAGCAGCTAGGCCTAGGTGTCGCTGCATAGATAGAGTCACTTTGCTAAGACTAAGATTGGTTGAATTTTTAGCTGATTCAAATCATTTACGGAAAAAAAATATTTAAAATATATTTTAGACATAAAATAAAGAAAAAATTATAAGAAAAAATAGTTAAAATGGTCATCTACAACAATTTCAGCCAATATAGTCACAAAAGTAACTTCAACCTTACTTTTTTTACTATTACACAATTCAGCACTCGAAAGCAAAAGTTATGTGTTTGGTTAAAAACTTGACTAATAAGTCAAAAAACAGAGTCACCGAAAGGGCTCATAATATTTGGACTTATCATTAACTTTGGAGATTCAGACGTTTGGTAACATTCAAATTTTGAAGTTTCGGTTAAAGTGTTTGAATTAAGAAAAAAA
The DNA here is from genome assembly GCA_945859915.1 of Cuscuta epithymum. Lineage (NCBI taxonomy): Eukaryota > Viridiplantae > Streptophyta > Magnoliopsida > Solanales > Convolvulaceae > Cuscuta > Cuscuta epithymum. The sequence continues at coordinate 1,081,762 of CAMAPF010000193.1, read as the reverse complement.
ATGTAGTATTTATTATTTATTATAGAGAAATTAAAATCACACTTTTAGTCCTCAAACGGTATGCATATTGAATTGTAGGATTTGCGTTTTCAAGTTCGTAAATGTCACTCTCAATTGTCAAAATTGTAGTAAATGTAGTCCTTTGATGGGTGACATTTACACGCATCTGGGCGATTGAGAGGTGACATTTACACACTTGAGAATGCATCGGTTACATTTCAATATCGGCACTATTTGGGGGAGTGAAAATGAGATTTTCCCTTTATTTTATTAATAAAATAAAGAAAAATTTATATGAAAATAGCTAAAATGATCCTCTACGGTAACTTCAATCAATCCAGTCAAATAAGTAACTCCAATCTTACTTGTTTTGATTATTACACAATTTTGCGCGTGAAATCAAAAGTTAAATGTGTTGGTAAAAAAATTGGTTGATTCCTAAAAAATCATGTTACATGTATACGCATATAAAAAATATATAAGAAATCATTTCAAAACTATACTAGTATAAAATAAACAAATTGTCCTAAACATAAGCAAAAACAATGAGGAATTCCAAAACATGAGTATTGTGATTTTATTCTCTAAATTTGAGTAATTAATATCTTATTTAATATTGATATATTAAAATTCGGTAACACCAAAATATAACAATAAAATTTCAAAGTAAGTTGCTCTTATTTATGAAAAATATATACTACCCATAATATAGTTTGAATTTTTAACTCCAATTTTCATCCCTATGAAATATAGACAAGACTATATTTAGTCATTGAAATATCAAAATACCGTGGATTCAGTGGCGTAAGAGGGGAGGATAGAAATTTTTCGCGTTTTAAGCATGAGTTTGTCCAGCCCTAATATTTTTTGTGTGTGTACACCCGTATGTTGTTTCCAATTATTAAACGTCGAAAGTTTCTTACATAACATTCATATCTTTTCAATTTCCCTCTTCAACCATAACATTATGTTTTCATTTTTAAATTCTTCTCATCATATCCTCAAACTATAAATAATTTGATCATAATCTGTGTAGTATTACAACTTACGGAGTATTATTTTTTGGGCTTTTCCTTCATTCTAGCACACTATTTCATTATTTTCTCATCATACCTTCAATAATTTACTATCGGTATATCATATATCTTTCACAATTTATAATATCATCTACTTCCAAATGGAAATATATAAATGTTACGGAGGTAGTATCAATTTTTGAATATCCAATAGTTGGATGACCATTATGAGTCGAATAAATAAGTATGGAACAATTGCACTCCATAACTACTGAAATTTAACAAGCCAATGGAAATATATAAATGTTACGGAGGTAGTATCAATTTTTGAATATCCAATAGTTCGATGACCATTATGAGTCGAATAAATATGGAACAATTGCACTCCATAACTACTGAAATTTAACAAACCACTTATCGTATAGTAAACATGTTTTTTCTTGTGATTTGTGAACTTGTGTTTTAGTTTTAAATAAATTATGACATGTCCTAAAAACGGATCTTTATATATTTTCATGAAACGCTGGAATGATCAGCGTTTAGTGGTTTAAAAACATGGCGTTTTCGGATGTTTTTTTGGACTGTTTTCAGTCCCAAACCAGACCAAACTTAAACAGACCAGACCAGACCAGACTTCCGTAGTTATAAAATACATAGAGACCAGACGTTTACCAGACCAGACCAGACCAGACCAGTTCAGACCAGACTAAACCAGACCAGACCAGCAAATCTCAATCTGAGACGCCGAATACCAAACATCTGAGACGCCGAATACCAAACAAACCCGAAGTGTTTGGCGTATCTATCTAAAAGATGTAGATGCTGTGTTCAAATATGTGATTATTGTTCCCAAAAAAACGTGATTATTAATTAATTAATTAATTAATATCTTAAAGATACGATACACTCATTAACTAAGGGTCTCAAACTTAATTGTCTGATTACGGCTCTTATATATATTAGTAGTTTGATTTGATAAAGAGTCTATTTCCGTTCTCTTCAAAAAGCAAATTCATTTTAAGATGTAACCTCTGATCTATTTGATGGAGTATTTGAAAAATTCCAAATTAATCCTTTTTGTAATACATATAAATTTGGTATTTATTTGACAGGTCGTGATTAGCATAACACAGACTCATACACGTTTATATTTCTTGATGTGTAGTACGTGTTTGGTGTATATAATGTGTTATATATGCTACACATTAATTATACAATATCGTTATGCCTTTATCGAACATTATTGACTATAAATAGTATTTTGATAAAAAGAAAGTTGATTGTTTAATCACTACTTCAATTCCGCGTTTTCTAAATTTCTAAATAATAAGCACCTACATACAATTGTTCTTTTTCAAAAAGTTCAACGTTGAATAAAAAGAAAAAAGAATGCTCTCAATCATATACTACGTACTAGTAATATTTATTTAATGGTAATTATTTTGACATTTTTCTTAAGTACTACGTGATATAAAATGCTCATATATATATATATATATGAAATGTCATTTTCATTTTTTGAAATGTACCTAGAGGTAAATCTTCAGGGAGGAAACGTGATATAAAATGCTCCATCGCCTGATCACCATATAACATAAGTACATAACACGTTTTATGTAGTAACTAGTGAAAATTATTCCGAAGGTGCATGAAAATGGCAAAATTAAAGAGGCACCACCTTTAAAAAGGGAAATGGGGATCGGAAAAGGGCACCTTTAAAAAAGGGGAAATGGCAAAAAAGGCACCTTTACAAGGGGAAAAGGTTGCTTCCCCATTTTACATGATTTGGTACCATCCAATTCAAGGATAGATCGACCATAGATGAAGTCATGACTTGTGACCGACCACTGTACGTAAGACACTAGGGTACGTTTGCAACAATTTCCGCTTTTTAAAAAGTGCTTTTTTTAATGAAATAGAGAGAAGTGATTAAATAAAAGTTGATAGTGTTTGAGAAAAAAAATGATTTTGAAAAGTAAAAGTTGGTAGTGTTTGGTAAAATAAGTGTTTTTTGTATAATAGAAAAAGTAAAAGCACTTTTGACACGAAAGCCGAGAAAAATAGAAATTGTATTGTTTGGTAAATTAAGTGCTTTTTTAAAACCAAAAGCTGAAAAATACTTTTTTAAAACGTTTGCAAACCAACCCAAAGACCTAGAGGTGTAAGGAAAGGCGTTCTGTTTCCCGTTCTAAAAAAGAGTACGTATTCATGTTTAATAGTGACATCTTAAATTTATATCCCGAATAATACAAAGTACAGTATATATTATCAATACTAAGGTCTTAGGCTGTTAACATATACTCCGTATAATGATTATTAGTATAATTTCTTATATAAGTGTTTGGACTTAAATGTTATTAAAGCTTTTGAAAAAATACAGTTCCTTAAAAAAGGAATAAAACAGTACATACTACTACGGAGTATTATAATTATTACGAGTATTATTTAAACCCTAAACTCAAACAACATCATTTTGAGCTAGAGTTGTTTAAAAGCAATTTAGAACAACATCATTTTTGTTAAAATGTCCCACACCGGAAACATTTGGATGAACAAAGTGCTATATTAACACACGGGCTACTCCTCCTATCAGGTTGACCTTTTAGGATGGAATCTCATGTCTTAACATGGTATCAGAGCAAAATCGATCCATGGTGTTGGCGCCCTTATGAAAAGTGATGACACGATTATAAAAAACGGCCGGATGATAAAAAAAAATGGACCGATGAAAAATAAAGAATGATTGCACGATCCAGACGAAGTGTCCGGTCGTGAGGAGGGGTGTTAAAATGTCCTACACCAGAAACATTTGGATGAACAAAGTGCTATATTAACACACGGGCTACTCCTCCTATCAGGTTGACATTTTAGGATGGAACCCCATGTCTTAACAATTTTACACTGAATATGATTAAGTTTATGCTAAATATCACGTTGATTGAATGGATTTATGAGATACTACCATTGACGGAAAAAGATACATTCATTTGTATTTTAAATATATTTTCTTTATGAGAGTTAGTTATCTTTTAATTAGTTTAAAGAAGGATTTGAATGATAGTCCAGTAGTAAAATACAGCCGAATTCTAATCACATGTCACATTGATTATTTAACAAATTTACATAATAATAATTGTTGATCCAAAAATGATGCATCTATCCCAATTTTTAATATGTGTTCATGAAAGTATTCACACTTGATGATTTAGCAAGCAATATAATAGGAATTGTGAACTGGAATTTTATTATTATTGTTACATTTACCTACACATTTAATTTTAGGACCAGATCGAGAGTGTTAGATTGGAGTGAAAACATTCATTATACGGAGTAGTATATGACACCACTTAGAGTGATATGTACGACGTTTTGGTTATACTTTTTTGGATAATACTACGTATCCATTATGGGATAAAATTGTCCTACTATCCTTCAGTAGTGGTGAGTAATTAAATGGGATAATACTACGTATCCATTATGGGATAAAATTGTCCTACTATCATTCAGTAGTGGTGAGTAATTAAATGGGAGAATAGATAATGGTGATTTCTTTTCCTTCCTTTCTACTCCGTATTTAGTTTTCACTTTGCAATTACTAAAATATGACAAAACTTATTAAGATGTATAACACTGGTTGCGTATAGAAATACAAACCAACATATAAAGTCTTGAGCTACTCCCCCTATCAGGTTGACTAAGATGAAACTCCAAATCTTAACAAAAACTATTTTAGGATTTAGGCCAAGGGAAACATCAAACTCGTTTAGGGGTGTTTCGTTGGTAGCCGATCACCATATTTTTTTTACTTTTCTAATCGAGATTTATCTTTTTGACTAGTTGCCAATTCAATACCAACACTTCTATTTTTATAGTGAAATTTGTAATTTTAGTCATGTAATTTTCGTTTGTTATCGTATTGTTGTTCCTAAAACTTTAATCGCTTGCAAATTTGGTCCTATAACTAATAAATCTTTGCAATTTAAAGGTCTTTTCACCGAAAAGTACACTTTCCGGTAGAAAATTCCGACATCAGCAACATCTTTTCCGGTATTTTATTCCTTATTAAAAAAATTTAAAATGTTCAGATTCTGGAAATTTAAAATGAGAAGTGACATATTTTGGAATTTCAAAACGTCTTTATTGTATATTTACGGCAATTTCTAATTTTAAATCTGATCTTGTAATTAGCTAGGGAGACTCGCAGTTAGCTACAGTAACAAATGGAAGATGAACCACAAAGAGAGGTACGACACTTCCAGCTGCTGCCGGCCGCCGCTACTAAAACTGCTGCCGCCTCGACGTACCACGCGCAGCCCTGGCACTCCGAATCACTGGGACTGATGAAATCTCGACCGTCCATCGACGCGTTCGAGGGCCCGTCTTTAGACCTGCAGCTGTCAATAAGCGTCAGGCCGTTGATGAAACCACCGCCGGAGAAGGCATACAACAAGGACGCCGTGACTTTCGACGTCGGGTACTTGGAGGCGCTGAGGTGGCAGGCGGCTGAGCAAATTCGGCTGGCGGCCATGGAGAAAGCCTACGCGGAGCGCGTGAGGGAGTTGACGAGGCGGGAGATAGAGATGGCGCAGTCGGAATTCGCGCGTGCAAGGAGCATTTGGGAAAGGGCGCGTGAGGAGGTGATGAAGGCCGAGCAGCTCCAAGAGAGAGCGACGTTGAAGATCGATTCTACATGCATGGAAATTACTTGTCATTCTTGCTCCCAAAAATTCTATGCCAAAAAAAATTAAATTTGGACCATCAATAAATTGATTTTGAAAGTCATAAATCTCAATTTTCTTTTTGTTTCCCACATACTATAGTTCGTTTTACTTCGTTACTTTGTTTGTGGAGATCCAATAATGTTGTGAAAGCTTAATTTGGTATTTATGTGATACGTACTAGTCAACTTTGGTATTTAAGTGTTGATATTTTTGTACAATAGTGTTTATTTTAAGATGCAATCGCGTTATCTAGCGACAGAGTCTAGCAGGTGTACATCTAGGGTTAATTTTGGGGCAGTCAATGACCATAATTACCTACGAAGTTAGGCATTTTATCTAGGGGTAATTTGAGTTTGCAGTTGCAACCCATTTTATTGTCCAAATTGGACATTGCACCCCGTTTTTTTATTTTATTTTTGTATTTAATTTGCACCCAAACCCTGTATGAGAAGACAAAAGTGCTCCTCGATCAGGAATATGTTGAAAGTCAATCGAATTGTTAATGAAGAGGCATTTTTGTCTTTTCATACGGGATTGGAGTGCAAGTACAAAGAATTTTAAAAACAGGGTACAAAGTCCAATTTGGACAATAACATAAGGTGCAAACTCAAATTAGCCATTTTATCTAGAGCTTTGTGCACCATTTTCAACTTTTGAAATGACAAACAACATCAATTATTATTTTGGTGTTTCGCTGCACAAAGATACTCTTGGTACACACTTTTACACACTGTCTGTGTAAGCTTTTTTATTTGTACAGACAAAACGTATTTTGTCAAAATACGTTTTTTCTGTACATACAAAAAAGCCTACAAAGACAATGTGTAAAAGTGTGCATGTACACCAAAAAGTGTGTATCCCAAGTCCAACTCTTCGCTGCATTGGAGACTTGGAGTGCATGTAGCGATCAAAGGATTAAGTGGTTGATTGTATATGAATTGTTTTTATACTTCTACTCAACTGCAGATGATATTCCTTCAACTTTTGGATCAACTTTCACAAAAAAATCACCATGTGCCCATCTCATCTATGATTTCACCGATGACCATCCCCCAACTGAACCACCACCACCAGGTAGATGAGGTGTCTAGAGATGGAAGCTAGTTTGTGCCAATACTAAATAAAATCTTAATTGATATCTGATCATTTGCAGCAATTGCTCTGGATCAACAAATAGGACGCCACCCAGGGGTGGAGCCATGAATTTGTTTTTAGGGGCGTCAGAAACTAAAGGCCCACCATATTAAAAAAAAAATATAGTAATTTGAACACAAAGAAGTTCCAAGAACAGAAATTTGTTAAAAAACATAAAGAATTATAAAAGTAAACAAACGTACATCATTATTTGTCGATGTTCTCTCATATTTTGAAATCATTGTGAAATCTTTTGATTCAGCACATGGTCAAAGATGTCCTTTCAAAATGTGGCACTAACCAATCACTTAACATATCATCACTCAGCTCATACGATTATGCAATGAGCTTTTAATTATCTTAGTCACAGAAAACGCTCTTTCTACACTTGTCGTCGCAATCGGTAAAATCAAAACTAGTTCTAGAAGCAAAAGCATTGAAGTGTAGTTCAAATGTCTCATAGTCTCCACCGTTTTTTAGCTAGCTCATCAATTCCATCCAAATGAGATATAAGATATGTCTCACATCAATGGTATAAGTCTCCCACCTGTGACCTTTTATTTAGAGTGTCACCCGTGATCTCTTGTTTAGAGTGTCACCCGCGATCTTCACTCGAGATCATCACCCGTGATCTTCATTCGAGTTTGTCACCCGTGATCTTCGCCCGAGTTCTTGGTGCCCGTGATGTTTGTCCCTCGAGATTGCCACTCAAGTTTGGGACTTGAGAACCCAGACCCAGGTACCATGTGCTACCTGAATGTTCAAGTGATGACCCAATTAACTAATGGGGGACTCCTAAAGCCCAATTCAAAGGTCTAATTGCACGTAGGCCGGTAGTTTAGCCTTGGTGTGGGCACGTAGGGTCCTTGGTAAATTATTACCTAACCCGGGAGGGACCGATGGAGTTAAATACTATTGCTAGTCATACTTAGACATAATGTATGATAGAATAGGGATGGGTGAGTACCACAGGACCAGGAGCATCCATCTTAATATTTCTAGTATGAGCTAGTCAAACCCAGGATCAAGAACGTCCAACTTAATATTTCTAGTATGGGCTAGTCAAACTCAGGACCAGGCACGTCCAACTTAATATTTCTAGTATGGGATAGTCCAACCCATGACCAAGGACGTTCAGCTTAATATTTCTAGTATGGGCTAGTCAAACCAAGAACCAGGAATGTCCAACTTAATATTTTTAGTATGGGTTAGTCAAACCCAGGACCACGAATGTCCAACTTAATATTTCTAGTATGGGTTAGTCAAACTCAGAACCAGGAGCGTCCTACTTAACACTCAATAGGTGCGAATATAGGACAGAGCCATCAGGCTAGATATCTGGGGTTTAAGGGAAAGGATGAGGGTCTGAGGATTAAACCCTTATAATTGTTTTGATTAAAACAAATGACCTGTGGGTCAGATATTTTACAAGTATATGATATGTGTATAATCTTGTGGTTGGGGTAGTGTAGGCTACGCCTCTATATGTATGTATCACTCTATGTTTAAGTCGTATACTTGAAGCACTAGTTATTGATCATAAAGCCTGCATGCCACTAGTACTTCTTGTTGTGGAGTATTGACCCCTTTGGGGACCCTCACTATTTTTCAGGTTGAGACTAGAGTCTGTTTCCTGCACCATTGTTCCGGTGATCACCTCACGAACGACGTCGTTCGTGCTTCATGTTCCTGTTCCAAACAAAAATGTAATTGCTCATGGATATTTCTAAATTTAGTTTTGCAAACATTTTGGAGCCTTCGTGCTCGTGATTGCCACGTGTGGCCGTTATCAAACAATTGTATTCCACACTTTGTTCAATACCAAATATTGATGTTGCTTATATGTGTTTACTAGGGGTGCAAATGAGTTGAGCCGAGCCCGAATCTATGTAGGTTCGAGCTTGAGCTCGAAATATATTGTATTGGCTCGAGCTCGAGCTTAGCTCGAATGAGCTTAAAAAATCGGAGCTCGAGTTCGACTCGCAAATATTTAGATGACTCGATTCAGTTTGATTGGCTCGATAGTTTTTGTACGCCGCTAACTCAAAAGTCACGGGTTCGATTAGCTCAAGAGCTCGAGTTCAAACTCGAGCTCAAGTATGAAACAATCTGTGAATATTTGTGCTTAACATTTGCAAATTGCAATTTACATGCCTAACAACTAAAAAAGAGTAAATGTTGTCCAAAATAAACCAAAAGTAGTCAAATCACGAAGCTTAAACTGAAACTAGAGTTAAATAAACAAAATATAATTTCAATTCAAAAGTCTTCAACCAGTTGTGCTTTTAATATAATATCTCATATATATTATATATACTAATATATATACATATATATTAATTTATATTGTATATTAATATAAATATACGCACATTTAAAACTAGACCCGCAAGCCTAAAATTAGTTGACTCGTTTTTGGCTCGTTTGCTTAACGAGCCGGCTCAAGCTCGGCTCGAGCTCAATTCTGACCGAATCCGATTTGAGCTTTGACCGAGCGGCTCACGAGCGACTCGACTAATTTGCACCCCTAGTGTTTACTGTCTAGATTGGTGAATGAATCTTTCGAACGTCTTGTACAATGTAATGAGGACAACTGTGGTTATTTGATACCCTTGTAATTTTCATGTGTATGTTTGTGTTTTTAGTTAGTTTTGTTGTTTGTTACTTTGGAAATTACACGCTTTTGGTGTAATACTTCAGTTTGTAAATTTTTTGTAATTTATTTAGATTAGGTCTATTCTGAGCTCAAACAAGTCCCAGGTCAATCAAGAGATCATTGGTAAACCCCAATAGAGGAAGGAAGGTGCAAAAACTCAAAACAGAAAGAGAAGATCAGGATTTTGGCCTGTACCCGATCAAGTATATATGAGCTATACCAGATTGGGTACCAACCTGATTTTCGAATAAGATCAAATCCGGGAACAAGGGAACGTGCATGAGGATATTTTACCACGATCAATGGTCATACCCGATCGGGTACACCGACACACCCGATTGGGTATGTCTGCAATTTGTAGTTTGAGGATGATTTCTGAAGGTACCCGATCGGGTACCCTATATGGACCCAGTCGGGTACACGACCCTGCTGCCCCATTTTGCCTATAAATACACTCCTTTCCTCCACATTGAAAAACACCAATTCTTATACATTTCTAAGCTCACACTAGTTAAGTAATTTCTTTATATTTTTTTATCATGTTTAGTCTCCAAACGAGGAGCTAAACTCTTCCATCTTGGTTTTGCTACGTTGAAGCTTAATGAATTGTAAGTTGTGAGTTTTTATCTTTACTCTTCTTCCTCGAATATTAATTAATTCCTATTCATATTTCATATTAATATTTTGAACATTACTTAAAGGATCAACTAGTTTTGTTTCATATATTAATTATTACTAGAATCGGTCGACGAATACGCTTGTTATTCGTTCGGTCCTTTCACGGTAGTAAACTTGGATTATTAATGCATGTGTCTAATGGTTAATAATCCAAGGGGAATTAATTATATTGATTACACCAATAAACCGCTTGTGTTGAGGTTATCAATCTCAATCGTTTTCATTAAGTTTATTGCTACTATCGGGTTAATATATGGCGCGTATTCTATATTGACTCGGTAGTAAGTTTTATTAATAAACGCGTCTCATTATTAATAACTACCCTCGATGAAATGGAGATACTCCTCGATTGAGTATTCGAGAGGAAGATAGTTAAAGATATAACTGGGAACGACGAACATTTCATTAAGTGGATATAAGCAAAACCAAGTCTTCATCTCTAATTAATTAAACCACATAAGACGTTCAACTTAGTGTTTAAATATACTTCAAGTTCCACAACAACTTCAAAACCCCCCTTGTTACTAGTTACATAAAAGGAGATGTATTCATTTCCCTGTGGATACGAACCTTACTTCGTTATACTACATATAATCATTGTATAGAATATTATTTTGAGGCACACTACAACAAAGTGCTCGTCACATTTGGCGCCATTGCCAGGGAAAGGCAATAATTTTTCTTTTTATTTTTATTTCAAGAAAAATAAATAAAGTATAAAGTTCTTGCTTTTCTATTTCCTGAGCTTACATGAGTATATGGTAAAAACCCGTTCTTTAAACGAACTCACTTACCAAGCAAACCCGGAAATAGAGCAAACTTTCGAGCGGTTGAAAAGTAAATTTTCAAGTACCGACTCTGAGGACTTCTCTACCGAAGAACCTTCAAGCGCTACCTCTAGCGAATCTGGAGAACCATGAACTATGGCTCTCGAGACAATTAAGAACCTTGAGGGAGCTCATAGTTCCGAATCTTAATCAACAACCATTATGTATCACCTTCCCGACTCTCGATGCGGGTGCTAATTCGAGCTAAAATCTGGGCTCATCCATCTACTATGTACCATCCTTCCATGGTCTAAGAGGAGAAGATCCGAACAAACACTTGTCGGAATCCCATATTGTGTGCACGAGTATGTGCCCCAATGGTGTCTCGGAAGAACAAATCAAACTGAGAGTCTTCCCATTTTCACTCAAGGACACGACGAAAGACTGGCTATTCTATCTTCCCTCGGGAAGTATAGATACATGGGCGGACATGAAAAAATGCTTCCTTGAAAGGTACATAAGCAAAACCAAGTCTTCATCTCTAATTAATTAAATCACATAAGTCGTTCAACTTAGTGTTTAAATATACTTCAAGTTCAACAACAACTTCAAAACCCCCCTTGTTACTAGTTACATAAAAACAAAAGTATTCCTTTCCATGACAATACGAACTTTACTTCGTTATACTATGTATAATCGTTGTATTGAATATTATTTTGAGGCACACTATGACAAAGTGCTCGTCATTATCCTTGTTAGGTTGTAGGATGGTTGTCTACGTGGCACGAACGTGGTCCGGGGTGTGAGAGAAAGAATTGATTTCTCATTCAAAATTAAAGCTTTTAGGCCATTGAAGTCACATTGCATATTAATTACTTGCTCCATCATAACCCTGGCCTTGTATTCTTGAAATACTTAATCCGTGTCGTGTTAGGAGATTTACTATTGCTACCTTAAGTGATGAAGTAGTATCACTTACATAAGTAACTCCAAGAAGATGCTCAATAATACTCCCATGTGCATTCACATGTCAAATGAATATCACGATATGCTCTTTGATTGATATGTCTCTAGACTCATCAACTAATATAACAACAACATCCAAGCCTTAATCCCAAAAGATTTTGGGGATCGGCTAACATGAATCGATCCATGATATCGATGCCAAAAAGATAAGACAGACAAGAAGAAAAAAGGATAAAACGAATAAGCTAAAGATAAATAAATACAAGATAACAATAACATAAGAATATAAGAAAGATAAAAGATAAAAAGATAAAAGAGCATAAAAAGATAGAAGATAAAAATAACATAAGAACATAAAAAGAGGGGAAATAGAAAAAAGATCAATCGTCCACACGAATGTGCGCCCTCCACTTTGCCCTCTCCAAAGCCACACTCTCATCCAACCCAAGAAGACGCTTATCGGTTCTGATTCGTCTAATCCAAGTTTGTTTGGGTCTTCCCCTCCCTCTCTTCCATGTTTTTTCTCCCTACCCCTCAAGTCATCTAACAGGTGCATCACTCGGTCTTCTACGCACATGCCCAAACCACCGCAAACGAGACTCCTGCATCTTATCTTCTATAGGTGCTACTCCCACCTTTTGTCTGATTATCTCATTCCTCAAGCGGTCTGTTCTGGTATGTCCACACATCCAACACAACATACACATCTTTGTCACACTCATATTTTGAATGTGACATTGTTTCAGTCTAATCGTTGTTTGATAAAATTTACCTTTCAGTATAGTCGGCATACCTTGATCGCCTAGAAATTCTGATGCACTTTTCCATTTCATCCACCCAGCTTTGATTCTTTGGGATACATCTCCATCTAATTCACCATCCTTCTGAATTATGGAGCTCATGTAACGAAACATATCACACACCGGTATCTCCTTACCATCAAGAGTAATCCCACTGTTACTACTACTTCTACCTCCGCCAAACTTGCATTTCATATACTCAGTCTTGCTTCAGCTCGGTCTGAAACCCTTGGTCTCCAATGTTTGTCTCCATACTTCCAACTTTGATTTAACACGTGATTGTGTCTCATCAATCAATACAATATCGTCGGTAAACATCATGCACCACAATATATCTTCCTGGATTGACTTCGTAAGTTCAAATAAGAAAGGAATCAGAGCCGATCCTTGGTGCACTCCGATAGTAAAAGGGAACTCTGTGGTCCTCGCTACACTAGTACATACACTCGTAGTACAAGCTCTGTACATACCCATGATGATACTGATATACTTACGTGATATGCCTTTTCTAGTTAAGGCACACCAAAGGACTTCTCGAGGTATCCTATCATATTCCTTTTCTAGGTCAGTGACAGCCAAATCCAAATCCTTTTTAATGTCTCTCTAATTCTCCACAACTTGTTTAAGAAGGTGAATGACCTCAGTTGTTTATCGTCCAGGCATAAAACCAAACTGATTCTTTGATATTTTCACATTTTTTCGAAGTATTTGCTCAACCACTCTGATGGATGGTCTACCCGGGGGGTATCTTATCCGAGGGGTTATTACGGGAATAACTTAGAGAGAAGTCAGAGCAAATAGGAGGAGAGAGAGTCGATTTTATTAAATGAACTCGAGATGTGGAGTTGAGATGTAGATCCTGATTTACAAGGAGAAATGGGCTGCTATTTATAGCAGCAATAAATGCGATGAGAGGACACGTGTCAGTAATCCAACGGCCGAAGGGCCACATCAGCCTGGTGGCACCGGCAGTGGTACGTCAACCGCATTGATTGCGGTTGGCGGATGTGACGTGGCATTAAATGCGGTGGTTGGCTGTCTCTAAAAGGAATCTTCGATGATTGAACATGTTTGGCCGAAGGCTCCTTGTGTAGCCGAGGGCTCCACGTAATCGAGGGTTCCATGTAACCGAGGGTTCCATGTGGCAAGGACCCTTGTGTGGCCGAAGGCTTGGTTCAGCCGAAGGCTTCTCCGATGCCGAGGGCGTAACAATGCCGAAGGCTCATGTTTTCGCCCGTTTTCTCCCAGCAGCTTCTTATGCCAAAAAGGCTATCCTGTGAGTTCTGGAGCCTTCGGCCAAGGAGGCCGAAGGCATCCCAGTGTGTATTCTGAGCTACTTTGAGGCTCGGGCCGTTGTATTTGGGCCTGAGTTGTTCCTCGGGCTCAACGGACTTGTGTAGGAGAAGTAGGAGTCTATGGGCCGGGGGTTCCTGGGCCATATACTCCATCAGGAGTCCCTCACTCCTTTTGCCGAAAGGTACTTGAGGGAAAAGGAGTAGATGTGTTGCTTCTTCTGGAGGCTTCATCATTTCGCTGGGTGCCTTTGCTGGAGAACTTGTCTTCTGCTGTTTGCCGAAGGCTTCCCTCAGTCCCTCACACGTCGAGGGTTTTCTGAGGGAAGGTATTCATGACCTTCGCATGTTTGCCGGGGGCTCCCCTCAGTCCCTCACATGTCGAGGGTTTTCTGAGGGAAGCATAGATGTATTTCCTGCGTGTGTTGTGATGAGGGCTGCTTCATTTCCGCAAGTGACTTGGGGGAAACTTGTGATATCCTGCCTCTGCCGAAGGGGTTCCACTTTGATGTCTGTCCGGAGGCTGCACGTGTCAATTGTAAATTGTTTGTATCTAAGAAATTTTTGTTGTGTATGATCCCCGAGGGGTGTATTTCAGTCCCCCACTCCTTTAGGCCGAAGGCGAGTTCGGGCTGAAGGAGTTATGATGTGTTGATGAGCTCCCGGGGGTGGCAACATTGACAAGCCGAAGGCTTATACTGCCGAATTCTTGAAGGGTTCCGGTGAGTGATAGCCGGAGGCTATCATTCGAGGGCACCCCCAGTATTGACGAAATATAGTCGTTGTAATATAGCCGTTGGGAGAGGGTTCCACGTGGCGCTTCGTCGTTGGCAGATGGGGGGCGGGTGCCACCCATTGGTTGAACCGGCGGCCCGTAATGATGGGCTTTTCAAATCGAGGCCCAGTTCTCGAGGCTGAAAGCCTATAAATACCCAAACCTGAGTTCATTTGTCGTTGCGCGATTTCATTGATAGCGAAGCTCTGCCAAAAATTCTAGAGAGAGAAACCCTTGCCTTCGATCAAACTCCGATTCATAAGGTTAGTCTTCATCTGTTCTTCGTGCACTTAGCACTTCTTGCTGTTCTTCCCTTTGATCGATTGTTAGTGGCCTTAGTAGCCTTGCATCAAATATTTAGGTAGCCTTCTTCCCTTAGGACGCCTTATCCTTAGAAAAAATGTCCTCGCAAAGTGACTCCCAAGATATCTCGAGGGAGCCATCGGCCCAGCAAGAAAGTTTATCGGATGCAGAGTCGTCTAGCAAGCAGTCCTCGGCGAACAATGATTCAGCTGTCGCTGAAGAGGTCCAAGATAACCTTCGCACTGAGCTGGAGGCGGAGGAGTTCGAGCAGGTGATTGAGGACGAAGAAATGGCCCTCGCGCTGCAGGTAGCGGAAGAAGAGGAGGAGAAGGAGAGGCAAGAAGTCACTATTGCTGTCCTCCCACTTCGTGGTGCCGGCGAAGCAAGCACCTCCCGGCCCCTAGATCCAGAACCCCTCAGTGTCGCCGTGGGGAAGAAGAGGAAGAAGACGAAGGCTTCTCAGAAGAAGAAGAAGCAACCTGCCGCCGATTGTGGGAAGCCTGTGGGGATCCCCGAGGGACATTCCTGGTTGAATACAGCCGCCCTCGCGCTTAGGTCGAGGGCTGACCGGGCGGAGTGCTACGTTACTCAGCTCCATGTGGGTCCGTCGGCCACTGTTATAGAACCGGGGCCCAACGATATCCTATCTCGGGCTCCCGAAGGATGTTTCGCCGTCCATGTGCTGTCGGTGGCCATGGGCCTCCGGTTCCCGCTGCATCCTTTCCTCCTCGAATATCTGAGGTACGTGGGTTTAGCCCCCTGTCAGCTCACCCCGAACAGCCACTCGTACATCACAGGCTTCCTTCAGCTTTGCCGGGACCGGGGGGTAACCGCGACCCTCGATTTATTTTTTCAAAGCTTCAACTTGTGCCGGGGGGGGCATACCAACTCCGAGGGGTTTGCAAACTTGCAGCAGCTTGCCCCTTGGAGGCTTTTTGATGATGTGCCTTCGTCTCACAAGGGATGGAGGGACCGGTTCTGCTATATCAAGATGGCAGAGAACCCGTTTCCGGGGGAACTGCGTAATCACTTTCGGCGGCACCCGAAGGTGGGAAGTGCCGCGCTTCAGAAGGAGGGGAAGAAGCTTGTTGCTCTGCTGCCGGGGGCTACAAAGCATGTGACCGTCAAAGACTCGACCCTCCCGGAAGATTTGCTGGCCCTCGGCTTCCGGCGGTATCGTTTTTTGGGTGAAAAGGACGAACAGTACCCTGTCCTCGAGAGAGCCCTCGGTAGCATTGGAGGTAGTTACCGAAGGGTCTGCTTTATTGTACTTAGGATATTTGCATGTTCTTATTTCTCTTCTTTTGTTGTAATTGACCCCTCCGGTTTGACTTCTTTGCAGGTATCAGCATGGATGTCTCCAACTTTGCTGCATTGAAGAAGAAGCTGGCCAAGGAGCCGAAGAAGAAGAAGGAGACGGGGGTTCAGAAACCCGTCGATGATTTCTTCCGGAAGGAAGGGGCTGTTCAGGTCCCGGAGGGTGAGGGACCCTCTCAAGCTGCTGATACCGGTGCTGGTGCCGGGGGCTCCAAGGCGGAGCAAAAGAGGAAAAACTCCGGCAAGGGCGTGATGCCTCCGGAGAAGAAGAAGAAGGGGGCCCCCGAGAAGACGGACGCCCCCGTTGTCATTGTCGAAGAGCACTCTTCCTCCTCCCCCTCAGCAAATGCTCCTCCTCCCCCTGGGGACCAAGGCAACAACCTGGCCTGGCCCCGGGATGATGTGCAGTTCTCTATCACCAAGGGAACTGCCATCATGCATGGCACCCTCAACCCGAGGGAGTTCCTGAAGGGTGCCACGCCCCCGACTGACAAGTCGGTGCTCTCGAGGGCTAAGGATGATGCCCTCAGTGCCAAGGTGCTCCAAGCCTCCGTCACTGTAAGTTTCTCTCTTAACTTTTGTTTAGTTGATGGGCTTGGCGTATTTTTACCAAGCTGACCATTGCTGTTTGACGGTTTTGATTCGCAGGCTGCCCTCGGGCTTGGGGAACTGCTCCAGAGGATGGAGCAATATCAGGCGCAAAAGCGCCAGGCTGATGAGGCTCTGGCGGAGTCCCGGCGGCAACTTCAAGAAGCCCAAGAGACCCTCCGGCTGGAGAAGATGGCATTCAACGGCATCCTCGAAAATAATAAAGTGATCGCCAGAGCCGAGGGGAAGGCCGACGCAGAGAGGGCCGCTGCCGAAGCCGCCAAGGTTGCCGCCGAGGAGGCCGAGGCAGCCAAGAAGGAAGCTGTCGCCGAGGCTGAGAAGAACGCCATCGCCGCCTTTGCCGCTGAGGGGTGGAGGGCCGAAGACCGGAAAGGATGGGTGGCCTCGGTCATAGAGCAGGGGGTGGATGCCTGGGTGAAAGGTCTTGGCGCCGAATGGTTAGCCCGAAAGGGCAAAGACTACTATGATGGTGGAGAGTTTTTCACTCAAAACCTTATCTACCGGAGGCTCGCCAGGCACTTCAAGATTGATCCCAAGAAGTTCGACCCAACGGCATATGGCCTCCCCCTTCTGCAGCCAGACGTAAGAGTCCCCCTTCCCGAGGGAGAAGAAAGGCCGGATCTAGAGGATTCCGAGCTGATGGGTGAAGGCGGTGGCGAAGAAGTCGAGGATGATGCTGCTTCCAAGCCGAGGGATGATGCGGGTCAAGAAACTCAGACTTAGGAATTTATTGATGTATTTTGTAATAGCTTGTAGTTTCCGACTTCTGCCATTGTAATGAACATTTTTTTTTTTGCACTTTTGCCCCCGGGCTTGTTGATATGAATGTTTCCGATTACTTTTTGTAATGTCTTCGTTCCTTTCCTTTATGAATGTATGTCTTCCTTATATTTCGTGTATCTTCTCGAAGGCTTTAGAAATTTTTTTTTTCTAAGTGTAACTCTTCGCTAGCCCCCGGCCGCGGTGTAGGATTTCCGGGGCTTGTTGTTGTGGAATCATCAAATTTTCCAAGTAAACTTGATCAGAACCCTTCGGACGTAGGGTAGAATCATCGGGGGGTTTGTGATTGTGGACTTAGAAAATTTTCTAAGTAAGAACTCTTGTCGTGAGCCTCCGGTCGTAGTGTAGGACCAACCCCCTTCGGATGTTCGTAGTAGTGACGTCGAGGGATAAAATGAATTAGATTTAGGAATTCCACCAGGTGAAATTGCATCCTATGCCGCCGGAAGCCTTGGAAGCCTTCATTTAGTAGTGTAGCTTCTGGCTATTGCCAAGTAGTTTGAGAGGCCATCGGTCATGAGTCTGCAGGTGAAGAATTGCCCTCCCGAAGGGTCTACATTTGTGGTGATATTCTGCCTTTGGCATGAAGCCTCCGGTTTGTGTAGACATTGGCTTAGCCTGCTTTAGAACTTTGTGTAGCCTTCGGCATGTCATATAGTTGACTTTGATCCAACCGAATTTCGGCTTTAGCCAAATCTAGGTGAAGTTTTGCTCTTTTTCTTGGGCTTCCGGTGGAAATCTTGTACTCCAAGGTTTTATGCAGTGAAGCCTTCGGCTATGTATCCAGATGACTTGTTGTTGGGAGATTTTCTTGTGCCTTTGTAGGATCCTTCGGGAATATATGTCCAAAGTGTTGAGCCTCCGGGGAAAATAGTATCCGGGGAGTTCCTTTCCCCCTACACACCTTTTTTTTTTTTTTTTTTTTTTTTTAGATGGTGTAGGAGAGGCGTCTAGAAACTTGGTTTCTAGGAAAGGCTTGGCCTATATGGGAGGCAACGGAATAAACCGTTGGCTCCCCCTTCGGGAATGACCTTCCGATATCCCGAAGGGTTTGAGGGTCGTTTCCTCGGCCCGAGACATCGTCTGTTGCCTGCTTCCCCTTGGGAGATAGCACGGAAAGCGCCTCGGTTTTGAAAGTCGTCCCCTCAGCCCGAGACATGGTCTGTTGCCTGCTTCCCCTTGGGGGATAGCGCGGGGAGCGTTTCGTTTGTGGAAGTCGAATCCTGGGCCCGGGACATGGTCCGTTGCCTGCCTCCCCTTGGGAGATGACGCGGAAAGCGTTCCTGGGAAGGGTTTTATTTGTGTGTGGAACACAAATAGCCGGGGGCACTTGGTACCAGCCGAAGCCGAGGGGTGTTGCACCCCCCGGTTTTTTTTTTTTTTTTTTTTTTTTTTGGAGGAATATGTAAAAGTTTTTTTAAAACACTTGGTGTTTTCAAAGAGTGATGGGGGTGACCCATACACTTGGTACTTGGTACCTAAATTGTTGTTCCCCCTCATAAGAGGGAGTGGCCTTGGGCCTTTTATGGTGAAGAGATGAGGGCTTGACCACTCATGTGTAGGAGAGAAGGGGGCCTTGGGCCGTTTGTACAATATGTAGGTGATGAAGGCTTGGCCTTTTGATTATTCTTCAAAAACAGACGGGGCCTTGGGCCATTGATCATTTACACTTGTTGAGGATGAGGGCTTGGCCACTCATTGATAAAACTTCACTAGGTGGTGCACATTCCAATGTCTAGGAATCTCTGTCCCATTAGGACGTTTTAACTTGTATGTCCCCGGTTTGATGATGGCTGAGACAATGTAGGGGCCTTCGAACTTAGGCGCCATCTTGCCGCCTTCGGTGGGTAGACTGGCCTCCCTTCGTCGGAGGACGTAGTCTCCCACCTGGAATTCCCGGGAGCGGACCTTGGCGTCGATGTAGCCTTTGACTTGTCTCCTATAGTTTTCGGCCCTGAGGAAAGCCTGCTCTCGGCGTTCCGAGATGAGATGAAGGTCGAGGGCCATGTTGGCGTCATTGACCTCGGGCTCATATTGTTCCACCCTTCGGGTCGGAAGGGTCACTTCTGTTGGAGCCTTAGCCTCAAAGTCATAGCATAGGGAGAAGGGTGTTTCGCCTGTTGCCCGTCGAGGGGTGGTGCGATAGGCCCATAAGATGTTGTGAAGCTCTTCTACCCAGCCTCCCCCTTCGGCTTCCAGCTTCTTCTTCAACCCTTCGAGGAGAGTGCGGTTGGCATTTTCTACTTGTCCGTTGCCCTGAGGGTAGGCAACGGAAGAAAATGTGTGCTTAATGCCCCAAGCTTCAAGGAGGGCACAGAAGGGGGCTGCCTCGAACTGAGTCCCGTTGTCGGAGATAATGTGTTGGGGGACGCCAAACCTTGTGAGAATATTTTTAAGAACAAAGTGGCGGCACCGGGCCTCAGTGATGCTGGCGAGGGGTTCGGCCTCTACCCATTTGGTGAAGTAGTCAATGGCCACAATGATATACCTGTTGTTGGAGGTACCCCTCGGCAGAGGGCCTACTAAGTCAATACCCCATCTGGAGAAGGGGATAGCAGTGCTGATGGGAGCATAGTTGACCGCTGGTCTGCCGGGGGCCTTCTGAAAGTGTTGGCAAGCGGTGCACCTTCGGGCCAGATCAGCACAATCTCTAGCCATCGTGGGCCAGAAGTAGCCTTGAACCACGAGCCTTCGGGACATGGAGAAGGGTCCCTGGTGAGCTGAGCAAGTGCCACTGTGTACTTCCTCCATGGCGACTTCGGCCTCATCTTGATGAAGGCACCGAAGGAGGGTGCCGTTGTAAGATCTCTTGTAAAGCCTTCCGTTCTCGATGGTGTAGCTGGGAGCCCTCAGCTTCGCTAACTTTGCGCGGGCTTCGTCCTGGGGCAGTTGCCCTGTGGTGATGAAGGTGATGATGTCGGAGATCCAATCCTCCGGCCTTAGGTTAATGTTCATGACGGGGCTCGCGTGGATGCTTGAGAGACTGAGTTCCTCAATTCTTGCAATTTTGGAGAGGTGCTCGGGGGATTCATCCGAGAGCTTGGATAGAATGTCGGCCTCAGAGTTTTGAGCCCTCGGTATTTGGGTAAGAGAGTGTGCCTCAAATACCTTAAGCAACTCCTTGGCGGCCTCCTTGTATTGTTTCATCCTCCCTTCTTTGGCTTCGTACTCCCCGGAGATCTGACCCACGACGAGTTTGGAGTCACACTTGACGTGGATCATTTTAGCCTTCAGATTTGCGGCCAGCCGAAGGCCGCAGAGGAGGGCTTCGTATTCAGCCTCGTTGTTGGAGACTTTGAAGGAGAAACGAATAGCGTAGTAGGCTCGGAAGCCCTCGGGCGTAATGAGGACCACGCCCCCTCCGCATGCTTTAGTGGCCGAGGAGCCATCGGTGTAGAGTGTCCACCATTCATCGAGGGGTGCCGAAGGCTCCTCGTCGGTTGCTGATCTCGCGGTGCATTCCGTTACGAAGTCCGCCAGGGCTTGGCCCTTAATGGCAGGCCTCGGACGGATGTCTATGTTGTATTGGCTGAGGAAGATGGCCCATTTTACCATCCGGGAGGAGCTAGTGGGACTCCTCATGAGGGCGCCGAGGGGTTGATGAGTGAGCACCTGGACCGGATGAGCTTGAAAGTAGTGGCCAAGCTTCTTGACGGTCCAAACGATGGCTAGCACCGTCTTCTCGACGGGAGAATACCTGAGCTCGGCCTCCCGGAGGGTTTTGCTGACGTAGAAGATGGCATGTTGGATGCCGTCTTCCTCTCGGATTAGTACTGAGCTGATAGCCGCAGGGCTAACACCGAGATATAAGTATAAAGTCTCCCCCACCTTTGGTTTGGAGAGCACTGGGGGGGAGGAGAGGTACTTCTTGAGTTCGTCGAAGGCCTCTTGACACTCAGATGTCCATTGAAAACCCGCCGTCTTCCTCATGATTTGGAAGAAGGGGAGGGCCCTCTCGGCTGACTTAGAGAGGAATCGGTTGAGGGCCGCCAGGCGACCCGTCAACCGTTGAACTTCTTTGACGTTGCGTGGGGGCTCCATGTTGATGATGGCCTGAATCTTCTCGGGGTTGGCCTCAATACCCCTTCGGCTGACCATGTAGCCTAAGAACTTCCCTCCCTGTACGCCGAAGGTGCACTTCTTTGGATTTAGCCGGAGGTTGAATTTTTGCATGATGGCAAAAATCTCCCGGAGGTCGTTGGTGTGGGTGCCTGCCTTCTTGCTTTTGACGATCATGTCGTCGACGTAAGCCTCCATGGTGCGTCCTAGGACAGTTTGAAAAACCCTAGCCACCATGCGTGTGTAGGTGGCGCCTGAATTTTTTAGGCCGAAGGCCATCACAAGGTAGCAGAAGATGCCTTCGGGTGTCATGAAGGCAGTTTTTTCAGCGTCCTCCTCATGCATGTAGATTTGATGATATCCGCGGAATGCGTCGAGGAATGACATGATCTCACATCCCGCGGTCTCATCTACTAATTGATCAATGTTTGGCAGCGGGAAGGGGTCCATGGGGCATGCCTTATTCAGATCCGTGTAGTCCACGCACATACGGAAGGTAGGAGGCTTCTGTGCGAGGACTACGTTCGCTAACCAAGAAGGGTATTTCACCTCCTTAATGTGTTTGATGGAGAGGAGCATAGATACCTCCTTCTTCACGAACTCCCTTCTCTCGGCCGAGAGGGGTCTTCTCCGTTGTTGTATTGGTTTGGCCGAAGGGTCTACCGCTAGGCGGTGGGTGATAACCCTTCGGTCAATTCCTGGCATATCCTCCGGCCCCCATGCAAAAACAATGGAGTAGGCGCGGAGGGCGCCGGTGATGTCAGCCTTCAGGTCTTCGGGGAGCTTGGCTCCAATCTTCAGGACTCTCTCCGGCTTGGCCGGATCGAGTATCAAGTCCTCGGTCTCCTCGGCAGGCTCAGCCCTCGGCCTGCCTTCTTCTTCCTCCAAGGCCTTGGTGGTGATGGTGTCAACTCGAAATTCAGTTTTACTAACCTTCCTGGTAAGTTGAAGGTAGCAGGCCCTGGAGAGTTTCTGATTCCCCCTTGAGTAGCCGATGCCGGTGGGTGTGTGGAATTTGAGACAGAGGTGCCTCATGGAGATGACGGCCTCTAGGTCCTCGAGGGCAGGCCGGCCGAGGATGATGTTGTGTGCGCAGTCGAGGTTGACGACGACGAACTCCACTTCGAGCTTGGCTCTATGGGATCCGTCGCCGAATTCGACTATGAGTGCGATGACGCCCTCGGCGTCGATGCTGTCTCCCGTAAATCCGGAGAGGGGGGTGTTGATGTGCCGAAGGGACCCCCTGTCGAGTCCCAATTCTTGAAAAGTGCTGAGGTACATGACGTTGACAGAACTCCCCGTGTCGACGTAAGTCCGGTGGATGATGGCATCATTGATCTCAGTGCGGATGACGAGGGCATCCCTATGTGGCAGAGAACCCGAGGGGAGGTCCGCATCTGTGAAGAAGATTGGATCCGCCCTCGGCCTTTTAGTTGGGGGCACGTGATTGACTTCCCCAACGTAAAGGGATTGAGCCCACTTCTTTCGCTGGCTGGTGGAGTCTCCACCAGTGTTGCCACCATTAATCATGTGGACGTGGCGCTTGTATTGTTGATGGGAGCCTTCTCCTTCACCTTCGAGGCCCCCAATTTCACGTTTCTTCCCCTGTGGGTTCCCCAAGGGGATGGTGTTGGGGTTCACCCATTTGTTTGCCTTCGGCGGAGGCCCTTGATGATGAGGGGGGCCCTGGGGAGGAGGGCCCCTGATAAATTGAGACAAGTGGCCCGCCTGTATCAGCCTCTCGATGGCGTTCTTCAGCTGATGGCAGTCGTCAGTTTTGTGTCCATGGTGGCTGTGGAAGCGGCAGTAGGGCTCATCAGGACCGATGGCATAAATCTCGAGGGGTGTACGGGAGTCTCGCTCCACTAGCCCTCGCTCTTCCGCGTGATCCAAGATGACGCTGACGGGATGCGTAAGTGGATTGCGTGGATGCTCAAGGAGGACGGGTTGCGCCCATGCTTGGCCACCCCGGGAGCGATCGTTGTACTGCACCTCTCGGTTGACCGGAGGGGGAGGCCCTCTGGGCCGGTTCCTGCCTTCATTCTTCTGGGAAGGATCCGTGTTGCGGCGGTCCTTCTCGATTTCCTCCGCTTCAGCATATCGGTCCCCCCGCTGAAGGGCCTTCGTATAATCGCGGGGGGGATCAGTGATAAGGCTCCGGGAGAAGTTACCGTTGCGGAGGACGGTGTGGAAGAGGGCCATCAGGGTTCTGTCATCGGCGCCCTCGACCTCGAGGGAGGCCTGCCTCCAGCGTTCTAGGAAACTCCGAAGGGTTTCCTCCTTCTGCTGCCTGACGTTCAGGAGGTGGGAGAAGTGCTTCTTTGAGCGGTGCCTCCCAGCAAATTGTGTAAGGAAGCGGTGGGCAAGTTCTTGCCAAGAATCAATGCTGCCTTCGGGCAACCGGTTGAACCACTCATACGCGGGTCCCTCCAAGGTGGAAAGGAACCAACGGCATAAGTATTCATCCGAGGCCCCCATCATCATCATGCTATTTTGATAGCGGCTATAGTGTTCTTGGGGATCCGTCTTCCCCTCATACGGCTTGATGGGCTGCCCCCGATATTTGTGGGGGATTTTGGCCGCCAGCACCCTTGGGGTGAAAGGCGTCCTAGTGCGGAGCTGAATGAGGGGCTCGCCTGAGCCTTCGGCAAGCTTACGCTTCATTTCCTCCACCTGAGCCCGGAGGTCAGCGTACTCTGGATCTGGCCTTGCTGTGGAAGCCGTCGGGGGCGCCTGGCGGTTCTCCTCGAGTTGACGGAGGAGGGCTTCAATGATTTCGTCTTTGGGATCCTTCGGGGCCACCCCTTGGGAGTTGGCCCGGAAGGATTGCGCCTGTGTGATTTGGTGCCTGGCGTCATCGGCACGGAGGAGGGCTTTGCCTTTGCTTCGGGGGGGGAGGCATGCCCTCGGCCCCCGAAGCGGAGGCTCCACTCTCCTGGGGCCTGCTGATTTCCTGTTTGCCGAGACGGTCTTGGATCCCTCGGCGTCCGGGAGCTCCCCCAAGCCTCTCAAGTGCAGAGGTTCGGGGTTTCTCCTTCATCATGGGGCGCTTGTCCCTGGATTGCGCCTCCTGGGAGGCGGTATCCTGTGCTATGACCCCCTCGGCATTGCCAACCCCCGGGGGAGGGTTGTTGAACAAAGGAGGGAGTGGTGGTAGGTTGATAACATTCCCTCCAGCATAGGGCTGAAGGGGTGCCTGAGAGGCGAGGGCTCCGGAATTGAGAGCCATGTTTTGAACAAAGGCCGCAAAGGCAGCCTGAAGATCGATGGCCGAGGCCGGAGGAGGAACTTGGTTCTCACTCCGATCCCTCCTTCGATTATCAAGGCCAATGCGGGCATCAGGGGCATTCTTCTGTAGCTGCTGACGGAGGTCAGCAGTAGCCTGCTCTAATTCGAGGATGATACCACCCTCCGGCACTAAGAGCCTGTTGGAGGCCTCAGCCCCGTTGGTTTCGCCGGGGGCTACGTGGTTCTCCTCCAGGGTTTTGGATTGGGCACGGGTGGTTCTTCCCATTTTTGGTGAGTGTTTTGTGTTTGGTAGAAGGGGAGGGTTTCTTACTTGATTGTTCTGACCTCTCAACGAGAGCACCAAATGATGGATGGTCTACCCGGGGGGTATCTTATCCGAGGGGTTATTACGGGAATAACTTAGAGAGAAGTCAGAGCAAATAGGAGGAGAGAGAGTCGATTTTATTAAATGAACTCGAGATGTGGAGTTGAGATGTAGATCCTGATTTACAAGGAGAAATGGGCTGCTATTTATAGCAGCAATAAATGCGATGAGAGGACACGTGTCAGTAATCCAACGGCCGAAGGGCCACATCAGCCTGGTGGCACCGGCAGTGGTACGTCAACCGCATTGATTGCGGTTGGCGGATGTGACATGGCATTAAATGCGGTGGTTGGCTGTCTCTAAAAGGAATCTTCGATGATTGAACATGTTTGGCCGAAGGCTCCTTGTGTAGCCGAGGGCTCCACGTAATCGAGGGTTCCATGTAACCGAGGGTTCCATGTGGCAAGGACCCTTGTGTGGCCGAAGGCTTGGTTCAGCCGAAGGCTTCTCCGATGCCGAGGGCGTAACAATGCCGAAGGCTCATGTTTTCGCCCGTTTTCTCCCAGCAGCTTCTTATGCCAAAAAGGCTATCCTGTGAGTTCTGGAGCCTTCGGCCAAGGAGGCCGAAGGCATCCCAGTGTGTATTCTGAGCTACTTTGAGGCTCGGGCCGTTGTATTTGGGCCTGAGTTGTTCCTCGGGCTCAACGGACTTGTGTAGGAGAAGTAGGAGTCTATGGGCCGGGGGTTCCTGGGCCATATACTCCATCACACTCGCTCCCAAAGTTTCATGGCGTAACTCATAATCCCCCGATAGTTGACACATTCTTGTACATCACCCTTATTTTTAAATAAGGGAATGTGAGTACTCTTCCGCCAACTCATTGGCATTTTGTTGTTTCTCCAAATCATGTTGAAGAAATGTGTTACCCACTCAATGCCTTTCTCTCCCAAACATCTCCAAGCCTCGATCGGTATGCCATCTGGGCCCACTGGCCACTGCTTTCTTCCGCCCCATCTTTCTCATAGCCTCTTTAACTTCTGTTATTTGGATCCTTCTCACAAAGTCCCAATTTACCATACACTCTGGTATAGTAAGATCATCAATTTCTTGCACTTTATTCCCGTTGAGCAAGGTATCAAAGTATGACCTTCACCTCTCCTTTATTTTCCTGTCCTCCATTATTACCCTTTAATCGACAACCTTCACACACTTAACTTTTCCGATATCTTGAGTGCTACGGTCATGAAGACAAGCAAGTCTTTAAATATCTTTTTCTCCTTCCTAGTGTCCAATTTTGCATACAATTCCTTGTTCACTTTTCCTCTTGCTTCCTTTACAACTTTCTTTGCTCTTCTTCTAGCCTCCTTGTACTCCTCTATGTTCTCGTCGCTCCAATTTTTTCCCAATTTCTTATAGCACTCCCTTTTGATCCTTACTACTTGTTTCACCTCATCATTCCACCAAGATTTGTCATTTTTTTGTGGTAGACATCATTTAGATTCTCCAAGTATCTCTTTCACCACTTTGTTAATGGTGGACTCCATTGATAACCACACATCATTCACATGTGCGTCATTATCAATAAACCATACATCCTCCTCCAACATTTTCTGTGCAAAAGTTTGTTGGAGATTCCCCCTCGAGCCTCCACCACTTTATCTTTGTCTCCCTTTGTACCTTAACCCGCGTTCTTTTTTTACCTTGAAAATCAAGCACAAGCATCCTATGTTGAGTGACAGCACTCTCACCTGGGATAACCTTACAATCAGTGTAGCTAGTTATCCATGTCATCCGTACTAAAAAGTAGTCAATTTTGGGTCCTATTAGCTCCACTTCTATAGGTCACAAGGTGAGAGTTTCTTTTCTTGAACCAAGTGTTCATCACAGCCAACTCATTTTTCGAGGCAAAATCTAGAATGTTCTTCCCCGCTTCATTTCTAGTGCCAAAACCATGTCTGCCATGGATACTCTCAAAACCATCACGACTTGGGCCCACATGCCCATTGATGTTGCCTCCTATGACTAGCTTCTCTTCCCGTGGCACTCGTCGCACCACTTCCCTCAAGATCCTCCCAAAATTGTTGAGAGAAAGATGCATCCAATCCCACCTGTGGTGCATAGGCATTTACCACGGACACGATCTCATCTCCTATTATCAACTTAATGCTCATGATGCGGTCGTTCTTCCAGAAGACTTCCACCACACCCTCAACATAATCATGTCCCACCGTAATGCCTACTCCATTTCCATTCCTTTCTCTCCCCGAATACCACATCTTAAAACCCCCGGGATTAATCTCACGTGCCTTTTCTCCAACCCTCTTAGTTTCTTGCATTCACATTATACTGGCGTTCCTCCTTTTCATAACCTCATCTATCTTAGATGATCTTCCCGTAAGAGAGTCAACATTCCATGTCCCAGAACGCAATCTAGCACCCTGCCTTTTCATCATCACACCACATCAACTCCCACCATGCCTTTGCATATTTGACACCATCCCCGGGCATTGGAGTGGCGCATCGCTTCTGGGCGACGACCTAGCAGCCTTAGCATTCTTATCACCACACCCTATAAAGTGTAGCGCACCCTTGCATATTTGATGCCACCCCCAGGTGGAAGGATGACGCGTTGCTTACGAGCGACGACCTAGCTGCATCAGTATTCATATTTTGATTCATGTCATGTGATGTGACTAGCTAAGTGATATTGTTGGCCTTCACGCGCCTACCACAACACCCTCCTCCTTTATCATGGCTTGGGACAGACATGAGACAAAAAAATGATTCCGAAAAATCATCCAAAACTTCCTTAAGGATTAGATTTGTTTTCTCTTATGAAAATGCATTAATAACTTTTTGGACATGTGGAAAAGTGAGAATCAACTGGTAGTTTTCGAGGTGCATTTCACATCACTATATTTGAAACATCTTCATTATGGAGTGGAATGTTAATAATTCAATAAAGTTCCCCTGTTTACTTGATTCATGGGACTCATCATGTTCACATAAAGGCAAACCTTATCTCAAAAGCCAGCGTATACAGTCAGTGGATGAACTAAATGTATGAGCCATTATTTCTTCATTTGCTCAGATTGTTCGTTTTGTTTCATTAGATCTCGACAGTATTATTGAGCACATCTGTCATGAACACTATTCTGCTTTTGTTCAGGTGATGAACCCCAAATTCAGCCTCAGATACTACAACATGATGATTCTACTTTTTCAGAGGAAGACCGGTTTACTTATAAAGCAACTGTACGAACTATTTCGAGATCAATAACCTTACACAGGTATATCCTATCACAGAAGTACATTGAACTCAAATCTTCGAACACCACTTATAACATATACCTAGCCATTCACCAAAACATTACATGCAGGAAACTACATGTGTGACTATTGTGGTGAATTGCTATTAATAAAACAGGATGAAGCTATTTGTGTTGTTTCAAATGAAATAAAAAGACAACGGTTCATAATGCGCCATTTACCTGCTAATGTGGAACTTATAACATTAAATCTGCTATCGGGTGTTTTTATTTTACATGCCAATGTCTATATAGTGTAATCGGATAAGTAATTTATTATGAACACAATATGCATTTTCAGATACAGGTGGGAAATAATGGTGTATAATGATGGTGACGATGCAAGCTAGACTTATTTTGTGGGATCGTGAATGCATTGAACTCCTCGGAAAGGCTGCTACTGAACTTAAGACCCAAATGATCGAGGTAAGTAAAAAATGCCACACACAATAAATAACATCATTTACTTGGCTATTGACATATTATTAATAAAAAAAATTATACTACAAGGATGGAGATGATGATCCATTAGCTTATCCTGAGCTGTTAGATGAAATATTGGGAAGTACATTAGTATTTCAAATTAAGAAGCAACCGACTTACTTTGCCTCATTCGTTCTTCCCAATATTCATCCAATCCATTCAAAATCAGTTAACTATGGCTGAGGTATGATAAGTCCGTATTTAGACACGCATTTGATGCGTGTTGGAGTTGGTTTTTGATGGTTTTCCCAGCTTTAAGGTGTTGCAAGTCTCAATTTTAGCTCAAGTTATGTTTACCGGGCGTTGGTTCGAGTTTTGTGTTGTTTGTAGTCAAAATCAGGGAATTTGAGTCCGGCACCGGCACTTGAGGAAAAATCGGGATGATTTGAGAAGCATTTGAGAATGATTTGATAGCTTTGGAGGTCACCGGAAGATTCACAATGAAGATTTGAAGGAAAAAGAGCTCTAGGATTGGCTTCGGGATCAAAAGAAGATGAATGAAGCCTGAAAATGACGATCAGGATGACCTTCTGTCAATCGTTCAAGCATATCTCTTTGTAGAAACAACCAATGGACACGATTCAAGTTCCATATGAAAGCCAACTTCAAGGGCTACAAATCATATGAAGACACCTTTGCGAGAATCGGAGAGGAAGAAGGTGAAAACAGACGATGAAGTCAGATGATCTCTGCTGTGATTTCAGAAAGACACCTTCCACCGTTTTGATCATATCTCTTGATTGGATGATTCAAATAACATTCGGCAAATTGGGGTGGATAGAGGACTTCATTATCTACAACTTTCATGAAGGAAGTTTTGTCAAATTCGGAAGTTAAGTAGGCACGATCGTGCCTGAAGAGAAAAGCACCGCGGAGCTACTGCCAGCCAGGCACGATCGTGCCTGGAGGGAGGCACGATCGTGCCTGCCCAAAATGCGCGTTTTTGCTCCGGAGGCACGATCGAAGGCACGATCGTGTCTGGCATCGTGTCTGGCTCCGAAAATCCTAATTCAGCTCAAATTTCACCCGATTTTTCTATTTAAACATCCTGTAAACCCCCGTTTTGAAGGGGGAGCTTAGAGAGAGTGCCTAGCACGAATTTTAGAGGGATTTTCAGCCTTGTTCATCAATCTTTTGGGATTCTTTGTAAGTTCCACCTTTTTAATTAATGACAATTAATTCTTTTTATTCCAATTCTATTGATTCTTCAATTATGAATTGTGAGTAGTTTTAATTAGGGATTTGGGATTGATGAAGGGGTTAATCATGATGTATGGCTAGATTCTTTTCGGTTTAATTGCATGAATGCCGTTTAATTTGTGTTTGAATAATTTAATTGATATCTTTTGTAACCTAGAATCGCGACTAGAATTACAATTGCATGTAGAATAAATTAAGAGAGATCTAATTTGTTCTAGGACACATTTACACACACTTAATCGTTCGCTAAGAGATTAGTAGCGATTAAGGGGCCGTAAGCTCGCTCGTCTTGGCAATAATTTAGGATCCTGTCGCATGAGAGATCAGCCTGGTCCCCTAAATTATTGTACTCTACGCCGCGAGAGCGGTAAGAACTTAGTAATGAATAGCTAGGCTCAATTAAATTAATTTCATGTAATTAGGTCTGATCTGCCAGAAATCTGGTTACCCCGGAATCGATCCATGTTCCCTTCGTCATTAATTAGAAAGAACCCCCTAGTTTAATTGTTTGCATCAGTTTTATTTTCCAAACCAACCAATTCTTGCACGACGCTTTTATTTTATTTTCTTTTTAATCGCTGAATTTAATTAATTCTTGATTCCCTTTTGTCCGTCCCTGTGGAGACGATACTCGTACTTACACCACTATATTACGATCTATTTTAAGTGCGAGAAAACACACATCAGTTTTTGGCGCCGTTGCCGGGGACGGTGTCGGTTTTAAGGGTTAATTAATTTCAGCGAGATTTTTTTTAGTTAGTTTTCTTTTTGTTCTTCGTAGGATTTTCTGTGCTAACCTTTCAGGTTTTTTTCAAAGAGGCATGAGATGAACCCATTCAGCCAAATTCCTGGAGGAAGTCCTTTTCCTCAAACCTCCATGGAATATTCACCATATACGCCATACCCTCCTTACACTCCTCCTCCTCCTCATCCTCCTCCTCAATATTACACACCTCATCAAAATTACTCTCCTACGCCACAAAATATTCAGCCTTCTTATCCGTACACTCCAACCACACAACCCTTTCATTCTGATTCTTACTATCCTTCATCACATTACCCTTGGGTAAGCGTAAGACGAGGCTCCATTCTTGAATTTATGCTTTTAAATAAAACGCCTGAGGAAATATCTGAATGTTTTAAGGATAGCATTTGTTCCTTCTGTGGAGGAGATCACCATTTATGTCTTTGCCCCATCAAACCTCTATATGACCATCCTTTCCGGGAAACTGCATACCCCACTTCTTCCTCCCCACAATTTACGAACACAAATGTTTCAGTCACTCCTACGTCTTTGCCGAGCTATGAGCCACGAGATTCAGACGACGAATTGGAAGAGATAATTTCAGAGAAGCTGTCTGACCTGGAAGAGACACTAAAGAAATTCATGCAAGTGTCCGATGCAAGTATGCAGAACATGGAGAATCAATTGGGGCAGATTGCAAAGGCTTTATCTGAGGAGTCCGGGAGATCCCATCCTAGCGACACAAAAGCCCAACCTGAGGAGACCAATAGGGATGATCATGTGAGTGAGTCGGACTGTGAAGGTGGGAATATGATGGATGATACACTTCCTGATACCTTTGAAGACCCACCTATGGTTGAAGATGAAGAAGAAGATAGTAGTGTTAAGTTGTTTTTCCAAGAATACCGGAAAAAGTTTCAAACGGTACAAATTGTAACTGATGAAGTCACTGATCACTGCGATTTTCATACAGAAACTCCACAGCCGTTTGATTTACCATTAGTCTCAACACCTAACGAGGATGGCAAAGAGCAAATCAGTCATGACGTTGATGCAGCCACTGAGGTAGGTTTGGGTATAGAAGATGAGTTGGGAGAATATGATTACATGCTCCAAGAGAGTGGGGGCGAGGTAGATGATGTCCGTAATGAAGAAGTCCCGCTCCACAAGCAAGGTTACCCTTCTTGTACACCTGTACCGATCCACTCTTACGTGGTTTCAGATTTGGATTTCTTTGATTCACTACTTGATGATATTCCTTTTTGTACGGAGAGTGACAACATCATCCAAGAAGACCCTGATGAGAACGATGTTAACGAGAGTTGGGATGCCTTCATGGGGAGTGATACATAGTCCGGAGGAGAGGTTGTGAATGTTCATGATATTTGTGAGGAAGAAGAAGACTTTTCTATGGTACAGTTTGATTACGGTGTTGCTCCTACTCCTTGCTTGGAGACATGTTTTGAGCTTCTGGTGATGCCTAGAGTAATCAAAGTGTTCACTCATGTTCCTTATCCACCTGAAGAGGATGCGAGTTTCATACTTCACTTCTGCGCTGATGAGGGTTTTGAAGACCATATGCTGCCTATGTGGATTGAAGAATTTAAAGATCTGCGCCATCTAATGGCATTTGTTGAGAGGAAGCTGGAGATGTTGACTATTAGTGCACCACTGATGTCTGTGCTATTTGAGAGCCTATGAGGAAGTTGCGTCGGGCAAACGACGTTAAAAATAGCGCTTCTTGGGAGGCAACCCAAGCTTATTTCTGCATTTTTTTGTTTGTTTGTTTGTTTGCTTTCAGAAAACACCCAAAAAAAAGAACAAAAAAAAAAAAACCGGGGTGTTTTTTGGGTTTGTTTTTGTGCTTGTGTGTTTTGTTTTTGCAGCTCAGGGTCTTGCTTTGGGGATGATGTGCCGAGGATCATTGACTCAATTTAGTTCTGCACCGACCAACGCCTTAGGGAAGTCTCTTTGACTCTTTTACTCGCTTGTTGAAATATTGACTTGAGTTAAGTTGAGCATGTGTGACCCTATCCTCTTTACCCCCTAGTACATAATGCATATTTGGTCATCGAGGACGATGCCAAAGTTTAAGTGTGGGGGAGTGAATTGGGCATTCGGGCAGTGGTTGTTACATGAGATTTATTAGAGTTAGCATGCGCAGGTGTTAGTTGTATATTCATAGGAAATTCATGCAAAATTTTGAAATTTTTTCCTTAAACTGTGTCTTTGTGAGCTGGCTAGCATTTTGACTATGCTTTTATGACATTCTTGAAGTGTTTAGGCTTAAATTGCTTGCATGGTAATATAGTTGTTGAAAGGATGAAGGCATTAGTCACCCATTGAATTTTCCATTAATCATCCCCCCACCTGAAAAAAATCCTTTAGGAGAAGCCATTTTGAGCCTGACCGTTTATTGTTTATCCAATTAATTGAGCTCCATAGCCAAATGGCCTGTGTTTCCTTACCCGTGAATATTTCTGACTTAGTCTTGATGTTTAGGGAACTAAGGGATTAATTTGCTAGGTTTAGGGAATTTTGTGTAGGAGCCATTTTTGGCACTGTTCCTATGCTCCAAATGGGGTAAGAGCGGACACTTTTTAGGAATTTGATACTTTCGAGGATTGCATTGTAGGCATGGACTCACTTTAAATTAATGAACTTTAATTGCTATTTTTCCTTGGTGAGGCCGAAATTAGAATGGGGTAATGTCTAGTGAGAATCCGAAAGGTGAAAAATTAATATAGCTAGACCTCTTGCCTTACGAAAAAGAGAATGGGAGCCCCGGTCAAAAAGCGTAAGATGAGACTTGGGTATCTTTCGAAAGAAACGGCGTTCTCGTGCCAACATGACAAGGAAAAACTAAACTTAAATTAATGAACTTGGAGGCTATTGCAAAAATTAGCTTTAGTCCTCCGCGTACTTCAAGTATATGTCAAAGCACAAATGTGCCAAGACGGTTTAGCTTAGTTGTACACCATGTCTACTCATTGCATAGGTTTAAATGATTGTTCCTAAATTGTGGCCTACTGAGTTCCTTGTTCCTAAGAATAGCCCTGAAGTTCCTGAATACATTGAGTCTTTGTTAGAATATTCCAATCTCTCAAAAGAAAGGGACTATTATTGTTATCCATGATCCATTCACCACCACCTTCACAAGTCCTTCTGATCAATAACTAGTTTATTTGTGTGTGCTGTCACTGCTTTGAGGATGTTGTGAATAATTTTGTCAAATATTTTAGCTAGGGTACAAAGATGTAGTTTAGGGAAGAAGTTTCGTGGTTTAGTCTACTTTTTCTGTGAATATCCCTTTAACTACGTGTGCATGCTAATTGTTTTGATTTCGTGTGGTGATTATCGTAAGTCCCGTTGTTCAGTTTGCTTGAGGACAAGCAAAGGCTTAAGTGTGGGGGAATCTGATAAGTCCGTATTTAGACACGCATTTGATGCGTGTTGGAGTTGGTTTTTGATGGTTTTCCCAGCTTTAAGGTGTTGCAAGTCTCAATTTTAGCTCAAGTTATGTTTACCGGGCGTTGGTTCGAGTTTTGTGTTGTTTGTAGTCAAAATCAGGGAATTTGAGTCCGGCACCGGCACTTGAGGAACAATCGGGATGATTTGAGAAGCATTTGAGAATGATTTGATAGCTTTGGAGGTCACCGGAAGATTCACAATGAAGATTTGAAGGAAAAAGAGCTCTAGGATTGGCTTCGGGATCAAAAGAAGATGAATGAAGCCTGAAAATGACGATCAGGATGACCTTCTGTCAATCGTTCAAGCATATCTCTTTGTAGAAACAACCAATGGACACGATTCAAGTTCCATATGAAAGCCAACTTCAAGGGCTACAAATCATATGAAGACACCTTTGCGAGAATCGGAGAGGAAGAAGGTGAAAACAGACGATGAAGTCAGATGATCTCTGCTGTGATTTCAGAAAGACACCTTCCACCGTTTTGATCATATCTCTTGATTGGATGATTCAAATAACATTCGGCAAATTGGGGTGGATAGAGGACTTCATTATCTACAACTTTCATGAAGGAAGTTTTGTCAAATTCGGAAGTTAAGTAGGCACGATCGTGCCCTCAAAGTCAGACACGATCGTGCCTGAAGAGAAAAGCACCGCGGAGCTACTGCCAGCCAGGCACGATCGTGCCTGGAGGGAGGCACGATCGTGCCTGCCCAAAATGCGCGTTTTTGCTCCGGAGGCACGATCGAAGGCACGATCGTGTCTGGCATCGTGTCTGGCTCCGAAAATCCTAATTCAGCTCAAATTTCACCCGATTTTTCTATTTAAACATCCTGTAAACCCCCGTTTTGAAGGGGGAGCTTAGAGAGAGTGCCTAGCACGAATTTTAGAGGGATTTTCAGCCTTGTTCATCAATCTTTTGGGATTCTTTGTAAGTTCCACCTTTTTAATTAATGACAATTAATTCTTTTTATTCCAATTCTATTGATTCTTCAATTATGAATTGTGAGTAGTTTTAATTAGGGATTTGGGATTGATGAAGGGGTTAATCATGATGTATGGCTAGATTCTTTTCGGTTTAATTGCATGAATGCCGTTTAATTTGTGTTTGAATAATTTAATTGATATCTTTTGTAACCTAGAATCGCGACTAGAATTACAATTGCATGTAGAATAAATTAAGAGAGATCTAATTTGTTCTAGGACACATTCACACACACTTAATCGTTCGCTAAGAGATTAGTAGCGATTAAGGGGCCGTAAGCTCGCTCGTCTTGGCAATAATTTAGGATCCTGTCGCATGAGAGATCAGCCTGGTCCCCTAAATTATTGTACTCTACGCCGCGAGAGCGGTAAGAACTTAGTAATGAATAGCTAGGCTCAATTAAATTAATTTCATGTAATTAGGTCTGATCTGCCAGAAATCTGGTTACCCCGGAATCGATCCATGTTCCCTTCGTCATTAATTAGAAAGAACCCCCTAGTTTAATTGTTTGCATCAGTTTTATTTTCCAAACCAACCAATTCTTGCACGACGCTTTTATTTTATTTTCTTTTTAATCGCTGAATTTAATTAATTCTTGATTCCCTTTTGTCCGTCCCTGTGGAGACGATACTCGTACTTACACCACTATATTACGATCTATTTTAAGTGCGAGAAAACACACATCAAGGTAATTGATCACCAAAGATCTTTTCTTGAGTTGTTTGTAGATCTATTTGAACATGTCCACGGTAAAACACACATCCCTTACACAAAATTATATCACAGAATCAGGTTATCAAATGAATTTACTAGCTAGAGTTTTTATTTCGATAGGCCAGCTCCACACTTGAAGAAAACAAAACTGTACCAGAGGATCACACTGGAGATGACAATGAAAGTTTCACGAATCACCATGCATTAAATAAGAAGAACAATTACAATCCTATTTTTGCGCTATATTCATTTTGATTTTACTAAATTCTCCATACATCCTCAGATCACCACGTCTGCTGGAGGTGATCCTCAAACTATGACACTACTGCTTCTTTACAACGATCTCCGAGAAATGTAGATTCCGATGATCACCAAGCCACAAATGATTTAGCAAGTGTTCAACAATCGTCTACCAAAAAGAAAAGAAAAATGATAGAAAGGAGTAAACGGTGAACCATTCATGTGTTGGTCGTTAATTTACTGTAATATAGGTAGGCTGTAATATTCTAAGAATAAAGTGGAACAACAAATTGGTGCTTCTATCACTACCATTCTATCATTCTTCAATTGTTATCCATTAATCCCGATGGTTATAACACTTTTAAAAACATATCAATGCGTATTTATTGGTCAATTGATTACAGAAGACATAGTTTGTAAAATGTGTAATTGTTAACATGTACTTCATGGTAAACTATTGTTATGAGCATATATTGTCAGTAAGAATTGTGATTCATGGTAACTCTTCTATTTTTTACTTATTAAATCCTTATGTAATAAAAGCCTCTTTGACATTTTGGTGTCCGCGACTTGCATATTTAAAAAGGCAGCAACACAAACAATATTCATTGCATTTACATCAAAATCAAAAATTTAATAAAGTCAAATCATTGGAGACACGTGCTTGAAATAACGTACATATTAATCACTATTTTGTTCAGCGCGCAGATGCACATATGTAGAGAGAGTGACACAACTACAATTTGTTTTCATTGGCTTGAGATGATTGGCCAATATAACTTTTTAAAACCACATTTTTACACAACATATAAAATCACATGAACAATACATATTTAGATGTATAAAATAAACTCAATTTTCACGTCTTCACCGCATAAAAATGTTACCTGACATAATGTTTGAATAAGGAATAAAGTATACTTCTAAATATAAAACATGCAAAAATTATTTCTAAACTTTCTAAACTAACAATATTGCATATAGATCTTGAAAATCTTGAAAACGCATTTATTATGGTTTAGATATAAAACCAAAAAAATGACTTATAAGTAATTCTAAATACACTTCATTTTGCGCTTAGGTATTTGATCAGAGTAAATTTTTTTATTAAGCCACATATTTTTTTTATCAAGATCTGTGTAATGATGTATGTTAAATAATCTTTTTTTTTTGTAAAATTAGGAAAATTAGTTTTCACTTTTTTTGGTGTTTTATGACGTACCTTTAGATATCACCCCCCCCCCCCCCCCCCCAAAAAAAAATTAATACTAAGTGTGATCAATAGATCACAAAAAATATGCGTGTATTTAAAAATTGTCCAAATCGGACATCTGAGCTTTAAAATAAAGCATTTATTAAAATTTGAAGTAGCACTTTCTGAGTGAAACTATCAATATTAAGTTTTTATTGCTCTCATGAAGTAGAGTACACCGATTTCAAGAACAAGGGTTATCTCTCAGCGGCATGTCAATAGTTCATTGCCAAACGAGTGAGCGTATTCTCCCTAACACTCGCTAATTTCTTAATGAATAGAAAGGCGTGTGTGGTAGTGTTCAAGAACGATAAAGATCTCTTTAAATACATTCAACATATGCATGAGTATAAATTTAATGATCATTCCAGGTTATAAGGGAAAAATATATAATAAAAAACTCACAATGCAAACTACATAAAGGTCATGCTTTCGAACCATTAAAAACTAGTATCTAACGCACAACTATCAATATCTAATGCAGGCGAAAAGTAGTATCTCACACATATTTTGTACATAAAGTATCAGAACAAGTATCTCAATCAAAAATCAGTATCTAACCCAAAATAATAAAGAACTAACATCTAACAATAAAGACTTGATACAACTTAAACTACTATATAGCACACATGAATTAGTATCTTACACATAGACACAATACTTACATACGTTCAAGAATCTGTATCTAGCACGTAGTATGAACATAGAGAATCATAACTAGTATTTAATGCACAAGAAGTCAACAACCAATATCTAACACACAATCCTAAATATGTAGTTGAATGAACCAATATGTAACACACAACCCCCAATATGTAATGCACATAAGTTGATACCTAACTCACAAATATATTGTGTGTAGCATAAAAACAAAAAATATACATTGAAAAACATAACTATGATATGGTGAATAATAGTTAAGGAGAGAGATGATTGCATAATATATATAGTACTATTCTTTCTAAAAATAATGAATTTCAATTTGTATGGACAAGGTTACCATATTAACTACAATGGTTTGACCAAAATTATTTATAAAAATCACATTATGTGATTAACAAAATAAACTAAGAGCATAATCTTACTATATACAAACCGGAGTGGAATATCAGGTCATTTTCCCGCCTAAAGTTAGGGTCAAAATTCGGGTCATCCATTCAGCTCTTATAACCAGCATAACAGTACTGCCCTTGGGAATATTGAAATGCTCTTCCCATTTTTCAAAGATGTCAATCAGTGAATCTACTAAACAATAATGTGGATATTCAATGGAATTCAACAACAGATATTAAAGTTCCACTTTGAATAAAATTAAAATGAATGGAGTCACCCTATGGCCTCAATATCCAACTAGCTCTTTGTTTCTTGTGACAATTTGAAACACAAACACTTTTACGTTGGGCGTAAAAAATCAATTGGGGCTCCCTTATCCAGCTTTATTTTATATCAACTTCTAAACACTACTACGTAAAAAATACGAAGTACTCCGCATGGACACTTCATGAAAAGCTTTCTTTACTGCTAACAGTATAGTACATGCAACCATTTTTACGTGTGATGAATTTTTCAATTATCATGTGACTCTGTGAGTAGAATAATTAAGTGGACAACGGTTTATATGGGTGTTTGTGTGTATACACAAAAGTACATGGATTTGTCTAGACAATACCTAAATAGACCATATATGAAAAAAAATATTTCCCTTAATTTTTGTAATTTGAATAAAATAAAGTTGTGAATATAATTATTGTAAATTATACAATTGGGTTAAATTCTAAGTTGGCCTTAAAAAATAAAAAAAATTATATATTCTCGTATGTTTATGAAGACATATAACCTTAGCCATTATTTTATTTTTTATGATTATGAACTTAATAATATAAGAAATAAAAGATTAACATATTTTTTCATAAGATTAAGATATTATATACAATGAGTTTTTATTAAAATTTTACCTTGATATTTATTTAGAATTTTTCATTCAATTGTGTGCTTATATGTCAAAGTTGATTTGATAATATTTCTTAAATTATAGAGAAATAGAATTAATGAAAAATTGAATAGATATTGAGTGGTGGAAGTATTATTTGGTTTACAAATTTTGTGAATGTAACATCATAGATAGGGGTGGACTCGGCCGATGGTCTCGAACCACTCAGGACTGAAACCGGTTAGTTCCTGAGATTAGACCCAATAATTCCTGATTCAAGTCGAAGATTGGTGCCTATCCTATGTAGTGTTTTTGCGGATCAAAATCGGCCGGGCCGGTCCCGATTCATATTCTCATTTTTTACATTTCAAGACGTATAATAATCATTTTAAAAGAGACATAAATAAATCCATTTAATAAAAGCTATAAGTGTAGGGAATAGCCCAAATACGTTAGCAAGGTTTATGAACATAAAAAGTGGGATTGGACCAGACCGGACTGGACTGATCGGGTGACCAGAACCGATAATACTTCGCGCCAGTCTCGGTTTCAGGGGCAACCTTCGGGATCAGAATCGGAACCGGGATCGATCCATGCTGATGTGAGTTTTCTCGCACTTGAAATTACGTAGTAGAATAGGGTGCAAGTACGATTATCGTCTCTGTAGGGACGGAAAAAGGGAATCAGGAATTAACTAAATTCAGTGATAAAAATAAATAAAATAAATATCATGGTGCGAGATTGGTTGTTGGAGAATTAAACTATTGCGGAATAGCAGATAAAATTAGAGGGGACTTTCTAATTAATGACAATAGGGAACAGGGATTGATTCCGGGGTAATCAGATTCCTGGCTAATCAGACTTAATCACATGAAGATCATTTAATTGAGCAACGCTTGTCAATACTAAAACGAGGTTGATCTCTCATGCGACAGGTATCTAAAATTATTGCCCAAACGAGCGAGCGTACGACCCCTTACTCGTTACTAATCTCTTAGCGAACGATTAAGTGTGTGTAAAGGTGTCCTAGAATAAATTGGATCTCTCTTAATTCATTCTACATGCAATTGTAATTCTAACGATTGTTCTAGGTTACAAGAAATATCAGTTAAATCATTCATACACAAATTAAATCAAGATTCATGCAATTTAAACCATCAAGAAACTAGTCATACATCCTGATTAACCCCTTCATCAATCCCAAATCCCTAATTAAAACTACTCACAATTCATAATTGGAGAATCAATAGAATTGGGATGTAAAGAATTAATCGTCATTAATTAAAAAGATGAAACTTACAAAGAATCCCTCAATCTTGAAGAACAAGACTGAAAAAGCTCTCAAAAGTCGAAACAAGACTGAAAAAGCTCTCAAAAGTCGAAATAGGATTTATCTCTCTAAGCTCCGGTCTGAAAATCGAACAAAATATGGAGCCTATTTATACAAAAAGTGGAAAAGTAGGCGAAAACCGGACCGCACGGTGTGCGGATCACTGTGCGGTCGCGCGAAAATATTTTAACGCCGACTTTTCACTCCGCCCGCACGGCGTGCGGCCAACCGCACCGTACAACCGTGCGGGCACACTTGGGGGCTATTTCTGGACCGCGGAGCTTGCGTTTCAACCGTGGGGCGTGCAGTTCACACTTCTTGACTTCTAGCCCTTAGAATTACCCACGGGACGTGCAGTACTGACCCGCGGGGCACACAGATGGCTCTTGAACAATTTTCTTGCTCTTTTCTTCCCCATTTGCTCCCGATCGATCCTATCTTCAATCTTTGACCTTCCAAGCCTCGAATCATGCCTCTAAATCATCCCGTGGACCTCCGATGCCTCTCGCCATCTCTCGAACGCATCCCGAATCTCCTCAACTTGAGCTCAAATGCTGATGTCGGGTCCGAATTCTTCCTTTTCTTCAACGAATAAACAAACCCGGTAACCCGTGACTTGAGCTAAATAAACACTTTGTGACACAAATAAATTAGGAAAAATGACAAAACTCGATCTTAACACGCATCAAATGCGTGTTGAAACTTGAAATACAAACTTATCAAATTCTCCCACACTTAATCCTTTGCTTGTACTCAAGCAAACTGAACTTCGGGACTTACAATAATCACAACACGAAATTAATTAA
This sequence comes from Cuscuta epithymum, assembly GCA_945859915.1. Lineage (NCBI taxonomy): Eukaryota > Viridiplantae > Streptophyta > Magnoliopsida > Solanales > Convolvulaceae > Cuscuta > Cuscuta epithymum. The sequence continues at coordinate 1,039,873 of CAMAPF010000193.1, read as the reverse complement.
AAATGTCAGCATGGACACGTAGCTAGAGGGATACTCACAGAAAAGACAGCCCCAATCAAGAAAATTCTTCCCTAAACTATCTCTTTTTACTCTGGCAAAAATACTGACAAGATTAATCACTACATCCTCAAAGTTATGGCAGTGCACACAATTAAACTAGCTACTGATCAAATAGGCTTGTGAAGGTGGCGGTGAACGGTAGAATAGTCCCTTTTCTTTGAGAGATTGGAACAACTTGACAGTGACTCAACATGTTCGAAAGTTTTGGGGCGGTTCTTAGGATCAAGGAACTCAGCAAGACACTTACTACGAATTCTATGCAAGGAGTAGACTACAACTAAGGGTTGGTTTGCAACAACTTTTAAAAAAGCACTTCTCAACTTTTGGCTTTAAAAAATCACTTATTTTCCCAAACACTACAACTTTTATTTTTCTCGGCTTCCGCGTCAAAAGTGCTTTTACTTTTTCTATTACACAAAAAGCACTTATTTTTTCAAACATTACCCACTTTTACTTTTCAAAATCACTTTTTTCTCAAACACTATCCAACTTTTATTTAATCACTTCTCCCCATTTCATTGAAAAAAACACTTTTTTAAAAGCAGAAGCTATTGCAAACAGACCCTAAGCTTGACTTAAATAATGAAAACTTATTATCAGTTTTGTGTTTCTGCAAAGAGGTTAGCATTAACTTTAAACGATGAAAACTTAAATAAATTAGGAAAGTGTGGGATCAAATTAGGCCTTAAGGACCAAATGATCTAATAATAATGGCGTGACACGTGAACGGGCACTTCGGCCGCCGCTTTGTCGTCGTTATTTAACAGCCCAATAATAGCTATCATCAGTACATGGGATCTCACTTAGCTGCCTCGTTTAATATCCCCAAAGAGATTCATCAGGATTCGGCACTCTTTCCTCGTCTATACCAGTGCATTTCCCCTGCTTCTACTTCCAGGTTCATCATATGTTCGGTGAGGTGTTCTTCGTATTGAAGTTTGACACTCGGAATCTGTGCTCAAACGCAACGAATCTTTGGTGACTAGGATTGTGATGATATTGAAGTCTTTGCTCACTGATTCAATTAACATTCATCATAAGCCCTAATTTCCAGCGGATCTGGAGCGTGGAACATCGTGAAGCCCGAAGCACAGGGGCAGTGTGAGATAAAGATTGCGTTTTGAGCCTGTTTCTTTAGCTTTTTCTTAGCTCTCAGTTAGTTCAAGTAGCCTGGTTGCAGCATTTTGCGATTTCCATCTCCCGGCTTGGGATGGGAGGTGATTGATCCCAGGTCATAGTCTGTTGAATTTCCCGTGAGATGATTGATCAGTTCATCAATTTCGTCATTCGTCCACCCAGGTGAATCCGCATCTCTTTTCCTGTATCATTATAATAATCTCTTTTCTTTAATCCCGACAATTTCGGTTTTTTTTTAGAAACATTTTTGGGTTCATATTGTCAACACTACAAATTTATGCAAAAGCCTATTAATAAAGTTTCATGCCGAATTCCCTTCATGTTGCAACTTTGTAAAGAAGGATAAGTAAGCTGAAATTTCATAACTGCCAGCATATATTGATATCATGAGATAGTTTCTGTGGTCAGTCTCATTGCAAAATTGATATTGATATCAACATTATATCATGTTATTTTAGGTGTTTATGTATGGAGTATTTCCTATGCTTAATTTTTCTGAGTTCTGAAATGGCGGATACATGAATATTGTACTAGCAGTCTACTATCTTAAAATTAGGGACTGGAGCTTATTGTCTTTCCCTAAATCCCTAAAGGGAGAAACCTAACAGGAGGGGAAAATATGAAAACAGAAGAGAAGGAAAAAAACATGTCATTTTCAGGCTGTTGTTGAAATTTATATTGGTATTAAAATATAACTGGAACAAAGAGAAGAATGCCTAAAGATTAGTGGCGTTAAATGGGGAGCGTGAATGTTGTTTAATTGTCAAAATTTCTAGTACTTGAAAGCACAACTCTTCTAGCATGCAAATTCTGATTTAAGTGTAATATATCTTATGGGTATTGGTTTTGCTCGTATTTTATTATATACGGAGTAGCAGTTAGTGGTAATTATTTTTCTTGCTTGAGTATTCTGATTGTTAGGCAGAAACACCAATGATACACAACTTGATAATTGATATATGTATATCTTGAGACTTTAATTTGTTCCTCACTTAATGTGGTCAAATGTTTTTCCTTCCCTTTTTGTTAGGTTATTAGAATATTAGGCAATAAGTAGTCCAATGAAGCAACTTTTGTAGTTATGTATTGTGCTGACTTGGATAACCTATAACAGTATACTACATAAGATCTTTTATTTTTATTTCAGTGTCTTCTGATAGGTGGTATTTGCCAATTTATTGATTACTCTTTAATCTTTATGTAATAACAGGGCAGAGTATAACCCAGATCAATATTTATGGGAAAAGGATTTTACTCTTGCTGGACGTAAATACAAAAGGCAAGATCTGGAGGCAAGTATGGGCATCCATTACCAAATCTTTTGATTGTTATTCAATATTTTGATGGTGTTGAGCTTCCTATACTCAAATAAAACTAACTTTTCAGCTGAAAAACAATAGAGATCATACTCTACGGTGTAGCCATTACGTCCCATCTTCTTTTCCAGATGACTCGCCTCTTCCTTGTGTTATATACTGCCATGGAAACAGGTATAATCTGATTATTTTTTTAAATTACTCAATGAATCAACTATCTTGAATCTTGATGATATAACCAATGTTATAAGGCATGTTAGAAACTATTAAAAAAAATTTAGTTTTTTACTTATTCACTGTGTGTTTTCACTTTTTATCAAATCGTTGCCCATATTCTCCCTCTCAAATTCTAAATATTTTTTCTTCTGCAGTGGATGTAGAGCAGATGCAAATGAGGCAGCTGTTATCCTTCTATCATCACATATCACTGTCTTTACTCTTGATTTTTCGGGTTCAGGATTGTCTGATGGTGATTATGTCAGTCTTGGCTGGCATGAGGTATGATTTCTTGAGTGCTTCTTGAGTCTCTTTAAGGATTAATTTGGCTGAATTTGGCTGGTTTCTACAGTAATTGTTTTGTTGTGTTTCAGAAAAATGACCTCAAGATTGTTGTTACATACCTAAGAAGCAATCCCAAAATATCAAGAATTGGTCTTTGGGGGAGGTCAATGGGTGCTGTAACGTGGTATTTTACTCTAACTTCAAATACTTGTTGATCTTCTGAATATGTAACTTTCATGTGGGTTCCAGATTCATTTGTCAATTGTACCTCACTATTTTGATCTAGTGACAATTGAAATAAATTTTACTACCATCATTCCAACAAAAGTGTCATATTTGACCAATTTACATTGTTTGAATTCTGGTGCGAGTAAATGTTGTAAAAGGTTTAACTTCTTTTTGATTCTAGTTAGGCCATTTATATAAGTTACATGAAAAATCAACTTCTTTTATTCAAAGTAGACTATTTATATGGGACAAAATAGTGCTTGAATGGAGGGAGCAATTTATAAGTCTCACAAAGTCCTAGAGAAAAATAACTGCAGTGCTTGTATTTCTTGGAGACTGAAAAAGTTCACAATGCAGCCTTCTCTATGGAGCTGAAGACCCCTCTATTGCTGGAATGGTGTTGGACAGTGCTTTTTCCAACTTATATGATCTAATGATGGAGCTTGTGGATGTCTATAAAATACGGCTTCCAAAGTTTACAGTATGAATTCTTCTCTCTTACCATTTTATGCATATCTATTAATGTTATTCTGGTATTCAGTTTCAATTGCATGTATAAGGATCATTATAATCTGAAGTGTCATATCCAAAATAATGAAATACTCCCTCTGTCCCACAAAATTTTGCCAATATTCCTATTTTAGTAGTCCTAAAAAAATTGCCAATTTTATTTAAAGTAATAAATATGTGATTAAAATTATTTCTCTCTCCTCTTCATAAATTTCAACTACACAGTTTTTACTCACCATTCTACGTGCAAGTCAATTTTGGCCAAATTTTATGGGACGGAGGGAGTATGTGCTTTCTTGTGTGCTCATTAAAATTCACCCATACTGACTATTCTAGAATATTAATTTATAATTAACAATAATAATAACAACTACAACAACAACAACAATGATAAAAGTCAAAGCTAACCTTAATGCCATTCCTCCTCAGGTTAAGGTGGCTGTTCAGTATATGCGGCGGATAATACAAAAAAGAGCAAAATTTGATATTATGAACCTCGATTGCTTACAGGTGGGTGTGACACTATCACACTTTTGTGAGCTTTCAGTTTGGGCCTTGTTGTTGATGCAAAATAATTGAATCTTGAGCAAAGTAAGGCACCAGCCTGTCACGGGCAGTTTGTGAAGTCGTTTTGTGACAGTCAGCTCCCTTTGGTAGCCTTACAGAATAAGTAACTTGTGACTTATTTAGCTAAAAAGGATGCTACCGAACGCTTTTCCAATCAGAAAATTCAAGCTTCATAGCCATTTCAGCCAAATAACCCTGAACATACATGCTTTAAATCCAACATGCACAACTTTTATACGTCACATAATAAGTGCACATTGAGATTGGTTTATCTGATCACTTACTGATTCTATATTTTATGACACTAGCAGGTTGCACCAAAGACATTCATTCCCACTTTATTTGGCCATGCTAAAGATGACAAATTCATTCCTCCACACCACTCAGATCATATCTTTAAATCCTATGCCGTATGCAGACATTCCAATGCTCTCTCTGGGATATGACTTGGTTTTTTCTCTGCTTAGTTTTTTAGTTTTGAGTTTTATTTACTGTTGTTTTTAATTAATGCAGGGTGATAAAAATATTATCAAATTTGATGGTGATCACAATTCTTCTCGACCTCAGTTCTATTATGATTCTGTTTCCATTTTCTTCTATAATGTCCTACGCCCTCCTAGGCTTCCACCCACATCAGAAAATAAGGTTGAGAAGTACTATGATTTAGAGAGCGTGAAAGTCAACACTGGAATGAATGAGGTAATTAATCCGTTTTTGTTATATTACTGAATAACTGTTTGTCTTTATCTTATCCTTTGTATCTTATCTCATCTTTTTATCCTTTTTAGCTTCAGTTTCATTTGTCGATTCATGTAAGCCGGCCCCAAATTCTTTTGGGACTAAGTTTGGGATGTTGTTGTATTAAATAGCTATTTGTCTATCCACATATTTTAAAAATTTGTTTCTGCTGTTCATAAATTTATATTCCTCTTTCCCCAAAACAGAGGCCCCTTTTATTCAAAAGGGTTCACATGAACACCCAAAAATTTGAAAATAAAATGTAAACATATATGTATAGAATTGATGTACTAATTTATATATTGTATTTTTTTAGATATTATTCCATACACCTAAACTTATTTACTAATTTTTGTTATTGAAAAAGAAATTGTTTGATCAAACAATATTATTCTCCACTATTTTAATGATAAACTAATTTTGAACACCCAATATTTGATCGCAAGATCTGCCACGGGGGTAATTAGTTATTAAGAATTCTTCATTCTTTATTAGTTTCAGTATAGTTCTGTTGAAGAAAGTGAGGAGTAATGATTGTCTTAAATCTTAATCACCGGAGTTGCTCCATTTTGTACAATGATGTATGATGGACCAAGTTTTCTCGCTATTTCAAATATGTCAATTTCAGAATATTCTGTTGGTTAACTAAAAACCAAGGCTTTGGATAATTCATACTAGTACATAAGAGCTATGGAGGCAGAACACCTGAGTTTAGTTTATAATTGGGTGTAGATCTTGGGATATGAATGCTAATTGTAGCCAAAATATTGAATGGAGGAACTAATTACATTGGGGAAGATGATTACAGATCTGCCTTTTTGGCCATTAAATTATGTTACTACAAACTTGTCTAGCAAACAGAAGTATCACTGTGAAGCCCTGATAGTAAATAATTGGTATTTATGTTCTCAGAGTCTGTTAAATGAGATAATTACCGGGCTCCAAAGTGGAAGCACTGAAACAGCCAGCTCTTCATCTGTACATCCTGTCATTTCAGCCCCCAAGTTTGTTGGCGATCTTCTGTCTGATATTGCCCCCATTTATGGTGTAATTGTAGGTGTCATTCACCAATGATTTCTGATTTTCCTTTTATATCTGTCTTTTCTTCCCCAAAGTTGAGCTTGACTATAATTGTAGGATCCAAATCCATTGGTAGTTGAAGAAGATATACTTAATGGTGATGGCCCACCTGACACACAGGTACTTCCTCCCTATATGCTGAATTAGATGCACCCCCTCTTTGACATCGACTGGCGTTTAAAGATTAAGCATACATTACAAATCTCATTAAATATCCAAAAATATTGCAAAAAGTGGTACTCTACCTAAACTATCCTCAATTAATACCCCTTCTTGGAACTGCTAGAAATTACTACCTCCATTCCAGAAAAGAAAGTCTTGTTTGTAGTAAAAGGGAAAGGAGAACAGTGGAATAATTATTTTATAATGTGACATATATTGTGAAACAAAAATTTCCAACCAAATGATGACTTGTAAAAAAGGAGTAACCAAGGAACTTTTAGTGTTTTTTGTTATTATCAAATACGGATGAAACTTTTACACAATATTTTGGTCAATCTGAATTGTATGTAGTTTTGATTAAACTTGCTTGCTGTTGGCATCATCTACCTTTCCGAGCCAATGATAGTTACCTTTAACAAATGCTTTTTCATACTCAGTGTCGGGACAAGACAAGTAGTAGTCAAAATGAGGACTGTTTCTCCCACACAAGCTCAAATAGGGAGAGTTGGGGAAGATGCTCATCTCTTGGAAGCGATAACGAGCCTTGCTCAGGAAATGCGAATGTTACAAACCATGAGAATCAGGTCTCATCTAATCTCTTCACTTTCCCTCAGTTCTGTCATTTCTTGCTTAGTTTCCATTCTTTTATTGGCCTCCCAATCCCCTCCCACTCTTCTCTTTTATGCAATTGGTGATGAATAGTTTGATATAAGATGAAGGTTAGGTTTTGTACCATGCAATTAAAAAATGTATGAATATTACTATATTAGACTATGTTTTTAAATCCTGGGCTGTATTAAACCAGTGAAGACACCAGTTGAGTGGTCCAACAGTGACTGAAACATAGTCCAAATAAAATTAACACAACCAAATTCCTGTTATGCAAGAAAAATGAAAAGATTACTATGGAGAATATACAACTTATATACATCATATTCTTGACTTTATGATTTACCTCTTTGGCTGAAAAGCAATCATTATTTGCATTTAAAATTTTGAAAACATATGAACAAATCAAAAAACATATCTGACCAGTTAACACCAATGCATCACATGTTTTTGTATCACTTTGAACGGGTTTTGCCAGTTTCAATGTATACCAGTTTATTGGGCTAATCGAAATGGCTGGCCTGACCCATTTCTGGTTCAACCAATCAGAACAGCTGACTGGTCTGGTTTCAAAGCAATGATATTCTGTTGAGCTCGGATTAAGCCATGTGACATGTTCTTTTTCATTGTAACCTCCCCATACTACTATTAGAATTGGATGGTCATGTTTTTAAAGTTAAGTTGCTTTTAAAAATTAACCAGACTCCATTGGAAATCCTTGCAACACCTCTACGGAAATTCCGGAAAACCATAATGGACACTTCAAGAGGGGATGAAAAGAAAAAGAAGAAAGCAGAGATGACACCCCCTGCCAAGAAATCTCGACGCGAAAAATTTGAAAAGCTGGAGGCGTTGAGTCAGCGCTTGCGGCTTTGTATTCTGAAGAGAGTTGGTGGTGGCCATAGGAGACAAAGCTCCTCATGACCCAACCTCACCCCACCCACCCACCTTTCTGAATGTCATATAGATGTGAAAGCTTAGATCAAGCTTACAAGGAATATATACTTATTGCTCCGTATATTTTATAGCCCACTACTAACCTGTGTTTAGTTTTAATGTAATCAACCTTTTCAAGCAATTTTTCAAAAAATGCTTGATTGTAATCTCTGTATTCTGGTTGCTCTTCATGTATTATTACACCTCAACTATTTTTCATATATATTCTTTGAGGGTATTCTCACATTTCACTCTTGTGCACATTGACTGAAATGATGAACTCGGAAAAATTGACTTTCTTATACACCATTTTTCTCTGTCCCTTTTTAACCTGTGACTGGCACCCAGTCTCCCAGATAATAAGCTATGAAGTTTTAAATAATGTTGATTATATGAAGTGGCTAATAAATGTGTCCACAAATGAGGATGAGGACATGTAGCAAATAGCATTAGAACTGGTTGGTCCGGGCTTTTTGGCACTTGGATTCGGGCTGGGTCTGATTAGGCTGGTTGATCTCAAATAATAACATGTCACTTTTGGCCTACTTAATTTAAACAAAATTTTAGATGATGATCCCTAGGGATGGCAACGGGGCGGATCGGGGACGGTTTCACATATAACCGTACCCGCCCCGTTTGGTAATTCCCCCGACCCGTAACCGCCCCGTTACCCAACGGGTAGTTTTTACCCAAACCATAACCGGCTAACCGCCCCAACGGGTAACGGGTATAACCGCGAGTAATCACGGGTAATCGCTTTATTAAATGAGTCTGATATTTTAATATAAAAATAATGTTTTAAAAGGTGAAAAATGACATTACCTAGAAGACTCTAGACTCATACGCAACTTTAAATTAAAGTTTCGTATATCTATAAGTGGAGAAGGAAGACAACCTAAATTAATTTGAACCTAAAAATACTTAGGGAAAAGGTGCAAATAGGCCCATTTACTAACCAAAAAGTTCAAATAAGCTCTTATTTAGGAGGCTCTGTCCGGCCGTCGCCATTTGGGGTGGTTCCCGGTGGAATTTTTTGATGAAATTTTTTGAGCATCTTATTCATCAAGTCTAGTTTACTCATACCGAATTTCAGCTAAAACTTCAACCGGGAAGGCATTCAAATGAATTCTTGAAGATAACTGTGCTTCTAACTGCGCAGTTATTTTCAAGAATTCATTTGAATGCCTTCCCGATTGAAGTTTTAGCTGAAATTTGGTATGAGTAAACTAGACTTGATGAATAAGATGATAAAAAAATTTCATAAAAAAATTCCACCGGGAACCACCCCAAATGACGACGGCCGGACAGAACCTCCTAAATAAGGGCTTATTTGACCTTTTTTGGTTAGTACATGGGCCTATTTGCACCTTTTCCCAAATACTTAATATGAAAAATAATTAATCATGAAAAAAATATGATAGTAATCAACAAGAGTACAAGACTATAAAGATCTATTATGAACTTTCATTCATACACTATAGTTAGTACATAGGGATGGACTCGGGCCGGGCGGCCCGCCCAGGAACCGGCCCGGACCGGACACTGTTTGAACTGGCCCGGCCCGGGAACCGGGCCATAGGGCGGTTCGGGTCGACCCGGCCCGCTAGTCATACGGTTCGGGCTCAAGTCCTAGGAATGGTGAACCGGCTCGACCGGTTCAGGCCCGGTCCGGGCCAAATTTTTTTTTTTTTTTTTTATTTTATTTTAAGTTTTTGGATTGGGCTGGGTATTTTGGGCCATTTGAGGTGGTTTGGGGGTGAGGGTTGGGAGTTAATTAGGAGAAGCCAAAAAAAATTAGATTGGACCGAGGCCCGGCCCGAACCGAACCCGGGGTTACCCCGGCCAGGTTCCGGGCCTCCCATATCCTGAACCGTGAACCGGCCGGGCCCAGGCCCGAACCGGGCCTGAACCGGCCCGAGGCCATGCCTATTAGTACATCTATTATTCATATATACACAATGGAAATAGAAAATTCTTATCTTTTAGTAATTGTAGGACAAATAATAGATAAAATGTAATAAAATATAACCAAAAACAAACGGGGCGGATACGGGGCGGGTAATGGGGCGGGCATGTATAAAACCCTAACCGCCCCATTACCCGTAAAAACAAAACGGGTATTCCCTGCCCTGTACCCATTACCCGGTCAATGCAGTTTTCCGCATTTTGACCGGGGCGGTTCGGTGCGGGTATCCATCGGATCGGTCACAATTGTCATCCCTAATGATCACCAAACAAATACGTGCATGATAATTAATCCAAAACTCTAAATTGTGGATATATTTTTAGAAAATCCAAAGTTGATAAATTGATATAAAAAAAAGTTGAAACAAATAAACTTTGATCAAAATTAAACATAATGGGAAAATAAAAACATTCAACATTGACGAACAACCAATTAGTTCTCCTAAAAAAGTTCCAAACAACCAAAATGAAGAACAACTATAAATGAATTTAAAGATGCACATTCTTTGCGTAATCTGTTTGCATAATCGGATTGTTCGAGTGACTCAAATTTACTTCTCTAAAAATTTAGATTCTTGAAAGTCTAGGATTAGTCCGACAAAGATAGGAACACCTAGTGCTAACAAAAAAGTAAATTGGAGGAATAGAAGAAGTGAAAAAAAAGTGAACAGAAAAGCAAAAACAAGTATACATGAAGATTGACTTTTAGAGGGCATTTAGTAAGATCATAATAACTACTTTACATTCCAAGTGTAGGGACATGTAGTAAGATGTAAAATGAGATGCATAATAACTACTTTACATTCCAAGTGTAGGGACGTGTAGTAAGATGTAAAATGAGATGCATAATAACTACTTTACATTCCAAGTGTAGGGACGTGTAGTAAGATGTAAAATGTTTATATCGTTCGATGTTATTATTTAATGTTAATTGTAAGGCCCCTTTTAAGAACATTACTTAGTGCACCATTTAAAATCTTTTATGCGGGATGGTAAACTATTCTGCATACATTTTATAAAGCACAGTAACAACTTTGTGTGTAAATATTACTAGCTAAACAATATATAGTATATTTTATTTACACGCAAATTGAGTGATTCACTAAACTTTACATGCAAATATGCAATCATCTCATGTTCAAAATTTTAACGTGTAGAGCTTCTAAGCTACTTCATTTTTAAAAAAAAATAAAAATCTAAATTCTTAGATATTTTGGCAATATTGACCAATTTCGTCCATCATGCTGTTTTGATTTTCAGCCTTTCATTTTCACGTTTAGTAAAATTAATCTAAACACATGTCCCTATTTGAAATCTTTCTCAATCAGAAATACATTTTTCGTGCTTATTTCTTATTCTATTAAAATGTATCTTCCCATCGAAACCATGATTTAATACGAAATAGTAGAGAAAATTGCTCTATAGGACCAGAACATAACATTCTCCCAAAAATAGAACCATAGGTTTGGTTTTCCTTAAATAGGACTAATCATTCCATTAATATTCATAATTTAATTAAATAACTTAATTAATTGTCCGTTAGTTCTCTTGCATAACCAATGTCAGTCCCTTCATGGTGACATCAAACTAACTCTCGCAGCGGTGTAGAACCTCAGCGGCGGCGGTGATGGTGACATAATTCTGCTAGATCACAGGATGAATTTTGGGGAAAGTTCAAGCGGCAGGCAGCGGTGGTAGTTTGCATAAAAATGTGATGCACTAGTCACAAGGACTCAAGGAGGGTTAGAATTTCGAAAAATGTTCATCTTAATCTTCTTTAGAATAATAGAGTTCATCTTTTGACAAAAGAAGTTTCATCCTATTAAAACAAAACAATTTTATATAAATTTTATCTTACATTTTATTGAAATGAATAAATTATTAAGCTACTCTTACCTAGGCAAACTTTTTCTGTAAGCTAATGGAAGATATGGTTCGGTTTTTTTTGTTCACATTGTAATTTAGAAGCATAGGATTCTTCAGACATTAATTGCTTTTAAAGCTCTAAATGAAACACTAGTTTTCCGAGCATTGCCGCGACTTAGGGATGGACTCGGTCCGGGGGGCCCGCCCCGGAACCGGCCCGGACCGGTCACTGTTTGAACCGGCCCGGCCCGGCCCGGGAACCGGGCCATGGGGCGGTTTGGATCGACCCATCCCGCTAGTCATACGGTTCGGGTTCGGGCCCTAGGAATAGTGAACCAGCCCTGCCGGTTCGGGCCCGGTCTGGGCCAAATTTAATTTTTTTTTTTGAATTTTTTTTAAGTTTTTCGGTTGGGCTGGGTATTTTGGGCCATTTGAGGTGGTTTGGGGGTGAGGGGGGAGGGTTGGGAGTTAATTAGGAGAAGCCAAAAAAAATTAGATTGGACCGAGGCCCGGCCCAAACCGGACCCGGGGGTTACCCGGGCCGGTTCCGGGCCTCCCATATCCTGAACCGTGAAATAAATATAGTTTTTCTAATTTATCCATGTAAAATAAATATAGTTTACAACATTTTTCTAATTTACCGATTTCCCAACATAACTTCATCCTATCCTCAGTTGACCACTGAGTAATAAGATACAGATATAACCATAAAGTCATAAACCATATGATATAATAGAAATAATTACATAAATATGACCAAAATAAAGATGATTTACAAAAATATAACTAGTTACTAGAGTAGCAATGAAATCATATTAATTTATGTTCAAGTTTTGAACTTAAATTACCACAACACTGCGTTGTAGTAATGAATAGTCATATTTATGTAAATAAATTTTATTTTAGTAATATTCTTGTAAAAAACTCATGTTGCATAAACCAACAAACCATTGGGTAATAATGTATTCTCAAAACATACATAAATCCATACAAAACTTTGAAGAAGCGGCTCCCTTGCTTTTCTTCATAACATTATACAAGTACAAACATTTTACAAACATTAAATATGGTACATTTTATGTAAATATGTTTTATTTTAGTAATATTCTAGTAAAAAAACCCTACATTAAAATGTTTCCTGCCTCCGCAGTGATATTATTATTTACTAGCACATAAACATCATTCTCAACCCCAAAATATAGTTTTTACAAATTGGAAATAATAGTACATTAAGTTATACGTAGAATAATGTAATGGAAAATGGCATCATCTATCTGAGATCTACATAAATGTTTCAAGAAAGAGACACTGCTTAGTCTGTTATTTACAGATGCATCCATTAGGCATACAAATTATCAACACAACTTCATTTCTCAACTAACAAAAATATGTACCATAAAGAATATAAAAAGGGCCTACCCAGTGCCGAAGGTCCCACACAATGGTAATGGAGGGTGCGATCAATGGCATAGTCTAGGTACCTTTCTGTTGCATTGACAACAAGTTGGATTCAAACTCTAGACCTCTACGATACAAGGAGAGAGACTCCACTAGCCTGCGCGTAGTACGGATAAATGCTAAAAAATGAACTGGGATAGAACATTCAGCAACAAAAAACCATATTGAACCCGAACTCTTCAAGCATCTCATTTAGCCCTTAAGCTAACTAAATTAACTCATTCATGACCCTGAACTGTAAAAAAACAACACGACTTTAGACATGCCATTTATGTACTTGCATCAAACACAAATGTGATTAGGCATGTGAAGAAAGCTGCAAGTTGCACTGAAGAAAACATTATATATTCAAATTGATACAACTGGAACCGAAAGTTTCAGGTTTATGGTGTGTTTTTCCTGCATTGCTGTTGTCAGACTAAAGCTTTCAACAACTACCTAAGCATGTACTTCGTATATGATATGCCTAAAGTTGACCAGGATTGTTAGTTTTATTTCTTTGAAACTCAGTGTCATTAATGAGCGACTTTAGTTAGCTTAGGGGCTAAATGAGACGTTTGAAGAGTTCAAGGACAATATGGGTTTGGACTAAAAATGACATTAAAAACAAAAACAATAATGGGAAGGTGGAAAAACCATCAAGAGTCACTCATTGAATTGACATTACACTCTCGCAAATAGACTTGATCATAATCAATGAACTTCGACCAGTGGTTCCGGAACTTGGGAATGCTTATTTCAAGCCAAGGTTTCAAGTTCCCATTGTAGTGTATCACTGCTGCTACTGCAATTTCCTTCTGATTAACCATCGGATCATAGCCGAGGCCGAGGACATGCCAGGTCCGATCAAGGGCATAAGTTTGGTTCCAAAAGGTGATCAAGCCAGGCGGGAGAGTGCCCAACTTCCACAGTTGTCTATCGTGATTCTGCAAATCAAAATAGTTTATTATTTTCAAAGCAGGAATATTTCCAAGAGCCATGAAAAAGGTTACATTAAACTATTCAATGGAGAAGTAAAAAGGAGAGTGCAAAATTTGCAAACAACTGCTAATTCAAATAGAATAAATGACATTCTAGAGTTTCTAATGCTGCTTTATACTCGTAATTATTAATCAATACCAGTTACAAACTTACAATCTGAACTTTCCCAATAATCCTTCTCTCCAGGGTGTTTTATGTATCATAATTTATCTCTCAAATAGGTGTTAATATGTGGCTTCGAACTTGAAACTTGTTATTTCTAGAGACTAGTGGAAATGTGGAATGCTTATATGAGAAACAAGGGACGCAATTTCTGTAGCAATAGCAATAGGAATCCTAAACCTTATATGAATAAGAAAGTATAATAGTACAAAGTCTATAAAAACTATATTACTGCTTCCATACTTTATCAACTCACGCACAAGAGACGATTTTCTTACCAGGTTCTGCCAAGAGTGATACACCTCAGTGATGTTCTGGCTCCTCCACCGAGTTAGATCAAACATATTCATTCCAAACGCCCATCCACAAGCACGGGGGTTAAAATTCTTAGAAATCAAAGGATTTGAGAAGTTGAGGTAGCGATCAAACCGATGGAAGTTTTCTCCACATGTCTCAACCACACTAATAACTTTACCTTTCATATTAACTGACCAAAGGGGTGTAAGATCCTTTTGGACCACGACATCATCATCCAAAAAGAGAACCTTTTTCAGTTTCGGGAATATCTCTGGTAAGTAAAAACGAAGATGGTTCATGATTGAAAGATACTTTGGGTTCCTGAACTTCACATTTGGATCAGAATTTGCACGACGGCCCCTGAAGTAATAATCAATCATTGAAGGGGAACTCAATTGCTTGAGTACTGGACTGTAACTTGAATTTAACCATGTGAAGTCCTCCACATTCTGAACTTCTATGGTAGCATTTTTTGGGGGGTTAGCCAAAAACCACATTCTCATTGCAGCAAAGTTGAGCTTGTCAGTGACTATGTGGAAAACATGGTTTGAAGAATCCTGCGCAGGAAGGTTTCCAAGGCCATTATAGACGGAACCAAAGTGGCATAGACGTGTTAAAGTAGGTGACATATATTACCCCCATTTCAAGATTATTGAGGTTTAGAAAACGAGCATACATATATGTTACTTCTCACTTATTTTATGTTAAGAAAAGATAACTAGATACATATGATTTGTGCATGCATACAAAAACAAAGATAACGAAATTTTTTGGCCAGTGTGGCAACATATACTCCCTCTGGGCTATAACAAAGAGACATGTTTGATCAAGGTACAACTTTCTAATTTTGACAATGTACAACTCTTATAAGTCCTGTACTACTTAATATATTTTTGAAGCATACTTCTTGGTTTAACTGAACTTATCATACATAACTTGTGAGCAACTCTAGCTTTTAGCAAATTGCTAACCAAATTAGCTTCTATGTGATCACGACTCTTTATTCGTGACAAAAAAAACATTTTAGAAAATACTCCCTCTGTATTTGTGTGTTTGCAACATTAGGTTTGGCACAATATTTAAGGGAAAAGTAGTAGGGGTAGTGCAAAGCAATAAAGTAAGAAAGAAGGTAAAGTGATACACTAGGTGAGAGAAGGTAATTGAGGGTAAAAGGTAAGGGAATTTAGGTATTTTGATAGATTCCATAAAAGGGAAGTGTTGCAAAGATTAAAATAATGATCAAAAAAGAAAGTGTTGCAAACAAAGAAATACGGAGGGAGTATGTTTTAGGGGGGGAGGGGGGATTAGTACCTTCAAATGGGAAAGAGTAGAGTTTACAACAACAGCTGCTGCTAATATGTTATCTGAGAAGATTGCATAGTGGTATAACTTTGGATCTTCCAACTTCTCTTGATTTGGGAAATGCTGTTGAGATGAACTTAACATAAAATATTCTGTTGTGAGGCGCAAGGGAAGACAATGAAGACCCTTGGGAAGTGTTTTAGAGGTTAAATGGGTCAAAAACAGTGTCTGTTTCTTGTGGGCCCGAAGCTGCTCCTCTGTAGAGTGAAGCATCGCTCGAAGCTTCTTTGCATATGCAGAACAATCATCTTGTATTTGCTTCCCCTTAGCCAATGTTTGCTCCATTGCTTTCAACTTCTCATAGGCACTACAACCACAAAATAACATTTTTTAAATTTCTTGCACTACTTTGGCCCCTCAACTATTCATGATTTTGCATTATAGTCCCTCAATCAGTCATTTCTTGCACCCTAACACCCTCAATTATCTATGTTGCCTATGGAATCCCTCACACCTAATGTCAACATCATAATATAGAGATGCTAGAAAATAATACACATGCTTCAGTAAAACTGCAAAAGATGAATAAGTTGAATGACTCCATAATTATGGTGGTGTTATTGTGTGGATGAGGCACAATTGACAACTTTAATCAATCAAAAAACTGGATGGTTCAACATTAACAATGAGGGACTCATTGCATATTGACAACAATTGAGGGACCAAAATATGAAATTTCCCCAAGGAAAATAGACATAAATATATTATAACATTTGATTGAGTCGTCTCAATAATTAAAAAAGCGTAGTCCTAAAAGGAGAACACTTACTTCCTTGATAATTCAGAATCCTTTGTAGCAACACCAACTGCTCTTTGAACTTCCTTCATACGCAAGCGGAGCTCTCTTATGAAGTGTGCATTTTTACTAGTTGCAGAGAGCGAAAGGTAAACCCGCCCTCTTATAAGCTGATCTTTAAGTTGGCGAATAACAACATCTGGCGGTCCCACTTGGTTGCTCTGACTCTTAGGGTTGTTCCTAATGAGCCTTTGAGAAGAGGCCTTATAAGTATGCTCATTGTGTCTTGTTTTCTGGTAGTTAACATAGAATAAGACACATTTTGTATTTGTTGGTAAGCAATGTCCAACTTTATTTCTTAATAATAGTTTCCAAATCATTGTATTTATAATAGCTATGAGATGAACTTACCATATTTGTAGGTGATATGTCAGATGTGTGGGCGCTTTCCCTTGTATGAGATCTACTACTATTTCCATTTGACCTATTAGGAATGGGTTTTGCCCTATTTTCATCCTCATGATGTGTTACACGTCCCTCAAGAGTCACCTGCCTTATGGGATTCTCACCCTTTCTGTTTTCATATCCTCTAGTGCTGTTCCAATTAGACGCCTTTGCAGTTTCATTTTCTAGCAATTCTGGTAAATAAATCACGTGTCATAAAAAATCAATTGAAACCATAGAAGTATGGAATTCAACATAATTTCAAAACATAAATAAAAAAATAAGGTCCCATTTAGTGATTTGGTAAAATTTAATTGACTGAAATGGTACATTATGCTGATTTATTTAAGGGAAATTTCCCAAAATAGGAGTAAAACACAAGGTGTTTGCCCGAAATATGAGTAATTTGTTTTTTGTCCTAAAAGGAGTAAATTATTTTCATCCTAAAACCATATTGCCATATTATGGCCTTATCATACATTAACAAGAAGTATGATCTCAGTAGATGGTAGACGGTATGATTTCCGGATGGCAGTACATATTACTTAGTCACACTTGAGAAGAAAAAAAGCACCCCTATTTGAGGGAAAACTTGTATTTACTCCTATCAATGACAATTTCAATTTCCTTAAGGAAAGTGTCTGGTTACATCCATTTAAGCCAACAAGAAAGCCAAAAGCATCTTGTTTTCAAATGAGCAGAAGCAACCAGATAAGGCTATCAAAAACGGAGCCTAAGCAAGAACCTTCAGAGAGCTGTCTGGCTTTGCGCGCATTTTCCTCTTTCAGAGTATCCGAGTTGTCCCAATGGGAAAATCTTGAGTTTTCTGAATACACAACACCTAGTGGTTCTTTCATTGCATTATCAGACTCCTGTTTAAAATTCCATTGGAATGGTAATATCACTACGCAGCCAAGAAATACAAGCCAGGTTGATATTCAGGAAATAAATAAGGGAAATTAAACATATTTGATACCTGAGGCAGTACATTTAAAGGCCTGATTTCACCACCCAATGTCTGCAATGTCCCAAAATAAAAATCCCAGAAAGGTTAATGAAAAATAAAATAAATAACACTCTGTAAATCAACAAGTTATCAAGCAAGTCCAGGCTTACAAAAGTGGATACATCTTCCACAAATTCATTTCGGGCTGAAAAAAAAACAAAAAAACCTCATCACTACTCGAGCATTAACAAATTATCAGAGCGGGGAAACAATCGAGGAAGCGGGGCTTACAAGAGGATGTAATGAAATAAGTGGTGAGAGTGTGAGTATAGAGAACTATTGGGGCAAGAACCGTAACCAGCAGCAAGAACAGCACCGGTTTCCTTAGCCTCATCTTCTAAACCTTCTTCTTCCCCAGAAACACTTCAAAGCTTGAAATTTTAACCTTTTTCTTCGTTTTCCTCTCCGATCTAAGACTGGTAGTCAATTCCCACTAAGCTCAGGGAGAATCATGGAAAAGAAAGGAACCCGACGGCCGCCGAAGTAATGTGTCGTGCATTAGCCGGAAAATTGTTTTCTGATGCGACACAGAAGTGTAGAGAGAGAAGACGGGCGTGTCGGCAAGTGGGATACGGTAATTCAGACGGGGTTAATGATAACGAATACGTAAATCAGTAAATGTACGGGTGCCGGGTGCGTGTCGGTAACAGACAACAATTTTGTTCATCCTTCACGAATAGAGCTGTCAAACGGGCCAATCCGACCCAACCCGACCCGATCCCTGACGGGTTATGCTTTATGTGGGTTGGGTCGGACCAACCCGTTTAGTGACGGGTCAGAATTTCTACAACTCTAGCCCAATCTATCTAAGCCGTGGATTAAACGGATTGGCCTGCGGGCCAACGTAAAAAAAAATATATAACAAAAAATTCTTTAAAAATAATTACCAGAAAGTATATATTTATATTAGTCATGGTTGTAAATTTTTAATTGTAATTATAATAATATTGATAGTAAAAGAACAATATTTAAGATAATAAAATTTAAAACTATATTTTTATATTTTGGCCCGCGGGCCAACCCGCAACCCGGTGGGCCAACCCACATAAACCCGCAACCCGTGTGGGTTGACCCGCGAAACCCGCGAACCAAATGACTCAGAAATTCTCAACCCTAACCCACCAATAAATAGGTTTAAACGGGCCAGCCCGTGGGTTTCGACCCATTTTGACGGCTCTATTCACGAACGAGAGTGGCATTCACTCCTCCAGCAGGTTTGGGCTACATTTTTATAAAAAAAAAATTAAGAGGAAAGGGTCACTTGTATGAGAGGGAGTAAAGAGTACATTATATTGTATCTGATATTTTTAAGTGCACAAGTTCGATTTTTAAGTGTTAATTAAGTACCCCGCAGGTCAACCTCTGAAGATCAACTTTCCTTTTTTTGGCGACTTCCTGAAGGTTGACGCCATAACCGTGATTGATTACCCATTTTTACTTGGCATTCTCTTAGCCAACTCAGTCATATTTATATGTTAATTTAACAAGTGTACTCAATTAACACTAAAAAACGAGTTTATGTACTTACAAATATCAAATGCAACATAGTGTACTTTTTACTCTATCTCATACAACTTGATGTACTCAATTTAGCGTTTACTTCAAAAAATTACTTGTACTTGTACGCACTTTTGTGTGCATATATCTTAGAGAGACACAAAAATAACTCCTCACATAAGTGTGTAAGATAATGTGTACACAAAAGTGTGTAAAAGAAGAATTTTTGAATTTGGATAACTTATTTCCTTTTCACATATTACATCCGAGCCTACTGGAGCAGAGCCGGCTATAATGGGAGTTAACCAAGGCAGCTGCCTGGGCCCTCCATTTTTGGAGGGGCCCCATATTTGAGAAAGTAACCTATTAGTAAGGATATGTTCGCCTCTTCAGTGCTTCATATCAACTAGGGCTGAGCAAAACCCGATCCGACCCGAAAAACCCGATATTTTTTTTGGATATTATCCGAACCGAAGTGGATATCCGACCCGAAAAACCCGAAACCGAAAATCCGATTAGTATTGGGCCTAGATCGGGTTGCGGGTAGGGTTTGTGAAATCCCAACTCGACCCGCCCGAATATCCGAAATATATGTTAGTGTGTACTTTGAATATTTAAATTAATACTTGTGTTCAATTATTTGTGTTATTATTTGTGCAATTTGTATTAAATTGTTTGTGTAAATTGAATGTGTAGTGAACTAGTGTGTACAATTTTTGTTAAAGTGGCATTCCAACACTTTAACTATCCAATTATAATGTGTTTTGATATAATCAAAATATGCGAAATATATTAAATTATGTAGTGTGTACGTTGAATATGTTAAATTAATACTTGTGTTCAATTATTTGTCTAATTATTTGTGCAATTTGTGTTAAATTATTTGTGTAATTTGGAAATTTAGTGCACTAGTGTGTACAATTTTTGTCAAAGTGGCATTTAAACACTTTAATTATCCAATTATAATTTTTTTTAATATAACCGAAATATCCGAAACCCGACCCGATATCCGAAAATATCCGACTTAAAAATATCCGAAATACCCAATTTGAAATATCAAAGGGTCGGGCCTAGTATTTAAATTAAAAAACCCGAACGGGTTTAGGGTTCGCAAACCCGACCCGCCCGAACCCGACCCGTGCACACCCCTAATATCAACCTCTCAGTCTCTCACACACACGAATAGAGGATAAAAACCTCATGCGAAAAGATTAAATGAAAAAATACTCCGTATAGCTAGTTTAGACAAGTTACGGTGTTTGGCAGTTATCACGACTTTAATTTTATCTTGCTTTGATTTATTTTGTCAATAGCTGCTTGGTTGCATTTTTTATCCAGTCAAGCATTCACCGCCATAGTCCCATAGAGGGATAGAAATGTTGATAACTACGTAGCATTAATTAGTGTTAGAGGGATAGAGTTATGTTGTTGATATTGATAAAGTGAGAATAATATAAAAATGAATTAGAGCTACACAAATATTGAGACATTTCGGTTTACAATGCTTGACCAATCATAAAGCAAACAGACATGTCCGCTCTCAAATTATTTTTAGAAAAAAAAAAATTACATATTCAGAAACTACATTAAAAACTTTACAAAGTCACAAAAACATGAATCAAATTTGATACATAAAGTAAGAGATTAAAAATGATTTGTGTTGACCAAGTGAATAGTGTCTGAGACAAATTTTAGCGGGACAGAAGGAGTATCAAATATTGTATGAGACAAATTTAACGGGACGAACAGAAAATAAAAAATGAAACAATTATAGTGGGACGGAAGGAATTCCATTTATGTATTAATTTTCATTACTCATTATTATTTATTTATCACTCTATGGGTCCTTATTTCAATAAATATTTTTAGTTTCTCATGTTATTTGTTGATTTCTTATTATGTTAATCGTTCTGTTTTTTCTTGATGTTGGTACAATAGTATATAAAGGTGAGGATGTGCTTGTATATAATTTTATTAACTGGGATATCTTTATTTTTTAGAGCTTTGTGAATAATGATGCATATGTGAATACAAATATCTGAAATGAGAATGTACATAATGTATATGAGAAATATATGTAATCTACTCACTAATTAAACGGAAAATTGCCCTAAATAGGAGTAAATGAACTTTGTAATTTATATACGGAGTAACTCTGTAACTTTTATTGCACATATTATGTGTTTTAGTCGAATTATTTTTTTCATTATCGTTACAATCGTTTATATCATTTTTATCCAGAAAATATACTAATATTAAAAAATGTCGATCTGAAATGGTGTTATATCTTGTCTAGGGCCTCAAAAACTCTCTAGCCGGCCCTGTACTGGAGCAAGAGCAGCGTGTACTTTTTCTCCGTCAACATGACCAAGACCAGCAACATCCGACACTGCGGGCTCCACATTTCGGACAAGCCTCAAGGGTGCGGCCCCACCTAGACCGAGCACTACAAGTAAGCCAGTTTTGTCCACTTTAAATGATAATCTCATCTCTATCTGTGATACTAAAGGAGTGTTTGCGATTGCTCTTACTTTAAAAAGAGTGATTTTTAAGGTGATTTTGGAAAAAGTGTTTAACAGTAAAAGTTGATAATGTTTGAGAAAAATGATTCTGAAAAAGTAAAAGTTGGTAGTATTTGATAAAATGAGTTCTTTTTGTGTAATAGAAAAAGTGAAAAGCAGTTTAAAGCACCCCTCAACCTGCTTTCAGTTTTTAGCTTTAAAGTGATTAATTTAAGCAGAACCTGTCTGATGGAGTATATGGCCCAGGAGCCCCCGGCCCATAGACTCCTACTTCTCCTACACAAGTCCATTGAGCCCAGGAAACAACTCAGGCCCAAATACAACGGCCCAAGCCTCAAAGTAGCTCAGAATACACACTGCGATGCCTTCGGCCTCCTTGGCCGAAGGCTCCAGAACTCACAGGATAGCCTTTTTGGCATAAGAAGCTGCTGGGAGAAAACGGGCGAAAACGTGAGCCTTCGGCATTGTCATGCCCTCGGCATCAGAGAAGCCTTCGGCTGAACCAAGCCTTCGGCCACATGGGGCCTTCGGCCACACAAGGGACCTTGTCACATGGAACCCTCGGTTACATGGAGCCCTCGGCTACACAAGGAGCCTTCGGCCAAACATGTTCAATCATCGAAGATTCCTTTTAGAGACATCCAACCACCGCATTTAAAACCACGTCACATCCGCCAACCGCATTCAATGCGGTGGACGT
This sequence comes from Cuscuta epithymum, assembly GCA_945859915.1. Taxonomy (NCBI): domain Eukaryota; kingdom Viridiplantae; phylum Streptophyta; class Magnoliopsida; order Solanales; family Convolvulaceae; genus Cuscuta; species Cuscuta epithymum. The sequence goes on along the minus strand of CAMAPF010000193.1, from coordinate 1,017,033 downwards.
ACCACTGCCGGTGCCAGCCGGCTGATGTGACCCTTCGGCCGTTGGATTACTGACACGTGTCCTCTCATCGCATTTATTGCTGCTATAAATAGCAGCCCATTTCTCCTTGTAAGAGGATCATCTACATCTCATCTACACACGCGGAGTTCATTTTAATAAAATCGACTCTCTCTCCTCCTATTTGCTCTGACTTCTCTCTAAGTTATTCCCGCAATAACCCCTCGGATAAGATACCCCCCGGGTAGACTATCCATCATTTGGTGCTCTCGTTGAGAGGTCTGAACTATCAAGTAAGAAATTCTCCCCCTCTACCAAATACAAAAAAAATGGGAAGAACCACTCGTGCCCAATCCAAAACCCTAGAGGAGAACCACGTAGCTCCCGGCGAAACCAACGGGGCTGAGGCCTCCAACAGGCTCTTAGTGCCGGAGGGTGGTATCATCCTCGAATTGGAGCAGGCTACCGCTGACCTCCGTCAGCAGCTACAGAAGAACGCCCCTGATGCCCGCATTGGCCTTGATAATCGAAGGAGGGATCGGAGTGAGAACCAAGTTCCCCCTCCGGCCTCGGCCATCGATCTTCAGGCTGCCTTTGCGGCCTTTGTTCAAAACATGGCTCTCAATTCCGGAGCCCTCGCCTCTCAGGCACCCCTCCAGCCCTACGCTGGAGGGAATGTTATTCAATTACCACCGCTCCCTCCTCTGTTCAACAATCCTCCCCCGGGGATTGGAAACGCCGAAGGGGTCATGGCGCAGGATACCGCCTCCCAAGAGGCCCAATCCAGGGATAAACGTCCCTTGATGAAGGAGAAACCCCGGACCTCTGCACTTGAGAGGCTTGGGGGAGCTCCCGTACGCCGAGGGGTCCAAGACCGCCTCGGCAAACAGGAATTCAGCAGGCCTCAGGAGAGTGGAGCCTCCGCTTCGGGAGCCGAGGGCATACCTCCGCCCCGGAGCAAGGGCAAAGCCCTCCTCCATGCCGATGACGCCAAACACCAAATCAATCAGGCGCAATCCTTCCGGGCCAACTCCCAAGGGGTTGCTCCGAAGGATCCCAAGGACGAAATCATTGAAGCCCTCCTCCGTCAACTCGAGGAGAATCGTCAGGCACCCCCGACGGCTTCCACAGCGAGGCCAGATCCAGAGTACGCTGACCAGTGGAGGAAATGAAGCGTAAGCTCGCCGAAGGTTCAGGCGAGCCCCTCATTCAACTCCGCACTAGAACACCCTTCACCCCAAGGGTGTTGGCGGCCAAAATCCCCCACAAATATCGGGGGCAACCCATCAAGCCGTATGAGGGGAAGACGGATCCCCAGGAGCACTATAGCCGTTATCAGAACAGCATGATGATGATGGGGGCATCGGATGAATACTTATGCCGTTGGTTCCTTTCCACCTTGGAGGGACCCGCGTATGAGTGGTTCAACCGGTTGCCCGAAGGCAGCATTGATTCTTGGCAAGAACTTGCCCACCGCTTCCTTACGCAATTTGCTGGGAGGCATCGCTCAAAGAAGCACTTTTCCCACCTTCTAAACGTGAGACAACAGAAGGAGGAAACCCTTCGGAGTTTCCTGGAACGCTGGAGGCAGGCCTCCCTCGAGGTCGAAGGCGCTGATGACAGGACACTAATGGCCCTCTTCCACACCGTCCTCCGCAACGGTAACTTCTCCCGGAGCCTTATCACTGATCCCCCCCGCGATTATACAAAGGCCCTTCAGCGGGGGGACCGATATGCTGAAGCGGAGGAAATCGAGAAGGACCGCCGCAACACGGATCCTTCTCAAAAGAATGAAGGCAGGAATCGGCCCGGAGGGCCTCCCCCTCCGGCCAACCGCGAGGCCCAATACAACGATCGCTCCCGAGGTGGCCAAGCCAGACCCGGGGGCGGTTACAAGAACAATCCGAAGGCATGGGCGCAACCCGTCCTCCTTGAGCACCCACGTACTCCCCTGACGCACCCCGTCAGCGTCATCTTGGACCACGCGGAAGAGCGAGGGCTGGTGGAGCGAGACTCCCGTACACCCCTCGAGATTTATGCCATCGGCCCTGATGAGCCGTACTGCCGCTTCCACCGCCACCATGGACACAAAACCGACGACTGCCATCAGCTGAAGAACGCCATCGAGAGGCTGATACAGGCAGGCCACTTGTCTCAATTTATCAGGGGCCCTGCTCCCCAGGGCCCCCTTCACCATCAAGGGCCACCGCCGAAGGCAAACAAGTGGGTGAACCCCAACACCATCCCCTTGGGGAACCCACAGGGGAAGAAACGTGAAATTGGTGGCCTCGATGACGAGGGAGAGGGCTCCCATCAACAATACAAGCGCCACATTCACATGATTAACGGCGGCAACACCGGAGGCGATTCAATAAGCCAAAGGAAGAAGTGGGCACAGTCCCTTTACATTGGGGAAGTCAATCACATGCCCCCTACTAAAAGGCCGAGGGCGGATCCCATCTTCTTCACAGATGCGGACCTCCCCTCGGGCTCTCTGCCGCATAGGGATGCCCTCGTCATCCGCACTGAAATCAATGACGCCATCATCCACCGGACTTACATCGACACGGGGAGTTCTGTCAACGTCATGTATCTCAGCACTTTCCAAGAGTTGGGACTCGATAGGGGGTCCCTTCGGCGCATCAACACCCCCCTCTCCGGATTTACGGGGGATAGCATAGACGCCGAGGGCGTCATCACACTCATGGTCGAATTCGGCGACGGATCCCATAGAGCCAAGCTCGAAGTGGAGTTCGTCGTCGTCAACCTCGGCTGCGCGCATAACATCATCCTCGGCCGTCCTGCCCTCGAGGACTTGGAGGCTGTCATCTCCATGAGGCACCTCTGCCTCAAGTTCCCCACGCCTACCGGCATCGGTTACTCGAGGGGGAATCAGAGGCTCTCCAGGGCCTGCTACCTTCAACTCACCAAGAAGGTTAGTAAAGCCGAGTTTCGTGTTGACACCATCAACGCCAAGGCCTTGGAGGAGGAAGAAAGTAGGCCGAGGGCTGAGCCTGCCGAGGAGACTGAAGACCTGATACTCAATCCGGCCAAGCCGGAGAGAGTCCTGAAGATCGGAGCCAAGCTCCCCGAAGACTTGAAGGCTGGCATCACCAAAGCCCTCCGCGCCTACTCCATTGTTTTTGCATGGGGGCCGGAGGACATGCCAGGAATTGACCGAAGGGTTATCACCCACCGCCTAGCGGTGGACCCTTCGGCCAAACCAGTGCAACAGCGAAGAAGACCCCTCTCGGCCGAGAGAAGGGAGTTCGTGAAGAAGGAGGTATCTATGCTCCTCTCCATCAAACACATTAAGGAGGTGAAATACCCTTCTTGGTTAGCGAACGTAGTCCTCGCACAAAAGCCTCCTACCTTCCGTATGTGCGTGGACTACACGGATCTGAATAAGGCATGTCCCATGGACCCCTTCCCACTGCCGAACATTGACCAATTGGTGGATGAGACCGCCGGATGCGAAATCATGTCATTCCTCGACGCATTCCGCGGATACCATCAAATCTACATGCATGAGGAGGACGCTGAAAAAACTGCCTTCATGACACCCGAAGGCATCTTCTGCTACCTTGTGATGGCCTTCGGCCTAAAAAATTCAGGCGCCACCTACACACGCATGGTGGCTAGGGTTTTTCGAGCTGTCCTGGGACGCACCATGGAGGCTTACGTTGACGACATGATCGTCAAAAGCAAGAAGGCAGGCACCCACGCCGACGACCTCCGGGAGATTTTCGCCATCATGCAAAAATTCAACCTCCGGCTAAATCCAAAGAAGTGCACCTTCGGCGTACAGGGAGGAAAATTCTTAGGCTACATGGTCAGCCGAAGGGGTATTGAGGCCAACCCCGAGAAGATTCAGGCCATCATCAACATGGAGCCTCCGCGCAACGTCAAAGAGGTTCAACGGCTGACGGGTCGCCTGGCAGCCCTCAACCGTTTCCTCTCCAAGTCAGCCGAGAGGGCTCTCCCCTTCTTCCAAATCATGAGGAAGACAGCTGGCTTCCAATGGACATCTGAGTGTCAAGAGGCCTTCGACGAACTTAAGAAGTACCTCTCTTCTCCCCCAGTGCTCTCCAAACCGAAGGTGGGGGAGACTTTATACTTATACCTTGGCGTTAGCCCTGCGGCCATCAGCTCAGTACTAATCCGAGAGGAAGACGGCATCCAACATGCCATCTTCTACGTCAGCAAAACCCTCCGGGAGGCCGAACTCAGGTATTCTCCCGTCGAGAAGACGGTGCTAGCCATCGTTTGGACCGTCAAGAAGCTTGGCCACTACTTTCAAGCTCATCCGGTCCAAGTGCTCACTCACCAACCCCTCGGCGCCCTCATGAGGAGTCCCACTAGCTCCTCTCGGATGGTGAAATGGGCCATCTTCCTCAGCCAATACAACATAGATATCCGTCCGAGGCCTGCCATCAAGGGCCAAGCCCTGGCAGACTTCGTAACGGAATGCACCGCGAGATCTGCGGTGGATGGGGAGCCTTCGGCACCCCTTGACGAGTGGTGGACCCTCTATACCGATGGCTCCTCGGCTACCAAAGCGTGCGGAGGGGGAGTAGTTCTCATCACACCCGAGGGCTTCCGCGCCTATTACGCCGTCCGCTTCTCCTTCAAAGTTTCGAACAACGAGGCCGAGTACGAAGCCCTCCTCTGCGGCCTTCGGCTGGCAGCAAATCTGAAAGCGAAAATGATCCACGTCAAGTGTGACTCCAAACTCGTCGTGGGTCAAATTTCCGGGGAGTACGAGGCCAAGGAAGGAAGGATGAAACAATACAAAGAAGCGGCTAAGGAGTTGCTCAAGGTATTTGAAGCACACTCTCTCACCCAGATACCGAGGGCTCAAAACTCCGAGGCCGACATCCTATCCAAGCTTTCGGATGAATCCCCCGAGCACCTCTCCAAAATTGCAAGAATTGAGGAACTCAGCCTCTCAAGCATCCACGCAAGCCCCGTCATGAACATTCACCTAAGGCCGGAAGATTGGATCTCCGACATCGTCACCTTCATCACCACAGGGCAACTGCCCCAAGACGAAGCCCGCGCCAAGTTAGCAAAACTGAGGGCTCCCAGCTACACCCTCGAAAACGGGAGGCTTTACAAGAGATCTTACAACGGCACCCTCCTTCGGTGCCTTCATCAAGATGAGGCCGAAGTCGCCATGGAGGAAGTGCACAGTGGCACTTGCTCAGCTCACCAGGGACCTTTCTCCATGTCCCGAAGGCTCATAGTTCAAGGCTACTTCTGGCCCACAATGGCTAGAGATTGTGCTGATCTAGCCCGAAGGTGCACCACTTGCCAACACTTTCAGAAGGCCCCCGGCAGACCAGCGGTCAACTATGCCCCCATCAGCACCGCCATACCCTTCTCCAGATGGGGTATTGACCTAGTAGGCCCTCTGCCGAGGGGTACCTCCAACAACAGGTATATCATTGTGGCCATTGACTACTTCACCAAATGGGTAGAGGCCGAGCCCCTCGCCAGCATCACTGAAGCCCGGTGCCGCCACTTTGTTCTCAAAAATATTCTCACAAGGTTTGGTGTTCCCCAACAAATCATCTCCGACAATGGAACTCAATTCGAGGCAGCCCCCTTTTGTGCCCTCTTGGAGGCATGGGGCATCAAACACACCTTTTCATCCGTTGCCTACCCTCAGGGCAACGGGCAAGTAGAGAATGCCAACCGCACCCTCCTCGAGGGGTTGAAGAAGAAGCTGGAAGCCGAAGGGGGAGGCTGGGTAGAAGAGCTTCACAACATCTTATGGGCCTATCGCACCACCCCTCGGCGCGCGACAGGCGAGACACCCTTCTCCCTGTGCTATGGCTTTGAGGCCAAGGCTCCAACAGAAGTGACTCTTCCCACCCGAAGGGTTGAACAATATGAACCCGAAGTCAACGATGCCAATATGGCCCTCGACCTTCATCTCATCTCTGAACGTCGAGAACAAGCTTTCCTCAGGGCTGAAAACTATAGGAGACAAGTCAAGAGCTACATCGACACCAAGGTCCGCTCCCGGGAATTTCAGGTGGGTGACTACGTCCTCCGACGAAGGGAGGCCAGCCTACCCACCGAAGGCGGCAAGATGGCGCCTAAGTTTGAAGGCCCCTACATCGTCTCAGCCATCATCAAACCGGGGACATACAAACTGAAACGCCCTAATGGAACAGAGGTCCCTAGACACTGGAATGTGCACCACCTTGTCAAATTCTATCAATAAGACATGAGCGGCCAAGCCCTCATCCTCAGCAAGTGTAAATATCAATGGCCCAAGGCCCCATCTGTTTTTGAAGAATAATCAAAAGGCCAAGCCTTCATCACCTACATATTGTACAAACGGCCCAAGGCCCCCTTCTCTCCTACAAATGAGTGGCCAAGCCCTCATCTCCTCACCAAAATAGGCCCCAGGCCTCTTCCTCCCATGAGGGGGAATACCAATTTAGGTACCAAGTACCAAGTGTATGGGTCACCCCCATCACTCTTTGAAAACACCAAGTGTTTTCTCACTAAGCCGTACCCCACGAGGACGCAATCATGCATACATTATGCATACTTTTACATGCTCTCAAAAAAAAAAAAAAAAAAAAAAAAACCGGGGGGTGCAACACCCCTCGGCTCCGGCTGGTACCAAGTGCCCCCGACTATTTGTGTCCCACACACAAATAAAACCCTTCCCAGGAACGCTTTCCGCGCCATCCCCCAAGGGGAGGCAGGCAACGGACCATGTCCCGGGCCCAGGATTCGACTTCCACAAACGAAACGCTCCCCGCGCCATCCCCCAAGGGGAAGCAGGCAACAGACCATGTCTCGGGCTGAGGGGACGACTTTCAAAACCGAGGCGCTTTCCGTGCTATCTCCCAAGGGGAAGCAGGCAACAGACGATGTCTCGGGCCGAGGAAACGACCCTCAAACCCTTCGGGATATCGGAAGGTCATTCCCGAAGGGGGAGCCAACGGTTTGTTCCGTTGCCTCCCATATAGGCCAAGCCTTTCCTAGAAACCAAGTTTCTAGATGCCTCTCCTGCATCATCCAAAAAAAAAAAAAAAAAAAAAGAAAAAAAAAAAAAAAAGAGATGTGTAGGAGGGAAGGAACTCCCCGGATACTATTCTCCCCGGAGGCTCAACACTTCGGATATACATTCCCGAAGGCTCGTACAAAGGCACAAGAAAATCTCGCAACAACAAGTCATCTGGCTACATAGCCGAAGACTTCACTACATGAAACCTTGGAGTACAAGATTTCCACCGGAGGCCCAAGAAGAAGGCTCACTAAGGAAAACTTCACCTAGATTTGGCTAAGGCCGAAATTCGGCTGGATCAAAGTCAACTATGTGACATGCCGAAGGCTACACAAAATTCTAAGGCAAGCTAAATCTATACCTACACAAACCGGAGGGTTCATGCCGAGGGCAGAAAGTCACCAGGCTCATTCAACGATGAAAAAATTTCTAAGTCCACACATTGGAGCCCTTCGGGAAACACTCATCGAACCGGGGACTACTCGCAAGGTCTATTGTTGACAAGATCTCACAATTTCACCAAGTCCATAATTTTGAACCCCTCGGCAACTGTACACACTGGGGGCTCAAGCAATTCTCACGTCCGATGGCCCCTTAAACTACTTGGCAATGACCTAAAGCTACACTGCTAATCGAAGGCTCAGCATTTCCGGGGGCATAAGATGCAATTTCACTTGGAAAATTTTCTAAGTCTGATTTATTTTGGCCCTCGGTCCTGCTGCTACAACCCGGAGGCAACGCGAGGAGACATTACCGAAGGCTTCCAATGGAGTATTACTTAGATTATTTTCTAAGATTTCGCGCTGCATCCGAAGGGTTCTGACAAGAATTACACTTAGAAAATTTTTCTAAATCCACAAACTTTTGGCCTTCGGAAACCAGGCGAAAGGAAGAAAACATACAATCATACACAGAAGACATTACAGAAAGTAATCAGAAGTATTCATATAAAAGCCCGGAGGCAAAGCATTCATCATCGGAAAAGAGCAATGTTAAGGGTAACAGAAGATATTTCTTTACATACAGGCCGAAGCCGAAGGCCTACGCATCTAAAACATACAAAGAAAAACTTCCTAAGTGTCAGCTACGATGGCCTCCTCCTCAGACAGCATTTGAGGTTGCACCTTCTCCGGCTTCCTCCTCATCATCATCTGCCTCCTTCATAAGCTCCGAATCCTCAAGATCAGGTCTCTCTGCGCCCGGAGGAAGGGGAATCCTTGTATCCGGCTGAAGGGGGGGCAATCCATAAGCTGCAGGATTAAAGTCCTTTGGATCTAACCCGTGGTGCCTGGCCAGCCTCCGGTAGACGAGCCATTGTGTGAAGAACTCGCCACCGTCATAATACTCCTTGCCCTTCCGGGCCAGCCACATAGCCCCGGGTCCCCTCACCCAGGCATCGACCGAGGCCTCCACGACAGAATCCACCCACGGCTCCCGATCCTCAGCTTTCCAGCCCTCGGCAACGAAGGCAGACACCGCATCTTTCTCAGCTTGAAGCACCGCTTCCCTTCTGGCCTCTTCGGCTTTGGCGGCGGCATCCTTGGCAGCCTTGGAGGCAGCTTCCTCCGCACTAGCCTTGCCCTTCGCCTCGGCATCTTTCAGCTTTTGATCTACGGCCTCCTTCTCCAGCCGAAGGGCCTCCTCAGCATCAGCAAGCCGCCTTCTGAGAGCGGAGATCTCCTCATCAGATTTCTTCAAGGCCTCATCTGCTTGGGCCTTCGCTATCCGAAGCTGTTCGACCCTCCGGACCTGTTCGGAAGCCGCCAGAGCAGCCTGCAAACAAATAGGTTATGAAACCCCCTGGCGTCAGATGATTCACCCAAAAGCAGCATCGCAGAATTATCACTAATATACACAAAATTTTGGGAGAAGGAGAAATGAAGGAAGAAGGCTCACCATGGTGGTGTAGCTAGCGACCTTATAATCAAGGATATCATCCTCAAAATGGGCCAGCACGGACCTGTCCTTTGAGGACATCACCCCCCTCATAAACCCGACGGGGTGCAAAGTGCCGTGCAGGACGGAGGTTCCCGACTTGATAGGGAACTGGACGATTTCCGCCGGCCGGATCCCCTCGTCAATCGGTGATGGAGGAGAGCGGGGGGGAGTGACAACCGGAGGGCGCAAGGATGGCTGTTCATCAGTTATCAGGATGGGGGCCTCCTTTTTCCCCTCACCACCTTTCTTCTTTTTCTTCTCCGGAGGCATGACGCCTTTCCCGGAATCCTTCCGCTTTAGCTCCTCGGTCTTGGAGCCCTTAGCTTCCACATGGACATCAGTGCCGACAGCGTCACCCCTTGAATGGCCCTCGGCGTCTTTATCCTTCGAAGCCCCCGGCTTCTGGAAAAACTCATCTACAGCCTTCTGTGGGGGAGGCCCCTCCTTCTTTTTGGCCTCCTTCGCCATTTGCTTCTTCAGCAAGGCAAGGGATTTAGCATCCATCTCGGGACCTGCGAAGAATAGCAAAACGTCATACTATGGCAGCAAGATAACAACAAGAAGGAATGATAAAAAAAAATTTCTAAGTATGGAAACGATAGAGCCTTCGACAACAACCTTCGGCACTCTGGAACACCCGGTCTATTGGTGGGTACTTCTCATCTTTTTCCCCCATCAGTCGGAACCGCCGGAAATCCAACAAATAGAGCTCGTCCGGGAGGGTGGCAGCCTTTATCGTCACCAACTTCTCGGACCCTTCGGGTTTCGCCGCCAGCTTTTTCCCGGCCTTCTCGAGAGCATAATTCCTGGCCTTCAGATGCCTCCGGAAGTGATCACGTAGGGGCCTCGGGAAGGGGTTATCCGCCATCCGTATGTAGCAAAAACGGTCTTTCCACCCTTTGTGTGACGACGGGATCTCGGAGAACAGTCTCCATGCAGGGACCTGCTGCAGATTGGCGAACCCCTCCGCATGTGAGTGCCCCCCTCGGCACAGGTTGAAGGAGAGAAAGAATTGATCCAGGGTCGGCTCCACCCCCCGGGACCGGCAGAGAGAGAGGAAACCGGAGATATACGAGTGACTATTAGGGGTCAGCTGGCAGGGGGCCAACCCCAGGAACCGAAGGTATTCCAACAAGAAAGGATGAAGGGGAAACCGGAGTCCAAGGTCTACGGAGAGAATGTGGACGGAGAAGCACCCTTCGGGTGGGTTAGACAGCAAATCATCGGGCCCCGGTTCCACTACCTGAGCGAAGGGTCCGACCAAGAACTGTGTGGCCTGATAATCAGCGGCTGTAGCCTTCGTCTTCATTGCGAGGGCTGCCGTGTTCAGATATGAATGACCTTCGGGAATTCCCACGGGCTGACCCGCATCGATGGCTGCCTGCTTCTTCTTCGGCGCAGGCTTCACCTTTTTCTTCTTCTTGCCCGGAGCAACGCTAATAGGTTCCGGATTTAGCGGCCGAGAGCTGCTGGCCTCGCCAACATCTCGGGGGGGCATGACGGCGACCGTTACTTGTCGCCTCTCCTTTTCTTCCTCCTCCTCTGCCACCTGGAGAGCGAGGGCCATTTCCTCATCCGCCTCCACTTGTTCGAACTCCTCGGCTTCCACTTCTGTCCGAAGATTATTCTGAACCTCTTCAGCTACGGCGGAGTCATCTGTCGACGGGGCCGTTGCGTTTGAGGATTCCATGTCAGAATAATTCTCTTGGAGCGCCGAAGGCTCCCTCGAGATGTCCTGAGAGTCGCTCGCCGAAGACATCCTCTCAAGATCAGGGATGGAGGGAATGAAGATTGACTAAAAATACTCTAACACTAAATCCACGCAAGGGGAAGCAAGTAGGGGAAAAGCTGAAGAACGGAGGAAGAACTGACCTTGGAATGAAGAAAAACTTGGGTTTGATCGACGAGAACGCTTTCTCTCTCTAGAAAAATTGGCAGAACTTCGCTATCTCTCAAAACGCACAAAGGAAATGAATTCGGCCTTGGGGTATATATAGGCTCTGGGCCTCGAAGATTGGGCCTCGATTTGAAAAACCCATCATTACGAACCTCCGCCTCAGCCAATGGGCGGCACCCGCCCACCTTCGACCAACGAGGACACGCCACGTCAACCCCTCTTCCAACGGCTATATTACAACGACTATATTTCAGCAACACTGGGGTGCCCCCGAATGATAGCCTCCGGTTATCACTCACCGCGGCCTTCAGGCAACGAATTCCACCAAACGCCTTCGAGCCCGTAGCAGCATAAGCCTTCGGCTTATCAATGTTACCACCCCTCGGGGGCTCATCAACTCATCATAACTCCTTCAGCCCGAACTTGCCTTCGGCCTAAAGGAGTGGGGGACTGGGATACACCCCTCGGGAATCATACAGGACAAAAAATCCTCATGCAAAGATTTACAATTGACGCATGTAGCCTCCTGGTGAACATCAAAACAGAAACCTTCGGGTACATACTTCAACACACCCTTCGGCAGAGGCAGAGTATTAAAATTTTTTTCCAAAGTCGCTTGCGGAAGTGAAGCAGCCCTCATCACAACACATGCAGGCAATACATCTATGCTTTCCTCAGAAAACCCTCGACATGTGAGGGACTGAGGAAAGCCTTCGGCAGTCATACAGGTGTTATACCTCCCTCAGAAAACCCTCGACATGTGGGGGACTGAGGGAGGCCTTCGGCAATCAGCAGAAGGCAAGTTCTCAAGCAAAGGCGTCCAACCAAATGCTGAAGCCTCCAGAAGAATCAACGCAACTACTCCTTTTCCCTCAAGTACCTTTCGGCAAAAGGAGTGAGGGACTCCTGATGGAGTATATGGACCAGGAGCCCCCGGCCCATAGACTCCTACTTCTCCTACACAAGTCCATTGAGCCCAAGAAACAACTCAGGCCCAAATACAACGGCCCAAGCCTCAAAGTAGCTCAGAATACACACTGCGATGCCTTCGGCCTCCTTGGCCGAAGGCTCCAGAACTCACAGGATAGCCTTTTTGGCATAAGAAGCTGCTGGGAGAAAACGGGCGAAAACGTGAGCCTTCGGCATTGTCATGCCCTCGGCATCAGAGAAGCCTTCGGCTGAACCAAGCCTTCGGCCACATGGGGCCTTCGGCCACACAAGGGACCTTGTCACATGGAACCCTCGGTTACATGGAGCCCTCGGCTACACAAGGAGCCTTCGGCCAAACATGTTCAATCATCGAAGATTCCTTTTAGAGACATCCAACCACCGCATTTAAAACCACGTCACATCCGCCAACCGCATTCAATGCGGTGGACGTACCACTGCCGGTGCCAACCGGCTGATGTGACCCTTCGGCCGTTGGATTACTGACACGTGTCCTCTCATCGCATTTATTGCTGCTATAAATAGCAGCCCATTTCTCCTTGTAAGAGGATCATCTACATCTCATCTACACACGCGGAGTTCATTTTAATAAAATCGACTCTCTCTCCTCCTATTTGCTCTGACTTCTCTCTAAGTTATTCCCGCAATAACCCCTCGGATAAGATACCCCCCGGGTAGACTATCCATCACTGTCATTTTAAAATACCAATTTCAACTTTTTTAAAGCTAAAAGTTGAAAAGCGTTTTTTTTTTTAATTTCTTGTAAACACTCCTTAACTCTGGTCATGCAAGCTTTCCATCACTTGAGTAATGTTTGGGGGTCCTTCAAGCAATCAGTAATGGACACTATCCTATTAGCCTAAGTCATCCTACACCGCCAGCTTTGTCCTCAGTTACCACTTCTAACTCTGTCTGACATCAAATATTAGGTCATTGTGGGGAAAATATTTTATGTCTCGATCTTAAGTAGTTAAAAACACATTTGTAGTAGTTCTAGTTTTTCTGATGATTGTATTTTTTTATCAGTTGGCCAAATCAAATGCTAGTCATACTTGTTCAAATGCTTCTCATGATTACCTTTTTCGAATGCTAGTCATTAGGGGTGGAAATAGGCCAGCCGGCCTGTCAGGGGCCTATGGCCTGGCCTGTTAAAGGCCTGGCCTGGCCTGGCCTGTTTAGTAATCAAGCTAGGCTTGGGCTTTTCTAAAAGCCCGTTTATTTAAATAGGTCAGGCCTAGCCCAACTCTAAAGCCTTTTTACCTTAACAGGTCGGCCTATTTATATGTGAATATATATGTATGTATATATATATATATATTTAGTTATATTTATATTTATTTGTATTATTTATATTTATATTGGTATACTCAACTATATCCAAATCAGAATAATAGTATTTTTAGGGAGTGTGTATTATAAATTAGAATATACTACTTTTTTAAATATATATAAAGTGTGTTAATAGTTTATTAAGGTAATTGAAATTCAAAATTTTTCAAGATTCAAAGTATATAGAAATTTATAAACTACATAATAATACTTCATAATAATGTATTATTAGACATCCAAAGCAAAACTAACGTATTATTAGACTTTTTAGTGATTATTGGGGGTAATAAATTTTATACCGGATTAAAAGGATTTTTCACTTTTCATTTTTTATTTTTTTTGAATTTTTATTTTTTTTCTTAACAGGCCCGGTAAACAGGCTTCAGGCCAGACCAGGCTTTTAAACAGGCCAGGCCTAGGCCGAAAAAGCAGGCCTTTAACAGGTAACAGGCCAGGCTCAGGCCTATATATTCTAAAACAGGCCCGGCCTGTTTAGGCGAAAGTCTGGCCTGGCCTGGCCTGTTTCCACCCCTACTAGTCATACTTGTTCTATGTTTTTACAATAATTCATTCGGATGTTCGGCAATCTCATGTTCTGTCTAATTTAGGTTTTAAATATTATGTTTGCTTTATAGATGACTTTTCTCGCTTTACGTAGTTATACCCCATGCGCATAAAAAAATGAATTTTTTATTATTTTAAAGTTCTTTGGTTAAAGACCTCTTTAATTGCAATACTAAAAATTTTCAAAGTGATGGAGGAGGTGAATTTGTTAATTTTAATATGCAACAATTTTTTTATAAACATGATATTTATTTTCAAAAATCCTGTTCAGAAACACTAGAATGAGGTTGTTAAGCGCAAGCATCATCATCTTCTGGAGCTGACCAAGAATTGAATATGCTTCTTGAAGAATCTAGTCACTTATGGGTCGATACTGTTTTCACAGCTGCACACATTATTTCAAAATGAGGTTGAATTTATTACCTTCTCCTCTATTAATTATTTGGTTTATCTCTGAATGAAAACTCCAGATTTTTCTTTTCTGCATGTCTTTGGCAGCGCTCTAATATATCTGCTTCCTCCTCAAACAAATTATCTCCTCGTTCTGTTCATTGTGTTTTTCTTGGGTATATATGGATCTGATCCTAAAGGATATCATTGTCTTGAGGCCTACATCCGGTAAGGTCTTTATTAGCCGTCATGTTCGTGTCTGAGCAAACCTCCAACTCCTACTCTCAGTTTTTCCTTACTACTACACTTTGACCAGTTTAGTCCAGTAGTTCCTCTGACTCGTCTCCTTCAAACCTTCTTCCTTTAACCCAACAATCCCATCTCTAGTCAGTCCCTTATTTGGTGTCTACCGTGTCTACCCAGTCCGAGTCACCTTACCATTCCGCCCCTCACGCCTGCTATTTGACGTTAATGTGCACCTGCTATTTTATGGCTGAGTAATATGCACTACTTTGAACCTTAGTATGCAATACAAAGAACATTAAGGTGCATCGTACAAATATTTGCACAATAAGCACAGTTTGTACTTGATCTTTCCCCATATATATATATATATATATATATATATTAATAACTTGATTATTTCTCGGTCATCTTTATTTCATGGTTTGGTTTATTTGTTACTATCGATAAACTCGGTCATTCCCCGATCATCTTTATTTGACGACATGGTCTATTTATTACGATCGGTTAACTCGATCATTTCTCGGCCATCTTTATTCGATGACTTGACTTATTTGTTATGATCGATTAACTCGGTCATTTCTCGGTCATCTTTATTTGTTGACTTGGACTCTTCATTGTGGCAGATTAATGTCCATCTCTCGATCATCTCCGTTTGGTGTCTTGATTAATTACTTAATGCCGATTGTTCTGGTCATATTGGTCTTATCCTTTTATTTTGGTTGATTAACTGAGTCAATCTTTCAGTAATCTTTATCTGATGACCTGATTTTCATATTTTGATTCATTTGACCTATCAGTCATTTTTATTTGATTATAGGGATATCATATTGTGCTAAGGCAGACAATTGGTCGAGGCCAAGTCCAACATGGCCGAGACCCAGCGCCGAGGCCAGAGTCATAGTCCAACACCGACAAGTCTCTTGGCGAACCTGTTCTACGATTTATATTTTCATTAATGTGCAGGTACGTACAACCCAATGAGGAATATCTACTCCTTTTCACCTCATCTCCACTCACCTCAAGGACTGGGGGGTTGGGTGGCTCATCACGTCCAAGGAAGCAAAGAATGAGCTAGCACAAGAGATAGATGAGGTCGACCCCGACATCACTGAGACTGAGCTCACATGATCAAGCGTGAAGATACGAGGCTTAGCAAATTAGATACATTGTGCACCATAGAAGACCGGACTCAGTCATCCTCCTCACGGATGGCGATCATTGCTTATTTGAAGACCGTCCTAATTTCACCGGGAACCACCCCAAACAGCGGTGTTCGGACGGCGGCTCCCGTCCTCCCTGCTGGACCTGAGCACTTCTCTCTCTCTCTCTCTCTATATATATATATATATATATATATATATATATAGGGTAAGGTTCAAGTGAGAAGAACCCTTTGGGTGAGAAATGAGAATGAATCCAGCCATTGGATTCGACTAAGTTGCAGTAAAAGACACTTCATGATGCACTGAAATATGCAATCTAGCGCGGTGGCATTTCTGTAAATACTTCTAAAACATCCGTATTACACGTGTCTAGTGCAACATGAAGCTATTTCGGTGCAACGCCGTCAAATATTAGTGCAACATGAAACAGTTTTAGTGCAACATGTGCAAAATTTAAATATTACTGCACCATAAAGCCAATTTTAGTGCAACTTCTTAAATCCAATGGCTGAGATTCATTCTCATTTCTCACATTAGATGCATTTCTCACCTGAACCAATATATATATATATATATATATATATATATATATATATAGAGAGAGAGAGAGAGAGAGAGTCCCGTTCCTATCAGGAGTTCCTGAAGAGCAGGCCCGTGCGGACAAGCCCATCAGAGGGTCTTCCCGATGGAATTTTTTGATGAAATTTTTTGAGCATGTTCCTCATCAAATCTAGTTTGTCCATACCAAATTTCAGCTCAAAATTCCATCGGGAAGGCAGTCAAATAAATCTTGGAAACATACTGCACATTATATGTGCGCAGAATGCACCATATTTTTCCAGGATTTATTTGACTGCCTTCCCGATGGAATTTTGATCTGAAATTTGGTATGTACAAACTAGACTTGATGAGGAACATGCTAAAAAACTTTCATCAAAAAATTCCACCGGAAAGACCCTCTGATGGTCTTGTCCGCACGGGGGTTCTCATCAGGAACTCCTGATGTGAACTGCCCTATATATATATATATATATATATATATATATATATATATATATATATATATATATATATATATATATATAGGTTTTGGTTCAAATAAGAACATGATCTTATGAGAAAAATGAGAATTAATCTGGACCGTTAGATTTGCTTTATGTGAAATTCAATGTGCATTAGATAAAGCTATAATGTGTATTAGGTGAAATTGAAATGTGCAGCACAAAGGGTACAATGTAGTGGCATTATGTGAAGCTAAATTGTGCATTAGGTGGATTTGAAATGTGCACTAAATGAAACTAAAATGTGCAGAATAAAAGGTACGATGTGATGTTATTTTAGTACCTTTTATTCTGCACATCTCAGTTTCACCTAATGAACATGTGAGTTTAAATTTTTATTATGCACATTTCAATATCATCTAATGCACATTTCGGTTTCATAATGCACAATTCAGTTCCACATAATTCAATCCAACGGTCCAGATTCATTCTCATTTTTCTCCTAAGATGCGTTCTTACCGGAACCGCTCCCTATATATATATATATATATATATATATATATATATATATATATATATATATATAGGGGGTGCCTGCGTTCACGTGGCCCCTTGCAATATATATATATATATATATATATATATATATATATATATATAGGGTCGAGATCCTATGAGAATGAGTTACTAGGAGAGAAATAAGAAAGAAATACAGCCCTAGATCATTAGCATCGGATGGTGATTAATTAAGCATGTTTAATACAAAAAAAATGGGACGGACGGTTTTAAAAGGAAATTGTGCAGCATCATTAATTGATAAGGGCATGAATGTCAAAGAACATAAACGGTTGGGATTCGTATCGCATAATCATCGGTGCACTACTTTCCTTATACCGTCCACTTACCATGAAACTCCCGCTTACCAAAAACAAAAAAACAGAGCGCCGGTGCAGGAGCTCATTAAACAAAGCGGCAGACTTCAAGGAAGCAAATTGAAGTGAACAAACCCTAATCCAGAGTGCACGAAGAGGTACGCAAGTCAGAGATGGTGACCGAAGAAACATGCAACACCATCAGCGTGAAGAGTGCACGAACATGTAGGAGTCGAATGTCTGAAATTTCGAATTAATTTCTTTGATTTGGAATTGATTTCAAGCGTATTAATCAATTTGAAATAGTGCACCGGTGCTGTGAGTGTGTGATACATGTAGTTGAATGAAGTAATTTGGGATATGTAGCATCAAGAGTGCAGGAACAGGCATAACTCGGATGTTTGGATTTTGGAATTATTGTTTGATTTGTAATTGATTTCCAGTGTATTAAGCTAATTGATGTAGTGCACCGACTGTATAATTGTGTGATAGATGATGTTGAATGAAGTAATTTGGGTCAAGATATAAGAGGTGTTAAATTGGTAAGGGACTCATGGATGGGGATGCACAATGCCATTTTAAACGTTGCATATATGAATGGTTGATAGATGGTGTTGGTTGACCTTTTTTGTTTTGGAAAACGTGAATAGCAAAAGAAATAACAAAAAGTGCACATACGGATTGTAAAAGGTGCAGAAACAATGTGGTTAATAAAGTTAAGAAGAGGTGCAAACAACTAAGATCGATGTAGAAAGACTAAACCTAAAAAAGTGTGAACATTGTTTTGGTGGAAGTTTTGAAGGTTTAAAGATTTGAGGTGTTGTGTAGTATGAATGGATTATGGGTGCATGGTTAGTGCATAATTTGTAGCATCTTAATAACATATGGAAAAATTTAGAAAACAACACAGTAAACATAATTATAATTAACTGTGCATCAAATACTAGTAAGTGATCAGTTTTTTTGGTTTGAGCTTTTTCCTTCGAAATTTTGGAGTTTTGTGCAGCATGAATTGAATATAAATGCTGGATGTTTGTTTGGAAATATCTGTTAAATCAAATGTAAGTAATATTGTGCAATTTTTTTCTTTGTTGACTGTTTGAAGCAGTACCTGAAACTGAAGGGTGCAATACAAGTAGGGTAAGGTTGCAAGAAAAGGAAGGAAACAGTAACATGGCTGTGAGAAGGAGTGCAAGATTTGTTCCTGATATGGACAAGATTGAAGAGCAAGACAAGGTTAAACGAAAAGAAGCAGAGACCTCAAGAGAAGGAAGAAAGCTTGGATTACAAGCTGGTGATATTGAAGTCGAAGATAGTGATGAGGACTTCGTTACTCTGCCAAAAAACAAGAAAACCAGAACAATAGGTACTTCTGAGACCATTATACAGGGGAATGAAGATGAGAAGGTCATAGAGTTTAGAAAGTTGCGAACAAGGTCTTCACCACAACTCCTGGTTAGAGCAATGAAGGATATGAATAACATACAGAAGGAAGCGGTGAACAGCATTGGGTTCGGGAAGCTGCTAGAGATGGATATTAAGGAACTTCCGGCAAAGTTAGGCTATTGGGTAGTTGAGAATTTCAACCCAAGGAAGTGTAGTTTGATTGTGGAAGATCGTAAGGAGGTGCACATTACAGAAGCAGATGTTGCAAGAGTACTTGGGTTACCGGCTGGCGGGACGAAGATTATGCCAAAAAAGAAGAGTGAGACATGTGATCTGGCGAGAGAGTGGAAGGGAATGTTTGGGAAGGGTGACAGGAAGATAAGCCCTTCTGATGTGTGTGATATGATGCTTCTATGTGACCAAGGTGTGGATTGGTTTATTAGGCACTTTGTTGTTCTATTTATGTCTGTCATAGTGGACAGCAGACCAAACGGATATGCAAACTGCAACATCATGAATAACCTTGAGAATGTGAAGAAAATAAAGGACTTAAATTGGTGCGAGCATGTATTGTCATGCTTGATTGATAGCACAATTTCATGGCATCAGAATAATGACAAAACATTCACAGGACCATTGTTATTCCTCATGGTAAGTTAAAATGAATTTTTAAGATATAATTAAATTAGTATGCAATGTGTGTATATACTAACTGTTGAGTGCAGCTTTTTTATGTTGACAGGGTTGTTCTGTACAAAAGAAGCGTGGACAGGTGTTGGCCTATTGTGAAGGGATGGAGTGCAAGATTGTTGAAAGAAAGAGAGAATCTTGAAATAAGCTGTGGTAGTTTTGGCACAGGATTTATTGATGAGCCAATGATCTTCGAACAAGAAGATCCAGATGTAATAGAGAAAGAAGATGACCTAGTTGCTGGAGCACAGGGTGGGGAGAAAGTAAGTACATTATAAACTCACATTAAGTTACATACTATTCAGTGCAGATGTGTATGCACAGTAGTGCATTATTAATTCCATATGAGTGCATGATTGGTGTATATACGCATTAGTGCACTATGCGTATCCAAAAAACGATATCGTATTTTCAATATGGTTACAAGATGTGGAGAAAAATTACAATAACACAAAATAAATGCAGTACAGTGTGTGCTTGAAATAATAGGAAATTGAACTTTTGGTTTAATTTGTGAAAATTTAAAGTTTGAGTGTGTTTTGCATTAAGAATTGAATGTGAGTGCATGAAAAATGTGTGCACATTAGTGTAGAGTAGAAATGCACATTGATACGTTTTTAATGCATAATATTTCATGATTGATGTAAAAACAGATGTTCATGGAGAGGTTTGCTAATTCTTTACTGGATTTAATGAGCATCATGGACACAGCTCCAAATTATTTATTGGTCAAACAAGAATTCATTACGATGCGTGATTGTGCACAAAAGCTGATTGTGATGGAGATTCCAGCAAATAATGGAAGTGGAGAGGTGAACGAAGAAGAAGTTAATGATGACAGGGAGGACGAGGTTTTCTGGAGCGATCCTAGCATAATTTCAAAAATAGATGAAGTTGTAAATGCAAAGAGTTTTTTCCACTTTTAGTCATCCGACTATTGTGTCATTGACATTTTTGGTACTCGACTTTGATTTTTTCCATTTTTAGTCCTTGACTATTGCGCTAGAGACACTTTTGGTACCCGTCTTTGAAAATTTTCATATTTAGTCCTTCAACTTTCATAAAAGTGACACTTTTGGTCCTTCAACTATTATAATAGTGACTTTTTAGTCCTCCACTTATTGTGTCAAAATCATAATGAGAGGACTAAAAGTGTCAATTTGATAATACTCAGGGACTAAATGCGGGAAACCTTGAAGTCGGGGACTAAAACTGTCTCTAGCACAATAGTCAAGGACTAAAAATGGAACAATTAGAAGTCGAGTACCAAAAGTGTCATTGACATAATAGTCGAGGGACCAAAAATGGCAAAAACTCTAAATGCAAATGTGAAAGAGCCGATGTCAAAGACAGGGTTAGAAGAAATTCCATCATTTTCTATTGGACTGACTCAAGAAGCAACAAATAATTTAAATGTTGATGTTGGGCAGCCCAGTGTGCAGACTAACAAGGTAATATGTATAAATGTAAATTGATTACTATGAACACAATAAATTGTTTAACAACATTGGCATGTGTAATAGGTTCAAGAAGATACACCAAGAGGGGTTCAAGAATATACTCCAGAACGGGTAGTGCAAGTTCCACTTGGAGATTTAAATGAAGTGGCATTGCGAAGACAAGGGAAAGCGACAGCGTATATGAAATCGCCATTCATGTGCAGGGTAGTTGATCCAACAAAGACCTATAATGGCCTTGAAAAGCTATTTGGTAACTGGGTTTCCAAAAAAAAGGGGGTGGACAGGTGAGTAAATGTGTCTGTCAATGTAAAGTGCATTAAGATTTTAGTAAGTGTGCTATATATGTTGTTCGTATAAACACATTGGGTTATTGACAGTGCGGAGATAATTTTCAAGTACAAAGACCTGAAGGTGACAAGAGACGATATGCTGACTTTGGAAGAAAATAGACACATATCTATCAGTCTGCTTGACGCTTGGTCTACCATATTGAACACCAAGGAAAAGATTCGAGCCGAGGGCTCACCATGTCGTTTTTTTGCACCAGCATATCCATGTGTAAGAATACATTAATTTGCCAGTTACTTTTGTAGTTATTATTTTAGTTTTACAATAATTCAGACTATGTTAACTGAAACTGTGGCAGCTATACACGCTTGACGCCCATGGCATGTCGGATGACACATCATATCTGTTGTTTAAGAAAGGCATGGTTGTAGGCCTCGAAGCAATGAAACCACAAATAAAAATGAAGGATGTACAACTGGTAAGACGAATATGAAATATTTGGTGCATGAAATATTATGTGCATGTGCATTGATATAATAGTTAAATTAATGTTTGTATTGTAGTTTTTCTTCCCAATTATCCAGCCTTCCCACTGCTACGTCTTGTGCTTCAATGTGAAGAGTGAAAAAATAGAAATTTTGGACTACTCTTCATGCAATCTGACAATGGAGCAGATGTATGATAAGATGCCCTTGTCAATGGTAATAATAATTAATTTATATTGTCCATTTCAATTGTAAAGAAATTAAATTGATGAAGAATTAATGTCATTTATCGTTGAATCTTGTTAAACAGAAGGACCTTTTGACGAAATATCTAGCGGAATGTGGAATAATTGACGGCAACAAGGCATTCCAAAAGGCCAAGGTAGCGAGGTTGACAATGAAATGGAGAGATGTGAAGAACCCGTGTGCTTACGGAATATGGACGATGAGACACATGGAAACATACATGGGTCAAAGTGTGAAGAGTTGGGATATTGGATTAAAGAACGGAGATACAAAGACCATGGCAGCATTAAGGATGAAGTACTGGGCAGCAATAGCTGGGGCAGAAGTGAATGAGCTAAAAGAAGAAAATTTCACGAAAGCAAATGAGTGTGTTCGAGAACTGAGAAATAAAAAGGTCATTTGAGATAAGACTATCACAAACTATGGGGAAGAACATATGTCATCTGTTTTAAAATATTTGAAAACTTATATTTTGATTACTGATATGATTGCTGGTGGTTTTATTACATCTTGGTTTAATTTATTGCGGCGTGCAATTAAATCTTGGTTTAATTTATTGTGCGTGCAATTATATGTTGTTATGTTAAAACTGTGCATATGCAAAAAGGTATTTTCAAGGACTTATGAATCATGAAAAAAAATTTGTCAAACAGTTTAGTGCATTATTAAAAGGAGTGAAGTGTGCAATTGAATGATTAGAAGTGCATTAACAAAATGAAACAAGGTCCATTAAAAAATAAAATTTCAAGTCCATCAACAGTTAGAGTATATGAATATTGTAGTATAAAATGATAAGTGCAACAGGTACTGATAGTGCCTGCATTACATGATGAATAGGTGAGAAAATTTTCAAATACATTTGTGTGATAACGTTGAGTGCATATGTAAAAGGAAAAAAGTGCGAAATGAAACTATTAGCAGTGCATTAATAAAAGTACACAAAGTCCATTTTTTGCTTAATATACAAAGTCCATTAATAAAGAAAAATTGAAGTCCATCAACAATGGAATTTCTATTTAATTTAGCTCACCATGCAAGTAGATATTACAATGATAAGACATGCATAATTTACATGAAACCAAATACATTACAGACCAAAAAATGAATTATGGTGACACCTGGAGTTCATTGTGGACATAATAAAAGTGCATTAAAGGATAACTAGCAGTGCATAACTTCCTTGAATTATTGTGAGATGTGGGGTGACTAGCAGTGCATAACTAGCAGTGACCCACTTCACCACAACTGGACTACGTATTACAGGATACATGACGAACGTTGACAGGCACACGAATGAGAGTACACATGTGGACCAAATACATAAGTGAAAATACATAAGTGAATTTGTAAATTAAATAGTGAAATACAAATCGTCATACAACTCTGAGGTTACAGTAATAATAACTAATGAATAGAAAGAAATAATGATAAAAGGTGGATCAAAAGAAACACTACAGACAATTCCAAAATTCCATGAAAACTGTAATCATTTTTCTGAGTTCAAAGGACAATTCCTACTGTCATGATAAACCTTCTGATTACATGTTCTGCAAAGTCTCTTAGTCTTCTTGCTGATTTCAATTGCCTTTTCCTTGTCCCCTTTGATTCTCTTGCCACAACCTTTATTTCGAGCTTGCTGAGGCGGGCGCACACTGACTTCGGTAGGAATGGATGATCCATAAAATGATTTGATAACATCCTTTTTCAAAGTTGATGGTGCACTGTTTTGTTGAGAGGCAGACAACAAGTCTTTCTGTGCCTTAATGACATCTGCAAACTGCTGAAATAAATCAGGGTCGTGCTCAATCATTCCGACACAAAAATGAATATCTGACCACAATTGCTTTATCGCTCCTTTTTTTTCTTCAGTGCCAACACACTGTTGAAAAACATTATCTTCAAACGCATTAAGAGGCTTTAGGATAGAATCTTTGCACCATCTGCGTAACACATATTTATCTGGAATAACATTAACCTTCAGATCTTTAAACACGAAAAATATGTGACGACACAATAAGCCAATCCTTTCAAAATTTTTGCACGTGCAACTTGTAGTACAATCATTTCTATTGTGCTGAACAGTGAAAGTAAAACCTCGCTCATCAGATATAACATACCGAACCATGCCATCTTCAGGATAAACACCAATTACACCACAAGAAAAACAAGCGCAACATATTTCCTGCTGAACGAGATAGAAAATGGAAATATTATAAACAAACGAAGCATATCTCTCAATACTTAAAGGTGTTTTGTACTCAGGAATGGATGACTCAGAAACTTTGATCAACTGTGCACTATTGTGTCTTTGTGAATCCATAGCACTTTCAAACTGCATATAAAATTCAATGAGACTGAAATTCGGATTCGTGAATTCATTGAAAAAGTTATTCTCGCTTTCTGAACGTGACGTAGTCCTGAGCAAACCAGCCATGAAAACGTCACCAAAATAACCAGGAATCCAAAGCCTACGGATTTCAAACATGTGTGTGAACCAGCTGTGATCAAGTAAGTCATATTCTTTCATCACCATATTCCATTCCTTTTCAAATTCAGCAGGCTGAAGATAATGGCTCCACACAACAGAATTCAGTTTATTCAAGAAATCCACATCCTTACTCAAGACAGGTCCAACTTTTGCACTAAGCTTCGACATAATATGCCACATGCAAAATCTGTGACATGTCGTAGTGAACACCTGTGGAATAGCAATCTTCATTGCTGGGTCTTGGTCTGTTATGATGCACTTTGGCTCACGACCCATTGCATTAAGAAAACAACGAAACAACCAAGCATATGATTCAACATCTTCCTTCGATAACAAACCCACAGCAAATGTAACGCATTTGTTATGATTATCAACACCGGTAAAAGGAGCAAAAACCATGTTATACCTGTATTGTGAAATAATGAAATAAAAGTGCATGAAATACCAACGAAAGGTGCAGCAAACAGTGTGATAAGAGAAGGTTATACACAGGCGAGACACATACATAGGTGTACTAAAAAATAATGAATGAAAAAAGAAATTACCGATTTGTCTCATAAGTAGCATCAAAAGAAACAGCATCACCAAATAGAGCATAGTTCCTTATGCAGACAGGATCGGCCCAAAATATGCGTGTCAATTGATCACTCTCATCGATATCATAGTCAAAAGCAAAGGCTGAAGAAACTTCTTTCTTTCTGAAAAGTTTATCTACGAGCATTTGAGCATCCACGCCAACTATGTACGCCTTCAAGTCACGTTTAAAATTCCTAAAATCAACAGATGTGGCACCTATATTGGAATAGCCGCCGACAGTTTCTTTATACAAGCGATAACATTTTGTTGTACCAATGTTTGCTTTGACACAATTGAGGAAAAACTTTTGATGACCAATATCCAGTTTCCTGTTCACTTTTAAAAATGGCATGGAAGAACTAGAAGCCATACAATGGTTATGCTTCTCTTCAAACAACGTAACCATGTATGTGTTGGCGCCAGCAAACCTAAGCACTAAACGTGCTTTACATCCAATCCTATTGGAAACTCGGCGTCTCTGTTTCTCATCCTTAATACAGAGGGCAGGAGTTCGTAAATCTTGACCAGAAGGTTGCCCATCAATTTCACCTCCAAGGACAGGATTTTGTAAATCTTGAACAGAAGGTTGCCCATCAATTTCACCTCCTTCGGATTCTGATGACTCGTTTTCATGAGTTGCCTCATTATCTGCATCTTCATTAATGCAACCATCGTTGTTATGTGTAGTTTTGCAAAGATTGTTGTTAGATGCATCCTTGCGGGATTTAGATACATTTTTGAATCCCTCCCTATTACATACCAAATATCTCCAAACAATAACACCACCATCAGGAGCCTTTGATGAACTAAAAATACGTGTTTCAAAACCACACACTGATGCATAATGATCATAAAAAACCTTAGCTTCATGCAGGTTGTTGAACAACATACCAACACACGGTTTTACAGCGGGATCACACTCGGGTGTCCAATACATAGTGGATCCAGGTGAAAGGTGCATTGTTTGGACATCAACGGGTTGGGAAATTGCAGAAGAAGCACTGAAACCAACATCATTTGAATCTGAATGAAAAAGTAAACCATTTGTACACAATCATTCATCAGAATCTTAACATAAGTGAATGCAGTAAAAAATCATTAATTTGAATCTAAATTAAAAGTAAAAACATTTCTTCACATAAACAAACAATGCATTACGTACCACATGTAAGAACATCTAAATAAGTAATTGAGTGCATTAAACAATTCTGGGAAAGCCAGAGTGCATCATGGGAAAGCATTTGGCAGCATCATCATAATACATATATTAACTAGGCATATGCATTATTTTGAATCTGAATTAAAAGTAATAACATTTCCTCACATTAACATAATTCACAAATAGTGCATTATGTACCACACGTATGAACATCTAAATAATTAATGGAGTGCATTAAATCAACTTTTGAACTACATTCTCATTAAAAAAAATGAATTTCATATAAATCCAGACACATCACAGTCAAAGTGCATCATGGGAAAGCATTTGGTAGCATCATAATACATAATATATTCACATTAGCATTATGTACAGTAATACTTTGATTCCTCGGGCAAAATGGAGTGGACCTAGGCAATTTCTAACCTTCCAGAATTTTACATACATTCGAGAAATACAGATGTAAAAACCAGGGAATAGAGAATTGTTAAAAAATATTCACCAAATATATTCACAATTACATCAAAAACATTGAAAGAATCGAAGAGCACATAAAAAACTAAAAAAATAATAGCATAACAAAGAACAGAGGAACGATGCTAACCGGTTTCCATGGCAGAATTATGTTTAACCAGCGTCAAGAAGGGAATCGGCTTGACAGACAGGGACGATGGAGAAGAAGCAGGAATGAAACCGCTAGAGAAAGGAAAGAGAAAAGATGCAAAAATTAATGGATGATCAACAAGGAAAGAAAATTTGAGAAACGGTTATGGAAAGAAGAAGGTGCATAAATAAAGAAAGCCTTCGTACGTGCGTTGGCTAAAAAAATAAAATGACATGAATAGCCTTTAGAATGAGCAGTTGCACGTGAGATTCAGCACAATATCGGACGGCTCATCTTCATTCTTATTTCTTTCCTGAGATACTATTCTCATTTGAACATAAATCTATATATATATATATATATATATATATATATATATATATATATATATATATATATATATATATATTGCAAGGGGCCACGTGAACGCAGGCACCCCTATATATTGATTAATGATCAATCTGCTTATCTTTTTTAATTTTATTTTCTAATTCGCTTGTTTTCCCTGGATATGTCAAATACAGAAGTATTTGACATTGTTTTCCCTAGATATGTCAATTATAGAAGTATTTGACATTGTGAATTTACATAACTATCTTCTGGCGAACGAACTGTTGCAGAACCTTACTGAGATTGACAGTGACATTGTTTTTTGAAAGAACTACATGTAAGATACTTTTTCATATGAATTAGACATTAGTTGTTGTGAATTAAATACTCATTATTATATGTTATATAGTTGTGAATTATTTTCATATGTTTCTTGTGTATTATATGCGAATTACGTGTAACTTCTTCATGTGCATTAGATATTGATGGTTGTGCATTGGATACTGGTTCATGTGCCGTTCTGGTAACGAATTCATTTTCGGTCTTTCAGTGCAATTTCCGCACAAAAATTTAATAGCTACAATTTTTGTACTTTCTGAGTTTAAACCACGTGATTTGATAAGTGCTTCCAATTTTTCCTTACCTGTTGAAAGTTTTGAGGCAATGGATTTACGGAAACCGTATCATTAATTATTGATCATTACAAACTATTTAAATGTTGCATCCATTAAAATTGACCATGATCTTGTGCACTCATTCTTCATCTGTTTTGAGTGTTTATGATTTGTTCTCACTTCTCACGATAAGAGTTGTTCTCATAAGAACCACTCCCTAGACACACACAGGGAGTGGTTCTGGTGAGAAAGGACTCCTAGGAGAGAAATGAGAATTAATTTGGACCATTGGATTGTACTATGTATATATTATCTGAAACTGAATTGTGCATTTGGTGAAACTGAAATGTGCATTAGGTGAAATTAAAATGTGTATAATAAAAGGTAAAAGTCAAATGTGCATTAGGTGAAATTGAAATGTGCAGAATAATAGTTACAAAAATGGCATAGGATCGTACCTTTTATTTTGCACATTTTAGTTTCACCTAATGTACATTTGAGTTTCACCTAATGCACATTTCAGTTTCACTTAATGCACATTTCAGTTTCACCTAATGCACAATTCAACTTCATATAATGTCACTGTATCATACCTTTTGTGTTGCACATTTCAGTTTCACCTAATGCACATTGAATTTCACATAATACAACATATTAATTCCATGTTGATAACTATGATGTCTAAGGTATAGGAATATGACACTAGTTATTATTAAGGACTATATTGATGACACGTAACCCTTGCACTGTCCTCAAAGTAATATGTCCAATGAACTTTATTTTTGTCTAACAAACATCTATGTAATTGATTAACGTGAAATATGAAAATATCATACACGTGACAAGTGGAATATAGTCATCGGCTAATCCACATATTGCTCTATAGTTGTTAATATTCATAGTAATAATATTAGACTATGTACGACTGTACGGGTTATAGTATTATGCTTAAGAATGTGTATCACTCAACAACTAAGTCAAATACTTAATTAGCTACTACTAATTTTATTAATAAAGATAACTCTTAATAATTACTGTAACATTAAATGAGTTTATAACTATATTAATTACTAAACATGAATATCTGGCCCTAAAAAAGTCATAAACTGTGATTTCTGTAGGGCATATCTCCAATAGAAAGAATAGTTACTAGATTTAGTTTCTACATTCTCCCAATTTTGCATTCTAGTTTCTACAATACTATATTACAATGAATTTAGTGGTGCACGTCCAAAAGTTATTCCAAATAGAATTTAAGCAATTTAGCAATTAAATGAAATGAAGTAATGGTATTTGTTTTCCCAACCATGGATTAAAATTAAATGAAGTAAAGTATTTATTGAGATTACACGGTAAAGCATTCATGTATCAAAATATGGCAATTTCGAATGTACTATACTTTTCTTATACAAATAAGATATATACCTTAAACTATTTTTTCACAACTCTAGAATTCCACTATCTATATGAAAATGTCAAAATTATTTTAACATGGCATGCAATACATATTATGATTTTTTTTTAAAGTACCATGTTTATTTTTTAAATGATATGTATTACTCCCTCAGTCCCAAATTGTATGATACATTTACTATTCACTTGGTCAACATAAATCAATCTTAATCTTTTATTTTATATATCAAAAGTTTATGAAATTTGAATTATTTTTTGCAGGTTTTGTAGCGGTTTTAATGTAGTTTATGAATATGTAAATTTTATTTTCTAGAACTAATATGAGTGTTGTCAGGGATCAATTTGCTTTATCATCAGTCAAACATCGTAAACCGTAATGTATCTTACAAATTGGGACGGAGGGAGTAATATTTTGAAAAGACATGCATTTCCACATGCAATGACATATTTATATACAAAAATTCCATTATAATTTTAACATGTCATTTGTTTTCTAAAATAACGATTTCACTATAAGAGATGGCCGCGACAGAGGAGACGGTGACTATGTCGGGGTGCTGCTCTCACCAGAAGGTGACAATGGAGTCTCACCAGAGCAAAGCAGCGGCAGTCCCTTAGGAGGGAGGTAGTGGCGGTAACATTAAACGGTGGTTGTTGTCTTGCTGGAGGGCAGAGACAGTGGTGTCACCAGAGGGTGGTGACGGTGCTATCGTTGCACAGGGCCAATGCCATTAGAGGCAATAGTAACCAAGGTATATTGTATGTTGTTGTTGTAGGGTTCTTTAATATTTCTTAATTTATTCATCATTAAGGGTAATTTAGTAAATGAAGCTATGAGACATAGTTGTTCGACCAAAGGATTAGGGGATTACATTGGTAAATATCCCTTAATTGTGTAAGTGTTTTAACTTTTAAAATTAAATGAAGAAGAAATTAAAATAGTGCATTGTTACGTTCTTAAATCAAGTATTGTACTGTAATTATATAAAAAATACAAGAAGGTGCATATGTTGAGGATGTACTATAATTCTAATGGTTTGGTCACTTTGGTGCATGCATGATATGATGACCATTTCTTTTCACCTTTTTATTTTATTATTTCATAAACTAACAATATTTTCAAGGGGATGAGCAAGTAGAGAAGTCCATGTTCCCTCCAATTCATCAACATTTTGCTTGTAATCATTATCATCTAGATTTGACCGCAACTCTTCCCCGTGATTACCATCGGGCCTCAAGTAGGTTGTAGAAGTCCGCATGGATGAATGGTTACTAAAATGAGGATGATCGGTAAAGAAGAGATCATGATCATTTCTAAACTCTAGAAGGCCACCACATGTTGAGGTGGCGGCCAGAGAGTTAGTGACATCATTATTGGTGATGTCATCATTATCATTGATATAATTTCTGCCAAACAAGTCGTCGAATTCAGCGCGTCGTTCATTGACGCCATCATAATTGTCGTTGTAATCATAATACCCTCTTGTGGAAGTGGTACCCTCTTTGATCCACGGAAAATCAAACACGCCGACTTCGACATCCAACAACAACTCATTATTGTTGTCATCTGATGACTGCGACGACGTGAACTCAAGCCTTTTTGTGTTATTGTTGTTGTTAACCGACACGATCATTGGTAAAGCTTCCTCCTTTCTTCCTCTTTTCTTGCTTATGTGCCTTTCCATCACACCCCCGATCCTTAATTTCTCATGGGATAAGATGGAGATGTCTAATACTTCGTATATGTTTATTAATTGATTTATGTTTGTTGTACCACACACATTCGAATTAACGAAAGATTGAGATGAAAGTTCATGACATTAATGAGTGAAGTATTATTAAATAGTGTAATATGCACGGATAAAGGGTTGATCGATTCCTAATTGTTAGGCATGCACACTCTTAATTGCGATTGTATCGTTCAAAGGCACAAGCAGATACACAATTCTCGTTCCACTCATCCTCCTTTCATTCTTGAAAAGTGATAACTAACTGCACATTATATATGTGTCTATTATAGTATTCTTCATATGAATCACCGCATTTATTAAAATTAAAGGTACACTGGGGAATCATATGATTTAAATTATGAGGACAACAAATTATGTACAAAAATACATAATTGATTTGTGAAGGAATCGAAGATCGTTACAATTAAATCAAAACTTGGAGAATTAGATCATTTTACTTGGCTAATTTTCTTATTTATATAGATGTTATACTAATGGTGAGGGAACTTTGGGACTCGGATACAAATGAGGTAATTTGTCAAAAAGCTTTGTTGGTCACACTAGAAAATTGTCTGCCCACTCAGAATTTGAATACCCAAAAAAGAATGTACAAGAAGAAGAATCAACGGCCGCATCTTATGAGAACTAGATCTCAATCAAGGGTAGAGTTGTGAAGATTTATTCAAGGGGTCTAAGGGTCAAAGATTAGTTTGGGAGGGCTTTCTTGCTATACTTTGGGTTGGGTATTACCGTGTTTAGTTTGTTTTTATTTGCTTTTGCTTTCATTTCTTCTTTGCATTTTTTCCCTTTCTCCTTGTACTATCTTTTTATCTTTATTAATAAAGTTCCATTTACGCAAAAAAAATAAAAATAGATGCTATACTAATGATACTTTTTTGCATGTCAATTTCTGTTCATAATTTGTTGTCCACACAATTGAAACACACGATTCTTCAGTGTACCTTCCGTTTTAATAAATGCAATGATAATTAATACGAAGAGAATGAACACATATATAATGTGCACTACGTTAGTTTCCAAGAATGGAAGGAGAATCGGGTGAGTGGAACGAGAATTGCGTACCTACTTGTGGCTTTTAGAGAGACAATCACAAATAAGAGTGTGCATGCCTTACAATCAGGAATCACTCAATCCTTTATACGCGTGCCTCACAATGACATGGTATTTCATCTCGATCTTGTCTTAACTCTCACATTGACATGAAATTTCATCTTGATCTTTTGTTAATTCGAATATGCGTATAGTACAAATATAAATTAATTAATAAACATATATGATGGAAAGGCAGAGAAGTAAGAAGAGTGGAAGAAAAGAGGAAGCTTTAACAATGATCGTGTCGTGTAACAACAACACAACAAAAGGGCGTGAGTTCACGTTGTCGCCATCATCGGATGAAAACAACAATGATTTCTCGTTGGATATCGAGGCCGGCGTGTTTGATTTTCCGTGGATCAAAGAGGGCGGTGCTTCCATGAGAGGGTATTACGGTTACAACGACAATTATGATGGCGACTATGAAGGACGTGTTGAATTCGATGACTTATTTAGCGGACATTGTATGATAGATAATGATGACATTTCCAATAATGATGCCACTAACTCTCTGCCCACCACATCAACTACATGTGATGGTCTTCTAGAGTTTAAAAATGATCACGATCTCTGGTTTGCTGTTCATCCTCATGTCCATAACCATTCATCCATGCGGGCTTCTACAACCTACTTGAGGTCTGGTTGTAGTTACAAGGGAGAGTTGTGGCCGTATCTAGATGATGACAAGCAAAATGTTGATGAATTGGACGGAACCTGGACTTCTCTGCTCGCTCATCCCCTTGAAAATATTTAGTCTATGAAAGATTAAAAGAAAAAAGTAAAAAGAAATGGTCATCATATCATGCATGCACCAAAGTGACCAAACTACGCCATTAAAATTAGAGTATGTCCTCTACATACGCATGCACCTTCTTGTATTTTTTTTATGATTACAAATTTAGAGTACAATACTTGGTTTAAAAACGTAACAACACACGAGTCAATTGACTTGTATATCTGTTGAGATATATTATCTCGGTCTGTTACTGTTCAGAAGTCCAATACATCGCCCCAGTACGAAGCCTGAATGGCGAGGCCCATTTCAGTCTTTCGGGTCTGTTTCGTCCCTTTGGGCCCATTTCGGCTCGCTTGGCTCGTTAGGGCGGAGAGCATCCCTCCCCCTTTCCTCTGGACATGACTAATTATTACAAGGTTTGGAAATCATGTTCTGGAAGTGATAACCGCCTTCGCGGCGTTGTAGTAAAACGGAGTTTAACCTTTCCGGATGGAAAAGTTTATCCCCGAGTATCGTGTCTCTGAGGAGTGGCGGAGGGAAGTGTTGGTTACGATATCGGTCACCGGTTAGTACGAGTCGTTGCAAGCTTCTCAAACGATTAATTATATTGTGATAATGATTAAGTAATTAAAAATAAATAACAAAAGTAGTAACGGCAAATTTAACTAAATGACTTTAATGAGTAAACTAAAACTAGTGAACATGCTAAATATCTTGAGAAAGAAAATTAACTAACTAAAATATTAAACTAGCAAACATGTGGATAAGTAAAGTTTTGAAAATAAAATACTTAAAGGTAAATTCAATGTGACTAGTAACGAAAAATTAACTAATTAAAAGTGGGGTCTAGATTTGGAATTAAGGATCTTGGGTGTCTATGATTATGAACGAATATGGGAAATTTTCTCCAATTTAAGAATAGTGATATATTAATTCTCATAGACAAGAACTTGATTTTAATTCCCCTAACATGTCCTATTTCTAGGCTTAGTTTAAGGTGTGTGAGATATGAGCTAAATTAAATTCTAAACTCATAGACAAGAAAGAATTAATCTTCTAAAAATTAACAAGTGAAGTGATCAATTTCACAAATTACTCTTTCAATTTCATCTCAAACAACTAGTCCTAAAATTGGAGAAAATTCCTAAATTCAATTCAATGTTCAAGAACACCCATTAACCTTGACTTTGTCCAAATCCAAACCCCATGGAAATTTAGCCTAATAACATCCTTATCAAGAAACTAACACCATTAATGGAGGAGCAAAAGTAATACATGGAAACATACCATTCAAATACATATTCATTCAACATAATAACAGTTCAAAAATCTAACTTAAGAGCAGTTTGAAATTATAAATAATCCAAGAACCAAATTTAAAGCTTATTCAAACATAAAATTATAGACAAAACCTTAAAATAGCAATTGATGACCATGGAGTAGCTTGATACAATGTAATTGTTCAGCTGCGTTTTCTTCCTTGTGCTGCGTTTCATCCTATCCGGCCAGCTGCTATCTTGATTCTGCTCTGCCCTAGCCCTGCGGCCAAGAGCTCGTTTTTTTCTTATTTTCTGCGAACTGATTTGTTGGGAGTGTATTCTTTTCTTCTGCTGACAAGTGAGTGTTTTTTTTCATGAGTTAACTGCTGGAAGGTGTATTGCGGCCAGCTGCTCCTATCCCTTTTGTGCAGCTCGTTGGTTCCTCCCCCCTTCTCCGAAGTTGTCTTTTTTTTTTGGCTTGGGGTTAAGCACTCAAAAAGTCAAAGCACATGTCCTTTCTTTCCCAGGAAATTTGTTGGCTCCTTATCCTCCACTTATCTCCTTTCTTCGTCTGTTCTTTTTTTTTTGTTCTTTTGTTTATTCTTTGTATCGTAGCCTGGCTGCTTTTCTTTTTGTTTTCTTTAACTTTTTGCTTCCTTTTTTTGTTTGTAACGCAGCCTTGCTGCATTTTCTTTTTGGGTTTTATCATTTTTTATTTATTTAGTTTTCTTTTACTTTATTTCATTTGTTTATTGTACTAAAAGATATCTTATTGAAATATAATAGAATGCTAAATTTGACAAATCACAAAATAACCAAAGTACAAATAAGTGAAAGAAAAAAAACACAAAATCAATCCAAACACTTCAATTAAGCACAAATTACTAAAAAACGTAAATTTAAACACTAATTTCAAACATTAACAAAAATGCAATAAAAATAAAGAAAAATGCTTCAATTTGCCCCGAGTTTAAGAAGAAACGCTATAAAAAGTGAGTGAAAATATATGAACAAATTAGACTTATCAGGAAGCTGTAATACTTTTTGGGCGTACAGTTGGGCAATTAAATATCTAGTTCGTCCACATTAAATAAGGGGGTTCCCTTTATAAGGGGGTAAAAATCCCTTGGATTTGATCGGCATCCCGCGCGCGAAGAGAGTCTTTCCACCTAAGAATCTTAAGTCCTTCAAAGAGGGTTCCCTTTATAAGGGGGTGAAAATCCCTTGGGTTTTTCGGTGTGGGATATATCACTGTAGAAACCCATCATTTTCCTAGTTTTCTCCATTCCAATGAGTGAACTTCGAGAATCAATTTCTCATTCACCCGTTATCCATTTTGAGTGTACCATATATCGAATTGTAGCCCTTAACAAGGTTTAACAAGGAGAATCCAAAACCACTTTGACCCGATCCAAATCGGAAGTGGACCCAATAAAAATATTGCCCAAAAATTGACCATTTAATGCAATTTTTAACACATTTTCCAACACGCGAAATTAATGGTATCAATTACTTTGACACATATGCATTGGTAGGTAGAATAACTACCATAAAATTGTTAATTGCTTTATCGGCCATATCCATTCACAAACTTGTGATTCACCAAATGGATGTCAAAACTGCATTCTTAAATGGTGATTTGAAGGAGGAGGTGTAACAACCTGACAAGAAAACAAAGTTTGTAAACTTGTTAAGTCCGTGTATGGTCTAAAACAAGCACCAACCTAAACAATGGCATCAAAGGTTTGATGAGGTGGTGCTGAAAAATGGTTTCAAAATAAACCAATCAGATAAGTGTGTATATAGCAAATTTAATGAGCAAGGCAACAGTGTCATTATTTATCTATATATATGTGGATGACATGCTCATATTTGGCACTGATCTAAGACAAGTGAAAGTGTGACACCGCACCCGGATGTACTTGAATTTGGAGTTTGATATGTATTTGAATTTCCTAGCGAATAAAAATCGTGTAACTGATTGGTATATTTAATTAATGTGTGATTAATTAAATTATTTATCGGGTTCCTAATAATGGAAATGGACTCCCAAATATTTAGTTGGGTCATCGTAATAATTTTAGAAGCCCAATAAAGTGCCAACTAAAGTTGATTAAAAATATTTGGACAACCCGGGTGCTATTTTGGTCCAACCTGCCAAAAATAGCAGGAATAATTGGGAGGGGCTTCCTACACCCACTTGGGGTATTCTATCAGCCAAATAACTCCCAAATAATGGGAAGGGGACAAGTTAGCATGGCTTGGGGCGGATTATTGAGTGAGGTGATGTGCAAGACAAACACCCACCCTCTTTTTGGCCTTGTCTACACTTTGATTGGGGTGTGATTGAAGGAGGATATTTCCCCTTGCTCTCTACTCCATACGAACAAGAGAAAGAGCCAGAGGAAGCTTGGAACAAACTCTCACAACACAACAACTTTGAAGAAGGGAACTAGTAATCGAACAAGAGATAGCTTGTGTTGAAGGTAAGAACTCAAGTATATCTCCTAACTAGTTTTATGTTGTATGATTTTTAAGAAATCATATGATGGATTATATATGAAGTTCTACATGTTTAAAAGTGTAGAATAATGTTATAAAGTGGTGGTATTTAACTCAGTATAGGAGTTGAAACCGCCGGAAACCGCCAAGTATAGGAGGCTGTTCGTAGTTGCAGACCACGAAAGCCGCCCAGCTTTCGTGAAAGCCGCCCGACTTTTGGCTGCTGTCCAAAATTTCCACTTCTAATCGGTTTAGAACGGGGATTGGTCGAAGGGCTTAACAAAGGTAACTATTGCAGCACTTCATAAGGTGAGGATGGCTGACTATATTGCTTATAATCCTTGGGTTAATTTCATAAGATTACCTAAGGTAATTAAATGTGATTTTCATGGATTATTAATGATTAATAATGCCTAAATGAAAATATTATTGTTTATGAATAGAAGATGCATAACATACAAATCTATGAGTAAATGGTGTATGGTGATGCATTATAAATATGATGGTATGATGATTGTATAAACCATGAATTTTTGTGATGAAATATACTTTTACTTCATGTATAGAAATCATGAATGGATAAAAGTGATATTTTTGATATTGACATTAAATGATATACGGATTGGAAACTCCATAGGAATGAACCTTATAAATATGAAATTAAAGAGCTTGGTTGCTTAAGGACAAATGGATTAGTATTGAATTTACTAGTCGGAAATGTTAGTATGAAAAGTGATAGAACAAATCCTAAGGGCTTGGATTGTGAAAGATGTACCTTAAGTAGTCTTATGAGATGTCTTAAGGTAGAAATGGGTAACCGCTAAGTTACATTAGGAGTATGCCTCATAGGCTACTCATAATAGAGGAACTCTAGGCATAGAATTTGCTTAGTAAACCAGTATCGTGACTAGAGAAAGCCTCTAGCACGAAGAGGAATGACTAGAGGAAGCCTCTAGCATTCATGTAGGACGACTAGAGGAAGCCTCTAGCGTAATGTAGGATGACTAGAGAAAGCCTCTAGCATAACGTAATGTGACTGGAGGAAGCCTCCAGCACAACGTATGTAAGGTGATTAGAGGAAGCCTCTAACACCAAGTAGAGTGACTAGAGTAAGTCTCTAGCACAACAAAACATGACTAGAGGAAGCCTCTAGCATGGTGAACTAATATAGATGGGCGTGGCTTGAAGTCACGGGGAAAGGGTTGAATGTTTTCAAAGTAAACATGGTCCTTCGGCCGACTACTTGACTTTATATATAAAGTAAGTATATTTTCAAAGAGGGTAACCAAGGGTTATGACCTATAATATAATATCACTCTATTTGAGGGTCTTGGAAATTGAAACATTGATTATACTTAGTATAGTTGTCATTGTACTTGTCAAATGTTTCCAAGTACTGACCTCTCCTTCACGGGGGAGGCCACCTCACAGTTTCAGATAGAACTTGAAGGTTGCTACCATCGCCCATTGCTCTGGGAAGAATCCAAGGAGAGAAGACGTGGTTCGTGCTTCCTCCGTATCTGTTTTAAAAATAATTATCTTAAATGCTCATGGATATTTTTTCTGAATAATTATTTGGGGCTTGTATGCCCATGTTTGCCACGTGTGGCTTGAACACTTGTATTGATGTTTTCGCTGCTTAAATGAATATTTTACATTATGATTGTTTATGGATGTGCTATGTGTGAATGGTATTCAAGACGCCTAGTATAGTATGGATGAGTTGGACTGCGGTTGACTATTCGTACTGTACGGCGGGTTGTTGACGTGTCCGGTAGGTCCGGGGCGTGACAGAAAGAGACAAAAGCTTTCCTCTGTTCATACTTCTCCATGAAAGATATGGGTGAAGCGGAAGTTATCCTTGAAATTAAGATAATTAAGAAAGGTGATATTATCACCTTAACACAATCTCACTATATAGAGAAAGTGTTGAAAAGATTTGTGAGTTTGGATTGCTCACTGGTTTCCACTCCTATGGATCCTAGTTGGAAATTAGTTCCAAATAGTGAGAATGTTGTATCACAGCTTGAATATACTATCGTATATGTTAGGGTAATTGGGTGTTTGATGTATGCAATGACTAGCATCCGATCAGATATTGCATTTGCGATAGTAAAGCTAAGTAGATATATTAGTAACCATAGTATATTTCACTGGCAAGCATTGAGATGAGTGTTGAAATATCTAAAGAGGACAATGAGCTGCGGCTTATGTTACAAGAGTGAACCTTTTGTATTAAAAGGTTATACAGATGCAAGCTGAATAACTAATCAAGAGGATTATTCATCCACAAGTGGGAGGCTATTGCTTCTTCGAGGAAGTACTATATCATGGGCATCTAAGAAACAAACTTGTATCACAGACTATACAATGACATCCGAGTTTATAACGTTATAGCTTGTAAAGAAGCAGAATGGCTTAAGGATTTTGGTAACAAAAATTGCGGTATGGCCTAAACTCAAAGGGGATGGGTTTAAAGCCCTTGGAATATACTCACAAGTGAAAGAAAGCTCAACTTAATTGTCTAGTACAACGCTAGATCTTGAGTTCAATGACGATGAGTAAGTCACTCCGTGATTGGAGCACTTTTAAATAATAATCATCCCAAGGCAAGTGCTTGAGTCTGCAATGCATTTGTTATGAGGTTGAGTATGTCTTAATATATCTTTTGATAAAGAGTTTTATTGCAGAACACAATTTGAAAAGACCTACCTGTGTGAGCTAAGCTAGAATGGCGGCCAATTCACTAAGTTTAAGGTTTGACTTGTTGGAACTCATTAATGGATATGGACACAAGGTCGTTAATAGTGTCGAGTTTCTAAGTGAAATTGTATAAAGATTTATGTGTG
Source organism: Cuscuta epithymum (assembly GCA_945859915.1). Taxonomy (NCBI): domain Eukaryota; kingdom Viridiplantae; phylum Streptophyta; class Magnoliopsida; order Solanales; family Convolvulaceae; genus Cuscuta; species Cuscuta epithymum. The sequence goes on along the minus strand of CAMAPF010000193.1, from coordinate 977,730 downwards.
TAATATCTTCGATATTTCAAAGTGGTTATATAGTTCAAAGCTTAGTTTACTATTATGATCCGAAATATTGTAAAGAATATTGTACTACATGAAAGTTCAATCTTTAAGACACTTTCTATTATGCATAAATTTTGATAAGTAGTCTATTTGGCAAGAATTGAGCATGTTATATATTTTCAATAAATGGAGGAGGATTGTTGGAAATATATTGAAAATAACGCTCAAGTTTTCAACATGATCCGTGATAATATTATTTTAATTAAATGTGGTGAAGATTAATTAAAATAATATCGAAGGATGAATATTGTGTGACATTATTTAATTTTATTAGACATTAAATAAATTAATCCTGTGAGAATAATATATGTATAATAATAAAATAATGCTAGAGTATGTAATGTTCACTACAAAAAAATACGCGTGTAGTCACGGACCGTAGTCACGGATTTGGTCCGTGACTAGTTTAGTCACGGACTAGTCACGAAAATTTAAAAAAAAAATAGTCACGGTCTGGACCGTGACTATGGCCGTGACTACAATTAGTCACGGTCGTGGCCCGTGACTTAAGTCCTCCGGTAGGCCCGTTTCCGTTTCCGGCGAGGTTTATTTGATTCCGACGACTTAGTCACGGCCACATCCGTGACTATACCCGTGACTATGATTAAAATTTAATTTTTTATCTTCCATAAATTAATTCGCAACGGTGTTATGTACGGATAACTTTTAGTCACGGACATGGCCGTGACTATGTCCGTGACTATTTTGATTAACACGTCATTTACACGTCATTAACACGTGTTGGACGCGTATTGGACACGGTTTTGCTTAGTGACGGACAAATCCGTGACTAAGTCCGTGACTAAATTTTTTATATATGCAGGAGCAGCTCATTGAACAAAACCACACCAATTCATTCCCAGTATATACAGTATCCGTTTGAAAGATCGAAGGATGTAGTCTATCTTCTATCATTTTCCCTGTTTATGCAGATAAGGTATGTTATTTGAATTATAATTTTTATTTAGAATTAGTTGGTTCAATTTAAATTATTAAAACTATTAAATTAGTGAGGTTGTTAATTAATTAACAACATGTTTTAACTATAAGCGTAGTAATGTCATAAATTAGAATTAGTTAAACTTTTAGGTTTATAAAATAATTTATTTAAAATTAGTTAGCTAAATGTAGTTTAAAACGTAATGATGTTTATGTTAAGTGAAATTAGTTCAAATAACGTACGTTAGTAATGTGTTAATTAAGTGAATTGTGAATTGTTATTGTGAATTGTGTATTGCTTATTAATTCAAATGACTTTATATACATGTTCAAATTATTGAGTTGAATTTGGTCATATTATTTAATTTAGTGAATTGTTAATTGTGTATTACTAGCTAATAAGATTAAATGTCATTAACGTAATAATTTAGTGTAGGTTTAAACTATAGAAATGCTCTCCTCCGAACTACCGGAGAGAAAGGTTGTCCGAACATTTTATCAACGCATTTGTGGCGTTAGATTTAAGTGATAGGCACGGCGAAGATCAAATGGTTGTCCGAACTATTCAATGATGATTTGATGGCTTCCACTAAAACAATTTATTGCTTTTGTACTTTTAATTATAAAAAACGGCTAAGGTGTTTGATTTACTAAATAGGAGTAAAATATTTTAATTTAGTCAAGTATTACGACAAAAGTATAAATAATAAATGAAAAATGCAAAAGTGATTTTAAATTGATCTAGTATTATCAATTCAAAAATATAACACTGAAATTGAATGAATCGGTTGATTCTTGATGGAGTCTAATCCAACTACAAGAGCTAAATATACGTAGAGTATAAAAATAATATGGAAAAAATATGGCAGTGTAAGACACTATTACTCTTATTCCGGAAGAAGAATTGCCGATCAGAAATCGATCCCTTGGTAGGGTATTTACATGGAGTATTTATAGAGATTAGGAGGTAGAATTATGGGAGGAATCTAATACAATAAATGCTAATTAATGAACTACATTCTTGCTCGAAATATAAATTCTTCGATGCTTGATTCCCACAAGATTACTTTCTCCTTTTAGTTGCTGAATTCCTATTGAGTCCTGCCTGTTGCAAAATATCTATCATCGAATGATAGCTTGCCACGTAAGCCTCAGAAATATCTCGGCCTCACTAGAACTCCGCCCAGACTCGAGGTCTGCTGTCCAGTGGGACCTGGCTGTGGGTTCCTATCGTGGGCCTGATTCCTAATGGGCCCGATTCCTAATGGGCCCAGCGGCTTATTTAATATAAATCCCATTTATGAACTAATCCTGTTAATTAGGCTAATCCCGTTAAGGGATGATCCCGTTTATGGGCTGATCTCGTAATTGGTTGATCCACTACAAAAAAACACGGAGTTAGTCACGGATTTAGTCACGGACCGTAGTATAAAAATTCCGTGACTAACTCTGCTAGTCACGGACTTTGTCCGTGACTAAATCCGTGACTCTTTGGGCGTGACTAATTCTAGTCACAGACATTTTATCCGTGACTAAGCGTAGTCACGGCTTAGTCACGGACCGTATCCGTGACTAACTTGTCACCGGAATAACCACACCGGCGACTTAGTCACTGCCTTTTCCGTGACTAAATATAGTCACGGACCAATCCGTGACTAAACTTTCAAATTTTAAAAATGAACCGCCAAATGTTACGGTTTAAATTTTCAAAATTCAAATTTTAGTCACGGACTTGATCCGTGACTACTTTTTTGTTTTTAAAAAAAAATTTAAATTTGTAAAAAACATTTTTAAAAAATCGGTCTAGAATTTAGTCACGGCTCGGATCCGTGACTAAAGTTTTTTATTTTTAAAAAAAAAAGTTTTTTTGTTTTATAAAATAAATAAATTTATTTTTAATTTTTCTTTAGAAAAGTTTATTTTAAAAAATATTTGTAGAATAAAAGTAATAAAAAAATATTTGTAGAATAAAAGTAATAAACAGACTACTAGAACACACATTTCATAACCAAACAGACTGAAATAAAAGTAATAATAAGCACAATAGAATTATAGTAAATAAACAATGTTCAAATAAAAATGTATATCATTTACAAGCTCCTCCGGCTACCATTATGATAATATCTAGAATCATCATATAGATAATCTTCTTTGGTCTCATCTTCTCGGTTGTCTCCAGCTTGGCCTTCTCGATTGCCACCGCGACTGCCACCTCCGCGACTGCCTCCTGCTTGGCTGCCCCCAGATGTTTGAAACAGGTTGTGAAAATTGATATCCTGAATAGAACCAAATGAAGGCAACCCGGTAGCAGAGTTGGTACGGAAATAACCGCCCATGTGCGGAACTTGAGGAGTCTGCTCGGGGTGCAGTACATACGGCTGAGGCTGAGGCTGATTCCGAATTCCGGCGCTGAGGATCCGTTCCATCGCTTCCAGCCGGGCCCTTGTTTCTTCTTCTTTTTTGCGTTGCTCCTCCAAGCAACGCTGCTGCTCATCCAAGGCCCGCTGCTGCTCCTCCATCTCCCGCTGCATTTGAGCGATACGCGGATCCTCTCCGCGCCTTGATCGGGAAGATGAAGCGCTGCTGCGGTCGTACAAGATCCGTTTCCCCTCAGCCCCCATGCACGGGACCCGGCCCTTGTACACCCCAACTGCCTCAAAGATGGCATCATCCTCCACATCAGAATCAATCTCATCCTCCTGAGTCAAGCCTAATTCTGCCCGCCTCTTCTCAACATTTGTGTTATACTTCGACTACATGTACAAAAATTGTTAATTTAATGTTACTCAATTTGATTTTGAATGGAAATAAGTAACAAAATAGTGTTACTTACTTCGATTTCAGCGAGGCGGGGTGGCAGATCGGCATCGGACTCATCGCCGTGCTTTGTCCAGCAGTGCTTGATGACCTTGAGAATTGAGACCTTCTTCTTCTCAGGCCCCGACTACAGTTTGGAAAAAAGGCTTAAGATCCATAATTAATTGTTAAAATAAAGGGTTGTAATTGTGTAAGATTTTTGGAAAAATACTTACAAGATCTTCTTTATGTCTACTCTGAGGTTTGCGGCCCCCATGCCATTGGGTTTCTAAGGCCTTGTCGGACATCCGGTTTTTCTTACCGGATTGACTTCTTGCCAAGAAGTTTGGATCAGAAGACCAGTGACGGACGAGGTTAGCCCACACCTCATCCGAACACCATCCAGGCTTTACCCCGCTCGTTCGGGCACGCCTAAAAGTAGGACGAAGCCAATTTGAAATCCTAGCGTTATACGCTCTAAGAATAGCGGGACCTTGGGCTTCAGTCCATCGAAACCGACCCTTTATAAAAAAACAAATAAATTAATTTATCTTTTATCAAATGTTACGTTAATACAATTACGCAGAGAAAATTCATTTTTTTTTTACCTTGAACAGGTTCCACCAAAGTTCACGAACCTTGGGGTCAACTTCCGTGTATGTTGCCCAGTTCCCAAGAAAGTGTCCTCCGATTATGAGTTTGATTCGGTCCAACACTTCTTGATCGCTTCAGAAAATTAATATTATTCATTTATAAAAGTTTTGATTACATTATGATACATTGAAAAAATTATTTCACGTTAGATAAAATTCATAGTTACTTACTTCGCAACCATGTGGGGCGTCACCCAAAGCGCATTTTCATTGTTGCGCTCAGCTTCGGTTAAGGGCACATAGTTTGGGCGGGGACGCGAGGTTGATTGTTCATTGCTCATCTAAAATATATTAATTTATATTTTTAAATGTTAGTCTAATCATAATAGAAGATCAAATTTTTATACATTTATCAATTGAAAATGTGTAAAACATATTAAACTGTGTGTAAGTTTAATATGAGGGGTGGTAATTTTATAAATTGTTATCAAATGTAACATGTTAAACTTGTAGGCAATTTTAAACAGTTTTCGTAAACAGTTTTCTATAAAAAACAGTTTTCTATAAAAATTTTTATAACTCTAAAATAAATTATTTTTAAAGGTAACATGTTAAACTTTTAGGCAAGTTTACATGAGGGAACATAATTTATTTTGAAAATTTAAATATATGTATTTTTTTTGACTTTTTTTAAGGATGTCAATAAATTCATTTTATTGCATTTGTCGTACTATTTTTTTACTTTTTATATTTATACAAACAGTTTTTTATAAACAGTTTTACAAAAAATTGTTTTATAAAACAGTTTTATATAAAAACAAATTTGTATAAACTGTTTTTATACAAAACAGTTTTATATAAAAACGGTTTTATTTATAAAAAGTTTTATAAAAAACAGTTTTATAAATTATAAAAACTGTTTTATAAAAACAGTATAATATTTAAAATACCAGTGTTATATTTTTTATGTCAATTTTAATAAAAAAAATATTTATTAGTACACCTCATTTTTAGTAAACTTCATAAAACCGGTTAATTAAACTGTTTATTAATCACTTTTTATTAAAATCTGTTTTAATTAAACTGTTTTTTATTAAATTGGTTTTTATCAAACTGTTTTTTATTTAATTGATTTTTATCAAACTGTTTTTTTTATTAAACTGTTTTTTTATAAACTGTTTAAAAAAAACAATATATTATTAAACTGTTTTTTATAATCTATATTTTACATTTTATTTCGGAAAACAGTTTTTAATGTCTAAATAATTATTTTATAGTTAACATGTCAAATTTTTTTGGAAGTTTGACATGAGGGGGTATTTTTTAAATAATTCGGAAATAATAAATTTGATTAATGATAAAATAATAATAATCCTAACAATGTCTAAATAATTCATGCATAAGTCCGAAATTAAATCATGCATTTGATTGAAAAAACATGCATGCTGTTTAACCTAAAATTAAATAATATTTAGGCATGCATATTAAACTTATACACAAAAAATCAAAATGAATCAAACTATATCTAAAGCATGTGTATTATAAATCAAACAAAAAAGAAAAAATAAATTTCATCATCTTTGAGCATGCAAATTAATATTGTAATTCGAAATTAAAACAAAACTAATAAAAGGGAGAGATTAATATTGAGCATGCAAATTAATATTGTAATGTGAAATTAATATTACAATATTACAAAATTAATATTGTAATGCAAACATAATAATAACATGCATTTGTGTGTATAAACGTAAAAACATATACACATATAATCATATTAAATGTATATACACATAAATATGTAGTTGTAGAGTAAATCATTAGGGCATTCAATGTTCAATAATGCATAGGAGCATATAAACATGCATTTGAGTACATAAACATGCATTTGTGAGTACAAAATTAATTGAGAAAACATAACCTTGATGTGGAGAGAGAGGTGCGAAAAAAGAGGAGTGGTGGACGACGGCAGTGGACGGCGGCAACCGGCGGCAACCGGCGGCTGACAACGGCAGTGCACGGAGGACAGCGGCGGCGCTGGACTCTGGACGGCGGCGGCGGTGGTCCGTGGAAGAGAGCGTAGGGAGGTAAAGAGAGGGTATTAGGGTTGGAGGCGTGTGGAATGAAAAAATTCGCTAAGTGTTGATTTTATATATCGGTGTAGTCACGGTCTTAGTCACGGATATATCCGTGACTAAACCCTTCGTAATCAACGAAATCAGCCACGCGGCATCAGCCGCCTTTGACCGGTTTAGTCACGGTTTTATCCGTGACTAAGACCGTGTCTAATTCAAATTTTGAATTTAGTCACGGTCCTAGTCACGGGTAAAACCGTGACTAGACCGGCGGCCCTGACACCTCTCCGGCTGCAAGACTGACAGGTTAGTCACGGAATTATCCGTGACTAAGACCGTGACAACTTGAAATTTTTTAGTATAAATCATCTTTCTCCGGCCCAAGACTGGACTGTAAAAAAAATGGCTAATAGAGGTCCAATTGACTGGGATTCGATGTGTAGAGGTATGAAACGACTTAAGCTGATTACACAGCTTATGAAGCCGAAAACCGTGGAAGCATACGAGAGAATCAAGGAGTTGATGTCTAGACCCCTTGAAAGTTTTGGCGATTATAAAGATGAAGAATCCGACTCATTGGGCAAGTCAAAAGCAAGAAATTTGTGTCGGATGCTTCAACGTGCACAAGAAGTTTCAGAGTATATTGTCAAAGACGTTCTTCTCAGTGTGCATGACATCTAAATTGTGACGGATGAGAAGGTCTTTCCAATAAGGCAACTCCCAGAATATGCTCCTCTTTGTCCACTTATGGGTATCACAATACCCATATGGCTCTTGGTTTGGCTCTTCCATAGCAGTAGGAAAACGTCGAACCCGGTTATAAATTTCTTCACCCGTCAATCTCGGGGGTGGGCTCTCTCGTACCGCTCTGCCTCTAATGAAAGACTTCTTGTCCTTTCGATATCGGTGCCTTTCCGGGAGAAACTTGCGGTGACAATCAAAGTAACTTCCTTTTTTGCTGTAACTGAGCCAGTTGGCACCTGATTTCTCCATGCATATCGGACATCCCATCAGACCGTGTGTGCTCCATCCCGAAAGCATGCCATAGGCAGGGAAGTCGCTAATGGTCCAAATGATGGCAGCTTTCATGATAAACATTTTATCTGATGAAACATCATAAGTTGGTGTCCAACGGCCCACAGTTCTTTCATCTCCTCAATAAGGGGTTGAAGATAAATGTCTATCTTTCGCCCAGGATCCTTGGAACCTGGACAAATTAAAGACAAAAAGATGAAATGACTTTTCATGCACATGTCGGGAGGGAGATTGTAAGGAGTTAACATGACCGGCCAACATGAATAGTTCTTGCCAAACCTGCCAAAAGGAGCAAATCCATCTGAGCACAATCCCAGCTGCACATTTCGTGGCTCCATAGCAAACTGAGGATGACAGCGGTCAAAGTGTCTCCAGGCTTCACAGTCCGAAGGGTGAGCCATCATACCCTCGTTGGTTTCGTGCTCAACATGCCATGTCATGTGTTTCGCAGTAGCAGTCGAAGCGTACATCCTCTGCAGTCGAGGAGCTATTGGGAGGTAATACAGTTTAGACAGTGCAGACCTATGTCGTGGTTTCTTTTTACCTTGACGAACAGGTTTGTATCTGTCTCCACCACAGAACTTGCAGAACTCAAGTGCCTCATCCTCCTTCCAGAACAACATACATCCTTCTGGGCACGCATCAATTTCAACACAAGGTAGCCCCAACTTAGACATTAACTGCTTCATGTGGTAATATGAATCCGGAAGGGTATGATCTCGCGGTAGCATCCCTCCTACTGACTGCAAGACTCTATTCATGCAAGTTTCAGGGAGACTGTATTCGGCTTTTATGTTCATGAATTCAGTAACGGCGGATAGCTGAGAGTATCCCTCACAATCAGCATACAGAGGTTGGTCGGCAGCTTTTAGAACATCCTGAAATCTCTCAGCCAAACCTTCATCCACATAAGGTTGATAAAATGTCGGATTTTCATCCGCATCTGGTTGATACGAGGTTGAGGCTTCAGGGGGGTCGTTAGGTGGTTGTGGGGGGTTGAACTGAGACATCGGTACACCGTATGCGTCATATACCATTTGTTGGTCCCACCTCATTTCAGCACGGTCTCCCCACGCACTCATCTCTGGAGGGACGTAATGAGACGAACCTACCGTTTGTGGTATAACAGATGGATCCAAAGGTTCGCCGTGAGAAGTCCAATTATAATAATTGGGAACAAAACCAACCGCGTACAAATCATACCCAACTTCGTGTGGGTCTTTAAATTTGAGATTTTTACACTTTGAACATGGACATCTTATTTTATCACCACTCATATAAGCCGGATGTTCAAGTGCAAATTCAATAAATTCCCCAACTCCCTCGAGAAAATTTGATTGCATTCCGTACAATACCGCATCTTTATCATACATCCAACTTCTATTTTGTTTATACATTATGCCTGATTATTATAATAAAAAAGTATACACGTTCAAAACGAAGGTTATTAATGTAACAATAATACTAACAAATTTTAAGTAAGTTATTTCACTAAATAATCAACTAACTAATTTTCACTAAATTAAATGAAATGCACACAATTCACAACAATAATTCACAAAATATAAGTAATTACCTAATACTTAAATTTAACTAATATTACAAAAAATTTAAGTAATTTATTAACACTACATTTAAATTAAACATACGTTTAACTAAATTTAACTAATTCATTTAGTTAAATTTAACTAAATTTAACTAGTTCATTCCGTCCCCTTTTAATGCATCACTACGTTTAAACCTACGTTTAGCTAACTAATATAACATAATTAACACATCACTAGCTACGTTTAAACCTACGTTTAGCTAACGAATTTTAATTAAATTATTTTTGTAAACCTACATTTAAACCTACACTAAATTATTACGTTAATGACATTTAATGTTATTAGTACTACACAATTAACAATTCCAATTCACTAAATTAAATAATATGACCAAATTAAACCCAATAATTTGAACATGTATATAAGGTCATTTGAATTAATAAATAATACACAATTACAATAACAATTCACAATACACTTAATTAACACATTACTAACGTACGTTTAAAACTACGTTTAGCTAACTAATTTTAATTAAATTATTTTATAAACCTAACAGTTTAACTAATTTTATGACATTACTACGCTTACAGTTGAATATGTTGTTAATTAATTAACAACATCACTAATTTAATAGTTTTAATAATTTAAATTGAACCAATTAATTCTAAATAAAAATAATAATTCAAATAACATACCTTAACTGCATAAATGGGGAAAATGATAGAAGACAGACTACATCCTTCGATCTTTCAAACAGATACTGTATATACTCGGAATGAATTGATGTGGTTCTGTTGAATAAATGAGTTGCTCCTGCATATATAAAAAATTTAGTCACGGACTTAGTCACGGATTTGTCTGTCACTAAGCAAAACCGTGTCCATTACGCGTCCGATCCGTGTTAATGACGTGTAAATGACGTGTTATTCAAAGTAGTCACGGACATAGTCACAGACATGGTCGTGACTCAATTTATCCGTACATAATACCGTTGCGAATTAATTTATGGGAGCTGGAAAATTAAATTTTAAATTTAGTCACGGCTTTAGTCACGGATGTGGCCGTGACTATGTCGCCGGAATAAAACATGCCCGGCCGGAAAACCAAACCTTCAATCGGAGGATGTTAGTCACGGACAAAAATCCGTGACTACGTGTAGTCACGGCTGTAGTCACGGTAAAATCCGTGACTAATTTTTTTTTTAAATTTCCGTGTCTAGTCCGTGACTAGTCCGTGACTAGGCTAGTCACGGACCAAATCCGTGACTACGGTCCGTGACTAAACGAGTGTTTTTTTGTAGTGATCCCGTTATGGGCTGGGTTGCATTATTGGGCCATGGTTAGAATCCATGGTACCATCAATTCTGATTAAACTTATGAAGTTATTGTTGAAATGACCAGATTGACGAATTATGCCAATTTATGAAACAAATTATATTTAAGATATAATTTATTAATAAAATGAAGAAAAGATTATATGAAAATAGCTAAAATCATCCTTTACGGTAACTTCAGCCAATATAGCCAGAAAAGTAACTTCAGCCTTACTTTTTCTTATTATTTTTTCTAATCAAACCAGACAAATTACAGTCCAAGTAAAAATGTCCTTATACTTCATCAAATATCAAGTAGTATTTACAGAAATGGAAGATATGTTAATTAACAATTTCTGCATTAATATTATGTAGGTAAATATTACTACCTCCATCCCCCCTTTTAAGCCATTTTTGACTTTTCGAATCAAAGATAATAATCTTCGACTCATAATTTTAACTAGTATATTTATGTGAAACTTAATAAATTTATACTTTCATAATATTATTTTTAACAAAGAACACTTTCATATTATTAATATTACCGTGTATATATATATATATATATATATATATATATATATATATATAATCGGTCAAAATTTGACACCAGTAACTTGAAAAAATACATCAGTGTTTGACTAAATAAAAAGATATGAAGGGAGTACTATATATTTTTAACTATTTTTAAATGTCAGATTCTATGGTACCTATAAGGTATTAAACATTTGCCCACGTGGATCAATAAGATTGTTGCACTTTAGTTATTTAAGTCTAAATAAAAAATGATACAGTGATTTGGACCAATCATGTGAATGATAAATACGGTACCCCGTTTTTAAATGGGTATTGGAGCTGTCAACTTTTTAAACTCATCCTGAAAGATAAATTTAAAATCACTTTTACATTTCATTTATTATGAATACTTTTTTGGCAATACTTTACAAAATAATACGTATTTACTAAATCAAAGATCTTATCCGTTTAACTAAAAGTACAAAAATAATAAAGTTTGAGTGGAAGCTATCAAATGACGATTTTGAATACGGAGTAACAATCTCCACTATGGCAGACATTTGATCTTGACCGTTCATATCACCAAAATCAACGCCTCAATTGGCTTTATATAAGGTTCAGACAGTTTTCCCTCCGGTCGTTCGGAGGAGAGCAGCTCTCTAAACTTAGGTTTACAAAAATAATTTAATTCAAATTCGTTTGCTAAACGTAGGTTAAGTTTGAACGTAGCTATTGATGTGTTAATTAAGTTAAATTAGTTAGCTAAACGTAGGTTTATACGTAGTGATGCATTAAAAGGGGACGGAATGAACTAGTTAAATTTAGTTAAATTTAACTAAATGAATTAGTTAAATTTAATTAAACGTATGTTTAATTTAGTGAAATTATGTGCATTATTGTGCATTAGGGGACGTATATTTTGTGCATTATTGTTGTGAATTCTGTGCATTTCATTTAATTTAGTGAAAATTAGTTGATTATATTTAGTGAAATAAATTACTTAAAATTGTGTGCATTGCATTTCATATAATTTTTTATTATAATATTCAGGCATAATGTATAAACAAAATAGAAGTTGGATGTATGATAAAGATGCGGTATTGTACGGAATGCAATCAAATTTTCTCGAGGGAGTCGGAGAATTTATTGAATTTGCACTTGAACATCCGGCTTATATGAGTGGTGATAAAATAAGATGTCCATGTTCAAAGTGTAAAAATCTCAAATTTAAAGACCCACACGAAGTTGGGTATGATTTGTACGCGGTCGGTTTTGTTCCCAATTATTATAATTGGACTTCTCACGGCGAACCTTTGGATCCATCTGTTATACCACAAACGGTAGGTTCGTCTCGTTACGTCCCTCCAGAGATGAGTGCGTGGGGAGACCGTGCTGAAATGAGGTGGGACCAACAAATGGTATATGACGCATACGGTGTACCGTCTCAGTTCAACCCCCCACAACCACCTAACGACCACCCTGAAGCCTCAACCTCGTATCAACCAGATGCGGATGAAAATACGACATTTTATCAACCTTATGTGGATGAAGGTTTGGCTGAGAGATTTCAGCATGTTCTAAAAGCTGTCGACCAACCTCTGTATGCTGATTGTGAGGGATACTCTCAGCTATCCGCTGTTACTGAGTTCATGAACATAAAAGCCGAATACAGTCTCCCTGAAACTTGCATGAATAGAGTCTTGCAGTCAGTAGGAGGGATGCTACCGCGAGATCATACCCTTCCCAATTCATATTACCACATGAAGCAGTTAATGTCTAAGTTGGGGCTACCTTGTGTTGAAATTGATGCGTTCCCGGAAGGATGTATGTTGTTCTGGAAGGAGGATGAGGCACTTGAGTTCTGCAAGTTCTGTGGTGGAGACAGATACAAACCTGTTCGTCAAGGTAAAAAGAAACCATGACATAGGTCTGCACTGTCTAAACTGTATTACCTCCCAATAGCTCCTCGACTGCAAAGGATGTACGCTTCGACTGCTACTGCGAAACACATGACATGGCATGTTGAGCACGAAACCAACGAGGGTATGATGGCTCACCCTTCGGACTGTGAAGCCTGGAGACACTTTGACCGCTGTCATCCTCAGTTTGCTATGGAGCCACGAAATGTGCGGCTGGGATTGTGCTCAGATGGATTTGCTCCTTTTGGCAGGTTTGGCAAGAACTATTCATGTTGGCCGGTCATGTCAACTCCTTACAATCTCCCTCCCGACATGTGCATGAAAAGTCATTTCATCTTTTTGTCTTTAATTTGTCCGGGTTCCAAGGATCCTGGGCGAAAGATAGACATTTATCTTCAACCCCTTATTGAGGAGATGAAAGAACTGTGGGCCGTTGGGACACCAACTTATGATGTTTCATCAGATAAAATGTTTATCATGAAAGCTGCCATCATTTGGACCATTAGCGACTTCCCTGCCTATGGCATGCTTTCGGGATGGAGCACACACGGTCTGATGGGATGTCCGATATGCATGGAGAAATCAGGTGCCAACTGGCTCAGTTACAGCAAAAAAGGAAGTTACTTTGATTGTCACCGCAAGTTTCTCCCGGAAAGGCACCGATATCGAAAGGACAAGAAGTCTTTCATTAGAGGCAGAGCGGTACGAGAGAGCCCACCCCCGAGATTGACCGGTGAAGAAATTTATAACCGGGTTCGACGTTTTCCTACGGCTATGGAAGAGCCAAACCAAGAGCCATATGGGTATTGTGATACCCATAAGTGGACAAAGAGGAGCATATTCTGGGAGTTGCCTTATTGGAAAGACCTTCTCATCCGTCACAATTTAGATGTCATGCACACTGAGAAGAACGTCTTTGACAATATATTTAACACGGTGATGGATTTGAAAGGCAAAACTAAAGATGGTCTTGCAGCTAGGAAAGATATGACTATTTGGTGTGATAGACCCGAACTTTCTGTTGATCTAGAATATCAGGGCAAGGAAGTTCCAAAAGCAGTCTACCAGGTCACAGAACCACAAAAGGCAGCAATATTAAAATGGCTTGCGTCTCAGAAGTTTCCAGATGGCTACTGCTCCAACTTGTCTAGATGCGTAGACATGAACAAACTTACCACGACGGCGAGCATGAAAACTCACGATGCTCATGTAATAATGCAAAGACTTCTACCAATTGCACTAAAAGAGATGCTCCCTGAACACGTATGGTCCTGCATTACTGAAATCAGTTTGTTGTTTCAATCGATATGTTCCAGCGTTTTGGATGTGGCATCCCTCCGGAGACTACAAGAGTCTGTTCCCATTCTGATGTGTAATCTGGAAAAAATAATGCCACCATCGTTTTTCGATACAATGGAACATCTCATAATACATCTTCCGTATGAGGCTTTGACTGCTGGGCCCGTCTTCTATCGGTGGATGTACAGATTTGAAAGGTTAGTCACAATTTCATTTAAAAAAAGAATATTTATTTCACAATAACTGTTAACATGTGTATTATTGCATTATTGCAGATTTCTAGGAGAGCTGAAAAAGAAAGTGACCAACAAGGCACACGTTGAGACTTCAATTTGTCAAGCGTATCTTCAACAAGAAATCTCAACGTTCTCGTCTTTTTACTTCGAGCGTGACGTCATCACCAGAAGGAAGAGACCTGCCCGGAACGATGACATTGGCGAGGATTTATATGAAAATGTAGTTTCCATCTTCAATTACCCAGGCAGAGGTAAAGGTGCTACGACACAACGATACATCCTGGGTGGGGAATTGCAAATTGCGCATACTTATATCCTCATGAATTGTCCAGAAATCTCACCGTTTTATCAGTAAGTTAAATTTGTAGTTATAATTGTAATACTTATAAATTAAATTTGTAGTTAATTTATAGTTTTTTTTTTATTTTTGACTTCACAGTGAATTCCGAGCTTCTTTATCAACCTTTCCTGAGAATGAAATTGATGCGTTGGTGGACTCTGATTTTGTAAATTGGTACAAGTATCAGGTATATATATACACACATTAATTATATATATTACCTAATGTTTACCTAATGTTATTATTATGTTTATATTTACAGATCAATAGTCGTGGGATTGTCGACCCTTTGTTAGTATCATTAGCGTGGGGCCCAGGTGCCAGTGCCAAAGTGTGGCGGCAATATGTAATATTTGATTAAAATTCCAAAAATGCATGATTGTATACTCAAATGCATGATAAGATGCATGATTTTTAGTTTCATATCATTTTGTAATGTTCAAAAGTTGTATGTATGATTTATTATATGCATGATTTGTAGTTTTGCATGATAATTTCGTTTTATATGTTTCGTATGCATGATTAATATATGTTTTACAAACTTATATATTTTCGTATATGTAAAGACAGTTTATGCATGATAGTTTCGTAGCAATTATGCATGATAATTTCGTATATGCATGATTATATTTTCGTATATGTCAACTTCATGTTTCGTATATGTAAAGACAGTTTATGCATGCTTATACAATTAGTATGATGTTTAATATGTATGTTTAGTGTTTGATTTGCATGCCTCTCTATACATATGCATTACTTTAAATTTAATTTCCGAAAATATTTAATTTAGGTTAATATTTAAAAAAAACTCTTTAAATAAATAGCCCCTCGTGTTAAACTTCCAAAAATAGTTTAACACGTTTAAATATAATTTCCGTAATATCCATTAACAAAATATTAAACATTTAAATTTAATCCCGAAAAAAATATATGTAAACTATTTGAAAAACTGTTGTAATGATTTATAAAAACTGTTTTAATGATTTATCTAAAAAACTGTTTTATAAAAACTGGACGAAACACTGTTTTTTATAATAGTATAAGCATAAAAAATTATTTTTATTTTTTATATTATAAACTGTTATATTATAAACTGTTTTTAGATAAACTGTTTTTCCAAAAACTGTTTGTATACAAACTGTTTTTATATAAACTGTTTTTATAATTTATCTAAAAAAAACTGTTTTTATAAAAACTGTTTTTATAAAAACTGTTAATTAAAAACTGTTTTATTAAACAGATTTTTGTAAAAAATAGTTTTTATAAAAACTGTTTTAATAAAAACTGTTTTTATACAAACTGTTTTAATATAAACTGTTTTTATAATTTATCTAAAAAAACTGTTTTTATAAAAATTGATATATATAAACTGTTTTATATAAACTGTTTTATTAAACAGATTTTTGTAAAAAACAGTTTTTATAAAAACTGTTTTAATAAAAAGTGTTTTTATAAAAACTGTTTTTATAAAAACTGTTTTTATAAAAACTGTTTTAATAAAAACTGTTTTAATAACAACTGTTTTAAAAACTCTTTTATTAAACAGATTATTGTTAAAAATAGTTTTTTGTAAAAACTGATTTAACAAACTGTTTTAAATTTATTTTAAACTGATATATCTAAAACATAAAAAAATGATCTCCTCTCATGTAAACTTTGCAAAAAGTTTAACATGTTACCTCCAAGGGCAATTTATTGCCAAATTATAGAAGAACTTATTATGAAAAAATATGGACCCCTCATATTAAACTAATAGATAGTTTAATATGCTATAGAAGAACTTATTATGAAAAAATATGGACCCCTCATATAGCAGAACTTATTATGAAAAAATATGGACCCCTCATGTTACCTCCAAGGGTAATTTATGATAATACTTGTATAAATTTTTATAGTGAAAAATAATAAATATACCCCAAACTTAGAAAGGGTGTGAGGTAAGCACCCCAAACTTGCATAAGTAATTTAAACACCCCAAACTTTATATAAAGTTTGGGATATTTAAATTACATATGAAAGTTTGTGGTGCTCTTGTCACATCCCTTCAAAGTTTGAGGTATTTTTATTATTTTTCCCTATAAAAATTTAATAAACTGTGTATAAGTTTAATATGAGTGGTTCAATAATTTCTAATAAACTCATCCTATAATTTATCAATGAGTTGACCCAGTCGATCGAAGAATCGATCAGTTGGAGCTTGTCAATGAGTTGACCTAGTCAATTCTTAGATAAGCTCCAACCTGTCGATTCTTCTGGCTACGGCTTGAGTCATCGATGGACTCTCCCAAGCGCATGTACTGAGATTATGTCGCTACATGTGATGTAGCCCATTCATGGTTCAAGGCGTAGCCTGAAGAATCGTCAGGATGGAGTTTATCAATGAATCGACTACGTCAACTCATTGATAAGCTCCAACCGGTTGATTTTTCGGTCGACTGTGTCAACTCCTTGATAATTATAGTATTTGTTTATTAGCAATTATTGGACCCTAATATTAAACTTATACCCAGTTTAATATGTTATATACATTGACAATTGATAATACTTACATAAAAATTTGATCTTCTATTATAAGCGTCTAACAAAAAACAAAATAAATTAATATATTTTAGATGAGCAACGAACAATCGACCTCGGCTCCCCGCCCTAACTATGCGCCCATGTCCGAAGCGGAGCGCAACAACGAAGGAGCTGTTTGGGTGACCCCTGCAGAAGTTCTTTTGTAAGTAGTTATGAAGAAACCTTATTTTCAATAATTTTATATAATGTTAAATAATCTAACCAAATCTTATATAAATAAATACTATTAATTTTTTTAAGTGACGATGAAGTGTTCAAAGGCATCAAAAACATAATCGGAGGACACTTTCTTGGCACTTGGGCCACGTACTCGGATGTTGACCCCAAGGTCCGCGAACTATGGTGGAACCTGTTCAAGGTAAAAATAAATGAATGTTCCCTCCCTAATTGTATTAGCCTAATATATACCTACTGATTAATTAATCCAATTTGTTTTAATAAAGGGTCGCTATCGTTGGACTCACGCAAACGGTGCCGATATTCTTAAAGCCTACAACGCTAGGATTTCGACCTGGCTTCGCGCCACTTTTAAGCGTGCCCGAAAAAGTGCGAAAAAGCCTAAATGGGTTTCGGATGAAGTGTGGTCCAACCTTTGTCGCCACTGGTCTTCTGATCCGAAATTCTTGGCCAGAAGTGAATCCGGTAAGAAAAACCGGATGTCCGAGAAGGCCTTGGAGATGCAGTGGCACGGGGGTCGCAAATCTCAGAATGCCCATAAAGAAACTCTTGTAAGTGCTATTCAAAAAACCTTACACCATCACAATCCTTCATTATAAAAAATTTACTTAAGTCTTTTTCACACCATTTAGGCTGGTCCTGAGAAGAAGAGGGTTGGTGTTCTCCGGCTCGTCAAGCATTGCTGGACGAAGCACGGTGAGGAGTCGGAAGCTGATCTGCCACCCCGCCTCGCTGACTTCGAAGTATGTAACATCATATTTTGTTATTTAGTAACATTACAAATCTAAGTATGTAGCATTTAAAAAATATTTTTTTAAATGCAGATGAAGTACAACGAATCCGTTGAAAGGCAGCGTGCGGCGCGAGGCCTGACCCAAGAGGACGACCTCGATTCCGATGCGGATGATGAGGCGGCCATTGAGGCGGCCGGGGTTTACAAGGGCCGGGTTCCGTGCTTGGGGGCCGAGGGGCAACGGATTTTGTATGATCGAAGCACCGGCGCTTCCTCTTCTCGGTCAAGGCGGGGAGAAGATCCTCGTATTGCTACAATGCAGCGTGAACTGGAGGAGCACGAACGGCGATGGGAGGAGCAGCGGAAAGCAGATGAGGCCACAAAAGCCCGGCTGGAGGAGATGGAACGGTTCATGCGTGCCGGATTCCAGCCTCCGCAACAGCCTTTTCCTCCCCCTTACGTATTCCACCCTGAGCAAACTCCTCAAGTTCCGCACATGGGCGGTATGGGATTTTCCCCCAACTCCGGATACGGTGGCATGCCTATGATCTCTCCGAATTTCGGATCTATGTCCTTTGATTTTGCGAGGTCATCTGGAGGAGGTAGTGGTCCACCGAGCCATGGACCCCGAGGAGGACCCCGAGGAGCACCCCGAGGAGGAACCCGACCTGACCCCGAAGACCCCCCCGTGAACCCAGATGAGTTTCTTGTTGATGATGATGATGAAGAAGAAGAAGAAAATCCTAATTTTTTTCATAATGGAGTCCCACGAAGGGACATGTAATCATCATACATTTATTCTTTGTTGTATGTCAAAACATTTAAAAGTTTGTCACAATATTTATTAAGTTTGTTGTATGTCTTTACTCTTTAAAATGTAATTTTAAATTTAAAAAATTAGAATAATATTTTCAATAACTCAATTTTCAAAAAACATTTTTAAATTTAATTTGTAAAAATACGTATAAAAAAGTAATTTTTAAAAACAACTTTCAAAAAAAAATGGAATTTTTTTTTTTTAAAAACAAAAATAGTAGTCACGGCCTTATCCGTGACTACAGTTAATTCGAAATTATTATTTGTTTTTAATTAAAAACATTATTTTTTTTAAAAAAAAAAGCTTAGTCACGGTCGACAACCGTGACTAATTTCAAAAATTTAGATTACACCCGCGGGCGGTCTTTTGAAAATTTTGAAAATTTGAAACATTAGTCACGGCCCACAGCCGTAACTAATATTTATTTTTTTAAAAAAAAATTATAGTCACGGTCACAAGCCGTGACTAACACGTCGGAGTGGGGTTTCCGGCATGAAAATAGTCACGGTCCATGACCGTGACTAACCCGTGACTAAATTTAGTCACGGTTATGTGGCGATGACTTCATTTAGTCACGCCAATTAAGACACGGATTTAGTCACGGCTGATGACCGTGACTAACCTTGTTAGTCACGGAATTTTTACACTGCAGTCCGTGACTAAATCCGTGACTACGCCCGTGTTTTTTTGTAGTGGTTATACGATACGGAGTAGTATAGAACCAATGAATTTCAATTAAAATCCACTACCCATAGATTCTATTCTTCTTTAAAAAAAAATCTTTCAAATTCCAGCTATTTTGGGACGCCCCATTAGAGCGCATAAGTAAAACTGTAAAAGAGAAACTTATATGTTGATATTAATTAGTTTTGTTGATGACTAACCTATTTGTGATTTATATCTATGTGCATGCGTGGCACTATTGGCTTGCATAAATTGACAAAGAAAAAGTACTCCACCTTTAAGGTAAGAAATTATCTTCAACCAAATAATAATCGTGGCATAATTTGAGGAAAGTATTATCAAAGGAAAGTCACTTTCGAAATGTCACATGACTTGAATAAATTGATATTTGAATTTGATATATGCTTTTATATGCTTACCATTGAAAAGCCATCATTGCTTGCCTTTTATAAAAGGAAGATCGTTGCATGCTTTTGAGCAGTATGCTATCAAAGGAAAAAACCTCTTTAAGTAAAGTCACAAATCGAATAAATCCATATATACCAAGTATTGTATTATGCGAAGATTTATTACTGCCTTGCCAATTATTCATTGTCTTGTAAAGAGCCTGGTTGACCGGAGTATCAAGATGGAAGGTGTTTAAATTATTTCAAGGCAAGTATCAAGATTGATTTCGAGAGATAAAGGCTCCAACGGATTAATTCTGAGGTCTCCTATATAATCGAAGGAGCTGAAGAGAAAATGAGAGCTTGACTAAGAAAACTACGAAGAAAAAATCACTCAGAAAAGGATCAAGTCCATAGCGCCTGAAACTGCCTACACGGAGTTCTAGATAGAGTTTCTTTACCATTTTCATATTGTATTTGGGATATTGAGGTGTAGCTAAGTGTAGCTGCCTCGGGTTGGGTTCTGTGTGTGTAAGAGCTTTGTGATAAAGCTGAGAGGCTCTCTACCCGCAAGGTAGAGATGCATAACTCTTCCTAGAGAGGATAGAGTTGGGGAGGCTCAAGGGTAGATTAGGAGAATCACTCTTGTAACTCTTTCAAAGGCTTGTTTAGTGAAGTTGTTTAAAATTCCTCCGAGGGAGGTCGAGGTTTTTTAATCCCTTTGAGCCAAGGGATTTTTCCTCGTTAAATTCTTGTGCACTTTACTATTTTGCAATTCCCTTTATCCCACACTAGAACTCGGCGAAAAACTGCCACGGTTCCACACAAACACAATTCACCCCCCCTCTTGTGTTGCTAACCGTTTTCATCAATTGGTATCAGAGCCGGTCTTCACCACATAGAGGCTAATACCTTGGGAAGAGATCCGGCAGAATGAATACGGTTGACCGACTAGAAGAAGGGTACTCAACTCAAAGACCACCATTGTTCAATGGCAAGTACTATCAATTCTGGAAGAGTCGGATGGAAAATTTTATCAAAGCCGATAACTATCAGGTTTGGAATGTTATAGAGAGTGGTGATAATGCCATCACAAAGAGAAATGCCGAAGGTAATGTTGTTCCTAAACCTAAAGCTGAATATACTTCTGAAGATTATGAGAAACTCGAGCATAATGCCCAAGCTCTTAAATATTTAATTTGTGGTCTTGGTCCTGCCGAACACAATCGAGTTCTAGGATGCAAGACTGCTAAACAAATGTGGGACTTGCTCGAGGTTACTCATGAGGGAACCTCACGTGTGAAAAAATCTAAGATTGACATATTCATGCGTAATTACGAATTATTCGTAATGAAGCCAAAAGAGTCAATTAAGGATATGATCACACGTTTTACTAACATTATCAATGAGCTTTCAGCCCTTGGAAGAGATATTACAGTGGAGGATCAAGTTAGAAAAATCCTGAGAAGCTTACCCCCAGTATGGAAGCCTAAAACCACGGCCATTGAAGAAGCAAAAGATCTATCCACCATGACTCTTGAAGATCTGACCGGATCACTCTTGACATATGAACTGGGTCTTCAAGAGGAACAAGATGCTGAGAGTGCTAGGCGAGAAAGAGGAATAGCTCTTAAGGCTCGAGAAGAAGAAGAAGAATCCGAAAGTGAGTCGGATGATGAGATGAGCATGTTTGCGAAGCAATTCGGAAGGATGTACCAAAAGTTCAAGAACAATCGCGCCAAACAAGGTAAAAGGAATACTCAATCCTTTAATAACCAAGGTTGTTTTGTTTGTGGTTCCTTTGAACACAGGGCTAAGGACTGCCCACAAAAGAAAAATGAGAAAACCTACGACAAGAACAAGTCCAGTTCCAACCGAAGGTTCAGTGAAGATAAAAGCTTCAATAGAGATCTCAAGAAGGCAATGATGGCCGCATGGGGAGACTCATCCGATGATGAAGAAGAAGAAAATGATAAGAACTCCAATCATGCGGGTCTATGTCTTATGGCACTCTCCGACGAGGAATCCGACCAAGAAAGCTTTGAGGTAAACTTTGAAAATTTTCTATCCAAGTTTGACTCTCTATCCAAAACCAAAACTCGGAAAATTTTCAAAAGGTTAACTATTGAGCTTAATGAAAGTCTTTCCGAAAATGATCATCTTAAATCACGTATCACTGAGCTTGAGTCTAAACTCGAGGAAGCCACGAGAGCCAAAGTAAGGCTTGAAACAAAAGTGGGAGAGTTAGTGGATGAAAGGCTTAAGTACAGTGAAGTGGTTCTAGAACAAGATCAAATTATTTGTTCTCTTAAGCTCGATAGTATGAACAAACAAGTTGATCATGATGAAAAGCTTCTCTCAAAAATACCGAGTGTTGGTTGTTTAATTGATCATCTTCATCGTCTTGTTGCCGAGTGCACTGATTTTAAAAATAGACCGGAATATCAATCCTATAGTGCAACGAACAAATCCAGGTCTAGACATCATTCTGGAACTGGTCCTTCTCAGCACAATAAGAAAGTAAACGAGACTGCAGGTCTCGGATATGTTCCAAAGGATGTCCGATCTAATCAAAAAACAAACTTTCAGAACCAACCCTTTAAGGACAAAAGAACCCAAGGACAATCCAGTTCTAGACCATATCAACAGCCACCTAGAACTGGACCAAACTGGTTCGATAGACTGGTTCAGAGGCACAAAAACGGTTATGGACAAACGCCTAACCGGACCTTTTACAAAAGAACTAGAGGCTTTCACGGTAAATGGAAACCCAAATACGTTGATACTTATGATAACCGAGTTTGCATGCATTGTGGCAAAATCGGTCATCTTCGGTATCAATGTTACTCTCGGCAAGAGACCCTAGATAGATGCTATGATTATGTTAGATCTTCCTCAAATAAAAACAAAATGGAACCCAAGCAGGTCTGGGTTCCACGCACTAAACCTTAAACCTGGAACAGCGCCGAGTGAGGGGGAACAATCACTGGTTCCTTGACAGTGGTTGTTCTAAGCACATGACGGGAGACAAATCTTTATTCCTCTCACTTCGGCCATTTAACGGTGGAAAGGTGACATTCGGAGACAATGGCAAAGGAGAGATCATAGCCGTGGGAAAAGTTGGAAAGTCACCTAGCCATGCTATTGATAATGTATTTTTAGTCAAGGGCTTGAAATTTAATTTACTAAGTATTTCTCAATTTTGCGATCGAGGTAATAGTGTTGTTTTTGATCATAACGTTTGTCGCATTGTTAGTAACAAGTCACAACAAGTTATACTTGAAGGCAAGAGGCTCGAAAATACATATAAAGTAGATCTTGATTCATTGCCTAATATTAGTATGACTTGTTTGAGTGTTATTGATAATGATCCTTTGCTATGGCATAAAAGGCTTGGACACGCTAGTTTTTCACTAATAAATAAACTTAAAAATAATGATTTAGTCATTGGACTGCCCAATATGAAATTTTCACTTGACCATGTTTGCTCGGCTTGTGCCACCGGAAAACAATCTCGATCATCCTTTAAAACAAAGAATTTGGTGAGCACAAGCAAGCCCATAGAACTGATTCACATGGATTTGTGTGGTCCAATGTCTGTCCGTAGCCGAGGAAATAAAGAATATGTTCTAGTTATTGTTGATGACTTTTCAAGATTTACATGGACTATCTTTCTTGCTAGCAAGAAAGATACCTTTAATGAGTTTGCTATTTTTGTAAGGAAAATTGAGCATCAAACAGGTCTACAACTAATCAAGATCCGATCGGATCATGGAACTGAGTTTGACAATTCTCTCTTCGATGCCTTCTGCAAAGAACGAGGGATAGACCACAACTTCTCCGCACCTAGAACTCCACAACAGAACGGAGTGGTAGAACGGAAGAATAGAACACTGGAGGACATGACTAGAACTATGCTTATTTCCAGCGGTCTAGCTAGGAGCTTCTGGGCCGAGGCTCTAAACACAGCATGTTACATCATTAATCGAGCCATGATCCGCCCACTCCTAGGGAAAACACCCTACGAACTACTCAAAGGAAGGAAGCCCAACATTAGTCATCTAAGAACCTTTGGATGCAAATGTTTCGTCCACAACAATGGGAAAGATAACATCGGCAAATTTGATGCTAGAAGTGACGAGGCAGTCTTCCTCGGATATTCTCCTCATAGCAAGGCTTACAAAGTTCTAAACAAACGCACACAATGTGTGGAAGAAAACATTCATGTAATCTTTGATGAAGCACTTGTCTCAAAGACAATCCAAGTCGATGATGGTGAGCTAGGGATTACTCGCAAGAAGTCACAATCTCAAGGAGATGAAGGAACCGCCTATCAAACTGATGAAGTACCTCCAACAAATGAAAATGAACAATCTGGAACTGAAGAAGAACCTGGACAGAACACTGACACTGGACCTATAGATCAAATAGAACCAGTTTCAGATACTCTCTACAACTTGGTGGACCAACCCAACGCTCCTAGGGGTTGGAAGCTTCATAGATCACATCCGCTGGATAACCTCCTCACCGATCTAAATCAGGGAGTAACAACTAGATCTAAACTTAAGAACTTTTGTGCTTTCTCTGCTTATTTATCACTTATAGAACCGGAGAACCATGAAGTGGCTCTCTCCGACACTGACTGGGTTCTAGCTATGCAGGAGGAACTAAATCAGTTTGAAAGAAACCAGGTGTGGCATCTAGAACCGAGGCCCAAGAACAAAACCGTCATAGGTCTCAAATGGGTATTTAAGAACAAACTTGACGAACATGGTCAAATCACAAGGAACAAGGCAAGACTTGTTGTCAAGGGCTATAACCAACAAGAAGGAATAGATTTCAACGAAACATTTGCACCGGTGGCAAGACAAGAAGCAATCCGAATGCTCATAGCATTTGCGGCTCATATGGGTTTCACCCTCCACCAAATGGATGTCAAGACGGCCTTCTTGAATGGATATCTAAAGGAAGAGGTATATGTAGAACAACCACCGGGCTTTGAAAATCAAGATTTTCCTAATCATGTCTTCAAATTAGATAAAGCACTTTATGGCCTCAAACAAGCACCTCGTGCTTGGTATGAACGCTTATCTAAATTTCTTTTGGAAAATGATTTTGAAAGAGGAAAAATAGATAAAACTCTTTTTCTAAAAATAAAAGATCAAGCCCTATTGGTTGTTCAAGTCTACGTAGATGATATTATTTTTGGTGCTACTAATGATTCTCTTTGTGATGAATTCTCTAATCTTATGAGTTCCGAATTTGAGATGAGTATGATGGGGGAACTCAATTTCTTCCTTGGCCTACAAATCAAGCAATCAAGCAAAGGAACTCAAATATCTCAACAAAAGTACCTCAAGGAACTCCTAAAGAAGTACGGAATGAGTGAAGGCAAAACCATGACTACACCTATGGGAACAAATGATAGGCTGGATGCGGATGAACAAGGAAAGAGCATTGACCAAAAGATGTATCGAGGAATGATTGGGTCCCTACTGTACCTCACTGCCAGTAGACCTGACATTGTTTTCAGCGTAGGTCTATGTGCTCGGTTCCAGGCCAATCCCAAAGAATCTCACCTCAAGGCTGTGAAAAGGATCCTCAAATACCTCAAAGGAACTGCTGATTTATGCCTATGGTATCCTCGTAATGAAAATTTTGAACTAATTGCATATTCAGATTCTGACTTTGCAGGTGATTTATTACATAGAAAAAGTACGTCTGGAACTGCTCATTTCCTGGGTCCATGTCTAGTTTCATGGAGCTCTAAGAAACAAAACTCAATAGCACTCTCAACAGCGGAGGCCGAGTACGTAGCTGCTGCATCATGCTGCTCCCAATCATTATGGATCATGCAACAATTAAGTGACTATGGAGTTGAATTAAAATGCACACCAATTATGTGTGATAATACAAGTGCCATCAGCATCTCCAAAGATCCAGTCATGCACTCTCGAACAAAACATATCCACATTCGACATCACTTTTTAAGAGATTGCGTGGAAAAGGGGCTAGTCAGATTGGATTACTGCAACACCGACAGACAGATTGCTGACATCCTTACAAAACCTCTGGGAAGAGAAAGGTTTGAAATCATTAGACTCGAGCTTGGACTGATTAACTCCTAACGGTAATTATTTTTTTTTTCACTTCTTCTTCATTATTCCAATATTTCCAAAAATGTGTCTTTCTTAAATTAGTTTTGTATATTTTTTTGAATTTGAAATCTGGCCATAACCGGCTCTATGAATAAGGGGGAAAGAATCATTAAAGAAGTCATCATCATATTCTCTTTCCAAGAAAATCTTTTCAAATCACTAGTTCCCATACATCCTCTCGGCCGCCCTACTCTCAACCTTCTCTCCTCCCTATTTTAATTTATTTACTTAAATCTTTCCTTTTCACAATCCAACACCATGGTTAAAAGCAAGGGGAACACTCAACCTTCTCCTTGTCGCCGCTCCAACCGCATCAAAACCATAAAGAAACTTCCATCTTCCTCCATTCCTTCACAAATCCTCCTTGATTACTCTTCGTCTATGGGGTCTGGGAGTCAAGAAGTCAACATGGATGTAGCTCCTCCCTCTCCCGTCTCATCTCAGGGGGAACACGAGTCTAGCCCCAAAGCATCTCCTTCACCCGCTCCCTCTACTATGGCAAGATCCAAGAAGAAGCCGATGACCAGGGATGGGAAGGTGCTCCCAAGGAAGGTACCCAGAAGCAAAGCTATAACTATGGGACTTATCCAAGACGAATCTAGAGCGAAGAAATACCCAAAGCTGGGAAAAATTGCAGAGGAAGACGCCGCCAAACAACTGACCGATTTCCAAACCAGAAATTACTGCAAGGTACTCACCTTACCCCTTGAGGATCTTTCCAAACTAACCTCCGACTTCATTGATCTAATTTCCTTCCAAAAATGGGATGTCCTCTTCAACTCTAAGTCGTGTCCTCCTGTCTATTGCGAATGTGTGGCTGAATTTCTTGCTAAACTAATCATTGAAAACAATATTCTGTCTTCTAGAGTTAGGGACACTAAGATTCTGCTTGATGTTGAGGATTTGGGGGTTTTGCTTAAGGTTCCCAGTTCTGGAACATGTCCCTATGTTAAAACCGAGTGGCCTTTAACTAACGTTGAACTCACCACTGCCCTTCAGTATTTTGACCCTAATCTGTCTGGCACAGCTCTGCATGTTGCTTCTCTCTCTCCCATTCACAAACTATTGTTCTACTTTGTTCATCACAACCTCGTCCCTCGACTAGAAGGTCGCTCTTCTCCCTCCCGTGTTGAGTTAGCCTACATGTACCTTCTTGCAAACAAAGTCCCGGTCAATCTGCCTGGTCTGATGTTAGCCCATCTCAAGTTCACTATTAGTACCAATTCTCGTAAGGTTGGTATCCCATATGGGCCCTGGTTCACATTCCTCTTTCAAGACAAAAACATCCCCTTACAAGATCTGTCTCCTAAATGCTTTAACAAAATCATGGATCTCAAAGGGCTTCAAAACATGGGAATTGAAATTCAAAATTCCAAACTAGTTAAGATGGCTCCTAAGGAAACCTCTGCCTCCTCTGATCATAAAATCTCCAAATCCTGCCCTAAACCTACCTCGGGTCCTTCATCTGATCAACTTGTTCCTCTCATTAAGGAACTCTTGGATTCGGCTGCCAGCACTCTAAAGGAACAACTCTCTGATTCCATCTCATCTCTAGCGGGAAAATTGGATACCCTTAGCAGCGAGTTCCAAGCATTCAGAAAGGAAGTGATTAACAAACTGGATAACCCTGATACTGTTTTACGCAAAATAATTCCTGCCTCTGATGAGGAGGATGATTAAATGTCTTTAAAACACTTTGGGAAGGGGGGGTTGATGCACACTTTGAACATGTTTGCTACTATTGACACTCTTTGAACATCTTTTTGCTGGACACTGTTTTGGGTGGTTCCTGTTTCCTTTTGGTTGATGCCAAAAGGGGGAAACAACCAGGTGCCCTTATCCTCTATGATACGTATTTATGTTGCATATTATCTTCTAACAATGCAGGCACCCATGGTTTGTCATCAACAAAAAGGGGGAATTTGTTGATATTAATTAGTTTTGTTGATGACTAACCTATTTGTGATTTATATCTATGTGCATGCGTGACACTATTGGCTTGCATAAATTGACAAAGAAAAAGTACTCCACCTTTAAGGTAAGAAATTATCTTCAACCAAATAATAATCGTGGCATAATTTGAGGAAAGTATTATCAAAGGAAAGTCACTTTCGAAATGTCACATGACTTGAATAAATTGATATTTGAATTTGATATATGCTTTTATATGCTTACCATTGAAAAGCCATCATTGCTTGCCTTTTATAAAAGGAAGATCGTTGCATGCTTTTGAGCAGTATGCTATCAAAGGAAAAAACCTCTTTAAGTAAAGTCACAAATCGAATAAATCCATATATACCAAGTATTGTATTATGCGAAGATTTATTACTGCCTTGCCAATTATTCATTGTCTTGTAAAGAGCCTGGTTGACCGGAGTATCAAGATGGAAGGTGTTTAAATTATTTCAAGGCAAGTATCAAGATTGATTTCGAGAGATAAAGGCTCCAACGGATTAATTCTGAGGTCTCCTATATAATCGAAGGAGCTGAAGAGAAAATGAGAGCTTGACTAAGAAAACTACGAAGAAAAAATCACTCAGAAAAGGATCAAGTCCATAGCGCCTGAAACTGCCTACACGGAGTTCTAGATAGAGTTTCTTTACCATTTTCATATTGTATTTGGGATATTGAGGTGTAGCTAAGTGTAGCTGCCTCGGGTTGGGTTCTGTGTGTGTAAGAGCTTTGTGATAAAGCTGAGAGGCTCTCTACCCGCAAGGTAGAGATGCATAACTCTTCCTAGAGAGGATAGAGTTGGGGAGGCTCAAGGGTAGATTAGGAGAATCACTCTTGTAACTCTTTCAAAGGCTTGTTTAGTGAAGTTGTTTAAAATTCCTCCGAGGGAGGTCGAGGTTTTTTAATCCCTTTGAGCCAAGGGATTTTTCCTCGTTAAATTCTTGTGCACTTTACTATTTTGCAATTCCCTTTATCCCACACTAGAACTCGGCGAAAAACTGCCACGGTTCCACACAAACACAATTCACCCCCTCTTGTGTTGCTAACCGTTTTCATCATTATAGATAATGTAGGAAAATAGGAAATGAGAGTATTACCTAGTTGGCAAAGTGTTACATACATAAGGTGGACATGTATATATATATATGCATGATTGGAAACTTGAAACTTCCTATAAATAATTGTCGGGCCATTAATAATACGTACTCGATCGGAAATAAACTAACACTCGTATACTACTCGCAGCCCTATCCTAGGTAGGTAGCTAGTTGCAGTTTCGCTGATTGCAGTAGGGAGTACCAGCGTTTTGGGTGAGAGAAGTGGAAAACGGCATGACTATGAGGCTGGAAGCCTTGGAGTAAGTAGACCCGCCTTGTTTCCCAGACTCATTAAAATATGCACCGTTTATCATCACGTCCCCTTTTGTTCTCCAGTTCCACCCACTCGTATCAACACTGTCTGACACGTCGCGCTTTGTCACCTGCATGCATGCATGCATCAAATACAAGTATATATATATTAGACTTGCAAAACTTTTATTGGTCAAACAGTTTTATTTTATTTGCTTAATTAGGATGTTAATTTTTAATTATATTCTAATTTGAAGTTTGCAACTTTAAATAAAATTTAATGTAGTTTCTGAATATGTAAATTTTATTTATTAAAAATCGAATTAATTATCAATAAGAAGGTTTGACTTTTATTATTGGTTGACCAAAAAATGTTGACTTTGCAAAACAATTTGGGACGGAGGGAGTACTTGTCATGTCCATCCAACTTATTGCAATCAAACAATTCTAAAAATCCTAGAATAAATAAAGTTTGTCATCGAAAAGTCAAAGACGACTAACTAAAATGATACTCCCTCCATCCCGTTGGAATGTTCTCACTTTCTTTTTTTTTTGGATGTCCCAATGGAAAGTTCTCATTTCCCTAAATGGAAAGTTATTCTACATCAAAACAGTGACAAACAGTGCAAAACAGTGTCAAACAGTGTCAAACAGTGTCCAAACAGTGTTCAAACACTAAAATTTACCCCCTGGTAAGTTTATTTCCTTAATATGTGTGTAGGTCAAACCGGGAACATTCCAACGGGACGGAGGGAGTACGTCGGTACCTTTTTTAGACGTTGGGCATCGGGTGCGACGAAGCGGTTGCCTTGGCTATTGATGGTAGGGCTGGCGCTGCCGCCCATGGTGTACTCGGCCCAACGTATGTACTCGTTGTTGACGACGTGGAAATAGCCATGCCTGCACCTGGGCATTCTCTGGGTGAGCCCCTCCCCGAAATGGTTATAGGCGACGGTGACCTGCATGCCCTTGTCCTCGGTGAAGGCATCGGAGTGACCCAACAGCATGACTTTGTTGTGGTTAGTGAAGTAGCTGTTGGAGACGGTGATGGCGGTGGACCCGTGAATGGCGTCCACGAGGCCGTCGGCGCAGGCGGAGAGGGCGCAGTGGTCGACCCAGATGTGCTGGGAGGAGAAGATGGAGATGCCGTCGCCGTCCGTCTTATCCCACCACCCCATGTGGCTGAAAGAGTCTCTGATGCGGGTGTTGCCGCCGGCCACGCAGCCGTATATGTGGAGGTGGGAGAGGATGATGTTGGTGGTGCGGTGGACGCTGAGGCACGGCCCGCCGGTGATCTTCACGTCGGCGCCTCTCCCGTCGATGGTAAGAAACGGCTGCGTGATCACCAGGTCCTTCTTCAGGCGGATCACCATGTCCCTTTTGAAGGTGATCCACTTCGGCCTGTTCATGATCACGCCGTACCTGAGTGTCCCCAACTCCGGCTCGTCCGGGTTGTCGTCGCTCTCCGTCGTCACCACGTAAATCTCCCCATCTCTCCCGCCGACAGCGTCTTTGCCAAATCCGACCGGGCAGTTCGCCATCGCCTGCCTGTTACTCTCCCAACCCGGGTAATCCAGGCACCTGTCGATCGGGTTCAGGTAATTATCATTATTATTGCCACCGCCAGACTTCTTCTTACCCAACTGTCTCCTGTCCCCTCCTACCTTTAGCTTTGCCGCAGATGTGCCGCCATTCATCGCCCCCCTATATCATGCATCATTTATTTACTTCATTGCTTACGTGTACACAGTGTCATAGAAAAATGCTTTAGGTACACGTTTTGTGTACACGTTTTGTGTACACATGTCTGTCCTTCACAGACAAATTGTCTGTCACGGACAAATTGTCTATCACAGACAATTTGTCTGTGAAGGACAGACATGTGTACACAAAACGTGTACACAAAACGTGTACCTCTAGCAAAACCCCACTGTCATATCCAGAAATTTAGCCGGGGCAAATCTATATTAATTATATCACCCATCTAAGGATTGATCACATTAAGAAAAAATAGTGTAAAATCAATTATAAATAACAAAACATCGATCTATGGGAAAAATGAGTTTTTTTACATAAATATTACCAATAGTAAACATGCTTACAAAATAGTGACCAATATAAGTAAATACGTATGCAGACACATATCGAAAGAATTAAAAGGACCTTCTTGCCCTGTAGAATGATTATGTTATGAAGCAATCAGGAAAGGCTGAATTTGCGGGCTATGGACGAAAATCACGAAATTGATGATTCATAGCAAAAATGGAGATGAAAATGCAACCCTATATATTAAGAACATGCAGACGTGAGAGACAAAATTTGAGCCGCAAAGCTTCGTTAAAAAAGGGAGGACATCATTGTAAACTAATTTGGTTCATCGATTGTAAAATGCAACCATATATTCATTTGCTTGTTTTTCGAAGTTATATATGTGATGCAGCAATCTGATGTAATAGCATGTGCGGTAGTAATTGTTATAGGGATCTCCTAGATATAGTAATGTACTAGAAGTAACTAATGATCAGTAAAGAGGCAGTAGTCACTTAGCTTTTACTATTTTATTAATTACTTGAATTAAAATAAGTATTCACATGGTACGTAGTAACTGAGATTAAATAGAGGAAAATGTAAGGGTTTCGGTAGTAATGGAAAGGTAGTATTGTAGCCGAAGTAACTAATGAATTAGACATTCGTGACTTATCATGTTCGAGAATTAGTTATCTGCCTTAGAGTTTCAACAGCCTGCCATCATGTGCAATGACAAGTCAACAAATGAATTAAGGTTTAGAGGTAATAGGAATTACGAAAGGAGGACCAAATACCATAGGAATTCAGGGCCACAATTTAGGTGGATAAGATATTTGGGAACGAGAGAGTGTTTACATATTAGAGAAGGTGAGAGAGCGAGGACAAAGATGGAATAGAGGAGAAGCGTTTCTATTAATTTAAACATCATAATTAAAATTTTCATGACATAAAATATAACTTTGCTAAAAATAAAGTTTAATTGCGCAGTTTATAAATTATTCAAAATTATGTTAACAATAAAAATCAAAGAATGAATCAAATATGTATTTAGAATTAATTTAATTAAGTTGCGAATTCACAAATATATTAAAAATCAGTACTCCATATATATTACATGTAACAATGTACTTTTTCCGTCTCGCCTCGAGAGGTTCTCATACGATTTACGATGTTCAACTGATTTTCCGTCTCGCCTCGAGAGGTTCTCATACGATTTACGATGTTTAACTGACCATAAAGTAAATTGATTCATATCTATGATTAGATTTTATAGTAAAAAAAATTGCATATTCAAAAACTACATTAAGAAAATTTTGCATTGATCGGAGAATAGTGGGGATCAACTTTTGAATGGGAGGGAGGTAGTAACTAAACTTTACAAATCACAAAATTGTAATTATATGGAAGTAGTTTAAACAAATATAAATTTTAATACTACCTCCGTCCCAATTTGATTTGCAAATTTGACTTTTCTTGGTCAAACAATTTCGTTTTGTTCACTTAATTAAGTTGTCAATTTTTAATTATATTTTAATTTGAAGGTTACAACTTTGAAGAGATTTTAATGTAGTTTATGAATATGAAAATTTTAATTATTAAAAATTGAATTAATTATCCATAAGGAGCATTGACTTTTATTATTGGTTGACAAAAAAATGTTGACTTTGCAAAACAAATTGGGACGGAGGGAGTACAATTATATAAAACCACTTTTATATAAGATACATTTATGGATTACACACACTACAAGTGCACATATTGAGATCACATCTATTACTCTCCTTACAGACATTTATTACTCTCTAATCGATAATCACATCTAAAATTATAAGGGATCACAGGTGCACATATTGAGATCTAAATTTCGAAGAATATAGAAAAATTATAAAATTTTAATAAAATTTGGGACAAACATTGGGACTATAACATTTTGATGAACTTATTTAAAAAAAAATCATTTGTCATTACTCTTACTATTCTGCCCACATGGTTAAGTAATGCCAATATATAACTAATGTATGTCCATCATTTTTGAAAAAAAATACTAAGAAATAGTGCACATTTGCTTGAAATAAAATTGTACGTATGAAGTGACGTTTTGACTTTGCACCCTTCTTTTAGGGTGATATTGAATTTTGCATCCCATTTTCAAAACTCTTAGACTTTGCACCTTATTTTCACTGAAATGTATTTGCTTTTGCATCTCATTCAGGAATTTTTCTTCACAAAATGTTATAGATAGGGTGCAAAGTCTAAAAATTTTGAAAATGAGGTGCAAAGTCCAATATCACCCAAAAGGTGGGGTGCAAACTCAAAATTCCCAAGTGTTTATTGTCACTAATGGTTATTATGAAGTGGCAAAAATTGAAAGTGACAAAGACAAAGCGAATTTAGGAAAAATTATACTTTGTGTATTACAAAAATTGGAGAGTGAAAATGCATAGGAAAAAGTGTGGGTCCATGTACATGTGTTTTAAAATGGTAACGGAATAAGGGTCAAATTGGACACTATGATTACATGTGAATCTTATATTGGCCATTAAAGTTTCAAATAGATCAAATCGGAAATTTTGGTTCATAATTCGTAGTTTTTGGAAACTCACTTACGATTCTATTCTTCATTTAATAAAAATTGTTAGTCTTATTTTTCCTTTCCTTTTCGCTGTCAATAAACTAATTTAATTGATGTATTTCATTATGGAATATTATATTTAATTTGAGGTTTCAGAATGTATAATTCGATTTTAATTAATGATTTCTTATACTCCGTATTTAACAAGCAAAAAATATATTTAGGTCTTATTCATTCATACTCCCTCCGTCCAAGAATCAACTTCGGTTTTTACTGGGCACGAGGATTAAGAAAGTGGGAAATGTGTGGTGGAGAGTTGTGCAGAGGAGAGAGAAATGTGTAAGAATGGTTGTGAACCACAAATCCTTTGCCAAAAAGGGAAAGAGGAGATAAATTTGGGACGGACCGAAAAGGAAAGAATGAAGATAATTCTGGGACGGAGGGAGTATGATTTTTTATGGAACTTTTGCAAATACTGATTTGTTAAATTGATTTATCAATATTAAAGAATTCAATTACATTATACATAGTACGGAGTAATAGATTTTCTCAATCGAAACATCTAATTATATATTCTAAGTCTTAATACATGAATTAAGTTATTGTTATTTGGGAAAGTTCTCGAAATAGGACTAAAACAGTTTGAAAATTCCCAAATAGGACTGACACATGTTTTTTATTCCCAAAATAAGAGCAAATTACTGCCAAGTTTGGAAAATACTGCCATGTTTGAAGTCTGGTACTGCCAAAACATGACAATAATTAGTCCTATTATGGGAATAAAAACATGACAGTCCTATTTTGAAATTTTCAAACCGTTTCGGTCCTATTTCGGGTAATATCTCTTTTTATTTTTTAGGTGCATATAACAAAGGAAAAAGGGAATACTCATAGCTTTCAAATGTGAATTTTTTGTGGGTGTCCAAAAATGATCAAGAAACGTTAAAGTTAATCCAAGTGAAATTTTAGTGTGCAATATGAGATACACATGTAACCATAGTGTCCAATTTGGTCAATTTGAGACCTTGGTGTCCAAAATGAGATTCACCTATAATCATAGTGTCAAATTTGACCATTATCCCAAAAGGAAATTCATACATTATATTAGGTGAATCCTGCATTTTTGTGTCAAAAAAATATGTCCAAGCTAAGTTTTGACCAAAAATAGTCACTACAGCAATTTTAACTTTTAAGTAGCTAAAACCTAAATAGTTTGCCCATATAAGTAGCAACACAAGATTTCAATTCACCACATAAAGAGCCGACGGGTAACACTGGAATTGGCTGAATCGACGGATTCTTCTGAAATTTCTAAATTTCTGCCTAAAGTGCCTAATTCTGCTTAGTTATGAAAAAATAATACATAAAATAATTTTATTAATAAATTACAGAATATAATATATGAAAAATAGATAAAAATGGTTTTATACAATAATTTCAGCCAAATCAGTCGGTTAACAGGGCATCCAAATGAAATCTAGCCTGAATCTATTCAATGGAAAGTTTATATTCGTATAATTCAGATTTTGCATATTATATTACACAATATAAGAAATCGAAAAATATCGATGCCTTGGAGATGACCCTACTGAATCATCAGGTAATTCAAATTCATTTTCAATTTATTATTTGTAATGCAATTCCTTGATCAAATTATCATATTTTCGGAACTAAGTTTACATTAATTTTTTTTACGAAAATTAGGATACATGCTACTGTTAAAAGAACTCTAATTTCATAAATCGGACAACTTTTACAAGAAGCATGTGCTTATGTTATCAGCAATTTGTTGGTTGCTATGAATAGATCGATGTCGCAAAAGCACACTATGCACCAATATTGTCTTAGTTTTTTTGGAAATAACTACAAGCGGGAACCTAGCTACAGCTAAAAATTGTGTACAATTTTTTTAAATTTTACTTTTTTCGTACGATCTAATTTTTCTTTTCTTATAAGCTTATATATATTATATAATCAAATTTACAACATATAAACTCTACTATCTTTTTTATTTGGAAAAATAACACATCACATACAATCATTACAAAACATAATACTCCGTATTAAAAAATTGTTACTATATTCTAGATAAATCCCGTGCATCGCACGGGTATTGAGTCTAGTAGAATAATAAAAATTTCTGAGTGAATGAGTCTAAAATTAATTAAACTTCTATTTGAGGAATTACGGATTATGTTTTGTTTTGCTCCTGTTTTCAAAACAAATCTTCAAATATCAGAATAATTAAATCTTGTCTTGAAAATGGATGAATCTCATTATTTTTAATCAAAACACATGATCTTAGAAAATGTGCAAATTGTTTGCAGCCAAAAGCTCATACAACCATTACTACTAGCTAGCTAGTACGAAGTATTAAAAAAATTGACATATTTTTCCTTAAGTTATTCACATTTCATTTTAATTTTCCTTTCATGAGTTATGATGGTGTGAATAGACACTTTTATATTCTCATACTCTCTCGCTCCCAAATTGTTTTGCAAAGTCAACATTTTTTATTTGTCAATCAACAATAAAAGTCAATCATTGATGTACTCCTAATTTACCATATTTATGATCTTGTTTTGTCACACTTTTAACACTTTATTTCTCATTTTTAAATAAAAAGGATTGCTCTTTATCATTTTGGACATTTTAAGGTATTGCACTTGTTTTGGTATATTTTTGAGTTTCAGGATAATTCGGGACGAATATTAATTTCTGAAAAGAAATAAATATTACTCCCGAGTGAAGACGGAAAAATCATCAAAGTGAAGCGAGTCCTTACTTTATCTCCGAAATATTTATACAGAGACCCGAAGTTCATTTCAGAATAAGCCAGACTGTCCACAATAAAATGTACCGGTTAACTGTTTGACCAGTTAACTGATCAAACAGTCAACCGGCCAAATAATGCAGCGGATAAGAGCCAAAATTTTGGCTGACAAGCAAGTACTGTTCACTCATTATGAATGAAGAAGCTCCACCGTTGAAACTCCCAAGAAGAAAACAAAGGAGATTAAATACTTCGTACATTGTATTAATCCAGGCCACCAATTCAATACACTTGGAACTGGCTGTCTTCGTCATTTTCACTCAGCAAGCCGTCGGCAAACAGGAGAGAGCAGCGGCCAACGAAGAAAAAAATCACAACTGGACAGGGGCGGTGCTATTGGGAGGAAGAAAATAAGAAATTGGCTATCACATCTGGTGAAGATTCAAATAAGTGGCCGCTCAAATATAATGATCCTTGTCTTCATTTGGAGATATTTTATGCTCCATACTCTTCTCCTGCTGCTATATAAAGGGTCATTTGGGAGCTGCGAAAAGACACCAATTCGGAGAGAAATCTCCTTCTTCTTTCTTTAGTTCAGTTTGTATTAGTAGTTATTTAATAAATAGTTCTTTCTAGAGCTACTATGTATAAATCAGTACTCCTGTAAAGTTAGTTTCCAGCAATTTCAGTCTTGAGTTCGTCATCTTGTGCACTCCAGTTCCAGAAAAGCCTGAATGCAAGTAAAGTTTTATTCTCTTTTAATTTCGTTTCTCATACTTAAATATTAAACAATGTATGAAGTATTCATTTTATTTTCGTGCAAACATGAGTAGCTAATTTAGTTTAGGCTTGGGCAAGATGTAAATTTTACTGTTAATGTTTATATGATAATAATTGGTTAAAACTTTTACTTGGTTAATTTTAGGGTGTTGGGTTGAATGTTCTAATCTGATAAATACATTATATTGGGAAATGAATATTATCACGGGAGTGAAGTTTCATTAAAAATCCCTTTAGTTAATTCACCCACTAAATTGCTACACGGAAGTGTTAAGGAATTTAGGATAATTTGATTTTGTACTTTTTACTGTCTTAATAAAATTACCGCGGGAGCGGAATTAATTTAAGATAGTGTAATCAACTAAGTCGTGGGAACGATTAGAAGATTACCATTTGAAAATCTTTCACACACCTAAAAGTAACCAAGTTAATAAGTTAAATCTTTATTATTATGAACATGAAAATAAAATCACTCTTAGCCCAAGCCTAATTTTCACTATATCATTAATTGTTAAATTATCAAGTATTGTGATTTATTTTATTTCCTAGCAATTTCACAT
This sequence comes from Cuscuta epithymum, assembly GCA_945859915.1. Lineage (NCBI taxonomy): Eukaryota > Viridiplantae > Streptophyta > Magnoliopsida > Solanales > Convolvulaceae > Cuscuta > Cuscuta epithymum. The sequence continues at coordinate 939,513 of CAMAPF010000193.1, read as the reverse complement.
TTATAAAAACAAGATAAAAAAATCTGTTCACTTAGCTCCATTGCAAAATGTTATCAATTTGTGATTAGCTAAAAATCAATCATTAATTCTAGTTCTCTTTTTGAGTCATTCTCTAGCGGAACGATACTCACTTACTCTATACTATATCGTTACAAGCCAATTAAAACATCATTTCCATTCACATTTTTACACCATTTCACACTACACATTTTGGCATGTCACGATTTTGGCGCCGTTGCCGGGGAATGGCATAGTTTTATTGATTGATTATTAGTTAATATTAGTGTTTGTTTTTATTTATTTGGAGACTAAGTGTTTTTATTTCCTGTTATCATCACTTGTTTTTAGTTTCCAATTGTAAAAAAACAAAAAAATACACACAAAAAAATAGTGTATGCATACTCGCTCTCAAGGGAGTGAAGGATTGCAACCACTTAACCTTGATTTTGAAAAAGAATTAAGGAAAAGAAGAAAGGCCCAAATCCTTGAACTTAAAATTCCAAATCAGATCATGGAGGACCTTCACAACAATCCCAATAATCCAAATAGCCAAAACCAAATTTCAAATCCAAATCCAAATCCTACGCCACCACAAAATACCCCTATAAATACACCCATTGATACTCCAAGAGATAGAAATCCTTTCTTTGGAGATCAAAGACCCCCTGGATTTGAAAATTTCCAACAAATTCCTCCTCTAACACAACCCAACCCTTATCCACCACACCCCTACCAAAACTACCAAAATCACCAAAACCAACCTCCACCATATCCATATACATATCCTTATCCTTACCCACCTCCTCCATTTATGCACCCATACCAACCTCAACCATATGGCCAATACTACCAACACCCACAAAATCAACAAGGTCAAGGGCAATACATAAGACAACAACAACAACAGGGCAGAAGACTTCTTGATTATGTTGCAGGTGAAATTGAGGAACAAGATAGCATTCTCTATCCAGGCGTGGATGCAGCAAATTTTGAGATCAAACCAGCACTTATCTCATTGGTCTCAGCCAACAAATTTGGCGGATCAAAGAATGAAGATCCGACGAGCCATGTGAAGCAATTCTTGAGAGTTCTCCAAACTCTTAAGCTTAATGGAGCCTCTGTTGATGCCATCAGACTCAGATTGTTTCCATTCTCACTGAGGGATGAAGCATTGAGTTGGTTGAACTCTAAACCATCCGGTTATTTCAACACATGGGAGAAGTTGCATAGAGATTTCATGAAGGAGTTCTATCCTCCTTCTAAGGCATCAAAAATGAAGAAACTGATCCAACAATTCAGACAACAACCATCAGAATCTCTTTATGAATCATGGAAGAGATTTAAAGATCTTCAAGTTCAATATCCACATCATAATATGAGCATGGGTGATCTCATTGTCTCATTTTATGAGGGATTACATGATAACTCCAAAATTGTTGTGGATGCCTCTGCTAATGGAGCTTTCATGGAGCTTGATCCTCAAACTGGAAAAGAGATGCTTGAGAAAATTTGCAACAACAGTGCATCATGGTATTCTGAAAGATCCACTCAAAAGCTAGGAGCGGGAATTTATGAGGTTGACCAAACAACAACTTTAGCAGCAAAGGTTGATTCTCTCACAACCATGGTTCAAAAGCTCACTGAGAAGCAATCATCATCAACTTCTAGCACATCAACAAATCCATCATCATCTTTAGCTCAAGTTTTGTTCTGTGAACTCTGTGGAGGAGGGCATTCTTTTAAGGAATGCAATCTTCTAGAACTTACACAAAACGTTCCTTCTGGCCCCACAGTAGAACAAGCCGATGCTATATATGGTAGACCTCAAGTACCATATCAAGGAAACTATAATCCTCAAGGGAAGACACATCCAGGATTTTCATGGAGTAACCCATCAGGTGCAACAAATTCACCATATCCATCCAAACCAACACCTCCTGGATTTCAAAAGCAAGGGTACCCACCGCAACAGCAATTACCACCACCACCACCTCAGCAACAACAACAATTTGTTGGAGTTAATGATTTCCAGAGGATGATGCAAGGAATTACTAATCAATTCTCTCAACTCACAACTCAACTCAATCAAATTCAAGCTCACAACAAAATGCTTGAGAGCCAGATTGCTAGTTTTGCTTCACCATCTACTAGCAAAGCTCAAGGCAAGTTGCCTGCCTACTCTGAACATCCTAGGGAGAATGTCAGTGCAATCACTACAAGGAGTGGAAAACAACTTTCTGATCCACCACTTGTAGTTGAGAAAGAGAAGATACCTGAAAAAGAGACTTCACCACTAAAGGAGAACAATGAAGAAGATCTGAATTCTCACTTACATGAAGGCAAGAAAAAGGTAGTACAACCATATGTTCCACCTTTACCATTTCCTCATAGAGCAAAGAAAAACACAATTGATGAGAGGAGGGATAAATTCCTTAAATGGATCGGTCAACTCAACACAACAATCCCACTTCTTGATGCTCTAAAACATATGCCTTCATATTCCAAATTTCTAAAGGAAATTCTTTCAAACAAGAAGAAGTTTGAGGAGAAAGCTACGGTGGCCATGAGCGAGGGATCCAGTGCTATCATTCAGAAGAAACTTCCAGAAAAATTGAAGGATCCAGGTAGCTTTACTATTCCATGCATAATTGGAGGGTTCATGGTTAACAAAGCTTTATGTGACCTTGGGGCTAGTGTTAGCCTTATGCCTTATTCTATGAGCAAGCGCCTTAGTCTTGGTATTCCCAAAGCTACTTCAATGACCATTCAGCTTGCTGACCGATCTGTTAAGTACCCTGTTGGCATTCTTGAAGACATTCCTGTACAGGTTGGAAAATATTTCATCCCTTGTGACTTTGTCGTCCTAGACATGGATGAAGATGAGCGAGTACCTGTCATATTGGGAAGGCCTTTCTTGGCCACTGCTGGTGCCATCATTGATGTTAAAAAGGGTACATTAAAAATTGAAGTGGGGGATGAAAGGGTTGAGTTTAATATTTTCCAAACGGTGAAAAATCTTGCATGTGTGGAAGATTGTTGGAGGATTGATATAGCTGATGAATCTGTGAGAGACTTCACAAGAATCTTTCACAAGGATCCTATGGAGGTTTGTGTTGTGGAGGAAGTCGAAAAAGATCACGAGGATGAAGAGTTAGTGGAGCGTGTAAAAGAAAGAGAGTTGTAAAAGCTTTCACGAGGGGAAGGAAGTGAAAAAACGGAGGAAGGGAGGAAAATTGCTATCAGTGGCCAAAGAGTTAAGAAATATTCTCAAGGAGAGGACGCAAAGAAGAAACTCATTGTTCGACTGGATCATCCTCCGTATGAGTAAACCAATCAGGTAATGTCGGGCACACGACGTTAAAAATAGCGCTTCTTGGGAGGCAACCCAAGTTTATTTACTTGCATTTGAATGTGTGTTTTGCTTGTGTGTTTGCATTGAATAATTTTATTTTCCCACCCATTTACTCACCCGCCCTGTATATATTTGTCACATCGAGGACGATGTTTCATCCTAAGTGTGGGGGGAGAATATGCATGTTTGTTTGTTTGTTTGTGAATTGCCTTATCATCTGTTTAACTTTCAAATCATGCATTCTATTCTTTCACATGGTATGTGGATTGTTGGCTGGACTTGTCTCTTAATAATTGGATTGAGAATCATAATTTTTGAGCGTTGAGTAAAATTTTGGTCAAATTTTAAACTTTGTACAAACACAAAACATCTCATGCACGTAAATGGTTATCTAATGAAACTGTTGTTCAATATGTTTAAAATTGTGCAAAACAAGAGTACTATGTGCTTTTATTTTCCTTGACATGATTTTCTGACTTGGCACATTAGGAAATGATATAGGCCATTTTTCATAAACCCATATACCTAGCCTTACCCATGTGATAAATATCCCTTGTTCAACCCCTTTGAGCCATTTTTTATAAGCGTTATACGCTTAACCCTGTTTTTCTCATTTTCTTTCATAAAAACCTGTTATATGTGACCCTTAGCCTAAAAGCCAAACACTTTCCAACCACCCTAGAATGAACTTGCATAAATTTTAATGAGTTTAGAGAGTGTTATTTACATTTGGGAGCTTCAATTACACTTTTGTGATTACTTAGTTGTTAATATTCATTTATAGGGGTAGTTGTTCTTGTTGTATCATCATTGTACATATTGTTCTTGTAAATTCTTATGGTTAGAAGCACTAAAAAGCCTTGAGCAAAAACAAAAAAATCAAAAACAAAAAAAAAAACAGCAAAAAAAGAAAAAAAAAAAAGAAAATGAAAAAAAAAAAAAATCTAAACAAGGCTAATTATCCATGTATATGCTTCTCTCTTTTGCATATTTTTCTTGTACATTAATTTACTCTTTTTACTAGTTACTACCCCTAACTGTTAAAAAAATAACAAGTGTTGTATAGATTATTGCCAAAAGCTCCAACTCACTACTTAGCACCTCTCTAAATTTGTTAAATTTATGTCAAGTTCATTTCTTTTGTTTCCTCATTAATTCCCTTTGTTCATAAGCCTATCCCACAAACCCCATTATAACCCTATGTGAAAGTCCTAACTGATCCTAATTGTGTTTTGTCTGAAATAAGTTGATAGGAGAATCTTATTTTGCATAATTTTGCATGGTTGAACAAACGAAGCTAGATTCCATTTTCACACCACACACTTTGTGTTTGTTAGAGTTGAGATTTGACCAAAACGTTTCAAATGATATGCAAAATATTTTTATGATTCTCACTACTCTTATTTTGTGACAAGTCAAGGGATTTTTGATTGATCAAGTGGAGTGAAAAGAAAGTGTGCATGATTTGAGGATTACACATATGATTTGGCAATTCATTTTTGCATGCTCGTTTGCTTGTGTGAAATGTAAATATTTTTGCTTGAGGACAAGCAAAATCTTAAGTATGGGGGAGTTGATGTACTCCTAATTTACCATATTTATGATCTTGTTTTGTCACACTTTTAACACTTTATTTCTCATTTTTAAATAAAAAGGATTGCTCTTTATCATTTTGGACATTTTAAGGTATTGCACTTGTTTTGGTATATTTTTGAGTTTCAGGATAATTCGGGACGAATATTAATTTCTGAAAAGAAATAAATATTACTCCCGAGTGAAGACGGAAAAATCATCAAAGTGAAGCGAGTCCTTACTTTATCTCCGAAATATTTATACAGAGACCCGAAGTTCATTTCAGAATAAGCCAGACTGTCCACAATAAAATGTACCGGTTAACTGTTTGACCAGTTAACTGATCAAACAGTCAACCGGCCAAATAATGCAGCGGATAAGAGCCAAAATTTTGGCTGACAAGCAAGTACTGTTCACTCATTATGAATGAAGAAGCTCCACCGTTGAAACTCCCAAGAAGAAAACAAAGGAGATTAAATACTTCGTACATTGTATTAATCCAGGCCACCAATTCAATACACTTGGAACTGGCTGTCTTCGTCATTTTCACTCAGCAAGCCGTCGGCAAACAGGAGAGAGCAGCGGCCAACGAAGAAAAAAATCACAACTGGACAGGGGCGGTGCTATTGGGAGGAAGAAAATAAGAAATTGGCTATCACATCTGGTGAAGATTCAAATAAGTGGCCGCTCAAATATAATGATCCTTGTCTTCATTTGGAGATATTTTATGCTCCATACTCTTCTCCTGCTGCTATATAAAGGGTCATTTGGGAGCTGCGAAAAGACACCAATTCGGAGAGAAATCTCCTTCTTCTTTCTTTAGTTCAGTTTGTATTAGTAGTTATTTAATAAATAGTTCTTTCTAGAGCTACTATGTATAAATCAGTACTCCTGTAAAGTTAGTTTCCAGCAATTTCAGTCTTGAGTTCGTCATCTTGTGCACTCCAGTTCCAGAAAAGCCTGAATGCAAGTAAAGTTTTATTCTCTTTTAATTTCGTTTCTCATACTTAAATATTAAACAATGTATGAAGTATTCATTTTATTTTCGTGCAAACATGAGTAGCTAATTTAGTTTAGGCTTGGGCAAGATGTAAATTTTACTGTTAATGTTTATATGATAATAATTGGTTAAAACTTTTACTTGGTTAATTTTAGGGTGTTGGGTTGAATGTTCTAATCTGATAAATACATTATATTGGGAAATGAATATTATCACGGGAGTGAAGTTTCATTAAAAATCCCTTTAGTTAATTCACCCACTAAATTGCTACACGGAAGTGTTAAGGAATTTAGGATAATTTGATTTTGTACTTTTTACTGTCTTAATAAAATTACCGCGGGAGCGGAATTAATTTAAGATAGTGTAATCAACTAAGTCGTGGGAACGATTAGAAGATTACCATTTGAAAATCTTTCACACACCTAAAAGTAACCAAGTTAATAAGTTAAATCTTTATTATTATGAACATGAAAATAAAATCACTCTTAGCCCAAGCCTAATTTTCACTATATCATTAATTGTTAAATTATCAAGTATTGTGATTTATTTTATTTCCTAGCAATTTCACATTTATAAAAACAAGATAAAAAAATCTGTTCACTTAGCTCCATTGCAAAATGTTATCAATTTGTGATTAGCTAAAAATCAATCATTAATTCTAGTTCTCTTTTTGAGTCATTCTCTAGCGGAACGATACTCACTTACTCTATACTATATCGTTACAAGCCAATTAAAACATCATTTCCATTCACATTTTTACACCATTTCACACTACACATTTTGGCATGTCAATCATCCATATCGTTAATTAACTCAATTTTTAATAATTAAAATTTACATATTCAGAAACTACATTAAAATCTTTTCAAAGTTACAAACTCCAAATTAGAATATAATTAAAAATTGATATCCTAATTAAGCAAATAAAACGAAACTGTTTGACCAAGAAAAGTCTAATTTGCAAATCAATTTGGGATATAATACATTTACTACAATATTTTCATTTAAAATTTTCCTTTATTAAGATACTTAATGTCATCACATTCTTTACTTGAATTTCATCTCTTTCACCCACTTTTTTCACTTCAATGATAGTCTTGATTAGTTCTTAGTCTTCTTACTTTTGGCCTGGTAAACACTTCGATCTTATTTGAATCAATTAAATTCTACGTGGTATATAATGGGACTCTACTTATAAGATATATATAGCTTGGTTGGTGATCTGATGCATATTTGCTTCTTTAAGCTTTATAAAATTGCTCATAATATTATGATTTTACCAATGTCATAGTCAACGGTTATATATGTCGCTATCATCTATATATTGGAGAATGGAGATTATTCAAGTAAGAACCTTTTAGAATGCATGAGAATACTTTTGTAAAATTATTAGGAAAATTCTACGGTGCCTTGCTTAATTTACTATGTACCGGTACCCAATTTTTTAAGCCAATCAGATATTGAAGTATATTTCCACGTCATATCCTTGTCACGTTAGTATAGGAGTTTCATTTTTGCATTTTCATCTGAAACGGGTAAATTAATTTGCGGCGAAAGGAAGAACAATAAGAAACGCCCAATCACGGAATGAAGCAACAAGTTTCACAAGACGATTGTTAGGAGGGGAAGGTTCATGAAAACAATGTGGATGATAGAATCATTAGAGCAGAATCTGCAATTCCTAAACTCTAGCACTGAATAACTGAAATCAAGGGCTTTCTGGGTTGGAGGAGTGCTGCAACTTGCAAGGTTGAAGACGAAAGATTCATAAATTGATAGTTAAAGTGTTGGGAAAAAATCCACATTATTGAGAACATTGCTTCAGAGGATGGTGCATTAAATGAACTTCATATAAAAAACAGAGAGGTGTTGATGATGGCGGACAAAATTCAGGACAAAAGCATAAAAATACACAGTTCTCTTTGAGTTTTAAAAATTCAGGACAAACTTCATATTAAATGGAGTTTATGCCAAGGCAATCGGAGGCAAAGGTGTGCTGGAAATCAAATCTGAAACAATTGAATTTCATTCTTCTCCGTGCAGCAGTATAGCTTGGCAGCCACAGTTCTCTTTGATTTTTCTCGTTTAAGGTGTTAATCCTAATAGAAATTAGGTATTGACAAGGGTATGATGTGGGACGGTGCTACATTCTAATTGGATAAAAATTGTAATGTATCAAAACACGCCAAATTAATGAGTGCACCATAGAAAGACCCTTATTATTATTGTACAATAATTACATATATGTCACCTAGCTTGAATTGTAGGTTTTAAGTATTCATTGGAAAAATGAAATATCAAAGTCGGTCGGTTTTCAAATATATCAAAATATATGATATCAAATTCATACATGATGTACGAAGTAATTAATTAGTCACTTTTTAAAATGTTAAAGAAGTTATGTACTCCGTATTTCTCTTTGATACTCCGTACTTCTTTACCAGTGCATATTCAAGAGAAAACAAAAAAATTAAAGTGGCAATATGATGAGCATATCTATGTTCTAGATCAAAACAATTCACAGCTTTAAAAATTGTAGTCGGCGTAAAGCCTAGAAAATCATAATTTTCTAAAATTTGTTTTTATGTATTCAAATAAGTGCATTAACTAAAGCCTCTAGGCTCTAAGGTTATGATCAATCTTTAAATTTAAAAAAAAGGTAATGATCAAGCTAGAATTATGGAATAGTAATAATTTTCTTTTAAAGTTTTCATAAATCAATATATTTTTGTATAGTTACCCTTCGTGGTTAGCATTCTGATCTATTTACACAACAAGAAACACCAAATGAGCCATTAAGCCGCATTAAAATCCGAACAATGATATGAAATTACGTTGAGTATAACATGAATATATGATACTCGGTATATATCATTACTAATGCTTAATTATATAAACTAGATAGTCAGGTTAATTAGCAGGTTTTTTATGCATGCATGTAGAATTTATATATGTAAATAAATGTAATATGTGTGTACCTGTTTGCATCTTGTACCACAGAATAAGGGTCCTGAACAACGGGCGATGATGATACGAGGAATGGAATTAGAAGAGCTGAGGAGAGGAGAAAACCAGCTAACACAAGGTTTGACATTTTAATTACCTCCCAAATTAACTCTTAGCTTAATTCTACGGTAATTATTATTAGAGTTAATTATCAAAATAGGACTAAAAGTCATTCACTTTGCACAAATAGGACCAAAAAATAAACTATGTTTCCATAGGACTAATTATGTTTGTCTTGGACAAATATACCCTTATACCTATTGGAATGTTTTAATTCATAATAAAATAATAAAAAATAATAAAAATTCGTAAAATATACCAAAAAATTAATAAAAATATTCTGAATAATAATAAATTTAAAAAAAAAAAAATTTAAAAAAAATAAAAAATAAAAAAATAAAAAAAAAATAATAAAAAAAAATCAAAAAAATATTTTTTTTGTCACCGCCGCCTATACCGCCCCAGCACCACCACTTCTAGTCATTTGGGGAAAAAATGCCAAATTTATTATGAATTCCATATTTTTGGCATAATTCAGAATGATTTAAGATGGAAGAAAAAAAATGTTGGCATTCTCAAAGAGAAATATGCCATATTTTTGGCATTTTCCGAAAAAAATGGAAGTTTGTAGGAAATATGACATTTTTTTTCAACGGTCGGAGGTGGTGGTGCAGGGAGGCGGTACCACCACCTCCTGTCACCGGGGTAAAAAAATTCCAAAAAAATTATGAATGCCATATTTTTGGCAAAAGTCAAAAGGATTCAAGTTGGCAGAATGAAAATGTTGGCATTCTCATAGAGAAATATGTCATTTTTGTGGAATTTAAAAAAAAAGTGGCATTTTTTACACCGATCGGAGGTGGTGGTTCAGGGAGGTAGTACAGGCGGTGGGAAACGTATCCATATTTTTTTTAATTTTTTTTATGGAGTTTTACTATTTTTTATTAATTTTAAAAAAAAAAAATTAAATTTTTTTTTTTTCTTATTTTTTATTTTATAAAAATTTTATTAATTTTTTTATTATTTTTCTACGAATTATTGAAATTTTTTCGAATTTATTATGAATTAAACATTTAATTATGACTTTTAGCTATCTTTTACTAATATTTAAAGGAGGGGTAAGAATGGAAGGAAGAAATGAGTATGTTTCCAATAGGACCACTATGGTCCTATTTTGGAAAAAAAACATAGCAAGTCCTATTTTGAGTTTTTGTCATAGTTTTAGTCCTATTTGAAGTAATTTCTATTATTATTACTGTTAATTAAAGACTGAATGATGAAGGCAAGGATCGAATTTACTAGTGGACGCGGATGAAAATTTGTACCAAAGTGGACGGGGTTAAATAGCTAGGTTAATTCATTAGTGTGAGAATTGAACCCGGGTTATCCGCCGCGATTAGTTTAACATGCCGGATTGGATTCACATTTTTACACAGTACGGACTATATTCTTTACTCCGTATTATTTAGAAGTACAATGATTAAGTTCTAAATATATATAGCTATGTCGAGTAAAACAAATGTTGAAATATGTGTATCATATATCAAAAATTCAATTTGTATTTGTACACACTTTCTTATACACATATTACACACTTTCTTATACACATATTATTATACACACTTCTATACGTGATAGCGCTATTGTTTTATCTGTGAAACCCCTTGACAGATAAAACATGTCATTGAACGAGATTCACGAACAAAAATAGTGTTCTCAGAGAAGTGTGCATAAGATGTGTATACAAATCGTGTACAAGTATAAAATACTTCATCTGTCCCCTTCTATAATTAGTCAATTTTATTTGTCATTCCAATCAATGATACGATAGTATTATACTTTGCCCAATAATATACTCTGCACTTATATACAATACGGAATACTCCCTCCGTATTTCAATGTTCTCTACAATAGGTATGAGCACAAGATTTAAGGGTAAAATAGTAGGGGTAATGAATAGTGTGGAAAAAGTAGCAGAGAATGTGGAAAAATTAGTATGAAAGAGAAGATAAAAGGTAGAAAAAATAAGGGTAATTGAGTATTTTTAAAGGAAAAAATTGCCAAAATGGGAAAGTGTAGCAAACTTTAAAATGCGGAGGGAGTAGTATTTTTAATATGCAAATGATAAAAAATGTTCTTTATTAAGGATACTATCTTAAAAGTGTAAAGCTTATAAGTTTAAAAAATACTAACTAAATGATTGGCGAGAGTTTATCGTCATTAACTAAAAAAGTCAAAGATGACTAATTAAAAATGGACGAAGATTAAGGGCATGTTTAGTAACAGAGATATTTTCCTGTTTTCTACTTCTGTTTTTCGTTCTCCAATTTTCTCTTTTTATTTTTCAGTTTTTCTATCTCCAATTTTCTGTTTCTATTTTTTAGTTTTCCATTTTCAAATCTGAAAACATGTTCGTCAATTTTTTCACCCAGTTCTCCAATTCCACACCCTTGACCCTAGGGGCGGAGCCAGAAAAATGTGTGAGGAGGGTCGAAACTTAATTATATATATGCAATATTAAAATGATGGATAGTTATTATACAATACTTGAATTAAATGCTTCATATGTAGCTGGGATAAATGATACTTTAATGAGCATTTTTCGGTTACTGTATAACTGTATTGATATATATGTAATGCATCATAATGTTCACACAACTAATGACTGAATAAGGTGTTTTATTTTTAAATTTAAGAGTATAATCAACGCCACACATCAAATTTTGCTTATTTCAAGTTAAAATGGTGCTAATTTTTTAAGACGTCATAACTTTTTACTCGTAATGAGTTAAGGGACCCATAATATATCAAATCGAAGGTATTTCAGAGCTCTACATTCTTGAACTTTCAGCGGGGTCGGCTGACCACTCTAACCCCCCCCCCCCCCCCCGTGGCTCCGCCCCTGCTTGACCCCTACCCCTACCCTTACCACGATCTTACACTCTACCCATACCCCCCATAACCCTTCATACCCACCCATACCTACTCGTAGGGGTCGGGGTAGGGAAGTTATGGGTGGGGGTGGGGTAAGGGGTATGGTCGGGGTGGGGTGGTATGGTCTAGGGGTAGGGGGTTGGGTGGGTTAGGGTCATGGTTAGGGGGTAAGAGTGGGATAGTGGGTAGGATTGGGGTAAGGTAGGGGTATGGAGTTGGGATAGGATGGTGGTAGGGTGGGCCCGGGATCCGGGTTGGACCGAGGTAGGGGAAGGGTAGTGTAACACCCCGTTTTTATGAGCTTGTTATATTAATCATTTTCATTTGTTTTAGTCAGTTAAATAGATTACTTATATGAATAATGTGATATTCTTTTACCATGTTTGTATGTGGCAGATAACGTTGACCAGTAAGCTCCAACAATGTTAACTGAAGAAATAATTAATAGTATATAAGTGTATTTTGTTAGTATATTTTGAAGTGAGGATTTAATATTCAGTTTGGGTTAAGAGCGTATTTTTAGAAGACTAAGACACCCAAATCAGTTATTTGGCCCAAATCAGTATTTTACCTAGAATTCCTAGGGAGATACTCTGTATATATCATCATAAAAACCCTCCAGCCAGCAGTCCGTTTTTCTTCCCCTGGCTAGCAGTCCGTTTTTCTTCCCCTGGCCAGCAGTCGGACGAAGCGTCTAGCACTACCATCTGTTTTCATCTTAAAACTGGTAAGTCTATATTGTTCACGCCTCTCATTTTGATTCTTCCTAAAAAGATTTTGAATTGTGAGAGCTTTATTACGTACTAGTTGCCAGGGATGTCTAATAGGGATGGGATTTGAAATTTAACCCAAGCAAGTTTTCCTTGCATAAAACTTCTAGTTGTGGAGTTGTCAAATTGAACACAACCGTTTTACATTTTATCCAAACCATCGGTTTATACAAGGGAGAAGTATTAGGCTGCACTTTTTCGTAAACTGCTTGATGCTCTGTTTTAAAAACAAATCTGGATAACTTCGTTACTTAATTTTCTACCGTGTGTAAGGGTCATATTTTCGATAAGGTCTGGTTTTGAATTTAAGTATGAGTTTAAGTTTCCCAGAGCTATTATTCATATGGGTGAAAAAGGATTTTAACTTCTAATTAAAGTTCGTACTTAGACAAACGTATTTGAAGAATTCTGATGGCAGACTAAATGACTAATGGAGCAGAAGTCTATTTCATTCTGTTTATTATTTTCCTAATTTAGAAAATTAATTTACTCTTTAAAAAGAAAACATTAGAGCTGGTTCAAGTCGAAGTAGACTTTATCAACAAAAGTTCAGAATAATATTCTTTTGAAACTTCATGCTTACCGATCCTTGAGAAAAATTCATTTTTAAAGAAACTTCCAGTAGGACAATATGGGACACTGTTGGAATTTTACGTGTGATTAAAGGATAGAAAGTTCTAATTAAGTTATTACGTGTGATTAAAGATTTAAGAGGGAGCTTACCGGGAGACGTTATCAAGGTGCCACACTTATCTGAATATTTTGAGTTCAGCTGCTAACAGGTAAGTTCACTACCACCTGTACATGTTTGTTCAACCAAATGCAAGAAGGAAGTCTGGTTGATTTTTAATAGATAATTTTAGACTATTTGCTATTATGTGAACTATGTGAATTATGTGATGAGTTATTTTATTGCTAGATTAAGTTATGTTTATTATCTGGCATAGTCAAAGATTTGTTAGTACTTAAGTTTCCAGATTTAATGATGTTTTTTTAGTCAAATGTCACCATAAAAAGAACTAATACTTAAAGTGAAAGATTAAGTGATATGTACTCGGGAACTAGATCCCTCAGATTAGCAGTTTTAGTTTTAGATAGTCCGATATGTTTAGTGGGTCGCTCCCCTGAGCTGTCGGATTGGCGCCATTGAGTACATATCACGGGCCCACAGTTAAAATTAGCCACAAAGAGTTTATAGAAAGTTTATGAGATCTCTTTCAGAAAGTTTTACAGAAAGTTGTTTTGAGATCTCTTTCAGAAAGTTTTACAGATATGTTTGAGAAAGAAATTTTGAGATCTCTCCAGTAATTTTTGAGAAATTATTTTAGAAAATATTTTCATTTTGAGATCTCCCTCATAATATGTTTGAGAAGTTATGTGTTAGTTATTTGTTCAGTGCATGTTTATAGCCTAAATTTATCTATTGATAAATTGGCCTAGACTTCTAGATATTTTTGTGGAGCCATAGTGACTTACTAAGCGTAAAGCTTATCAGTTTTTCTTTCTTCGCATGTACAGATACTAAGGGTAAGGCCAAGGCCTAGGAAGATGATGAGAGAGTGGAACGCGTGCCAAGATGAGTTAACGGGAACGACCTTGGCGGCTTCTAGCTAGCTATTATTATGTTTCAGTATTTCAGCTATTATAATAAAGAGTTTATTATTAATACTTTACTTTATTTAAGGTTTCAAGTTTGAGTAAATTCCTGGATCCAGGTGGTTATCACATTTAATTTGCTGGTGATAACTATATTTTATTGAGTTCTTATCAAGAGTTATATTTTAATTATATTTGAGATTTTATCAGGGTTATTTTCTTAAATAGACGGCCGTTAATTGTAGTTATTTTCAAAAGTAGTAAGTTAGTGTAACGATTCCTTTAACCCTGAGAGGGGCGTTACAAATTTGGTATCAGAGCCCAGGTTGTCCCGTAACTTCATTTGTCACCGTACACGTGCTCGTCATCTTCCAAGTAAGTACTTATTTATGCTTAAAGTTATCTATGTGAAAATATGTTTGAGTATTGTTGGCATTAGTTAGATGGAAAAGTCAAGAAAAAGTAGTATGTACTCAACTCGTAAAACCTTGTGTTATTACGAGTTATTCAGATTAAATTTTCTTCGAGTACCTATAATTCTTGAGTTAGGTCTTGTATATCATTTAGGAAGTACTTATGGTTGTTATTTACAAACATAATCGTTCTAGGTCATACGCCTCTCGTAATTATGTATTTGCAGCCTTCCATTTTAGCCTTGTTGGTCTTCCATAGCAAGTATTTCTCATCATAGAGGTTACTCATGATTAAATTTCGAGTTAATAAAAAAAAAGTGCCATATAGTCTTTATTTTCTCATGATTAAGTATTTGAATTACATCACAATCAGTGCGATTCAACTGTCTTTTTATGTAGCTTGTAGTTTATTCTTTGCCTAAGACTTGTTAGTTACATTTTTAAATTAAGAAGAATAATGAAGAGTTTTTCTAATAACTTTTTTTAAAGCATGACATGTAATTGAGTTTATATGAGATCACGAATTTTCGTAAGCATGCAAAATCAGTTTATTGTATTTTGTATTTATTTATTAAAATGTTTTTTTTTATAAACCGCCCATGCCATTTACTTTATCTAATTATATTTTTGTAAGAAAAATAAAATTTAAGAGTTATAAGTTATAGTTTAATTTTTTGGGTGTAAAATGTTGAAGCTTCACTCTAGATTTTGAAAGCTCTTTAATAGTGGATTCAAATGTTTTATGAATAGTATCATAAGTTGCATGAATTTTTTAGAGTGTTGAGCGTCGGTATCTCATGTTTGGAAATCTTGAGTTGCTGGGAGGGCCCCTCATCAATTTGATGGTTCCAAGAGGAGATACTGGTGGTCAGACATCGCTTTAATATATATAATCAATGGTCAGATTATATGTTGTCTTTTGGCTGTAAATGTTTATTTTAAAATAAGTATTGGAGTGTGTTGATTAATCATTAAATGCGTTTAGTGATTAATGATTAATCACATGATAGTGATTTTACTAAAAGCCAAACAAGTAAATTTTTTTTTAAAAGGTGATATAATAGTATAGTATTTAGCTAATTCCTCAAAAATATGTTTCAAAAGGAAGTATGAGTCTTGAAAAGCCTAAAAGAACTTTCATTTTCAGAATATTTTCAGCCTTTCAGCAATGAGATCCCCATATGATTAGTTTTACCCTTTGGTTCTCAAAAGATATGTGTCTCACCACTTATATTTCCTTACCATGACCTGCAAATAAAGTTTGTGTATACGTGATTCCCAAGTTTTTAAAAGTATTCGGTTGTTAGAAGATAGATTACAAGAGTTGAGTGAAGGATCAAATGGAACCACCAGTCCCTAGTAAACCATGTTCTATGACCCGCTACATGCGGTAGAGGGATGTGTGAGGTGTGTTTCAATACAGTATGGTCTAGAGTATGAAGGTTTCAATAAAATAAATAATATGGTATCATCGAGTTCTCTTATAGCCATTACGGACAAGTATGTGTAGATTCCCCAAAGAGCTTGTGTTGGTAGCTGGTATGCTCTTTGAGTAATAGAAGTATTTGTGAGACTAGAAAGTATAAAGAGTTTGGCACCTCAAACAATTCTTCTGTTATGAGTCATTAGCAACTCAAGGGTTGAACCCCAACAGTTGAGTAAATTATATAATGTGATTCTTTTATTGAATAAATTAGTGTCAGCCAAAGTTAAGAAAATATGAAACCGGTAAGAAGGACCTAGCTATGATGTCAGATTTTCTTTGAAAAATATTAGTGTAGATTTCTTGATCAGTTTATTATTTCCAATTGAAATCTAGAAAGCATAATAAAGATAAAGAGGCTTTGTAAAAAAAAAGGTAAAAAAAATGGATTTGGAGTTAGAATTTTACTGCGGAAAATTTATTTGTTTAGTCTAAGTTAATCTTAGATATGACCCGTACAATTTATTACCCGATGATTTAGCGGGTAATCACTTGTCAGTTTCTATAGAATTATGTGTTACTTACTGTTTGGCTTCCTTAATTTTTTTTTGGAAGGCTAGGTACCACTATGAACGAACGATACTTCCTAAGTTATATAGTTAGAAGATTAAAGTTAGAAAGAGCAATATTGTGGAATACTAACGAAGAAATAACTTTCGATAATCAACGGCCTAAAGGGAGTTAAGTGATACTGAGGATTATAAAGTCATTATTGAAAACCAAAGAGTGCCTGTTATCAAGTATTTTGTGTGAGACATCTATGTGTTTGGCAATGTCAAATTTCTATTCAACAGAACATTTATGATATCTTGTGTTTAGGAAACATGAAAATTTAAAAACTAAGCAAACAGTTCCTTTTAATGTTGACAGATTAATGTTAACCCGCATATTGATTTTTAGAGGGAGCCCAAGAAGATTTTCTTCTAGATATTGAGGCTATTAGTTTCAATTAGTAAATTATATGTTTAAAGATTGGATAAGATAGATGCTCACCTCATTAGAAATTAGAAATAGTTTGTTTCAAAACTGAAATTCTAAGATAAAATGCAAAATCTGATTTACAATTTGATTCAACTGTCCTGACTACTCAGGGATACATATCAGTGAAGTTATAAGTTTGGGTTCCAGGGGTATAGAAACATAAGAAAGTTTGTTTTTCTTTTGATGAAAAGATAATGGTGAGATGCTTGTGTGGTGAAAAAAAAAAAAAAGAAGAAGAAGAAGAAAAAGAGAGTTTAGTAGTTTAATCTACTTTAGACTTTGAAAAGATTCCTTTGGATATAATAGGCAAGTCAAATTACAGTAAATTATTAAAACAAATGAAGTTTCCCCTTATGCTTTTGGAAAGATTGTCGTGTAGAGTACCACCTTGACAATAGACAGTAGAAGTGTAACATACCAAGCGAATGATTTTTTTTCTTGAGAGTATAAAACATGCACTAGACTTGAGTACTTTATCACACATAAAAGAAGAAGAAGTCATAAGGATCCAACAGTAAATATACAATACTATGTTAGTATCATTACTAGTAAAGTCATCCTTAAAAGTTTTTAGACTTATATATGAGTCTCATAACACTGCTATCATGAACAGTTGGGAGATAGCTAACATAATACATAAAAGGGGTATATCATGAATAAAGCAATTTGTGAGGGTGACACTCTTAAAACTGGCAGAGAACGAAACATTTTTTTTTAGTAATGCCAGAACTTCAGCAACCGAGGATGAATTTAGAAAGAGTTCTATTGACCTAGGTAAGTATACCAGTAGAATATGATTCTGAATTTCACTTTTAGGAGTATTTGGGGTAAATTTTTATGACAAATTTAAAAGTTACTTTTGCCTTTCTATTTCACATCACTAAGCAAACAAGGCAAACTAATTCGGTTATAGACTATGTTGTGACTTGTGAAGTTATGATTTTGTGTTGTAGTGCTATGAGAAATCGTAAGAAATGAATTTAAATACTGAGAGTTTTCTTGGTCTTTGTTTTGGTCATATATGAAGTAGTTGTATCTCTCCCCAAAACTACCACTGCGACCAGTCTAGTAATTAGAAGAAAAGTCAGTATACATTTTGAATTTAAAGTTACATGCTCTGGATATAAGAAATAACCTTGTTAAAGGTATAAAGCTATTATGGTTTGACTATAGCCAAGTGAGAAGTTTAGATGGAAATAATTTGAGATTATACAAGTTCTTCTAAGTTTCGAGGACGAAACTTTTATAAGGTGGGAGGGGTTGTAACACCCCGTTTTTATGAGCTTGTTATATTAATCATTTTCATTTGTTTTAGTCAGTTAAATAGATTACTTATATGAATAATGTGATATTCTTTTACCATGTTTGTATGTGGCAGATAACGTTGACCAGTAAGCTCCAACAATGTTAACTGAAGAAATAATTAATAGTATATAAGTGTATTTTGTTAGTATATTTTGAAGTGAGGATTTAATATTCAGTTTGGGTTAAGAGCGTATTTTTAGAAGACTAAGACACCCAAATCAGTTATTTGGCCCAAATCAGTATTTTACCTAGAATTCCTAGGGAGATACTCTGTATATATCATCATAAAAACCCTCCAGCCAGCAGTCCGTTTTTCTTCCCCTGGCCAGCAGTCCGTTTTTCTTCCCCTGGCCAGCAGTCGGACGAAGCGTCTAGCACTACCATCTGTTTTCATCTTAAAACTGGTAAGTCTATATTGTTCACGCCTCTCATTTTGATTCTTCCTAAAAAGATTTTGAATTGTGAGAGCTTTATTACGTACTAGTTGCCAGGGATGTCTAATAGGGATGGGATTTGAAATTTAACCCAAGCAAGTTTTCCTTGCATAAAACTTCTAGTTGTGGAGTTGTCAAATTGAACACAACCGTTTTACATTTTATCCAAACCATCGGTTTATACAAGGGAGAAGTGTTGGAATATTTTATTTCAATAATTAATATGGGCTAATATTATAATTATTGTATTAGCTATTTATCAATTGGGTTTTATTTATGTGGTCAATATTATCTAATTAAGCCCAATAGACTATTAAGATAAATTGTATGGGCCAAATAAATGGGCAGAGGCCCGTGTTGCTTGTTAGGGTTTAATGGGAGCCCTAGCTAGACCAACACACTCTATAAATAGGCTATGGTCCCCAATACATTGAACTACACCAATTCACTTCTCTTCTCCCCATCGGAAGAGAGACTTAGGCCTCGGGTTCAATTGAGGAAGATCCAGACGCCATCTACCTTGTTCCATTCCTCCTGCGGCTTCGCTATGGATCCAGGTAGTAATCTTATTATACTCTATTATTCAATATGATGAAGGTCCTGGAATATAGAACAATTCATTTGATTTGTTCTTGTATTGCTTCCGCTTTATGTATATGTATTTCCAACAATTGGTATCAGAGACTCCTTCATGTTGAATTATTTGGAGTTTTTTCATATATACTTTTTTTTGTTTATGTCATATGATCTGCCGATTTGAATGAAATTAGGGTAATGCGAAATTACTTTTATGTAATTCGTTCCTATATATTCATAAGTTTGGCAGTTGATGACTTATGGGAACAATTGAGTTTTTGATTGGTATATTGAATTGGAATCCGTAGGGATATTCCAGATTTTGATGATTTCTTTTATGTATTTCTTTTATTGTTCGGCCGGCAATTTGTGGATCAAGTAAATTGGAGAGATTTATTTCCAATTTTTGACGTTGCTTGAGTCTTGAATTGAAGAGCCGCATGCACGCTAATGATTTTTTTTTTCATTCTTGTGATTGAATTACTATGGCTGAGTTGATTTATAGTGAATCATATTTTGAGTTCCTTTTTTTTTATTTAAGGAATTAACTTGATATGGAATCACTTTTGGATTCAGCCGTTACGTAATATGTGTGTATCAATTTTTATATGTTTCATTTTTTCGGTGATTCAATTTTTTGAAATTTTATATGGTTTTGGTAATTAAGTACATATTTGTGATTACCAGTTTTGGTAATTAAATACTTATATGTAATTGCGGCCAATATATGTCTCATCAGAAATATTTTTTCTTGTGATTATATTTTTTTTAATTGGTCGTTGTGATTAACGGATTAAAATTATGTATTATGTGAGTTTAAAGCTATAAGGCTATGGTTTTATTAGTCATATGCATGCTTACTCAACATGATTGAAACTTTAATTTGTTTTCAATTTTATAATGTATATACATATGTGACATGTACGACGATTGAATTTTGTTGTTATTAAAATTAGTCATATGTGTGTAAGATCATACGTGATGTTCAATGGAGTATGTTATGCCATCATAATATCACAAGCATGTATATGTTAAGTTTTAAATATACCATATTAAAGTTTAATTAAGGCATTAAGTATTACATACGGATATACATATGCATGTAAATGGTAAGTCTATTTTATAGTAAAATATACTATATTATATATGTTAAGTACACATACGTATGTATTTCAAATATACGGCATATATGATAAGTAAATATGTACCTTATATTTAAATTGGTTTAATGTTAGCATGTCTAATATTTGAGTTGGTTTATCAACAAACCATGCTACTAAAGTAGTCTTTCTTGTAGAAATTAAGTAACTCATATATTAAGATGATGACTATGCACTTTCATATTTCATGCGGATAATAATCGGCCCAAAGGAAGGTTATTATTTGGCCGAAATTTAAGTACATTTGTGATAATAAAATTTGTGATAATTATGAAGTTTTCATGTGAATATTAAGTCGGTCCAAAGAAAGGTTTAATATTTGACATGATTTTATTATCAATTTTTTATTATTATTTCACCAAGAGTACCACTTGCAAGTCTAATTTATGTCCAAAGACAAGATTAGATGTTGCGCTAGGTATCTTGTGATGAGATAGCTAATATTTAAACTAATTATCAAGTTAATTGTGATTTAGTTTTTTTTATACGTGTATGTGTTAAAATTATATACTTTAAATTAGATTTTTTAAGTAATACGTACGTGCAAATATTAAAATATATTTGTTACAAATATCACACGTATAGCGCAGCTTTTATTTAATCAGTCAAATGTATGTGATGGATTAATGGTTATGTTAAACATGGGTGTATATACGTTATCGGTATGATATAATTGCATACGATCATATTTAATTATACATATATCCGTTTTTTTAATGGCTAATGCTTTGTGCCTTCGGTTTTTCGGTTATACATATTATAACATTAAAGAGAGTTATCTCTTGTTCAGTAATAAAGAATGTGAAAATTTTAAGACCTCCCATTTAAATGAAATTGTCTGATAATTTTTTAATTGGATGAACTTAAACCACATGTTGCCAAAGTAACCTCTGTTGGATTGACTAGTTCAATTATTTTTTTATCATAGATGTTAGTATGTGATGATTCATGTGAATTATGATCGGCCCAAAGGAAGACTTAATTTGACCGGATTATTTTCATACTTGCAATAATAAATATGTGGTGATTATAAAGAGGAATTTACTTATTTTTAAATATTATTTTCCATTCCATGTATATAGTGGAATGCCCAAAGGCAACCATTATTTGACAGGATTTATCACCAATATTTGATTAATGCATTGAGAGTACCAATAGCAATTATCCCACCAATCCAAAGATTGGGGTTTAATGTTGCACTAGGTATCTTGTATGGGTTTTTTAATTTCACAAAGGTTAAATGTGTGTGTGTGTTTTGTTAATAATTTGATGCGCATACTAATATGTTATTATTTTATCCAGTTGCTACTATAAATGTTCCTAACTTTACCGCCAATGCGAAGAAGGATAAACCTCTCATTTTTGTTTGTTCTGAAATTAATTTAGTTTCTGTACCTAAAGATACGTGGTGGGTAGATTCTGGTGCTACTACCCACATAAGTATGTCTATGCGGGGTTGTCTATGGAGCCGTCCACCAAATGATACTGAAAAGTACATTTATGTCGGGGATGGCAATAAAATTGAAGTTCAAGCTATAGGAACTTTTAGATTACTTTTAAAGACTGGCTTTTATTTGGATTTAATTGAGACTTTTGTTGCACCGTCTATTAGGCAGAATTTAATATCTATTTCTGTTTTGGACAAATCCGGTTACTCTTGTTCATTCAGAGATAATAAAGTTAGTCTCTCTTATAATTCAGATATTGTAGGTTATGGGTCTTTATTTGATAATCTTTATATGCTTGATATTGAGCCCTCCTATAGTGAAATATTGCATACATACTCACGTGGTACAAAACGAAAGTTAAATGAGAATTCTGCTATTTTATGGCATAAGCGTTTAGGTCATATCAAAACGAAAGTTAAATGAGAATTCTGCTATTTTATGGCATAAGCGTTTAGGTCATATATCTGAACAAAGAATTCAGAGGCTTGTGTCTGAAGAAATTCTCGGACCCTTAAACTTCTCAGATTTTCAAGTTTGTGTTGAATGTATTAAGGGAAAACAGACAAACAAAAGGAATTTTGGTTCCGAAAGAGCTAAAGACGTCTTAGAACTAATACATACAGATATTTGTGGTCCTTTCCCTACAGAATCTTGGAATGGACAAAAATATTTTATTACGTTCATAGACGATTACTCTCGGTATGGTTACCTTTATTTGATTCATGAGAAGTCACAGTCTTTAGACGTTTTCAAGTCTTTCAAAGTTGAAGTTGAACTTCAATTAGGAAAGAAAATTAAGGCTGTCAAATCCGACCGTGGTGGTGAATACTACGGTAGATATGACGGATCAGGTGAGCAACGTCTAGGACCCTTCGCCATTTTTCTCAAAGAATGTGGAATCGTCCCGCAATATACAATGCCTGGAAAACCAAGCATGAATGGAGTTGCTGAGCGGCGAAATCGGACTCTTAAGGATATGGTAAGAAGTATGATTAGTCATTCTTCTTTACCGGAGTCTCTTTGGGGGGAAGCATTAAAGACTGCGGTTTATATTCTTAATAGGGTGCCAAGTAAAGTAGTCACTAAAACCCCTTATGAGCTTTGGACTGGAAAGAAACCCAGCATAAGGCATATGCACATTTGGGGATGCCCAGCTGAAGCAAGGCCTTATAGGCCGCATGAAAGTAAGCTAGAGGCAAAGACGGTTAGTTGCTACTTTGTTGGTTATGCGGAGCGCTCTCGCGGGTATAAATTTTACAATCCTAATACAAGATCATTTTTTGAAACGGGAAATGCAAGATTTATTGAGGATGTTGAGTTTGGGGGGGAAGGAAATAATAAAAGTGTTGTTTTTGAAGAATCTGTTATTAGCAATGAACAAGTATTCATACCCATCATTGCTCAAGAAACAGATCCAATTAATGATAATGGTGCTCAGGCTTTAACACCTAACACCACTCCAGTTCAAGACAACATTGAAATTCCTTTCATAGAACAACCTTTAGTTCAAACCCAACAACCTCAAGAAGTGCCATTAAGGAGATCCACTAGGGAAAGGAAAAATGCAATTCCAGACGACTATATTGTATTTCTCCAAGAACATGAGGAGGGCATAGGCTTGACTGGAGAGGATCCAATCAACTTTAGTCAAGCTATGCAAAGTTCTAATTCTCAACAGTGGATCAATGCCATGAATGATGAGATTAAGTCCATGAGAGACAACGACGTATGGGAACTTGTCGTATTACCTGAAGGTGTGAAACTTGTTGGTTGTAAATGGATATTTACAACCAAAAGAGATTCAAAGGGTAATATAACAAGATTCAAAGCTCGTCTTGTTGCTAAGGGCTTCACTCAAAGGGAAGGCATTGACTATAAAGAGACTTTTTCTCCAGTTTCTTCTAAAGACTCTTTTAGAGTAATAATGGCGTTAGTTGCACATTTTGATCTTGAGTTACATCAGA
Source organism: Cuscuta epithymum (assembly GCA_945859915.1). Classification (NCBI taxonomy): domain Eukaryota; kingdom Viridiplantae; phylum Streptophyta; class Magnoliopsida; order Solanales; family Convolvulaceae; genus Cuscuta; species Cuscuta epithymum. Next base: position 915,519 of record CAMAPF010000193.1, on the reverse strand, counting down.
TGGATGTAAAGACAGCGTTCCTCAATGGAGATATTGATGAAACGATTTATATGATGCAACCAGAAAATTTTGTATCGGGAGATGCAAAGAAAATGGTATGCAAATTAAAGAAATCCATCTATGGACTTAAGCAAGCTTCTCGTCAATGGTACTTTAAGTTCCAAGAAGTGATCATCTCATTTGGTTTTGAGGTGAATGCAGTTGAGGATTGCATATACCATAAGTTCAGTGGGAGTAAGCACATTTTCCTTGTGCTATATGTTGATGACATATTGCTTGCCAGTAATGATATAGGTTTATTGCATGAAACTAAGAGATTTCTTTCAAAGAAATTTGAAATGAAAGATCTTGGTGAAGCATCTTTTGTATTAGGAATCGAGATACAACGAGATCGTTCTCGGGGTACTCTTGGTTTGTCACAAAAAATCTATATTGAAAGAATTCTTAAGAGATTTGGCATGCAAGAATGTAAACCAGCTGATACCCCTATTTCTAAAGGAGATAAATTCAGTCTCGAGCAGTGCCCCAAGAATACCTTTGAGAGTAAGGAAATGCATAAGATACCCTATGCGTCGGCAGTAGGGAGTCTAATGTATGCTCAAGTTTGTACGCGTCCGGATATTGCGTACATTGGTGGGATGTTAGGAAGATATTTGTGCAACCCAGGAATGGATCATTGGAAGGCAGCCAAACGGGTTATGCGTTATCTTCAAAGAACAAAACACTACATGCTCACATATAGGAGGTCGGATCAGTTAGAGATCATCGGGTACTCTGACTCCGATTTTGCTGGGTGCCAAGATAGTTCTAAATCCACTTCAGGCTATGTTTACCTACTTGCTGGAGGAGCTATATCTTGGAAAAGTGCTAAACAAGAAATCATAGCCACTTCTACCATGGAAGCGGAATTTATAGCTTGTTTTGAGGCATCCGCTCATGCATTATGGTTGCGAAATTTGGTCATGGGATTGCGAGTTGTTGATGGAATTGAAAGGCCACTAAAGATATTATGTGATAATAAATCTGCAGTGTTGTATTCCAATAACAACAAGAGCTCCACCAAGACAAGACACATTAAGATCAAATTTCGAGTTGTTAAAGAGAGAGTCCAAAATGGAGAAGTGTCTATAGAACATATTGGAACAAACTTGATGATTGCAGACCCACTGACTAAGGGATTACCACCTAAAGTTTTTCATGAGCATAGAACTCATATGGGTGTGGTTGCCGATGTTGTCTAGTTGAGTGGGAGTTGTTCTTTTATGCTTTATTTTTCCATTGATACAAAAAAAAAATCAAAGTTTCTGCAGAAATAAAGTTTATTAGCTTTATAGCTAACATTTTTTTTTGTATCTAGTTGAGTGTAATATTTAATTTACACTTAAGAGATCTAAGGTTAATCTCAATAAAGACTAAAGTTGGACCAGTTGAAAATAGGCATGATGGAGACCACTTCACATGTAATTTTCATGCTGCTCACCCATACAGATCTATGTCATCAATTGTATTTTTTATGGTGGTTGTTGTGGTTTAGTCATGAATTAACAATATGACAAAAGCCGCAGTAATTCCATTATTAATACATGAGGTGGACCAGATTGACTAAGTTCAAGTCTAAAGATAAATAGCATACTAAGGCGCGCCTAAAGAAATATAATTACAATATGTAGCCCAAGTGGGAGATTGTTGGAATATTTTATTTCAATAATTAATATGGGCTAATATTATAATTATTGTATTAGCTATTTATCAATTGGGTTTTATTTATGTGGTCAATATTATCTAATTAAGCCCAATAGACTATTAAGATAAATTGTATGGGCCAAATAAATGGGCAGAGGCCCGTGTTGCTTGTTAGGGTTTAATGGGAGCCCTAGCTAGACCAACACACTCTATAAATAGGCTATGGTCCCCAATACATTGAACTACACCAATTCACTTCTCTTCTCCCCATCAGAAGAGAGACTTAGGCCTCGGGTTCAATTGAGGAAGATCCAGACGCCATCTACCTTGTTCCATTCCTCCTGCGGCTTCGCTATGGATCCAGGTAGTAATCTTATTATACTCTATTATTCAATATGATGAAGGTCCTGGAATATAGAACAATTCATTTGATTTGTTCTTGTATTGCTTCCGCTTTATGTATATGTATTTCCAACAAGAAGTATTAGGCTGCACTTTTTCGTAAACTGCTTGATGCTCTGTTTTAAAAACAAATCTGGATAACTTCGTTACTTAATTTTCTACCGTGTGTAAGGGTCATATTTTCGATAAGGTCTGGTTTTGAATTTAAGTATGAGTTTAAGTTTCCCAGAGCTATTATTCATATGGGTGAAAAAGGATTTTAACTTCTAATTAAAGTTCGTACTTAGACAAACGTATTTGAAGAATTCTGATGGCAGACTAAATGACTAATGGAGCAGAAGTCTATTTCATTCTGTTTATTATTTTCCTAATTTAGAAAATTAATTTACTCTTTAAAAAGAAAACATTAGAGCTGGTTCAAGTCGAAGTAGACTTTATCAACAAAAGTTCAGAATAATATTCTTTTGAAACTTCATGCTTACCGATCCTTGAGAAAAATTCATTTTTAAAGAAACTTCCAGTAGGACAATATGGGACACTGTTGGAATTTTACGTGTGATTAAAGGATAGAAAGTTCTAATTAAGTTATTACGTGTGATTAAAGATTTAAGAGGGAGCTTACCGGGAGACGTTATCAAGGTGCCACACTTATCTGAATATTTTGAGTTCAGCTGCTAACAGGTAAGTTCACTACCACCTGTACATGTTTGTTCAACCAAATGCAAGAAGGAAGTCTGGTTGATTTTTAATAGATAATTTTAGACTATTTGCTATTATGTGAACTATGTGAATTATGTGATGAGTTATTTTATTGCTAGATTAAGTTATGTTTATTATCTGGCATAGTCAAAGATTTGTTAGTACTTAAGTTTCCAGATTTAATGATGTTTTTTTAGTCAAATGTCACCATAAAAAGAACTAATACTTAAAGTGAAAGATTAAGTGATATGTACTCGGGAACTAGATCCCTCAGATTAGCAGTTTTAGTTTTAGATAGTCCGATATGTTTAGTGGGTCGCTCCCCTGAGCTGTCGGATTGGCGCCATTGAGTACATATCACGGGCCCACAGTTAAAATTAGCCACAAAGAGTTTATAGAAAGTTTATGAGATCTCTTTCAGAAAGTTTTACAGAAAGTTGTTTTGAGATCTCTTTCAGAAAGTTTTACAGATATGTTTGAGAAAGAAATTTTGAGATCTCTCCAGTAATTTTTGAGAAATTATTTTAGAAAATATTTTCATTTTGAGATCTCCCTCATAATATGTTTGAGAAGTTATGTGTTAGTTATTTGTTCAGTGCATGTTTATAGCCTAAATTTATCTATTGATAAATTGGCCTAGACTTCTAGATATTTTTGTGGAGCCATAGTGACTTACTAAGCGTAAAGCTTATCAGTTTTTCTTTCTTCGCATGTACAGATACTAAGGGTAAGGCCAAGGCCTAGGAAGATGATGAGAGAGTGGAACGCGTGCCAAGATGAGTTAACGGGAACGACCTTGGCGGCTTCTAGCTAGCTATTATTATGTTTCAGTATTTCAGCTATTATAATAAAGAGTTTATTATTAATACTTTACTTTATTTAAGGTTTCAAGTTTGAGTAAATTCCTGGATCCAGGTGGTTATCACATTTAATTTGCTGGTGATAACTATATTTTATTGAGTTCTTATCAAGAGTTATATTTTAATTATATTTGAGATTTTATCAGGGTTATTTTCTTAAATAGACGGCCGTTAATTGTAGTTATTTTCAAAAGTAGTAAGTTAGTGTAACGATTCCTTTAACCCTGAGAGGGGCGTTACAAATTTGGTATCAGAGCCCAGGTTGTCCCGTAACTTCATTTGTCACCGTACACGTGCTCGTCATCTTCCAAGTAAGTACTTATTTATGCTTAAAGTTATCTATGTGAAAATATGTTTGAGTATTGTTGGCATTAGTTAGATGGAAAAGTCAAGAAAAAGTAGTATGTACTCAACTCGTAAAACCTTGTGTTATTACGAGTTATTCAGATTAAATTTTCTTCGAGTACCTATAATTCTTGAGTTAGGTCTTGTATATCATTTAGGAAGTACTTATGGTTGTTATTTACAAACATAATCGTTCTAGGTCATACGCCTCTCGTAATTATGTATTTGCAGCCTTCCATTTTAGCCTTGTTGGTCTTCCATAGCAAGTATTTCTCATCATAGAGGTTACTCATGATTAAATTTCGAGTTAATAAAAAAAAAGTGCCATATAGTCTTTATTTTCTCATGATTAAGTATTTGAATTACATCACAATCAGTGCGATTCAACTGTCTTTTTATGTAGCTTGTAGTTTATTCTTTGCCTAAGACTTGTTAGTTACATTTTTAAATTAAGAAGAATAATGAAGAGTTTTTCTAATAACTTTTTTTAAAGCATGACATGTAATTGAGTTTATATGAGATCACGAATTTTCGTAAGCATGCAAAATCAGTTTATTGTATTTTGTATTTATTTATTAAAATGTTTTTTTTTATAAACCGCCCATGCCATTTACTTTATCTAATTATATTTTTGTAAGAAAAATAAAATTTAAGAGTTATAAGTTATAGTTTAATTTTTTGTGTGTAAAATGTTGAAGCTTCACTCTAGATTTTGAAAGCTCTTTAATAGTGGATTCAAATGTTTTATGAATAGTATCATAAGTTGCATGAATTTTTTAGAGTGTTGAGCGTCGGTATCTCATGTTTGGAAATCTTGAGTTGCTGGGAGGGCCCCTCATCAATTTGATGGTTCCAAGAGGAGATACTGGTGGTCAGACATCGCTTTAATATATATAATCAATGGTCAGATTATATGTTGTCTTTTGGCTGTAAATGTTTATTTTAAAATAAGTATTGGAGTGTGTTGATTAATCATTAAATGCGTTTAGTGATTAATGATTAATCACATGATAGTGATTTTACTAAAAGCCAAACAAGTAAATTTTTTTTTTAAAAGGTGATATAATAGTATAGTATTTAGCTAATTCCTCAAAAATATGTTTCAAAAGGAAGTATGAGTCTTGAAAAGCCTAAAAGAACTTTCATTTTCAGAATATTTTCAGCCTTTCGGCAATGAGATCCCCATATGATTAGTTTTACCCTTTGGTTCTCAAAAGATATGTGTCTCACCACTTATATTTCCTTACCATGACCTGCAAATAAAGTTTGTGTATACGTGATTCCCAAGTTTTTAAAAGTATTCGGTTGTTAGAAGATAGATTACAAGAGTTGAGTGAAGGATCAAATGGAACCACCAGTCCCTAGTAAACCATGTTCTATGACCCGCTACATGCGGTAGAGGGATGTGTGAGGTGTGTTTCAATACAGTATGGTCTAGAGTATGAAGGTTTCAATAAAATAAATAATATGGTATCATCGAGTTCTCTTATAGCCATTACGGACAAGTATGTGTAGATTCCCCAAAGAGCTTGTGTTGGTAGCTGGTATGCTCTTTGAGTAATAGAAGTATTTGTGAGACTAGAAAGTATAAAGAGTTTGGCACCTCAAACAATTCTTCTGTTATGAGTCATTAGCAACTCAAGGGTTGAACCCCAACAGTTGAGTAAATTATATAATGTGATTCTTTTATTGAATAAATTAGTGTCAGCCAAAGTTAAGAAAATATGAAACCGGTAAGAAGGACCTAGCTATGATGTCAGATTTTCTTTGAAAAATATTAGTGTAGATTTCTTGATCAGTTTATTATTTCCAATTGAAATCTAGAAAGCATAATAAAGATAAAGAGGCTTTGTAAAAAAAAAGGTAAAAAAAATGGATTTGGAGTTAGAATTTTACTGCGGAAAATTTATTTGTTTAGTCTAAGTTAATCTTAGATATGACCCGTACAATTTATTACCCGATGATTTAGCGGGTAATCACTTGTCAGTTTCTATAGAATTATGTGTTACTTACTGTTTGGCTTCCTTAATTTTTTTTTGGAAGGCTAGGTACCACTATGAACGAACGATACTTCCTAAGTTATATAGTTAGAAGATTAAAGTTAGAAAGAGCAATATTGTGGAATACTAACGAAGAAATAACTTTCGATAATCAACGGCCTAAAGGGAGTTAAGTGATACTGAGGATTATAAAGTCATTATTGAAAACCAAAGAGTGCCTGTTATCAAGTATTTTGTGTGAGACATCTATGTGTTTGGCAATGTCAAATTTCTATTCAACAGAACATTTATGATATCTTGTGTTTAGGAAACATGAAAATTTAAAAACTAAGCAAACAGTTCCTTTTAATGTTGACAGATTAATGTTAACCCGCATATTGATTTTTAGAGGGAGCCCAAGAAGATTTTCTTCTAGATATTGAGGCTATTAGTTTCAATTAGTAAATTATATGTTTAAAGATTGGATAAGATAGATGCTCACCTCATTAGAAATTAGAAATAGTTTGTTTCAAAACTGAAATTCTAAGATAAAATGCAAAATCTGATTTACAATTTGATTCAACTATCCTGACTACTCAGGGATACATATCAGTGAAGTTATAAGTTTGGGTTCCAGGGGTATAGAAACATAAGAAAGTTTGTTTTTCTTTTGATGAAAAGATAATGGTGAGATGCTTGTGTGGTGAAAAAAAAAAAAAAGAAGAAGAAGAAGAAAAAGAGAGTTTAGTAGTTTAATCTACTTTAGACTTTGAAAAGATTCCTTTGGATATAATAGGCAAGTCAAATTACAGTAAATTATTAAAACAAATGAAGTTTCCCCTTATGCTTTTGGAAAGATTGTCGTGTAGAGTACCACCTTGACAATAGACAGTAGAAGTGTAACATACCAAGCGAATGATTTTTTTTCTTGAGAGTATAAAACATGCACTAGACTTGAGTACTTTATCACACATAAAAGAAGAAGAAGTCATAAGGATCCAACAGTAAATATACAATACTATGTTAGTATCATTACTAGTAAAGTCATCCTTAAAAGTTTTTAGACTTATATATGAGTCTCATAACACTGCTATCATGAACAGTTGGGAGATAGCTAACATAATACATAAAAGGGGTATATCATGAATAAAGCAATTTGTGAGGGTGACACTCTTAAAACTGGCAGAGAACGAAACATTTTTTTTTAGTAATGCCAGAACTTCAGCAACCGAGGATGAATTTAGAAAGAGTTCTATTGACCTAGGTAAGTATACCAGTAGAATATGATTCTGAATTTCACTTTTAGGAGTATTTGGGGTAAATTTTTATGACAAATTTAAAAGTTACTTTTGCCTTTCTATTTCACATCACTAAGCAAACAAGGCAAACTAATTCGGTTATAGACTATGTTGTGACTTGTGAAGTTATGATTTTGTGTTGTAGTGCTATGAGAAATCGTAAGAAATGAATTTAAATACTGAGAGTTTTCTTGGTCTTTGTTTTGGTCATATATGAAGTAGTTGTATCTCTCCCCAAAACTACCACTGCGACCAGTCTAGTAATTAGAAGAAAAGTCAGTATACATTTTGAATTTAAAGTTACATGCTCTGGATATAAGAAATAACCTTGTTAAAGGTATAAAGCTATTATGGTTTGACTATAGCCAAGTGAGAAGTTTAGATGGAAATAATTTGAGATTATACAAGTTCTTCTAAGTTTCGAGGACGAAACTTTTATAAGGTGGGAGGGGTTGTAACACCCCGTTTTTATGAGCTTGTTATATTAATCATTTTCATTTGTTTTAGTCAGTTAAATAGATTACTTATATGAATAATGTGATATTCTTTTACCATGTTTGTATGTGGCAGATAACGTTGACCAGTAAGCTCCAACAATGTTAACTGAAGAAATAATTAATAGTATATAAGTGTATTTTGTTAGTATATTTTGAAGTGAGGATTTAATATTCAGTTTGGGTTAAGAGCGTATTTTTAGAAGACTAAGACACCCAAATCAGTTATTTGGCCCAAATCAGTATTTTACCTAGAATTCCTAGGGAGATACTCTGTATATATCATCATAAAAACCCTCCAGCCAGCAGTCCGTTTTTCTTCCCCTGGCTAGCAGTCCGTTTTTCTTCCCCTGGCCAGCAGTCGGACGAAGCGTCTAGCACTACCATCTGTTTTCATCTTAAAACTGGTAAGTCTATATTGTTCACGCCTCTCATTTTGATTCTTCCTAAAAAGATTTTGAATTGTGAGAGCTTTATTACGTACTAGTTGCCAGGGATGTCTAATAGGGATGGGATTTGAAATTTAACCCAAGCAAGTTTTCCTTGCATAAAACTTCTAGTTGTGGAGTTGTCAAATTGAACACAACCGTTTTACATTTTATCCAAACCATCGGTTTATACAAGGGAGAAGTATTAGGCTGCACTTTTTCGTAAACTGCTTGATGCTCTGTTTTAAAAACAAATCTGGATAACTTCGTTACTTAATTTTCTACCGTGTGTAAGGGTCATATTTTCGATAAGGTCTGGTTTTGAATTTAAGTATGAGTTTAAGTTTCCCAGAGCTATTATTCATATGGGTGAAAAAGGATTTTAACTTCTAATTAAAGTTCGTACTTAGACAAACGTATTTGAAGAATTCTGATGGCAGACTAAATGACTAATGGAGCAGAAGTCTATTTCATTCTGTTTATTATTTTCCTAATTTAGAAAATTAATTTACTCTTTAAAAAGAAAACATTAGAGCTGGTTCAAGTCGAAGTAGACTTTATCAACAAAAGTTCAGAATAATATTCTTTTGAAACTTCATGCTTACCGATCCTTGAGAAAAATTCATTTTTAAAGAAACTTCCAGTAGGACAATATGGGACACTGTTGGAATTTTACGTGTGATTAAAGGATAGAAAGTTCTAATTAAGTTATTACGTGTGATTAAAGATTTAAGAGGGAGCTTACCGGGAGACGTTATCAAGGTGCCACACTTATCTGAATATTTTGAGTTCAGCTGCTAACAGGTAAGTTCACTACCACCTGTACATGTTTGTTCAACCAAATGCAAGAAGGAAGTCTGGTTGATTTTTAATAGATAATTTTAGACTATTTGCTATTATGTGAACTATGTGAATTATGTGATGAGTTATTTTATTGCTAGATTAAGTTATGTTTATTATCTGGCATAGTCAAAGATTTGTTAGTACTTAAGTTTCCAGATTTAATGATGTTTTTTAGTCAAATGTCACCATAAAAAGAACTAATACTTAAAGTGAAAGATTAAGTGATATGTACTCGGGAACTAGATCCCTCAGATTAGCAGTTTTAGTTTTAGATAGTCCGATATGTTTAGTGGGTCGCTCCCCTGAGCTGTCGGATTGGCGCCATTGAGTACATATCACGGGCCCACAGTTAAAATTAGCCACAAAGAGTTTATAGAAAGTTTATGAGATCTCTTTCAGAAAGTTTTACAGAAAGTTGTTTTGAGATCTCTTTCAGAAAGTTTTACAGATATGTTTGAGAAAGAAATTTTGAGATCTCTCCAGTAATTTTTGAGAAATTATTTTAGAAAATATTTTCATTTTGAGATCTCCCTCATAATATGTTTGAGAAGTTATGTGTTAGTTATTTGTTCAGTGCATGTTTATAGCCTAAATTTATCTATTGATAAATTGGCCTAGACTTCTAGATATTTTTGTGGAGCCATAGTGACTTACTAAGCGTAAAGCTTATCAGTTTTTCTTTCTTCGCATGTACAGATACTAAGGGTAAGGCCAAGGCCTAGGAAGATGATGAGAGAGTGGAACGCGTGCCAAGATGAGTTAACGGGAACGACCTTGGCGGCTTCTAGCTAGCTATTATTATGTTTCAGTATTTCAGCTATTATAATAAAGAGTTTATTATTAATACTTTACTTTATTTAAGGTTTCAAGTTTGAGTAAATTCCTGGATCCAGGTGGTTATCACATTTAATTTGCTGGTGATAACTATATTTTATTGAGTTCTTATCAAGAGTTATATTTTAATTATATTTGAGATTTTATCAGGGTTATTTTCTTAAATAGACGGCCGTTAATTGTAGTTATTTTCAAAAGTAGTAAGTTAGTGTAACGATTCCTTTAACCCTGAGAGGGGCGTTACAGGTAGGGTGCGGGGTAGGATGGTGGTGGGGGTAGGATGGCCGTGGGGCCGAGGTAGGGGGCATGTGGTAAGGGGTAAAGGGTAATATACGGGGGGGTAGGGTAGGGTGGGTCGGGGTGGGGTCGAGGTGGTAGGGGGGTGGCGGTAGGGTAGGGTGGATCGGGGTGGGGCCGAGGTAGGGGCATGTGGTAGGGGGTGGGGTAGGGTCATTATAGGGAAAAATGGGTACGCAGGGTGGGGTTGGGTGGGTAGGGTAGGGTAAGGTAGGGTAGGGTAGGGTATGGGTAAGGGGTAAGGTACGAGGATGGAGGTACCGGAATGGAATCGACATCGGAGCGGGACTGGACCCACCACTAGGTGTAAGTACGCAAATTCATTGCAACGGCAGTGTAGCATCTGCGTTTTCCAAATTTGGAAAACTAGTAAAAGTCGCTTTTCCAAATCATTAAGGAAAAGAGAGACATGTCTCATTTTTCTGTTTTGGAAAACGATTTGGTAAACGTGTTTTTCTTTTTTCCTTTCTCTAGTTTTCCAGCAATTTCTTTTGTAAACATGTTTCCTGTTTTCTGTTTTCCAGTTTTCCAATTTTCTGGAAAACTGGAAAATATTTCCGTTAGTAAACATGCCCTAAGTTTTTAGGGTATCGATCTTCACATCAAGATTAATTACCCTTTTAATTAAGTACTCTCTATCCATTTATGCCCTAAGTTTTTAGGGTATCGATCTTCACATCAAGATTAATTACCCTTTTAATTAAGTACTCTCTATCCATTTATGTGATTGACGACCGTTCGCTCCAAAGAAATCTTCATTTAAATCCACGCCATTAACGAATTCTCGGGGAAATGATAAACTGAATCTGACAAGAAAGATAAGGTGTGATTGTGAGAATAACTAATACTAAGTCTATAGACTATAGACTAAATCTAGAAGACTAAGGAAAAGAGGTAAATTAGACTCACATATCAAAATAAAGCTAGATAGAGGATAAAATTTATTCAAATAGGTATGGATTTTATTTATATGAAAAGATAAAGAAGTCAAAACGGTATAAAAAAAAAAGATAAGAAGAGTACTTAAGAAAAGATGTAAATTACACTCAAGTGAGAAGTAAAAGAGAGGGGATTAAGTGCTTTAATTATTTGATCGACTTGACTAAAAAAACACAAACCCATATTTAAGGGTCTAATATGTTGGAAATGGAAAATTAAATATATTTCAAATAAACTATTATATTATAATATGATTTTATTTAACCGCAAGCGTTGGGTCCTCTAACGTGCAAATGTGGCTGACTAAGTTTGCTTGGTTAAGCATTTTTCTCTCCACTTTTCAAGGATCTTAACCACCTCTCTTATTTAATTTCTCTTATATATTAATTAGAAAACATGGCAGAAGGAAGCAGTATCCCATACGAACCCCCCTGCTTGAGGCTATTCTCCCTGCAAACTTTATCTTCTAAAAGGCTCTTGAGCTTTCTTCTTTCATATACGGAATACTTCGTATACTCGTGTTAATTAATATACTCCTTGACATATATTTTATTCTTCTTCTATGGAGTTGTACGAAGTATACAAACACCCCCATATATCATTATCTTTAAACTCTGCTGGATTACAAAATGATATATTCTATCCTCGTAGTCCTGTGTCCGGCGATTCGCCGAAGGGCTCGTTAAATCCTGGGGAAAGATTTCCGGCCACCGGAAATACTTTCTTAAGGACAGCGTCTAACGCGTCTCGAGCCATTGTCTTTCTTGTTATTTTCATGTGCAGAAACTAGTTTCCGGAAGTGAGCAGAAGAGGCGACAAGCACGTTTAGACTTGCCGTTGGAAGTTTTCGGAGAGGAAGAAAGAAGAAGCGGTTCGTTTGAAGACGTCGGCCAGGTGGCGAGAATATTTCTCCTACAATCTTAAGAAAGTATTTGTCGGAAAAACCTGTCCTGGTCATCACCCTCCGGAAAACTCCCGTTGGTGTCTCTCTGAAAGTATCGGACAAGGATCACTGCTGCGATCTATGTCAACTGCCCTGCTGTGATTCCGATTAAATGAGCCGCTGAAATCTTTGTTCACAAAGAGGCTACCAAACTTGGTATTTCTATTACTCCGTAATTAATTTAGTCTTGCCAATTTTATACCTTCGTGAATCTGCCAGCTGCATTATTTTATCTCAATTTGTGATTATTTTATGTGTCACCCTTTTTACAATAAGACTTATTTTAATCCCACTTATTTTAATAAATGTCATTTTATGTGATAAAAAGACAACTGTGGAAAACAACAACCCACTTAAATCAAAATTAAAATTGATTAAAAGTGATGATATTTTTATTGCGGTTGTTTATCAAAGTTGTAAAATAAATGATGTCAATGAATGGATGGTAGACTCTGGGGCTACAAAGAACATTTGTCAACACAAAAGTGCTTTTACCTCCTATAGTACTACTACTAGAGATGATGTAGAGCTAGTGTACCTAGCGGACTCAAAAACAACTAAGGTGTATGATAAAGGGAAAGTTCTTCCTAAACTCATATCGGGAAAAACTTTATCACTAAATGACATGCTTTATGTGCTTGAGATTCGGACTAAATTAGTTTCCATTTTTCTCTTGCTAAAAGCTGGGATTAAAGTATCTTTTGATCGTGACAAATTTGTTATGACCAAAAATGATGTTTTTGTGAGTAAAAGTTATTGTAAGAATAATAATGTGCTTACTATTTTTAAATTATTGCATGATAATTAATGCTTCCACTTGTTTATATGATTTATTCGTACGAGTATGATATATGATGAGTATATGACATTCGTTGGAATGTTTTATTTACTTTGGATTACTAGTTCAATAATATTGTTCGGTATATCTGTGAATGGGTTTAGCTTCCTGTGATTATTAAAATTTAAAATTGCATTAAAGCTAGTTTTGTATACATGCTGACTGTGAGTTTCACTACGTTAGTATTTGCTTGATTAGTTTTCGTAGAGGAGACTTTTGGTCATACTTTTAACTCCTAAAGTATGAATTTTGCTCGCATGCATTTTAGTATGTAATGTAAATCAAGTCATGAGCATATATTGTTGAGAATTCTTGTGCATGCACTTAGTCTGGATTATATTGTACTCCGCATATATGAAGACTTCTTCACATGCTATGTTATTAGCTGTATGCTATTCCTTTTGGAAAATCATGAAGTGTATGTTGATAATGATTTGTTACCTGCCGATGGTTTAGTAATATAATGTCTTTGCACCTGTTTTAAAATTGAAAATGTGGGGGCTGATTTGCAATGATGCAATTTTACGTAATATATTGTATATGCTTGAATAATTTCTTGACCATTGTTCAAAGTGGAGTTGTATGTATATGCTTATATTCTCAGATCGTATGTTTGTCTATAATGAATTTCGAAAACTTTGAATCTAATTATATTATGCATGCTATTACTCCTTGATAGCTGTATGTTACTTAAGTAACTATATGGGGCTAAATAAATAGCAATAATTTTTGTCTTATGTTGTTGATTTTATAGAAATTTATTTTGATTCTTAAAGTGTGAATTTGTAATTAAAAATCCACAAACTATGTTAAACCTGACATAAAATTTATGTCAGATACCATTAATTGTGGCATACATTTGATTGAGATTATCCGTTGTAATAAATTGATTCAACGATGACATGTTTTATTAAGAAATGGTCATTGTACTAAAGCGATACTATACAATGATGTTATACGAGAGTTATCCATTGTATTATAATGATACAATGACGTTATATAGTTTATTGAGAGTTATCCGTTGTATCATCGGGATACAACGATGCCATCTGAGTTGAATGTCACACATGCGATCTTGAGTTACAAATTGGAGAAATAAATTTTAATGTTCATTATGAATATTAAAATTGTGAATTTGTTAAAAATAACAAACTGTGTGAAACCTGACTTAATGTCGGAAGATTGAGCAAAATCATGGATACACAAAAAGTGTATTTGGTGAGCTAAGCCATTGTATTAAAGACATACAATGATGATATCATTTTAAGTGATATTGTTGTATAGACGTATACAATAATACCATATGAATTAACTATAAAGTTATTATTAACTTTGATAAGAGGAGTTAGTTTTCTCCTTTGGCGCGCGAAAATCCGGATATTGTCGTTTTTATACATCGAGGGAAATGGACCGTCACTTGTTAACAAATAGGGATGGTAACCCAACCTGTGTGATTGGAGATCCCATGAAGCAGGTTCATATGGGTAATAACAAGTCTTCTATTTGTTCTTGCTAGCCTATTATGTCCATTTCTAGGGTGAGGCTAGACTGCATTCGCTGTGAGGCTGAGCTAAAACTCTTAATGATTTTCATAGCCTTATGGCTGGTGTGTTAAGTGCAGAACACACTTGATGAGATCACCTATATGAGTGTGAGGTGGGGCCGCCTCCATGAAGCATGACAACGCTTCTAGAGCACTCACGAACACCAGGCACGCGCACGGCCGAAAAGCGCACCACGGCGTTAACGCGAGGAATTGTGGGGGGTGAGACATGACCATTAAGACCCTGATTTACCATAGTAGCTTCTTGGTTCATAGAAACTATACGTTTCACCAAAAGCTCGGTTTATAAAGACTTAATCGTCTCGGTTTGGTTCATAGTCTTCGGGCACCAGACTTAAAGTCTCATTCCTGCTAATCCAGCAGATTTTTCAAATTGTGTTTTAACCTCAAATGTTTATTTGAAATATGTGGGGGATTGTTGGAAAATTAAATATATTTCAAATAAACTATTATATTATAATATGATTTTATTTAACCGCAAGCGTTGGGTCCTCTAACGTGCAAATGTGGCTGACTAAGTTTGCTTGGTTAAGCATTTTTCTCTCCACTTTTCAAGGATCTTAACCACCTCTCTTATTTAATTTCTCTTATATATTAATTAGAAAACATGGCAGAAGGAAGCAGTATCCCATACGAACCCCCCTGCTTGAGGCTATTCTCCCTGCAAACTTTATCTTCTAAAAGGCTCTTGAGCTTTCTTCTTTCATATACGGAATACTTCGTATACTCGTGTTAATTAATATACTCCTTGACATATATTTTATTCTTCTTCTATGGAGTTGTACGAAGTATACAAACACCCCCATATATCATTATCTTTAAACTCTGCTGGATTACAAAATGATATATTCTATCCTCGTAGTTCTGTGTCCGGCGATTCGCCGAAGGGCTCGTTAAATCCTGGGGAAAGATTTCCGGCCACCGGAAATACTTTCTTAAGGACAGCGTCTAACGCGTCTCGAGCCATTGTCTTTCTTGTTATTTTCATGTGCAGAAACTAGTTTCCGGAAGTGAGCAGAAGAGGCGACAAGCACGTTTAGACTTGCCGTTGGAAGTTTTCGGAGAGGAAGAAAGAAGAAGCGGTTCGTTTGAAGACGTCGGCCAGGTGGCGAGAATATTTCTCCTACATAATAATAATTACAACCCGAACAGTATACATTGACAATTCTACCTTGAACTATATATTAAAGGGAAAACTGTTAAATAGGTCCTTAAACTTCATGTCAAATAAGTCTTTATATAGGAGGCTTTGTCCGGCCGTCGCGATTTGGGGCGGTTCCCGGTGAAATTTTTTGATAATTTTTTTTTAGCATCTTATTCATCAAGTCTAGTTTACTCATACCAAATTTTAGCTAAAACTTCAATCGGGAATGCATTCAAATTAATTCTTGAAAATAACTGTGCAGTTAAATGCGCAGTTATCTTCAAGAATTAATTTGAATGCCTTCCTGATTGAAGTTTTAACTGAAATTTGGTATGAGTAAACTAGACTTGATGAATAAGATGCTCAAAAATTTTCATAAAAATATTCCACCGGGAACCGCTCCAAATCGTGATAGCCGGACAGAGCCTCCTATAAATTATCAGTAAGTTTTCCTGATTTAATTAAAAATAGGGTATGACTTCTATGGTGCATTTCTTAACTTCGTGTGTTTTGGTACGCATCGATCTTTTCTTAATCAATCATATTATTTCATATATCCACGTCATATCCTCTTTAACTAAACTGTAAACATTATAATCTTCCATCTTTGCATTTTAATTGAAATTCCTTTACTAAAATGCAAACTAGTAGACGTTACTAGCAAAATACTACAATGTGAATGGGTAAAAAAGGTGTGTACAGTGTACCGGTTGTTAAGTGCATGTAGAATTTTCCTTAAAATAATTATGAAAATTTTGTGATAGTAGTCAACGAAAATAGTGATTGTTTTCAGTTTTGGTGTTTCAGACGTGGTTGTAGTACTTGTGGTCCTTCAGTTCATCCTTTTATTTTTTAATTTTCTCTCGCTTTGTTTTTTTGCTTTTCGATAATTTGACATTGAAGGTATACGATGTTTAATCATGATAGTTAATTAATATAGGTACAATTTAGTACGAAAAAGTTACATTAAATAAACGGCGTAGGCGGTAAGTAACGACTAAGATTCTCTATTCAAACTAAGTTCACTTTTTAAACACAAAATCAGACCACAAAAAAAAGTCGATCTGGAAAAATAATCTAATTGAAATCAAATTCATCTATACTAATATAAAAAGGGAAACTAATACATAATTGTTCCTGCGTCAAAGTTACGAATAAGAAAATATGCGGCTCTTGGATTCAGTGCCTTTTTAACCTCAGCAGTTTTAAGGGAAAATTTTAGAAATAGTATCAAACCATGACAGATTCCCAAAAATAAGACTAGCAGTGATGAACCGTTGAGTGGAGACATTAGTTGCGTGGATGGAAGCCCATTTGGGTTAGGAGTGATTGCTGACATTATTAATCTTAATATTGTTATTTAGTATTGTTACTTTTTTACATGTAGCTACGTAATATAGTTATGCATATTTGTTAGCCGCATTATTCTATAGTTATTCTTAGTGGACTTAGGCTCCACTAAAGTAGCAGTTAACTTAGTGGACTTGACATTTGTATTTTATTTATATGCATCGGGTTAATGGAGAAGGGGGGAGACAGAAAACTTCAGCCACACTTCTCTTCTTATTACTGTTCTCTTTTCTCTTCTTTCTGGTGAATTCACATTTGAAGATCCACCAATTGGTATCAGAGCATGGATACCCGGGGCAAATCTAATGCGGAGTTCCGGCAGGAGATGAACGAAGCTATCGCACGTCACGACAACCAATTTGCTCAAATTGCTGCAACTCTACAGGCTATCACCGTCGAGCTACAAGCCAGTCGGATGGCTAGGGAACAACGAGACCATGAGGTGGACAATCCGTTTGCTGCTGAGCATAACCGGAACGGACTTCGCCCTCATGATCCGAAGGCGCGATTCCCGAAGTTCAGTGAAGGGGATCCAGCCGGGTGGATATACCAAGCCGAGGAGTACTTTGATTACTACGATATCGCTCCAGACCGGAAGGTAAGGCTCGTGTCCATGCATCTGGAAGGCCTAGCTCTTCAATGGTACCGATGGTTGCTAAAATGAAGGGGACCAGTCACGTGGGTCGAGTTCGTTAGGGATATACGTCTCCGTTTTGGCCCTACCGAGTTTGCAGACCCTTCTGAAGCTTTATCTCGTCTAAAACAGTCTACGACTGTCGCAGTTTACCGAGAAACGTTTGAACAACTGTCACACCAAATAGACGATCAGCCCGAGTCTTTTCTCATTGGATGTTTTTTGGGAGGCCTGCGCGACGAGATTCGGCTTGACGTTAAGACCCTAAAGCCTCGATGTAACACTTGAGATTTAATATAAACGGATTAATAGTACTACTCATACCAACAGAGGTGCATCTCCTTTTAAGGGAGCTCATTACCCAAGAACTCCAAAGTTAAGCGTGCTTGCACGGGAGTAGTCTTAGGATGGGTGACCCCCTGGGAAGTTTCTCAGGGCGCGCATGAGTGAGGACAAAGTGCGCGGTAAAGGCTCGTGGTGGTTTGTGAGGACAGTACTAGAGGTCTGGAGTAACTACCTCGGGTCCTGCGGGGCCGGGGTGTTACACTCGAACTCTCGAAGAAGCTTTTGGGCTGGCCCAATTAGTGGAAGAAAAATCCCGGTTGGCCATCCGCACCCCACTTTTTGTACAACCGGTAGCTTCCAAACAGTCAGACACAAGTGGCATTCTTGGACCTCCACCGGTTTCTCGCCTTGATCAACATAAACCGTCACCACCAATCAAACGCCTTCCCTGGGAGGAGATGCAACGCCGACGCTCGTTGGGCCTTTGCTTCTCTTGCAACGAACAGTTTGCTCCGGGCCACCGTTGCAAACACCAACAACTCATGCTACTCGAGATGGGGGAAATTCTGGTAGATTATTCTGAAGAAGCTGCAGATAGCCGTGAATTGAAGCCGGTCCTGATACAGTGGAAGGATAGGGACTCGTTCCCGTAACAGTTCCCAAGCATTGACCTTGAGGACAAGGTCCCCCTTGGAGGGGAAGGTATTGATGAACCTTTGAGTGCAGACATTAGCTGCGTGCATGGAAGCCCATTTGGGTTAGGAGTGATTGCTGACATTATTAATCTTAATATTGTTATTTAGTATTGTTACTTCCTACATGTAGCTACATAATATAGTTATGCATATTTGTTAGCAGCATTATTCTATAGTTATTCTTAGTGGACTTAGTGGCTCCACTAAAGTAGCAGTTAACTTAGTGGACTTCGCATTTGTATTTTATTTTGATGCATCGTGTTAATGGAGAATGGGGGAGACAGAAAACTTCAGCCACACTTCTCTTCTTCTTATTGTTCTCTTTTCTCTTCTTTCAGGTGAATTCACATTTGAAGATCCACCAGGCAGCAACTCGTACGACTTAATTTATTTGAAGTGACAATAATACACTCAATTAAAAGCTAAAGGACATCGGCCAATCCACCTGCTTATCTTCTGCAACATGAAATTGGGAGTGCGAGCATGACTTCAATGTGAGAGCCAGTGAGTGCATTCGAGATATGCACATTCGCCTCAAACATCTTCGGTCACCTTCTCGAAGCCCAGGGCCTTCACCACACTGCAGAGCGGCGGTGCGAGGACATGGTCCACCAGTTCACTCCCACGCTGCACCCCTTTCATGCCGCTCCCATCGTCATCACCAAAATCAACAATCCTTACGCATAACCCATTTAATTTGGAACAATAATTAATTGCAAAAGCCTCTTTTTCGATCTCACTCCTTTTTGGATGGAATCTCGATCAACAAAGTTGCTGGAATGTATTTTTATTTTCTCCTAGACCATACTTGTATCTATATACACAACAAGCTAAGGGATGTGGAAAACTAAACTATTTTCTTTTAATGCATGGCAGCTAATTTATAAATTAGTTGCTGCTGCAGCTTATATATCAATAAACTTCATGTGCTTCATATAAGAGAGTTTTTCATACTTTGAATATCTTGGTCAAAAGAGATATTCGTTGAGAACTAATATATTGAAATCAGACATTAATTATACATTACAAGTTGATAACTAGACAGGAAGTAGACAATAAACATATATAGTCTTACTTGATCCTTACAAATTGAATGTAAATCTATGACATAAAATACGATGATATAACACATATAAACACGAATAAATTGCATGACAGTAAAAGTTATTCCTTATATCTTTTTCATTAAATATCCATAAAGCAGAATGACAATAACAAAAATAAACTAATAGTAAACATTTGTGATGTAGAAATGTTTGTATAGGTTACAAATCCACATTAAACTAGTAATAAAGGTGTATAGTTGAAACATGTGAGATACCAATTGTTACAGATCCATATTAAGTCGAAAATTTTAATGACACGTGACGAAACATAGTTAGAGTAGTACTAGTAGGAACAAGTGGGATGCTAAGTGTGATTTGATATAGACAGTGTATATAAACAAGCGAGATAGACATTAAACACACTGTAAGAAGACATTAATTTTGAATATGTCTACTACTTAAGTATGACAACCCAGAGTACATCAATTGAAATGCCAAAAACCATGACAATTAACATAAGTTTCAATGCCAACAAACTGTGGCAATTAAAAATAGCGAGAGAAAAAGGTATAAACCTTTTAAATGTTATTCTAGGATATACAAATTTGAAATCATAGAATATTATAAAACTAGAAACTACAGTCTGGGATAGGATTCTTGCAAGTACAAGGGACTCCCCATGACGACACCAAAGTGTAAACAATATAATTTTAAAACCTTGGAAGTTTCTAGTAAAACATCCCACAATGCAGTACCTCTAAGTTTGAACCGACGACGTTATATCTTCTTCATCCGAGGGTAAAATGTCATCTCCAGAGGGTGTGAAATACACTAGTTGCATCCTTTGAGTAGTATCCCTGTAGTTCTGAAATAGACCGGTCCAGTGTTTTTGGGGGGTGCACTGGTTTGTGGTTAACGACTTTTTTCGTACACTTTATATGCATCAGTTGAACCCTCGATTTCAGCAAGTTCTTGGACTACAACCGGTTGTATCTGGTTCACCGAAAAGATGATCAAATAACTATATGAAGTAGAAAAAACAAAAAATGACATGGAAAGTAAAAATAGATAAGAGAAACGCTTTGAACTGCAATTTTAAGGTCAGAATGAGAATTCAAACTTAAATATGACAAAAGTGATGGAGAACATATAAATGAAATTTGTTTATATATGAAAGCATCAAACAACAATAACTTTTTAGGAAAAAAATGTAACATAACTTACATATAGACAGGTGCGGACATTAAATAGTCCTTAAACAATTACAGAGAGACATTAAAATCCAATAAAAGGAAGTATATGAAATTTAGAACATAACATGTGACTTATAAAAGTAAAATATGTACTTTCAAATCTGGAACGTATAACTTCGAGAAAGCATGTTGCCTTATTTTGATACTCATGGGATTTTGTTCCAAACCTCGTGCATTCTTACACCACAACAGAACGGGAGGGTGGAACGTAAACATCGGTATATCCTAAACGTGGCGCGGCAGCACGTTTTACGAATTTTGCTCTGTCAACAATGATGACACCAGGAGACGGCGAAGACAATTCTTCGGGGAAAAACGACCACACATCATAGTTCTTCTTGGGACCGCAAGACTGGCCGGGAAATTTCATAACATCGAGCTTCTCAGTGCGAACGGAGGGGCACAGCATGGGGCAGATGTCGAAGGGAATGAACGGATCACACAAAACTGGACTGCTGCGCGGACGTGGAGAAATCGAGCACATAAGTGGAAATACAGGGCGTGGTCATGAGAGTGTTTGAGCTCATGCTACTGTGGTAGAGTCTTCTACTCTGTGAACAAATCCCGTGGATAGCGGAGGATTAGCTACAGGGCATATGGAACAAATGGAAGGGAAAGGTCTTCGAGGCTTGACCTTTGAACAATGGCAGGCCCTTTTGGCATCTTTTGGTAAACCAAATTTTATTAATATTAGAGTATCCGATAAGTTTGATATTTTTTTCATGGATAATTGATACGGGGGCATCCAATCATGTGACCCAAAATCTTTCTTGCTTAAGTGATTAAAGACATTAGTTCGTGTTCCGTTGGACAACCCGATGGTCAAAGAGTAACGGCCGCTAAAGAGGGATCTGTCCACTTATCTGACTCAATATGTTTATCTCATGTCTTGTTTGTTCCAAAATTAAACTGCAATCTTATTTCGGTGTCCCAACTTACAGAAGGCCTTGATTGTTTTATTCAATTCACTTCTAATATTTATGCTATTCATGAGCGGCACTCGAGGAGGCTAATTGGAGCGGGTGAGCGGAGGAATGGACTCTATTATTTTCATAATGTCTCTCGTACTTAAATCTTTGGTGTTCAGAAAGGAATTGATTGTGTGAGATTTGCTTGTAACAATCAAATTATTTCCCGATAATTCATAATGTCTCTATTATTTCTACGCCTTGTGAGATTTGCTTTTGAGCTAAACACGCTAGAGATACTTTCCCTCTTAGTGTTAGCAAATGTACTCGTATTTTTGAACTTATCCATTGTGATTTGTGGGTAATAGATAATATTGTATGGATATTCTTGTAATTCCTTTTTCCTGGATTAATATATATACATGCATACGGCTACCTCTAGGGTAAGTCATTCCCTCATAATTCTCATATGGTATCAGTTGCTAAGGCCTTACGATTCTAACCCTAAATCACGTATTCCGATTATTGTTACGATTCTCCACCCCGAATGTCACCAATATTGTTACTACTAGGTTGGCATCGGTTGAGGATTATTTACCGTGAAAAACACAATTTGAATCTTTCTTAGTATCGCATAGTTTGTTGGGTGTGTTGGATGGCTCGATTCCAGTCCCTTCCCCGTACATTTTGGATTCTTCTCGCAGGGAAGTTGTCAACACTGATTATCAACACTGGTTGAAAATTGACCAGATAGTCCGTTCATGGCTCTTTGCCACTCTTTCCCGAGATATTTTGATTGATGTGCATGAACTGAAATTTTCTTTTCAAATTTGGGATCGTCTTTGGAACAAATTCATGTCCGCAAGTACGGCCCATTCCATGGAGATTAAGCGTCAGTTGTCTCATATCAAGAAGAAAACTAATCAAACTATGGAACAATACCTTCGGGAAATTCAGGTTGCTGCAAATTCTCTTGGACTCATCAACTCACCGGTGAGTGACAAAGATCTTATTGAGTACGAACTACTTGGTCTCGGTCTGGAGTATGAAACTATCCTTGGAGGATTGGCATACATGCCCCCCACATTCACATTTGATCAACTGGGACCAGTCCTTGGTGTTCAAGAAAGTCGGCTGCAATATATGCGCAGCATTAGGCCTTTGCTGCACACGGCCAGAACCTTCCAGGGCAGCAACATCAGTCTCGCGCGCAGCAGCAGTTCCCTGGTCGTGGAGCAGCCCCATGATAAGTCCGTATTTAGACACGCATTTGATGCGTGTTGGGATCGGCTTTTGATGGTTTTCCTAGCTTTAAGATGTTACAAGTCTCAATTTTAGCTCAAGTTATGTTTACCGGGCGTTGGTTCGAGTTTTGTGTTGTTTGGATTCAAAATCAGGAATTTAGAGTCCGGCACCGGCGCTTGAGAAGCAATCGGGAAGAGTTGGAGAACATTCGAGAGAGATTTGAGAGTTTTGGAGGCCACCGGGAGAAGATTTGATGAAGAAACGGCCTTTGGATTGATTAAAGAAGTATCCGGGAACAAACCGTGAAGAAAATGGCAAGAAAACGGTCCAAGAGCATCCTGCGCGCCCCGCGGGCGATTCTGAGAGCAAAAAGTTGAGGGGTCTGAACCGCACACCGCGCGGCCGAAACCGCACTGATAGATTATTTAATCTAGAGATAAGGGAACGCTAGAGAGATAAAGTGATATGTATAAATGAATTTCCAACTTCCAACCTTCCAATCAACCATCCTTTTACATGGCTCCCATAGGGAGTATTTACATGGCTCCCTGGAAGGCCCAGTTACAATAAAAGGCCAATAAATGGCTAATAAATGGTATGTAATCTATTCTAATGGATACACATGAATAAATACATGAATAAATAGTGGAAAATGATGTACGTGGGCCGCTGTCCGGGCCCAATAGTCGTGAGACCCGGGGGTCCAAGTCTATATACTCTATCACGCACGGTTCAGAAATAGCCCCCAGAAGTACCCGCGCGGTTGCATAGTGCGGCGCCCGCACACCGCGCGGGCGGAGCGAAAGTCGGAAGACATAAAAAAACGCGCGCGTACCCGCGCGGTGACCCGCACGGCGTGCGGACGACCGTGTGGGCTGATTTTCGGTCACATTTTGAGTTTTTCTATAAATAGGCCCCTGTTTTGCCTGTTTTTGACTGATGAGCTTAGAGAGATAAACCCTATTTCGACTTTTTTAGAACTTTTCAAGCCCTGTTCTTCAAGATTAAGGGATTCTTTGTAAGTTCTATCTTTTTAATTAATGACAATTATTTCTATTCATCCCAATTCCATTTATTATTCAATTATTAATTGCGAGTAGTTTTAATTAGGGATTTGGGGTTGATGAAGGGGTTAATCATGATGTATGGCTAGATTCTTGACGGATTAATTGCATGAATGCCGTTTAATTTGTGTTTAAGTAATTTAACTGATATCTTTTGTAACCTAGAACGGCCGCTAGAATTACAATTGCTTGTAGAATAAGTTAAGAGATATCTAATTTATTCTAGGACACATTCACACACACTTAATCGTTCGCTAAGAGATTAGTAGCGATTAAGGGGCCGTAAGCTCGCTCGTCTTGGCAATAATTTAGGATCCTGTCGCATGAGAGATTAGCCTGGTCCCCTAAATTATTGTACTCTACGCCGCGAGAGCGGTAAGAACTTAGTAATGATTAGCTAGGCTCAATTAAATTAATTTCATGTAATTAAGCCTGATCTGCCAGAAATCTAGTTACCCCGGAATCAATCCCTGTTTCCTTCGTCATTAATTAGAAAGAACCCCCTAGTTTAATCGTTTTATTCGCATTAGTTTAATTTTCCAACCAATCAATCTCGCACGACGCTTTTATTTTATTTTATTTTTAATCGTTGAATTTAATTAATTCTTGATTCCCTTTTGTCCGTCCCTGTGGAGACGATACTCGTACTTACACCACTATATTACAATCTTTTTAAGAGCGAGAAAACTCACATCACCCCACCGTGAGGAGGACGTGGGGGTCGCGGCCAGCGTGCACAGCGGGGTCACCGGGGGCGTGGCAGAGGGTATGGCTACCCCGGTACCCTGGACAGCAACCGTTTCCACGTGGCTTCGATTTTCAGTATGCAGGACAGCATGCCCAGTTCACTCCTAGAGCTCCAAGTGTAGGGTAATATCTCTCTAGTTAATTCTCGTCTGTCTCCATATTATAATTGTGGTACTCATACTAACAGTGCAGGTTTCCCATCAGTTGATCATACTTATGTGTCTCCCCGGCCCCCTATTATCGGTCAATTACGTTATACTCCGGGTCACTCCGCTATCACGTGTTCCAAGTTCACTTCTGGTTCTACTCCAGCCCTCGCTGCTTTACCAACCGGTGAGACCAATGAAGCCACATGGTATCCAGATTCTGGTGCCTCAGCTCATATGACGCCCAACGAAGGTATTTTGCATTCTAAATCCACTCTTACTAGCCCCACTAATGTGCATGTCGCTAATGGTACTAATTTATCTGTGTCTACAATTGGTAATGTGCATTTACCTTCACTAGGTCGCCCACTTATTTTAAAATCTGTGTATCATGTTCCACATTTAAAATTTAATCTGCTATCTATTCAAAAATTGTGTGAGGATAATGATTGCACTGCTATTTTTAACAAATCTTTTTTCTCTGTAAAGGACAATCAAACGGGGGCAACTCTACTCCACGCTTCCAATAAGGACCGGACCTATCCCTTCTCAGTCACAAATACACCCTTAGCTCTTTTTAGCTCCTCTGCACCTGGTCCAGTATGGCACAAGCGCTTAGGCCATTGTGGTGATAGCATACTATCCACTCTTCGGCGCACAAATTCTATTTTTTTCTTCTAGTAATTTTCATCATCTATGTACTCCTTGTAGACTGGGTAAATCCAATCGCTTACCTTTTCAAGATGTTTTACATCGTACTACTGCTCCTTTACAATTAATTCATTCCGATGTTTGGCAGTCTCCTGTTTTATCGCATCTTGGTTATAAGTATTATGTCTGTTTTATTGATGATTTTTCTAGATTTACTTGGGTCTATCCTATGCATCGAAAGTCTGAGGTTTTCACTCACTTTTGCAATTTTCAGAAATTAACAGAAAATTTGTTAGGTTGTAAAATTAAATGTTTTCAAAGTGATGGAGGGGGTGAATTTAATAATCACCAGTTTATTAATCATTTTTTAAATTGTGGCATTTTGTTCCAAAAGTCCTGTCTGGACATCCCTGCTCAAAATGGCGTGGCTGAACGGAAACATCGCCATATTTTAGAATTAATACGTACTATGCTTATTGATGCACATCTCCCGTCCTCTTTTTGGTTTGATGCACTTTACACTGCTACGTATATAATTAATCGTCTTCCCACGCCAATTTTACAGGGTCTTAGTCCATATCAGAAAATTTTTCAAAAACCTCCTGACTAATCTTTTTTGCGGTGTTTGGTTGTGCGTGTTTTCCTAATAAGGTCGCCACTTCGGGTAATAAGCTTATTAAGCTATCACCGCGGTCCACTCCTTGTGTTTTTATTGGTTATGCCCCAGGCTATAAGGGCTACCGATGTCTTGATCCTGCCACTAGTCGAATCTATATTAGTCGAGACGTCATTTTTCATGAGACAAATTTTCCCTATCCTACCCTTTCCTCTAGCCAGCCTATTTCTTCCCCAAGTCCCACCCAACCGTCCCTATCCTTTTCCTCTTATCCCACCAATACTTTACCTGTTGTACCCAACTACCCATATCCCAACATCATATTACACCACATAATCCCATTAATTCAGCTCCTTCTATTGTCTCGGCCAACCCAGTCCATACACCTGACAGCCGGTAGCCTACTACACCTGCCAGCCCACACTCCAGCCCGTCTCCCAGCCCAGACTCCAGCCTGTCTCCTAGCCCAGACTCCAGCTCGTCGTCCAGCCCAGCCTCCAGTCCGTCATCTAGTTCACAGCTCATACCGACCCCTGCCAGCACACCGTCCCCTAACTCACCACCCACACCATCTACCAGCACACAACCGAGTCCTTCCCATGTCCAAAATATCCATCCTATGAGAACTCGGGACAAGGATGGCATATACAAACCTCGGACCATTTTATCACTTACCTCTGTGGAGTGTGCCCCTGATCCCACTTGTTTTTCTCAAGCAAATAAAAGTTTAAAATGGCGGGCGGCTATGGCTGAAGAATTTAATGCTCTAATTGCTAATAAGACTTGGCATTTAGTACCTAGTGATAGCACAAAAAATGTGGTTGGATGTAAATGGGTTTATAAAACAAAATACAATTCTGATGGGTCTATAGAGCGTCACAAAGCTCGTTTGGTTGCTCAGGGTTTTAATCAGCAAGCTGGGGTAGACTTTTTTGAAACTTTTAGCCCTGTTGTAAAACCCACTACTGTGCGCCTTTTGCTTTCGCTTGCTACTTCTTTTGGCTGGGGGGTGCGTCAGTTAGATGTCAAAAATGTCTTCCTACATGGTTACTTAACTGAGGAGGTTTATATGCGTCAGCCACCGGGTTTCATTCATCCCACTTTTCCTCACCACATTTTTCGTCTTCGCAAGGCACTATACGGACTTAAGCAAGCTCCTCGTGCCTGGTTTCACCGTTTCAGTGGCTTCCTTCTTAGCCAGGTTTCCTACAGAGTCGGTCTGATTCATCCATGTTTATTTTTCGCCATGGGTCCTGTCTTATATATATCCTCTTGTATGTCGATGATATTCTTATTACAGGCAGTTCTCCTTCCCTAGTTCAGTCCATTATTCAGTTACTTTCTCAGACTTTCGCCATGAAAGATCTGGGAGATCTTCATTTCTTTTTAGGGATTCAGACTGTCTGTACATCTACAGGTATCTTCCTCTCCCAACAAAAGTATATTCCTGATCTTTTACGACGTTTTCATCTCCATACAGTCAATCCGGTCCGCACACCTCTTCCTACTCGTACTACTTTATCCCTAACTAATGGCGAATTACTCGCTGATGGTACCAAATACCGCAGTATGGTTGGTGCATTACAGTACTTGATTATTACTAGACCAGATATTACCTATGTTGTTCACTTGGTCTCCAGTTTATGCATGCACCTCGCACTACTCACCTTTTAGCTGTGAAGCGTATTTACAGATATTTGCAGGGCACTATCACGGAGGGCTTATGGTTACGTAAGGGTGGTAATCCTTCTCTGGTTATTGCTTACTCTGATGCAGATTGGGTCGGATGTCCTGATAGCTGTCGATCTACTACTGGCTATGCTATCTTCCTGGGTGATAATTTAATATCATGGCGGTCCAAGAAGCAACCAACTGTTTCGAAGTCTTCCGCTGAGGCAGAATATCGAGTTGTCGCGTACACGGTTCAGGATACATTATTTATCCGCTCCTTACTCGCGGACATGGGCTTCTTCATCTCGCAACCAGTTCAGCTCTATTGTGACAATGTTTCGGCTTCTTATCTTGCGGTCAATCCCATTCAACATGATCGGAGCAAGCATATCAAAATTGATTATCATTTTGTGCGCGAGCGGGTGGCTCATGGAGATCTCATTGTTAAATATATCCCTACTCAGTTTCAGTTAGCAGATATTTTTACTAAAAATTTGTCTAGTCAACATTTTAATTTTCTTAAGTCCAATCTGTGCGTTGTTCCCTCTGCTCAGATTGAGGGGGTGTAATAGATAATATTATAGGGATATTCTTGTAATTCCTTATTCCTAGATTAATATATATACATGCATACGGCTACCTCTAGGATAAGCCATTCCCTCATAATTCTCATAGTGGGGACTATCATACGCCTTCCTCCTGTGGCGCTAAAAGTTTTTTTACTATTGTTGATGATTTCTCTCGGGCTGTTTGGGTGTATCTTTTGGTTGATAAGACAGAAGTTTTTCCTATGTTTATGAATTTTTGTGCTATGGTGGAGTGTCAATTCTCTCAAAATATTTAGATTGTACGGAGTGACAATGGGGCCGAATTTAATTGTCTTAAAGATTTTTTTCGTACTTCCGGCATTATTTTTCATACTTCCTATGTTGCAACACCGCAACAAAATGGTCGTATCAAACGTAAACACCGCCACATCCTTAACGTTGCACGTGCTCTCAAATTTCAGGCGAATCTCCCAATCAATTTTTGGGGAGAATATGTTCTCACTGCCGCCCACCTTATTAATCGGACCCCTTCTGCAGTGCTTCAACATAGAGCTCCCTTTGAAATACTCTAAGGAAAGCCCCCTGATTATGATACTCTTTGGGTCTTTGCGTGTCTATATTTTGCTTATAATCTTCGTTCTGCTAGGGATAAATTTTTAAGCCGGAGTAGAAACGTGTTTGTTGGGTATTCTTTTGGGAAGAAAGGATGGCGTGTCTTTGATCTTGAAACTCAGGAGTACTTCATCTCCAGAGATGTCACATCACAGGTTATTGTCCCAGAAGAATCCATGTCATTTCCGCCTCTGGACACCTGGGAATATCCCTCTGCTTCTCCGGCTCTTGCTCCCAGTACTAGAACACTCGCTGGGGACCCTGATTCATTTCCTCCTGTGGATCCTTGTTATGGCACACACACACAGACACATCTTCGGATCTAGGACCTTCATCTCCTGATTTGGGTTGTGGGAAACGCCTCAAGCTCCCATCGGTCCTATTACGAGACTATGAGACCCATACAGTTATGCTTGATAGTCCATTCACCGTTACATCATCTTCAACGGTCGGCTCATGTACATCGTTCCCTATGGCTCATTGTATTAGTTGTGATAAATAAATACGGAATTGATAGGGATTTTAGCAGGGTTTTTTGCAGGGATTATACAAAATCCGTGCCAGAAACACTTTAAATCGAGTCATTTGTAATGAAAAGTCGATAATTCGTGCCAAATTTCGTGTCAATCCCGTATTTTTTTGTAGTGACTATCGTTAAATTACTATAATAAAAAGGATGGTAAAAATATCGGTCCATCCTAATATACCGTCCTATCTAGATTGGTGTCATTACTTCTAAAAAGATTATTAGTCAGATCACTTTTAAAAGTTAAATTTTTGTAAATTGTTGTATCCATTTTTAATAAGAATTAAAAAGAAAAAATGGTCAAAATGATACATGAATTTGTTTTGACGGTGTAAGTAGTACTTCATCTTTGTATTGAAATTTTAAAGTACATGAACTTGTATTTTTATAGTCTATCAACTACATATGCTCTGTGAGAACGTTAAAATAGCTTATAACCTGGTCAAACTATTGGTTTGTATTATACAGTTGCAGTCCAAGTCATCAAATAATTAATTTATAAACTCTATTTTCTCCCGTCCACTCGTTTTCACCTTCGCTCATCATCTTATATTTCTCCCGTCTGCTCTCCTTGCTATTCTGTCGGCTTTTGTTTGCTCTATTTTATTTTCTTCTTCTCTTACTATAGTAAAGATGGACCGATAACAAATTAAAAAAGAAGCAAGCAGAATAGCACGGTGAGCAGCCGAGAGAGACGGAGAGCAGCAACGACAGAGCTAGATGGGGGTCAACCTAGTTCCTGCGGCTGCTCCAATCCAAATTTAAAAAATGCTTTAATTTTAAAATATTTTTTTGTAATTTTGTTTCAAAAATATTCTTTATATTGGTCCAGTCCGGCCTAGTGCCCTGGTTCGGGCCTTGGAAAGCAGACGAGAGAAATATAAGATGAAGAGCGCAGTGAATGGAGAACAAACATGAGAAATATAAGATGCAGAACGAAGGTGGAAACGAGATGGACCGGAGGAAACTATAGTTTATAGATTATATTTGATGACTTGGATTGCAACGACATATTACAAACTGATAATTTGACCAAATTTTAATGTTCTAAGAGAGAAAATGTACTTAATTGACTTCAAAAAAACATCAAAGTGTAAGATAAGTACTAGTACTTCCCACTGGAAACAACTTTCATTTTGACCATTTTCTTCAATTTTCTTCAATTAAAAGCCTCGCCATATAGACTCAAAAAAAAAAGGCCTTTTTATTCCAATATTACTAAAATAAATGAAAAAGATAAAAAAGTGACTTGTTTTAAATTTTTCTTAAAATGTGACTAAAAGTCATTTACTACTTATAATTAACCATATATTTATTTTTAATTATTCCTTTATAGCACCTCCAGACCGCCAACCCCAGCACCACCACTGCCGCCGCCGCCACCAGCGCCGCCGCCGCCGCCACCAGCGCCGCCGCCGCCGCCAGCGCCGCCGCCACCAGCGCCGCCGCCGCCGGCCAAAGTGACTCCGGCCATAGTGACTGCCTCCAAAGTGACTCCGGTCTCGGTGACTCCGACCAAAGTGACTCCGGCCATAGTGACTGCCGCAACAGTGACTCCGCCGCTACAGTGACTCTGCTGCCAGCTCCGGCCATCATGACTGCCCTGCTATTGGCCACAGTGACCGTTGACCCACCGTCCATAGTTACTCAGCCATAGTGACACGCCAAAAGGACGCCACCGCCACCGCCACCGCCCCCCAATCGCCACCCCAGCCCTGACTCAACCCACATCCCCCAGCCACCTCCCCTGCCCCCTCTCAGCCCTCAGCCGCTTTCAGAATCACCGCACACCACTGTCCACTGTCACTACACCACCCCCTCACCACAGTCACTGCACCACCCCAGCCCCACCACACGCTGCCCCAGCCCTGCACAGTCATTGCACCATCCCCAGTCCCATCCCCTCCTTTTCCCTGCCACAGCACCCACAACCAGTGCCCTCCGATTGCCCAGCCCCCCTCCTCTGCTCCCCTACTCCCTCCCCAGCCCCAAACCCCTGCAGTCGCCCCATAGGCCCCCTACTATCCTTAGATCCCTTGCCAGCCTCCTAGATGCCACCCCCTTGCCTTCATCGCATCCCAAAACCTAGCCCTAGTCATACAGTCGTTGAACGCGGAGAAAAAGGAGAAGAATAGGGAGATGAAGAACGAATCGAAGAAGGATGGAAACGAATCTAATGGAAATCAAAACGAATCAAATGGAAAACAGACCAAATATGTTCTTCCAGTGGCGACACCGTCCATCAAGGATGATGCCTCGATCTTCGTTGCCCCACCGGAGTCAGTGACGCCGTCCATCGGGGATGATGCCTCGATCTTCATTGCAGGTCGATGTTGCTTGCAGTCGAGGGGCGATGCAGGGGAGCTGCGATGGAGGAGGGTTGCGAGGCGTGGAGATGGGAGCTGAGATGAATGAGGGTTGCGATTTTGGGAATGGGCTGGGTTACGGGAAGAGTCCAGTCATATTTTAGGGAAAAGGAAAATAAGTCATATTTTTTGAAATGGAAAGCTAATTAGTAATATTGTGGCAATTTTTTCAAAAAAAAAACTCGCCATATCTACTCTTCATCAAGTCTACTACTGCTCGCGCTAACAAGCAACAACATCTCAGCTTCCCTCTATCTGTGGCTTTCTTGCCGAAGTAATAAAGAGACGTTTCTATTTGGGTGAGCAATCACACAATTCATCCCGAAGCTTCAAGACTCTGTTTCCGAGACAGTGAAAAATGGCTATTAAAAACAGGAGCATTATTTGTTTCCTGTGCGCGGCGTCCGCGGCGCTGCTTTTCGCCGCTCCGTCTGAGTCGGCGATAGGAGTGAACTGGGGTACCCTTTCCCTGCACAAGCTGCCGCCGCCGACGGTTGTGGATCTCCTCAAGTACAACGGTATTCGGAAGGTGAAACTGTTCGAAGCGGATCCGGATGTGCTCAGGGCGTTAATGGGCAGTGGGATTGAGGTCATGGTTGGAATCCCCAACGAGCTCCTTTCCCTCATTGCATCTTCCTCATCTGCAGCTGATTTGTGGGTTTCCCAGAATGTGACCAGATACATGGTTAAAGGGGGTGTTAATATCAAGTATGACTTTCTCCGTCCCTTGCCTGTCACCTGTTTCATTTCATCTAGGTTCTGTGAGGAAAGTTCTAGTTATATGTACAAAGCATTTTGAAGTCCATTTCCCTCCAAACTCTCTAGCTCGGGATCACTACTTAGTTGAAGTCTGAGCTTTCAGATAGAAATAGCAATTTAATTTCACAAACCCCAACTGCCACAGCTGGTATGCAAAAAACTAAATTTCTGTTTGCATTAATGTAATCCCTATTTTTAATGAATATGCTTAAAGACTCTTAATGTAATTGATGAACTTCCAATTTCTACATAGATAACTTGAAGAAAATGGATGCATGTTCTGGTGATATCCGGCTAACATTGATAATAGCATTGAAAAATATTAAACTATTACCAGCTGAATGAAGATCTTCCTGCAGATGTGGTTTAGGAGCATTAATTTGCTTCGTATGGTTTACACGGTTGTGACAAACATGAAGATTATAAAATATCTAAAGTGAAATACATGATGGAACTAGTTCTGGAGTATGAGTCAGTGAGTTCCATCTGAAAGAGTAGGCATTGTGAATTGGAGACACAAGTTCAATTAATCTTTCTAAAATATGAAAGTTATCTTCTGAGTAAATAAGAAGAAAATTCAAGGAATATTGACATTTCAGTACCCAGGTGTAGAATCTGATTAAAGTTCCGCTTCTCATATTATGGAGTGCCATTAATATCTTGTGTTTTAACCAGAAATTAACTGATCTAGGAATATGATATAGAATTGGGAATCAAGCAAAAAGAATAATCGACTATGAACAAAGATGAAAAAGAAATAGCAATTGATTGTTAATATTGATATTGAGTGAACACTAGGTATGCTTCAGTAAAGAATGCTCCCTGAATACTTCGTATATCCCTCCTTTTATACAAGCCAATATGACCTCTATTAGATAAAATTTAGCTTTTCCCCAAGTAACGCAACTTCCCTGCGGTTTTTCCTCCATGCCCTGCTATTTCTCTTTTGACTGATTCTTTTAACTTATCCAACTCTGCACGTGCATTGCTTCTCCTGGGCTGCCTGCTTAATCTTCCTTAGATGGGCCATTTGTAAACCAAAATCCTTGGGCCCAACAATTGCCCCCAATTCATGATGATGACGGTCGTGCGAAAAGAGTGTCATCATTATGAATTTGTACTTTTGTCATCCTTCAATATCGTCCATATAAACTCGTCATCTGTCCGATCAGGCATGTCGTCAACTTGTTATTCGTATAATAAGACGCTTTTGTCAACTCGTCATGTGTCTGGTGAGACATGTCGTCAACCTTTGTTCAGATTGATGTCGATACTTTTGTTGGCAATTATGAGTTTGTCCCTCGTTGTATAAATAATGGGTTTGACTCTGTGGGTGTGACCGTAACCTGCAAATATACATGAATATTTATGCATCATTTCGTTTGTTGTTTTAGTAATATCGCCGACATGAATATTTATGATGTATGTCAATGTCATTCGTGTTGTCTCCTTATGTTTTGGAGCTTGTGTTGTCCTCGTGCTCTTGGAGCACGTACTTCTGTTGTGTATTTTCTGTAGTTTTGGATGTGGTTGTTGTTCCACATGATGATGTCGCTTGTACGTGTACTGTTGTTGTTTTGTGTTTGTCTGACTTTGATGTCGTCAACATTTGTGATGTATGATCTGTCTGTTGTTTTGGCCAAAACATTGCAGAGAATCGGTGGTGTTTATACTCATGTTAGCGTACATGAAAACCCCACTTCTTCCCCTAAAATTTTGTAAGTCTCCCGTCAATTGTGTCTTGACGTGTTTGTAAGGCGTTGTTTGATGTAAGCCCCCCGTCAATTGTGTTTTGACGTATTGTAAGGCTTTGCATGTTAGGATTCCGTCATCGTCAATTCTTGACTGTACCTGTGCAATAAATATTTCGCTAACGTCGGCCGTTGGCTAAAAGCCAACGGCCCTCCGATGCTTAAGTTAGTGATCGTTTGTGGATAAATGAAAGTAATCAATCGAGAATATGCATATGAAACTAAATATCTATCTTGAGAATCTGTCTGTCGTCAGACGATTTCAATCGTCTCGTCAGGTTTATTATCTGACGACATGCCCCCTGTCTGACGACTTAAGTCATGTCGTCTGGTCTATTTTATAACGGGAGTGATGTCAATATGCAAATGAAAATTATTAAAAGTGAAACAATTTTAAGTGTACCGTATTGCAGCTCTTAAGAACCTGTCTACCATCGGACGACATGCCCCCCGTCCGACGACTTCGATCATGTCGTCTGATCTGCCTTGTCACAGAAGTGACGACTTATTCCTCAGGCCTCGAATAAGGCTTTCCATGCTTGTAGTCATGTCTCCTGGGAGGTTCTGACTTTCTGTGCCCCCCGTCTTGTTCAATTTGTCTGTGACGACATCGTAAGTCTTCTTCTAGACGGATGAAAGCCAGTGCCCTTACTTGGACATCTTCGAAGGACCGACTAGGGTGTTTCGTCAACTCCTGATATAACTCTGAATCCTCCAGCAGTCCCCTTCTAAATGCTTCAATTGTCGTCGGTATGTGACACCTGGGGATTGACACCTTCTCCTTGTTGAATCGGTGCAAGTAATCCCTTAAGGGTTCATTCCGTCGCTGGACTACTCGGTAGAGGTCACTAGTCTGCTTCTCCAAGGCTCGGCTGCTTGCAAACTGCTGATTGAATAAGTTGACCAGCTCCGCAAATGAATTGATGCTGTCGTTCGGCAGATTGACGAACCATGTCAACGCTGGTCCTGTCAACGTTGTCCCAAATGCCCGGCACATGCAAGCTTCTCTCTGATGTGGTCTGACCGAGACGGCCAACATATGTTGTTTGTACTGAGCGACATGTTCCACCGGATCAGAAGTCCCGTCAAACAGTCTCATTGAGGGGGCGACGAACTTCCTCGGAATCTCGACATCGGTGATATGTCGTCCGAAGGGTGAGTCTGCGTAACAGGTTTGCGTCGCCATGTTAAGCGGACGTGGGACTCCAGGTATGCTGTTGAACTTCTCTCGCAATTCCCTCAGTTCCTCCATGATGACAGGCAAGAGATCTGTCAAGTTTGTTTGTATCTGCGGATCCGCTGCTTCGGGAGGCGAATATATGGTGACGACCTCCGGCTCCTGACAGCTTCGATTATTGATGTCGACATGGCTTGGAACTTGTCGCCTCTGGTTGTTGATGTCGACATATCTGGGAATGTCGACATGATTTGGAACATGTCGTCTCTGGGGCTGTGCAAACAGATTTCGGAATATGTTCCTTCTGGGATTTGGGGGTGGAAAGGAACGAGTTGAGGGCCCTGCTCCTCCAGATGTGTCGGCCCCGAAGTGAGGGATGAAAGGTTCGGTTGAAGCCGGAATCGAACCCATGTCCAGTCTCGTTGCCATGGTAGCCACATCCCCGCCCCGTCGTGAGCTTGAGGCTATGGATGCCACCGATTGCACCTGAGATCTCAAAGCGTCATTTTCACATTGGAGGAAGGCGATTCGTTGACGCATTTCCTCTCGGACAGCTTCTAATTGTGCTGCGTCGGAACTTTTGGATGCACGGAGCTCTTCTCGGACGGCTTCTAGTTGTGCTTGAATCTCATTAAACAGGGAGTTAGAACTTTCGGCCATAATTGATTCTCTTTTTGCAAGAATTTCCCACAGACGGCGCCAATTGTTTTAACCAGAAATTAACTGATCTAGGAATATGATATAGAATTGGGAATCAAGCAAAAAGAATAATCGACTATGAACAAAGATGAAAAAGAAATAGCAATTGATTGTTAATATTGATATTGAGTGAACACTAGGTATGCTTCAGTAAAGAATGCTCCCTGAATACTTCGTATATCCCTCCTTTTATACAAGCCAATATGACCTCTATTAGATAAAATTTAGCTTTTCCCCAAGTAACGCAACTTCCCTGCGGTTTTTCCTCCATGCCCTGCTATTTCTCTTTTGACTGATTCTTTTAACTTATCCAACTCTGCACGTGCATTGCTTCTCCTGGGCTGCCTGCTTAATCTTCCTTAGATGGGCCATTTGTAAACCAAAATCCTTGGGCCCAACATCTTGTATAGATTTGTACTGCATATTTCAATCACTTGTTATTATAGCTTCACAATACTATAATGCCGGGCTACTGGTCTATACCAT
The DNA here is from genome assembly GCA_945859915.1 of Cuscuta epithymum. Taxonomy (NCBI): domain Eukaryota; kingdom Viridiplantae; phylum Streptophyta; class Magnoliopsida; order Solanales; family Convolvulaceae; genus Cuscuta; species Cuscuta epithymum. The sequence goes on along the minus strand of CAMAPF010000193.1, from coordinate 878,694 downwards.
CTAAATTATTACCAGCACTTTCAGTGCCCATAATTAGAACAGTCAACAGTGTATCTATTTATCAAATATCAACAAGATTTTCTACCAAAATTTAACTTATTTGGTTGTGCTGGCTAAGTCCACTGATACTTGGCAAGAGTTTTACTTATTTGTATGAAGTGACTGAAGTTGACGAAAAATGTGCTTGCCTTTTTTTAGATGTTATTTTCTACCATTTATGTGATAATATATTTATAAAGCATTTCTTTAGATAGAGGTAAAAATATAGTCCAACCACAGTTTTAGTAACTTCATCTAACACAACATTTGGTATGGCTTTGACATCACAAGCCTTTTACAGTTTACTTCTAATGCAACGGCTTATCTCCAGTTATTCATTAATTTTTATTGGTTTCCATCTCTTTAGTCCTTCCTTTCCCAATCTCATATCGCTCTTATTTATTTTTTTGGCTCTGACTACCAACTTGTGATAACAGGTATGTTGCAGTTGGGAACGAACCTTTCCTCACAAGTTACTCTGGTCAATACCAATCTGACGTCCTTCCTGCTCTATCAAACATACAACAATCTCTAGTCAAAACAAATCTTGCAGGGTCCATAAAGCTGGTTGTACCATGCAACGCTGATGCCTATGAGTCTCCTTCTGTACCATCACAAGGTACCTTCCGACCCGAACTGACCCAAATAATGACCCAACTTGTTTCTTTCCTAAACTCAATCGGTTCGCCATTCATGGTCAACATATACCCATTCCTCAGCCTCTATGGAAACTCGGACTTCCCACAAGACTATGCCTTTTTCGAAGGAACGACCCATCAAGTGGTGGACGGTCCGAACGTATACTTTAACGCGTTTGATGGAAACTTTGATACTTTAGTGTCAGCCCTCTCCAAAATCGGGTACAGTCAGATGCCTATTGTCATAGGAGAGGTAGGTTGGCCCACGGACGGAGCCGTCAGTGCCAACATAACTGCTGCAAGAGCTTTCAACCAAGGGCTAGTGAACCATGTACTTAGAAACCAAGGGACCCCTCTTAGGCCTGGGGCCCCTCCCATGGATGTTTACCTTTTTAGCCTCCTCGATGAGGACGGGAAAAGCATTCTTCCCGGAAACTTCGAGAGACACTGGGGATTGTTCTCTTTCGACGGGCAGGCAAAGTATAAACTGAACCTTGGAAACGGTTTGCTGAGGAACGCCAAAGAAGTAAGTTACCTTCCATCCAGGTGGTGTGTGGCGAAACCAGATAGAGACTTTTCAATGGTGGATAACCACTTTAGGACCGCGTGTAGCTTTGCGGATTGCACGACCCTGGACTACGGCGGGTCCTGCAATGGCATTGGGCCAAAGGGAAACGTGTCTTATGCATTTAACAGTTACTATCAGTTGCAAAAACAGAATCCGGTGAGCTGTGATTTTGATGGGCTTGGGATGGTCACTTTCTTGGATCCTTCTATTGGTGAGTGCCGGTTTCTTGTTGGAGTCACAGATGGAAAATCTTCAGGTCTGAACTTGCATAGAAGTTGGGTAATAACCGCATTGATGACGTTTGGGTGTTTCTTGTTTTCTGTGACTACCATATGATTGGGGGGGTCCATCTTTCCAGGATCCTGAAATAGGAAAGATACTGCACAGTTGATAGTAGTTAGAAGTGAGGTCCGGGTTAGTTTGTAAAAGCTTATATTTATTGTTCATGTATCGAATGGACTAGATTAGTTGATATCTATGGTCTGATGATGTACACAAGCTGGACTATAGCATGCAAGTAAATTCATGTAGAATTATGTAATCCAAGATCAATGCGCATGCATATTAGCTCAATATGCATGCATATTTGTCTTTTATTCTGAAGAATTATACGTTCAAGACCCCGGTAGCTAGGCCTGACCTGGTCTCGACCAGAACTGAAACGGGCCTGGCAAGTATATCCCTCTGACCATAAGCCCTATGATGGTCCCGTTCCTACCAGGACTATAGGGTGAGTCCCAACAATTTTTTTTCTTTTTTCTTTTTACATTCTTTACCTAGTCCCTAGAGCTAGGAAGGGAATTCCTCCAGTTTATGGTGAAAAGCTTAAAATAGGCCTCAAAATGGGTTACACAGCGCATGGAACATGAATTCATCATTATCATCATTATTACCCCAGACCCCAGTGGCGCAAAGATTCCCACCAACGGTGGGGGATGGAACATGAATTGTGTAACCATAAATTCTGGAGTTATGATTCCTTTTCAAACACATCGATTGATCCCTCGCACTGAAATTTTCTAGTTGCATCCCCCATTCACTCTACGATACTTGCATGGCTAGTATCATTGCACTTGGCTAAACCAATAGTCTCTAGCAAAACCCATGTCTCTCAGACTCTCTCCCGTTGATGACAGCGGGTAACCATAGATGAGGGTAGTTGGCCAGATCTGAAACATCTCTCCGCTCATTCATTTTCATCGAATGCCAACGATGACCGCCATAGCAAACGTCGAATGCTACAAATTCAATATGTTTAATTGTTATATTTATGAACACTCAATATGTTTAAGGCTACATTTTTTCAGTGGGATCAAGTCCTTTATATTTGTCTCTAGAGCAAATTGGCACTTCGTGTTTTAAGGTGAAAATACCCAGCATTTGCCTCGAATGTGAAGATTCACATTGATTGACCTTAAATGTAGAAATAAGAAAACGTTTTATAAACTCTACAATTGTTTTTAAGTATAATGCAATTATATTCCCAGTATAACAACAATAGCATTTAGGCCTTAGTCACAACAGATTTTGAGCTCGATTAAATGAACCGATAAATGATATTGGGGCAAAAAGGAAAAGAAAGATAAGAAAGGTAAAAAGATAAGATGTGAGAAAAAAAGATAAAAAGATATTTCATCTATCCCATTCTAAGGTCCTCACTTTTCTTTTTTGGCCGTCCTATATAAAGGTTCTCATTTCTATTTTAAGAAACAATTAACACTCTTAAATTACAATTTAATCATTAAATATTAAAAAAAACATCTATATAATCAAAGTTATCATAATTATTTCTTAAATGCCCTCATTATATTGTATATCCATCAAAATTATTTCTCAAAATATACTTGAATAACCTTATTTAATCAACCTGAGTAACTGTGTCGTTTTACAATCAGAGCCTTCAATCATTCCATTTTAATTGATAGAGATAAAGATAGATATAAAGTAAAGATAATAATGATAAAAGATATAAAAAAAAACATAAGCAAGATAAAGAACATAAAAAGAAAAAAAGATGATAAGATATCAATCTGTCATATGAATACCCGTCCTCCACGTTACTCTCTCAAAGTCCTACCCTCATTCAACCCAATAAGAAGCATATCACTCACGACTTCTCTGATCCACATCTATTTGAGTTTTCTCTCCTCCCCACCTCTTCTCCACATTTGTTTAGGGTCTTCCCAGTATTAACATTTTATATATTTACAACACAAATATCTTATAACAAATACCCTTAGAGCTGGATAATAACATATGTATGGCAATCTTCAAAAATGCGTTCAAGAAGAAAATAACTTGTTTAGAGAGCTAGGATAACGGACTAGGGATGGACTGAGACGGGACCAGAACGGGCTTCGGGACGGGACGAGACGGGCTTCGGGCTCAAGTACCGGCCCGGGTTTCTACTGGGACCGGGTCGGGCTTCGATACGGGACCACCCATTCAATTAAAAAAATAGTGCAGTCTGGCCCGGTCCAGGTCCAAAAAAACGAGTCTGAAACCCGCTCTTATAACCACCAGGTCGGGCCAGGCCTATACAGTGTCGGGCCAGGCCTATACAGTGTCGGGCCAGGCCTATACAGTGTCGGGCCAAGCCTATACAGTGTCGGGCCAGGCCTATACAGTGTCGGGCCAAGCCTACACAGTACCGAGCTCCCTATAACGAACAATGCAGTAACCTTCATGTTTGATACAAATAACACAAAACGCAAGTTTAATTAAAAAAAATTGACATCAGTTAACATAAATTGACATATTGTATTGGAGTTACAAACATTAGAAAAAGAAAGAGAAGACATCACATATGTGATTGATCATCCACACATATGCTATCCATACATTTCACCGTGACCAAATCATACTCTCATCTACCCAAGTAGTATATTATCTCTCTCTCCTCCCTCATTCCTCACCGCACCTCATAATCCTTTAAGCAAATCAAACCACTACCACAAACTTTATCACATCTTATCTTCAATATGTGATACTCTCACTCCTTTCATTTTTAAGGTAATCTTTTACAGTATATCCACACACCCAACATAGCTTATGCGTCTCAATCACGCATCTCTTGCATGTGACATTATTTCATAATCCACTCTCTATCATGCAATAATGCAAATCTAGCTATTGTTCAATAAAACTTATCCTTTCATTGAGTTGGTATATCTTGATTACATTGAAATCCCGATTCAAAATTGGATACAAAAAGCTTTTTTTGTAGAGTTTAAGAGTGAAACTGCTCTTAATAGTAGTACTTAAAATTCATATAAGAATGTCTTGCCCCATCACCCATGCAGATCTTAAAACGTCATGATTTTGCTTAAAAGAAACAAACATTAAAATAACGTATTTTCTTTCTTTGCACGGCAAGTTACATCAGTTATATTTTGGAACAATGATGATTGATCATTATACAAGACCCAACCTACCAGTTGACATAGCAATTGTCACCATCATCGCAACCCGCACCACAACCGGCTCCATGATTTACCACTCTTTCTCAACTCAGTCTCAGACACAAATTACAACACCTAGTTGTACAATACTCCTTCCATGCCAAAATAAAGTTACCAAACAATTGGACGCCATGGTACGACTCACCAACATAATACTTTTAACGTTTATAATAACTTCGTATACTCCATTACTCCATCCTCAAAGATGTGCAGAAAAAAGTTTACAAACATAAGATTTTTGTTGGCCAAGAAAAGTGTTGTTACATACTTTGTATCATTTAAGATATAGGATGTGTTCTCAGAGCAAATTTAACAAATCCAAACTCCATACGTAATTTAAGCAAATTTAAGTATTTAAGCCAATGTTACATCCAAGTAACCATACTCCGAAAGGCAAAAAGTAAAATCAGCACTTTCAAATGATCAGGAATCATCCGAAAATTAACTAGTTAGGCCCTAGTAGTTACAAGGTGGCACCCATCAAACATAAATCCAATTCTAGATTTCAAAAAATTGAAATATGGCTGCCCAAAATAGTGATCCTCCTTGCCTGTACATATATAATCAGAAAGCAACATGTCATATTTATGTTCATCCAAGGAGAAGTAGATAACATAGATAATATATACGTAGTATATAGAGAGAGTTAGAATCAAATAAACAAAACCTCTTAGCATGCGAAATACACTTATAATCACCTATACTGTAATTGTATGAAGAACTGATGCACTTTAAGCATTTTGTAAAAATTGCACTTTTGGGGGGAACACGGTGACATTTTTTAAAATAAGTGGAACTTTTTGCAAACGTACACTATAAGAACCGAAAAGTGCACTGTGCACTGTAGCACTCCAAAAGTGAAAATTTCGCATTTTACACGTTGAACCCCCTTTTTATTTGAACCGCATTATTTATATATATATATATATATATATATACTCCCTCCGTCCCGCTATTAACTTCCTGCTTTCCTTTTTGGGACGTCCCAAAATCATCTTCTAATTTCCCTAAATGGAAAGTTTTCCTACATCAAAACAGTGCCAAACAGTGCCAAACAGTGTCGAAACAGTGTCTAAACAGTAAAGTCAAATTTAATTCCTAAAAATGTGTGAGGGTCAAAGTAAAAAGTTAAAAACGGGACGGAGGGAGTATATACCAAGGAGGTAGGTGGGGCTGTTGTTCTTACAGCGTAGATTCGTTTCAATTGATTTGAGTTTTTATTATTATGTTGTTTTAATTGTTACACAAGCTTATGGAACAGATCTGCTACAATTTACCCATGCTATGGAGTTTAATCTGCAATATTATCAGGATACATACATATATATATATATATGGTACATTATGACGCATAACCTAGAATGCTATTGGTCTTTTGGGTCATTAATTAATCAAGAACGAGCATGAAACCAGAGGGGGCATGTAAAGATCAATCTCACCTATGCGCTAATGACTGCTTGAGGAATTCTTAAGCTTTGATAATTGCTCCAACACAGCTTTGAGGGGCCCTTGCAGCTTATTTTTCTTACCCTAAGAAACATAAGAACAGAGCAATTTGAAAAGACAAAGATGCATCAAATTCAACATACTAACAGCAAGAGATACACACTCAATAAGTTCCTGTTTGGAATCAACTTTTAATGCTTATAACCACCAGAGTTTCTGCAAAACACCAAGTTGTTCTCCAAAATCGGCAGATATAATAAGAAAATAGTAGTGAAGAAGTTACAATTTGGGTAAAAATGTAAAATGAAAGGAAATGACCCTTCTACCCTCACTTTTAGATATTACACAGTACTTTTTAATACATATTTAGATATTTCAATCACAATTTCAAGGATAAGTAGAGAATATACACAGACAAGGATGCATCAAATTCAAAATACCAACAGCGAGAGTAAGGATGGCAATGGGGGCGGGGGGCCGTGGGGAACCGCCCCGTGGGGGGGAGTTGGGGCGGGTAGTGGGGTGGGGGAGATATTTTCTCCCCGCTTAAATATGGGGCGGGTGATGGGTTATGCACCCCCGCACCGTCCCCGCACCATCCCCCATAATAATTAATAATAATAATAATCTCAATAATAATACTAATAATAATAGTAATACTAATACGAAGTAATTAAAATAGCATGGTGGCCTGGTGGGTTTAGTGGTTTCCTATCTAATGGATTGTGCCTAATGGGTCTATCTAATTCTTGTTTAATAACTAAGCTATCTTGTAAAATTGCTTATCAAAATCATAAAGTAAAATGATTTTTTTAGGGATAAAGTAAAATGAATTTGGGAAAGTTTTAAAGTGATATTAGCTTAAACGCCCCCGGCACGGTGTGAATGTTTTTTTCCTTTACTATTACAATGCATTAATTCTTTTCTTTTGAATGTCATCTTTATGATTGTAGTTAGGGCTCTTAAAATTTGGTGATCATAGGTCGTCCTAGATGCCGTCAAATGACCATGATTGATTGAATGCAGGGTTTAAGAAAATATTATAGAGCTAATCAATGTTAATTTAGAGTTTGATAAAAATGACTAAATTAAAACGCGTATAATGTGTTCTAGATATGAAATGGGATGTAAGATTACATTGACACTTAAAAAGTAAAAGTTTTTTTGGCTACTAGAAGTGTTGTTTAATTTTTGAAAAATTGTCAGAGTCTAAAATGATGTTAATTTTTTACAAGTACTTCCCCCGTTGGGTACCCGTGGGTCTAGCGGGTCAAGGCGGGGGATGGGGCGGGTCGAATAGTAGTGGGGGATGGGGCAGGGTGGGGGCGATTTTTTAGACACGGGGTGGGGGATGGGGGAGTGAACCCCCGCCCCAACCCCGCCCCATTGCCATCCCTAAGCGAGAGACACACGTGCAAAATACTAACCACCAGAGTTTCTGCCAAACACCAAATTACTCTCCTAAATCGCCTGATAATAAGATAATACAGTAGTAGTGTAGAAGTTACACTTCGGGTAAATGAAAAAAATGACACTTCTACCCTCACTTTTAGATATTACAGAGTACCTTTTTAATACATCTTTAGATAAATCACAATTTCAAACTCAGCCACTTCAGGAATTCAGCAAAGTTTTTCCCTCGCCAAACAGGTCTTACAGTCAAATCAGGTGGTGACAGGCTTTTGTATCATGTACATATGTTTTTAATGCCTTATTTTATTATTAAGAAACATGTTGGGAAGAGAGTGGGAGAGGAAATAAAAAAATAACAACTATTGGTTGGATGGAGAGAATAGTAAGGATAGAGAGAAATTCCCCCCACCCCCCAAAAAAAACTCTTCAAATGTTGAGAGGAAAGTTGGAAATGAATGAATTTAGAATAATTACAACTTTAACTTTCCTGTTCTTTTCATCTACTAAACTTAAGTATACAAGAAAATCCACATTTTCTTTTTCTGTTTTCCCTATATTTCTCCTTGTCCTTGTTTTCATCAGAGATATACCAATCAATCAATGAAATAAGCTAATACCACTGTTTTCCAAATATAAAACATTTACGCATTATGTTGACATATGCTCCTCAAACACTCCTAATAAGGCTACTGATTTGCCATATCTTCTACAGTTCCTCTACCACTTCAAAATTCCAAATGAAAACAAAAAGTATAAACAGTTTACCTTCAAAGACGGAACAAGTGCAAACACTTCATCAACAGATTCCAGGTGAAAGTTGGCAATCATGCATATCTGCAATCGTACGCATGTAAGTTAAAATTGCATTTCGAGATTAAGGCCCATTTGGTAAACCAGTGGCTTTTGGCAGTGGCAGTGTGGGGCCACCATTTCTTATATTGAAATTCTCACCGCACCACAGGTATATTTGTAATTTGCATTACCACATAGACTCCTGTAAAGCTTGAAACACCACTGCACTGGTTTACAAAATGGGGCCTAACTGAGTATCTAATGTTAACCAGTTCAACTAGATACCTCGCTGTCACATACACCATGCTCCTTCAAGGGTCTGATATGAGTTAGAGGCACAACCACTTCAGAGTGAAATAGCAAAAAAAATGTTCTCATAGCCTCATAGGGCATCCAATGGTTTTATTACACTTATTAAAGGATACTGGAGTGTTTGTTTAACAGTCTCTGGTTTCTCATAAACTTCATATCTTTGTGCATACATGAGCCCCTTGTCAAATGATCTAGTAGTGAACCAAAAAAAACGACTCAGAACCTATTAGTGAAAGGTAATGAATATAATTATGGAATTTGATTATGAAATAAACAATAATCAAGTAGGTACACAAATTATCGGCTTAAATGTATTGTGTAATGCATACGTACAGAATATATGATCTCAAAAATATTACTCCGTATTTAATACGGAGTAGGTTTTTGTTACCAAAGTGCATGTAAAGAAGCAAAAAAATCATCTTTTTTCCTGAATAATTTATTTGCAAAATAAACATTGCTACCCACATAGGCAGCTTTATGGTTGGATCATCAGACAGTATAACCATTTGCTCCTGAATCCCTTTCAAGATTTCAGCAGCTTCACAGTCCATCAGGCATTTAGTATTTTCAGAAATTTCTGCAAATTTATATATGAAGAGCTTTATTTCATAAAAAAGAACAGAGATATAAAAGCTATAAACAAGATCAATAAATGTGGATACAGTTAAATGGTTTCAAGGGTGAACTTTAATCAAAGGGTGTGAAGTACATTCACTGATTAACATTGGCTAGTTAGTCAAAATTCAGGCAAATGTAGAACTAGATAAATAGGCAGAGATGCAAAATAAGGAAATACAGAAAAGATAACTGGACAGGTAAAAGCGTATGAACTGCTAAGAAACATTCAATTGAGTATAGTATTCAAGGCAGCCAAAAGATTAGAGTGAAAAATGCACTGTGAGCTAAGGTGGGTAAACAGACCTTTCTCAACTCTGAGTTCCAGGGGAAGAGGTGCTTTTGATGTTTGTCCTTTTCCGCTTTTCCCACCCTTGTTTCCTTTTCACAATCACAAAAATATATTTGCACCCAAAAACTCCAAAAATACAAATGTAATGTTCATGGGAGCCTAACCTTTGGCAGCTGGTGCATCTGCTTTCCCATTAGACTTATTGAAACCCCCATCAAGTGAATCTTTTTTAAAACGTTTTACCATAGTGAGCATATTAAGAGAAATACAAATCTTTAAGAATAATATTAGAATAAAGGCAGCATAAGATGAAAATGTCGTGTTAACAAAAGACCAACCTTCAGAATCAAATTGAACTTTCCTTCCTTTTTTTGTCTTTCCTGCACTGTCATCCTTCCCTTTTGCAGAAGCTACAGACAAGTAAAACAGTAAAATCATTGATATGCTGTTTAAACAAGTAAAATTAGCATATAAAATGCATCCTCCATTAATTAAACCCGTTAAAGCAACAATATGCATTTGCTAGTTCCAAGGTAAAAAAATACTGAAGTTCTTTATTCTTTATTTGGAAACTTAAAAATGCAACATGAGCAAACTAGAACAAACAGAAAGATACGTAGAATACGAAAAAACCTAATAACACGAAATGCTAAACACAAAGGGTGAATTACGTGTTTTAAGAGCAGATTTCCCTCCATTAGAATGCGCTAGCCCTTTCCCTCCCTTTTCAGACATGGCCGTTCCCTGCAAACTGCATACACACAAAGCGCAGACATTAAAGCCATAACATTTAAAGCTTCCAAAGTTGAAAGACCGTAAAAATGGAACATTTAGAAAGTTCTGAAGGACTACCAGTAGTTGATTTAATTTAGGCCAATCAAATCAAAACAAAACACAAAAACTTTCCGCCGTGAAATAATCTAGAATTAATAACCAGAGGAGAGAAGAGGTGGAGCTTCAGTGAGGAGAGCTACTGGCCGAGTGCAGGGAGGAGATTAGAGAAGTGAGAAGAAATGTGAGGCATTTGTATAAAAACGATGAGTTTATATAACTTATGTGGCTAATCGCCTAAATATACATTTGACCCCTATATTTTTGTTATCTTGTCAATTTATTCTATCATTCTTCTCTTTTTTTATTCTTTTGGAAAACTACATAGCAATGTGGACTAAATTTAGAAATATAAAAAATTCACCTTCAATTTCTTTTATTAATATAAAGATTATAGAGTAGTGGTATATGTTTCCTACTAAGCAACCTAAAGATTAAACATAAATTACTATTATAATCACTATCACATTTTCCTATATAAATATATAATTATTTCATTTGTAAGTAATTTGTTTTTTGGTTTATTTTAGTGTGAACTCGTTTGATAATATCATAATACGGAGTACATAATTTCATTGAGTTGGCTTGAATTTGCGATATTCATAAAAATCTGGTTGAATATGTTGAATTGAGAAAAATTATATGCAAAATATATTTTATTAATCAAATAAAAAAAACAAAATATAAAATGGCTAAAAATGTCTTCCAGTCGAAAAAACAACTTTAATTGTAGTTTTTTTATCATTAAAACATGTCTCTATTCAAATCAAAAGGATCATTACATCAAGCAAAGGGAAAATAAAACAGACACCAACTGAAACTCCAACAACTACGACTGTAACCCTATGGTGAGACTTTGAGACGGTCACCCCTGAGAGAGCAACACGAATCGCTAACCATGTAGTGAGCTTGACACAACCAAAACTATTCTCATAGATCCAACCATACCCAATGACATAAAGAGAGGCAAAAAACTCAAACAAACTGTCAAACCCAACAACAAAAATGGACGCAAGAAAACAAATAACAAACATGTAAAAAGTACAAGAAAAACGTTCACGAACTCTAGCATCACGTGCATCTCATGGTGGTGGTTCAGGAGGAGGTCGTACCACTGGTACCATGCTAATTGATCCTCCATGACCTTTGGCTGCCAAAAACCATGCATCAGGCCGATCTTCTTGACTCAAATTCATCCCTGCTCCGTGCGACCAGAGTAAGCGGACAGGCGGCGCCGATCTTCTCCAACGACGACAGCAACGCCGCATCCTCGAACCTTGACCACAGCGCCGATCTCCTCGAGCCATGACAACAAATCTGCCCTCCTCCACCGATCTCTGCCCTCCGCGTCTGACCTGGACTCCAGTCGAGCACCAGCGACCAAGGGATAACAAAGCCGATCTTCGATAAAGTCGAAATCGGAAAAGGGCTCCAGCGGCCGACATAGTCAAAGCCCTAGAGAGAAAAATTTGTGATCGCTCTACCTTAGCCAAAAGCAGACCACTACTCCGCGGCCAGATATGCGAACAAGAACAGCCGAACTTCGATCAATATGATCGAATTCGGAAAAAATAACCTAGAGGCGGCTGCCGTAGGAGGCTGTCACCCGAGCGACTTAATTATAGTTAATATAGCAATTTATTTTGATTATTACACAACTCGACGAACTAAACAAAAAATTGTGTGTTTGATAAAAATAAAAAATCAATTCGTAAAATTGATAAACTGAAAGCACGATTATCTGATCGAATGTACTTTATATGTTAATCCATGTTTAGCCATATATGGTTGGTTAAATTACTTTGGACTTAGAATAATAAATGGTAATAACTAAATAAATGTCGCCATGCAAATACATAGCGAAAAAGATCATAAGAATCCTTTTTGTAACTTCTCTTTTCGACTTATTAACCGGTCTTATAAGTTGGATGCCAATTTTATTCAATATTTTATTTTTTATTTCACGCGCTTGAATTGCGTAATAATCAAATTAAGTAGGGAAAATAGAAACTAATAAACCAACTTTTTAGCAGTCTTCTTACAATAGTTCACATTATCATAATTTCGAAATAACCCAACATTTACACCTCATCTTCATTCGTTGGTCCCTGATCGGATGATGACTTGCTATTCTAAGTTTTTTCATTTTCTTTGCAAATTATTCAATCATAAATCTCATCTTCTACACATCTTCTAGAAACGGGCTCACATATGATTTAGATTTTTTCTTCTAAAATTTTTCTTTCTTTTTATGTATTCATATTTTTTGTAGTCTCTTTTTATAATTTTTCCAGACTACTTGTTTAAATTTTTTCTTTAAATTTTTTAGAGAAGAGAAAATTATAGGGGAATTACATTTTCTCAAAAAATGTTCACCACTTGTTTACCTTACATAGTCGTATTTGTGCATATAGGAATTAGTTTAGTCCTATTTTGGGATTATTTTCTCAAAAATACATTAGTGGTGAAATAAAGGTAAGAAAGAGAAAAAAGAAATAAATAAGTGTAAGTCAAAAGAATGTAAAGGAAAAAGAAAGGAAAATAAAAAGTTCGTACGGTGAGAAACAGATCTTTTATAAGAAGGAAACTAATCTGAAAAAATATATAAAAATGAAAATGGAATAATAAACGGGAAGAAGAAATAGAAAGAAAATTGGAATAGATAAACATTGAAAAAATTGAAAAGAAATAAAAATAAGAATAAGAAGACCAAAAAGGGGAATAAAATAGTCAAGACGATAAAAATAAAAAGTGAAAAGTTTTAGGGAGAAAAAAATTATATGTGGGACCACTTGGAGAAGATTTTATGAAATGTGGGATTTATGGTTAAATGATTTGCAAAGAAAATGAGAAACATGGAATAACAGGTCACCAACCAGTCATTAACCAGCGAATGAAGATGAGGTGCAAAGATTGGATTATTCCTGAATTACTATAAAGTGAGACTATTGGAAGAAGATCATTAAAATGTTGGATTATTAGTTTCCATTTTCTCAACTAAATAATGATGAAGTTACTTTTCCACATAGATTTTGGCTAAATATGATGGAGAAGGCAACTTTAGCTATTTTCATATATTTAAAATATATTTTATTAGTAAAATAAAGAAAACAATGTATAAAAATAAGGAAAAATTGATAGTATTAATCTCAACTATTGGCGGTCCGCTCATAATAATCCCAACAATCGATTATTTCAGAATAATCTCAACTTTAGGGACCTTCCGCCAATAATGGTCCATATAAATAAATTCACGTGGTTTCTAAAATAGATGAGAAGAGATATAGCAAGTAATCCCAACTTTCTATTTTTACATTTAATTTCTATTTAAAATTCACTTGTTATAGGAGTTAATATCCGGAAATGGACCATTATTGGCGGACGGCTCATATAGTTGGGATTATACAAAAATAATCAATAGTTGAGATTATTTTCATCGGACCGACAATAGTTGGGATTATTTTCAGCGGACCGGCAATAGTTGGGATTATTATTTTCAATTTTTCCTAAAAATAAAGCTAAAATAGTACGAGTAATATTCCACAGTTTCGATCGATCAGAAAATTAAGTTTAATCTTACTTATTTTATTTATTACACAATGCACATTAGAAGTTGTATTCACTAAAATAAATCCAATTGAAGACTCCCCGATAGACTTCTGATCTAGAGCGTGTATAGTACTCCCTATGTCCCTAAATTTACTTCCATTTCGCTTTTCGAGAGTCAACTTAAATCACTCTTAAACTCTTACTTTTTGTATCAAAACTTTATGAAAATTGATTTTTTTTTGTGCAGACTTTGTAGCGGGTTTAATGTAGTTTCTGAATATGTAAATTTTATTTACTAAAAATAATCCGAGTTTTCACAGGGATCATTTAACTTTATCGTCGGTCAACCTTCGTAATCCGCAATCGGAACAACATTCAGGGACGGAGGGAGTAACTTTTATTTTCAAGTTATCAATTTTATCGATCATTGTTTATTTTATATATAATTTTTTATTTCATGCGCTAAATTGAGTAATACTAAAAATAAAATAAATTAAATGTAATTTTCAGGCTGAATTGGATGAATTGTTGTAGACGACCATTTTAACTATTTTAATATAATGCCAAACACATTGTAGTTTGAAGACATCACGGTGACACTTCCAAGGTGAAAATCACATGTTCGAAACCTATCTCAGTTCAAGGATATTGACATTTAACAAAAAGAGCAGATACAATTTTTTAAGCGCATCAAAAAACTATTTTAATGTAATATATTCTTAATTTTTTAAATAAATTGTATTTTCAATATTATTTTTTTCACAAGTCAATCACTTCATCTGAAATTTCATCAATTTCGATAAATATTACTCCCTCCGCCCCCCTTATATGATCCCTTTTTACCTTTTCGGGAAGTCCCACTAAAATTGTCACATATCATATTTGGTAAAGTTTGTGTGGCTACAAATCATTCTTACTTTATTCTTACTTTATCAATTAATATCAACTACACAAACCAACTTTTCTTAATAATCATGCCACTCTCTTACGTCCCAATATAAAAGGGACGGAGCCACGGAGGTAGTATCAGTTTAAGTGTTACTTGGTATTTTTGCTGAAGTCATTGCAAATTCTGATTTTAACTTTTGTCTGTGTTTTAATTTCTTTATGAAGAAAATATATTTTACTTGGTACTACCTCCGTCCCACTATGTTTGGGACAAAGGAATGTGATACAACTTTTAAGAAAAAGTAGAATTGTGTGGTTGATCCCGGCATTTACCCCACTGATTTTGGTGGTTGACCTTCCGGGATAAAAAAAAAAAAAAGAATTGTGTGGTTGATATTGAAAAAGCGTAAATAAAGTAACCACCCAAATATTACTAAATATGTATGAGACAAACATAATGGGATGGAGGAAAAAGATAAAACGGGACAAAATTAGGGAGACAGAAAGGAGTATTTGGCATTTCAAATGTTTTTGCGGTTTCAGCTACCCGTTTTGAATTAATTTGCACTAAATAAAGGTTCTCATCCAAGGAGGAAATCACGGGTTCGAAACCTATCTCAATTCAAGGATCTTGACATTTAACAAAAAGAGCAGATACTATTTAAAGCGCATCAAAAAAACTATTTTAAAGTAATATATTCTTAATTTTTTAATAAATTATATTTTCAATATTATTTTTTTCACAATTCAATCACTGAAATTTCATCAATTTCAATATATATTATCAATTTAAGTGTTACTTGGTATTTTTGCTGAAGTCATTGCAAATTCTGATTTTAACTTTTTCCGTGTCTTAATTTGAAGAAAATATATTTTACTTGATAGTACCGCCGTTCCACTATGTTTGGGACAAAGGAGTGTGACACAACTTTTAGGGAAAAGGTGCAAATAGGCCCATGTACTAACCAAAAAATGTCAAATAGGCCCTTATTCAGGAGGCTCTGTCCGGCCGTCGCCATTTTGATGCAATTTTTTGAGCATCTTATTCATTAAGTCTAGTTTACTCATACCAAATTTCAGCTAAAACTTCAATCGAGAAGGCATTCAAATGAATTCTTGAAGATAACTGCGCTTCTAACTGCGCAGTTATTTTCAAGAATTCATTTGAATGCCTTCCTGATTGAAGTTTTAGCTGAAATTCGGTATGAGTAAACTAGACTTGATAAATAAGATGCTCAAAAAATGTCATAAAAAAATTTCACCGGGAACCACCCGAAATGACGACGGCCGGACAGATGCTCCTAAATAAGGGCTTATTTGACCTTTTTTGGTTAGTACATGGGCCTATTTGCACCTTTTCCCCAACTTTTAAGAAAAAGTGGAATTATGTGATTGTATTAAATTGATAAAGTATAAAAAAAATAGCCACCCAAATATTACCCAGGGAAATTTACTATTAACCCCCTGAGGTTATGCCATAATCATTAATGCAACATTGCATTTTCAAAAATCAATTAGTTACCCCTTCAGTTTGGATCATTCTCATTCTTTGCCCCCTCACGTTAATATTTGTTAAATTTAAATTTAATATAATTCTTAAATTCAATGAAAAATGTCTATAAAATTAATTCTTAATTTAAAACACAAATTATTATCATTATTATTAGTCATTGTTGTTGATCATTATTTTTCTACTTAGCTACTCCATCGTGGAATAAATATTATTGAGAGTAATTAAGAGAAAATACTCATGAGTAAGATATAAAATATCATGAATTTTTAATATATTTATTTTAAAAAATTTAATATCATTTAATCTTATAAAACTAATGAACTTTTTACAGTAAAAAAAACTCTATGAAGATAAAATCATCACAAATGAGTAACATAGTTAATAAAAAATTTATATAAATTAAAATCTCTGATATTTTCCGTCTTAGATTGATAGCTTTCAATTATTCAGATCATAGAATAATTGGAATAATCAAATTCATCACACATTTTGTCTTTTGTATCCCTTATTGATACCAAACCTATCTTTTAGGTCATGGAATTATCTCAAAAGTGAAATTTTATAAGATATGACTAAAACTCGTTGAGTTTCTCTAAATATGACCAAGTTAGTTTTTAGACATTTGTATGACCAAAAATCAAAAAAGAAAAAGAAAAATTCGTTCATATTAAAATGTTTAATGACCAAAATACCCTTGTGTAAAATATGTGCATTTTGAACTAATTCCGTCCAATTAAAATTACTGCACTTTGTATTGCCGTCAATGCACGATATTACTGCACAACATTACAACAAATCCGGTAATAATCACTGCACTTCCGCCAAAATTATTTCTCTTCTCATTCATTTTATGAATTTATTTTTATTTTTTCGATTTAATAATTTTATTTTTTTTACATCTAATTAAGTATATTTCATTTCACTGTCCAACAAACTTACTCAATGCATTCGTTCAGTGCCATGTACAATATTATTATTTATTGTCTACTCAACACTTATTGACATGTTCAATGCCAATGTTCAATGTTCATTTTCAATGCCCACGAACCCTAATTTCGTTTTTTGTTAAACAGAATCGCAACAGAACAAAAAATTATTGGCTTCACAATTATCGGATACACCAGGGCCGGCCCAGGGGGTGTGCAGGGTGTCCGACCGCACAGAGCCCAAAAATATGGAAGGCCCAAAAAAATAAATTAGTAGTAGTATTACTACTAGTCTACTACTCTGTATAAGCTAGTCAGCCCAATAGCGAACAAAAAGGTGCGGGACAAGCATAACAATCTGCGAAAGAGGAAGCGCATAGGCCAAAGGACATAATGAGTGACTGAGCGAGACGAGCGACGTGCGGACGACTCTCCGTCTCCAGACTCTGCTCCAGCCTCGAGCCATCCCGATTTCTAAGTTGCTGCGGCGATTCGGACACATCTAGGACGGAAGGACTCCACTATTCTAGGTATATAAATTCGTAACTAATAGAGAGTAATGGTTCTTTATGAATTAATTTTGTAATCTGAGTTCAACAAAATGATATTAATAGGTTCTTAGACTGTTAAATTTGTTTTTGTTTCACTATATAACTTTATACGTAAATAAATTTTTTTCCTTGGATTTATTACTGCTAGTTAATACTAGCAACTTCTATTTTGAAATAATTTTTTAATAAATTACAACTACTCCGTATTAACAATTTACTATTTCAATTGAAATAGCATTTCTATTAACGATAGAAAAGAAAGGCCTGATTTTTGTTGTTGCACAGGGCCCTCGTTTTCTCGGGACCGGCCCTGGGATACACTACCGATCCCAAATTTCAATCTGTGCCGCCCATAACCCATCTCCAGGACCATTCCACATTATCGAATAGAATTGATTTCTCTTCTACCAAAATAGAATTCCATTAAAATAAAGTAACTTGGGATGCAACGAAATGCAGATGAATCCAAAAAAATATGCCGACACAAAAGCCATTAAGCCAGTCCTCTTTTTCAAAAGAAATGATTGGATGAATTAAAAACAAAATAGAACTACGTTTCAGTCGAAATTCTATCAAAACACAAGGTGTGGTGCCAGAGAGAACGGCGAACAAGCTTCTATGGACGCTGCAACTTCCTCCAGTGATAGTAACGATTACTTCATCGGCTAGCAACGGAGTGCAGTCCCCTAAACTTTCTATCGGCTATACTGCACGGCGGCGGATGGCGTGTCGGCGTGCCATGAGGCGGCAGACAGTGGGCCATGGGGCGGTGGGGGCAGGGGCGTGCAGCTGCGTGCGGATAGATCTATGGAGGTTGGAGAATGGAAGCTAGGGTTGGAGAAAAGAGTACGAGTTTAGGATTTTATAGATATAACCTAAAGGGTATATTTGTCCACCTAAATTATTTATTTATTTATTACGAATTTTATTTTAATATTATGATTTTTAATATTATTTTGATAAAAAAACTAGTTAGTCATAGATTGGTAGAGTGAATAAATTTTAGTCACACCTATGATAATTATCTCAAAAAAATATTGGTATTCTTCTTCGCTACACATGAAAGGGATGCCATTGCGATTAATTCAGCCGAATGAATTTCAAACAAGACTTTTATATTCATAATAAAGAAGTGCCTCACTTCAAAAAATATGAAGAAGTGCCTAGAATTTTGATATCACATATTATAAACAATTCTTTTTATGTATGTCATGAATATTACGGAGTACTTGTGAGTCTTCCCTTTAACTACTCTCATTAATAGTTACTCCACGATCGAGTAGGTAAGCAGAAAAACAAACGATCAACAACAATGACTTATAATTATGATAAAAAAAATTGTATTATATTTTAAAAATTAATTTTATAGACATTTTTTATTGAATTTAAGAGGCATATTACATTTAATTTAATAAATATTAACGTGAGGGGGCATACAGTGAGAATGATCAAAACTTAGGGGGTAACTAACTGGTTTTTGAAAATGCAAGGTTGCAATCATAATTATGATATAATCTCAGGAGGCAAATAATAATTTTCCCTATTACCAAATATGTATGAGACAAACTTAATTGGATGGACGAAAAAGATCAAACGAGACAAAATTAGGGAGACGGATCACGGGGACGGAAGGGCGTATTTGGCATTTCAAATGTTTATGCGATGGAATCGACTCATCAAATTGATACACGTTAGAAGTTCCCTTTTCTTCGAAACCCCCAAGAACAATTGCCAAAACAAAACAGATGACATAGTCATATACCAGCTAGAAGGAAACATAACACCTCTACGTCATACTTAATCGGAGTTATGGGGCACCGTTTCCCGTTTCCTCAACAGCCAATCGAGACGGTTGAAGTGAGAATCATCATTGGTAAAGACTAAAATGGACAAGTACGACAAAAGTTTCATTTTCAGTGCATCAATTCTAAAGATGTATTGAGTAAAATGCATATGCTTAGCCGAACAAATCATCTGTATCATCATCATGTTTGCTGCTAGACTTGCTACTTACAGACAGAGAAGCATGTGATTCTCCTTGTGGAGCAATATCAGCTGAATAAGCCCAGGAAGAACCAACTTTACCCGAAATAGATTCTCCATAAATATCATCATATATTCCCCCTTTCTGCGGATTCTTAACCTTGTTCAACACTTGTTTAAGTTTCTCAGTGACACCTGTTTGCGAAACAGTGACATCCTTCGGGGCAGGAAACTGCTCCTTCCCTTTGGGCACAACAGTAACTTGCACAAGGGATTCATATTTTCCAACAAGACTTCCTTCTTTGACCCCAACTGGGCCAGGTTCTGTTTCCACATCCAACCCATCCGAGACCCCAACGATCTCAACCAGCTCTCCTCCAACTTGGTCTCGGAACGCCACTCTAGTTTTCTTTAATCTCTTAGCAGCTCTTTCAGGGAGTGAATTGTCATCTCTGCCCCTACTTGAATTTGAAAATTTAGATTCTATGCCCGGTTTTGTAAGCCCGTAACGGTTTAGAAAAGTGTTATAAGCCAAAACTGCTTCCTCATCTGTGGCATCTGGGGGTGGAGGGAGATTGATTTCGTCAAGTTGTGGAGGAGGAGGAAAGAGCGCAGAGTTGTTCTTTCTCAGGATATATGTCCTTGTTGAAGCAGCAAACTTCAGAGACTGTCCAGCCTCAAGTTCTACAGGTGAGTCCTTCGTCAGTCTCTCATTTGCAACAAATGTACCATGTGCAGATCCCAAATCAATCACATATATGCTGAATAAGAAAATATTTAAGGGTAATCAAAGCTACATCGCCACTTAATAGAAGGAGAAGGAATGAAAAGAGCCACTAGTGTTTGATACTGAATTACTGATAACCACAAAGTCATGTAGCTCATTAATATTACAAAGCTTTAGCCAATTAGCAGTAATCGTTCTTTACATTTTAGATAACTTAGTTCTCATGGTCTCAGGAACCCAGAGTTTAGACTCGCTTTCAAACTCATATCTAACGTTTACTCTTTCCTTTCACTTGTCAAAAGTATTGGGGGCGGCATTTTGTCACAATGACAAGAGAAGTCTTGCACTCTCTATACACCCTTGTGGTGGGACCCTTCCCGGACTCTCGCTTTGTAGAGTCCCCAATGCACATTGTGTTGCACTTTACTCTTTCCTTTCAGTATCTAATCACACTCCCCCTCCCCCACTAATAAATAGATAAATAAACTAATGTGAAAATATAAGATAATTTGACCCTAATAGTTTTTCCTTAGAAGTTTAGATCACATATGTTGCTTTTAACTTATGAGACTAGATCCTCACAATCTCCTTCCACTAAATTCCTGTGGCCCATAAGAGAATTACAATCTCCTTCCGGCTTCCACTAACCTCCCCATTTTGTAAGATACACTTTCCTTTTATGTCTGTCCAAAATAATGAACACCTTCTTAATTTAAACATCAAAAACTTTTATTTCCCACTTTATCCCTATATTTATCATTTCAGAGTTTACTTTTTGTGGTCTCGT
The DNA here is from genome assembly GCA_945859915.1 of Cuscuta epithymum. Taxonomy (NCBI): domain Eukaryota; kingdom Viridiplantae; phylum Streptophyta; class Magnoliopsida; order Solanales; family Convolvulaceae; genus Cuscuta; species Cuscuta epithymum. Next base: position 857,360 of record CAMAPF010000193.1, on the reverse strand, counting down.
GCTACTATTTCTTCTTTTTAAAAGGTCAAAATGGTAAAATAACATTTGTCCTTTATTTTCATAAAAATCGTGGCAAACCCAAATATCTTAATTTTTGTGATTTTGGGGGAGGAAGGAGTAATATATAACAAATCCAACACCAAAGCACAAATTGGTAAAACTCGTGGATTCATATAAAGACATTTCAATCAATTTATCCATTTCCTTTCAGAAATTTAATACATGTCGGCATGTGGGTCTCTCCTAGAAATCCGATGAATACTCGTAATTTGGTACATAGTGGGAAGAAGGAAACTAGAATATCCAAACACTTAAACACATATAAGGGACTAGAACACAACTTAAAAAATACTTTGAGTCTTGATGCCAATATGCCATCAAGGCATCAACTACTGATTCAGTTGTATCTGCTCTTTTTGTTCTTTTTATGTGGGGGAGAGCTAACAATCTGGCTTGATTGGAAAAGTAAAAGGCAATTTGAGTCAAGAAGGAAATAATATGACAATGAACCAAATCAATGATTTTATGTGTTGTTAAAGATTATTCTAGGCATGAAGCATCAAACATAAAAGAACAACACCCAATTACGAGCAGCAAATAGAAGAAATCCTGATATCGCATACCTTCCATTTTTGTGTGGAACAACAGCAGCATGCTGCCGCGAGACAGACTGATGATCAAGAACTATATCACATGTATGAAACTGGCGCCCAAATATATGTCTACGCTTATCAAGATTTATTTGATCGAGCACTTCACCATCCTTGATGACTTCAAGATAATAAACACCAGGTCGGGGCTCAATGGCCCAATCAGGTGGCTGCCATGTCGATTGGCCTCCTCCAACTTGAGTCACGTGCTGAGTTGGCACTACAGGTAGTAACAGATTAGTCTCTTCTGTTTTTTGTTGATTTGAGTGTTGAGGTTGCTGGTGAGATATTTGGGATTGAGAATACGCTGCTAGAGATTGAACAGCTGGTTTTGTAGCTGCATGTGTATTTGTCTTAGAAGCTGATGAACTTGTACCAACTGAGAAGGGTTCTAAGGTTTGAGCTTTCTTAAATCGATCAAGACCAGTTCTCCCATACATTTCAGTGTATTATCTCTCTTCAGGAACAAATTCTGCCTCCTCCCCAAAATGTTAGATAGTTTACACAATGCCCCCTTAGTATTGCATTAACCTCACTACATTACCAATAAATAACAGCCCCTGCATTCTATGACTTGTGTGTTACTGATGAACAAAGATATTCATTTATAATGAAGTTAAACACGATCCAGCAGCAGATGATATCAGAGATACATGAACAATGACCATGCACTTTCTCATAGTTTTACAAATTCTCTATCAATCAAGAAATTTGCATAAGCTTGATATCAATTGCAGCTTATTGTATGCTAAAAAAAGCTTTATAATCAAACAAGAACCTTCACATCAAGGAATAAATATTGCATTGTATTCATTTAAATGAAAATAAACATGAAATAGTAGCCGATGCAATGGGAAAAACATGAAAAATGACCATATATAAAGTTCTCCTTTGCTTTTTTAAAGCCTATGAAATTCTACAAATTCTCTATCATGTATTAGGATATTCTACAAAGGCTTGATAAAAATTACTGCTTCTTTGTTGCTAAAACAATTTTTTGTTAATGGAACCTTCAGGTTTGAATCAAGCTGATAAGAAAACAGGTAAGGAATAATATCAGCCATTACCTACAATGAAATGTGTAAGTCTGCGAATGGTACCCCTAGTCTAGAATGAAATGTGTAAGCTCAAACCTTAATAGGCAATACCAATTCATGAATATAGTTCAAGCAACTAGGATTCACGATATGGTACTAAGCTGAGAAGTTGAGAGAAAGGTGGCGACATTCAATCAGAAGAAAAAAAACTGGGAGGCAAATTTGGATGCTCAAACTGCAGCAAAAAAAGGCACAATGAATCAAAGCTGTATTGATGGAGATCGTATTAACAAATTATTCACAAGATATAAAGCTGAGAGGAAAATATCTCAAAATAATAATCATGAAAACGACAATGGAAACGAAGGGAAGCAATTCAATCTCGGGTAAAATTAGAACTCGGTATTGGGTTGTATAAGCTCCAGTGAATTGACTAGGAAACTTGCAGGAAACGGAGTAGAAAGTGAAGGGGCCTACCCTTGCAAATGAACATTTAACCGTGGGTTTCTCGCTCTTTAGGTTTCTAATCCTTGATTTAGGGTTTATCTGCAGTTGAAGCTCGTAAGCAAACAAATTGTATTGAATCTCATCCAAGTTTTCTCAGCGAGGCGGAGAGAGACGATTTGTGTTTTCTCAGCCAAGTTTTTTTTTTTTTGGAATTTTTCTCCTGATGTATCACGTATGATATGAACTCACGATTTCAAACTTCAAAGTATACAAACTACTCGTAAAAACTAAAAAGTAAGTAGAATTTAGGGAAAAGTGTCAAATAGGCCCCTACTAATATGGAAAGATCAATTAAGCCCCCAAACTCAAAAAACACCCAATTAAACCCACGAACTATAACAAACGAGTCAAAACAGTCCTTTTAGCATGTAATTAACCGATTCCAAGTAAACCTTTACACGTGGCGACAGCCGACAAGTGGCCACAAATGGCGACACGCGGCGACACGAGTGCGACACGTGGACTAATGGAACCGGGAACCGGTTAATTACATGCTAAAAGGGCTGTGTTGCCTCGTTTTTTATAGTTCGTGGGTTTAATTGAGTGTTTTTTGAGTTTGGGGGCTTAATTGACTTTTTCGTATTAGTAGCGGGGCCTATTTGACACTTTTCCCTTCTATTTTTTGAAGTTTGCTATAGGTACCTCATAGTTACCTCATGGGTGGAGCTTGGGATACACACAATTTGTACACAAAATTTGTACACTTGTCTGTCCCTCACAGATAAGTTGTCTGTCTCGAGATGAGTTGTCTGTGAGGGACAGACAACTCATCTCGAGACAGACAACTTGTCTGTGAGGGACAGACAACTCATCTTGAGACAGACAACTTGTCTGTGAGGGACAGACAAGTGTACAAAATTTGTGTACAAATTGTATGTACCCCAATCTTTTTTCATTACCTCATTCCCTACCCCATATAAATACTCTCCTTTTTTACCATCCCTTTTACCCCTTTCCAAAACCCTATCCCCCTCCCCCACTTTTCTTCTCCTTCCCTCCCTCTCTCTTCCATCTTTTCTTTTCACGCACCACCCCCTCCCCTTTCTTTCTCTTTTCTCCAAATCTTGATTTCTTCTCCATTTCAAGATCTCTCCCCATCAAGTCTTCTCATTTTTACAATCTTTTCTCCCTCCAAGCTTCTTCTCCTGCTTCTCTCCTCTTCTGCCTTTTTTTTCCGTTTCAAATGGAAGAGCTACAGTAATCGAACGAAGGGGAGAGCTCGGTGACGTGGGGAGACAACGGCGAAAGTGAAGATCGAGAAGTTTCGAATGACTTGAGCAGATATACTTTTCTTGATTTTTTCATTTTTTGGTGTGTTTTCGAAAAAAAGGATTGTCTTTCTTGACAGACAACTTGTAAGTGCAGTGTCTGTATTTGTTAGTCTAGGAGAAGAGTATGTTGTTTTTCGTCATTTGTTTGTATTTTGTTTGGCGGACAAACAATTTGGAACTGCAGTGTCTGTCTAGTATAAAGTGAACGTGGTTTCATAGTTGCTTGAAGTGAACGTGGTTTTATATAGTTGTTAGAGTCGTACATAAAATGTATTGGTTTGGAATAAAGTTGTTAACATAAAGTGAACGTGGTTTCATAGTTGCTTGAAGTGAACGTGGTTTTATAGTTGTTAGAGTCGTACATTTAGAGTCATACTTTAAATGTATGTGATTTTGTTTGGAAACATGGTTGTATTGGTAATGTAGTTTTTATATAAATGTGTGTGCCTTTTTTTGGATTTAACGTACCAGACAACTAATATGCCTTGCCAGACAACTATTTTCACATGACAGACAACTATAAACCATTTTTAAACAATTTAAAATAAATTGACAGACAACTCCAAACCAATTACATAATATTCAAAATACCATGACAGACATCTCAATATCATCACAGAGTAGTCTAAATATACACAAGTACTTCATAATTTCACCAGACAGACAACTATTTTCACATTACAGACAAAATCAAATGGAATGCCAAACAACTCTTTTCCCTAGAATTTGAAGCTAACAGATCTGAACCAAAGCTAACAGATCTGAACCATCACAAGTATGTTTCGAAGTTATGGTCGTTGGAATTTGAAGGTTTTGAACTGAAATTACAGGTTGGTGGAGAAGGTGTGGAAGGTTTTTAAATCTGGCCGGCACTGAAATTACTAGGATAACGGTCAAGTGTCGCCGACTTGTCGGGCATTAGTTCCGCCTGCCGTTACGTAAACACATTTTTTTATAAAATGTATGAAACTTTTTTAGTTAAAAATGTACACAAACAAACGGCTCTAGAATTTATATGTAGCATTTAAAAAAAAATGCCAGGTGTAAAACCATTGAATATTTTATTAATTGAATTTGAACTTTGCGACTCCAGATGATCTGTTTAAATTTAATCTAGTCTGGTCTAATCAACAAGTTGTGTGTTTTTTACTATTGTTTAAGTCTAGACTCTGTATTGTCAATTTAACTATTTAAGTTTGATCTATTTGATTTAATTTTAGTCTAGTCTGATTTGGTCTTGACTGAATAAACAGCTCAATTAAAAACATCTGAACATCCATTTTGAATGAAAGCCATGAAGGTCAATTTCTATACATTTCTAATTTCTATGGGCAATCATGTATTTTCCCTGTCCCGAAAATAACTTCCCTTTTACTTATACATCTCTGCTTTATATCAAGTAAAAGGTAAATAAAAGTGACGATAGGTTTAACATTTTTATTGAAAAATTACTTTTTATGGAAATAAAAAGTTTGTTTTAATTTGAGACACTCAAATTAGTAAAGTAGCAACTAGCAAGTAGTTTGTTTTGAAGGTGGAAGGAGTATAAAATATAGGCTAAAGGATCAAATAGGCCCTTGAACTAGCTTAAAGTGTTCAATTAGTCCCTTATATAGGAGGTTCTGCCCAGCCATCGCTAATTAGGGCGGTTCCCGGTGAAATTTTTTGATGAAATTTTTTGAGCATCTTCTTCATTAAGTCTAGTTTACTCATACCAAATTTCAGCTAATAATTCAACCGGGAAAGCAATCAAATGATTTTTTGAAGATAACTGCGCAGGTAAACAACACAGTACATTTTGGAAACTCATTTCGTATATACATACACGATAGTATAATGCATACATGTATGTGTTAGAGAGTATTAGACTTTAATATGTTTTTTCCTATTTTTACTTCCGTTGTAACAAAAAAAAATGTGTTTTTGGCAGTATTTAGACATCATATATTTTAGGCTAAAAGGTCAAATAGGTCCTTGAACTAACTTAAAGTGTTCAATTAGCCCCATATATAGAAGATTCTGCCCGGCCGTCGCCAATTGGGGCGGTTCCTGGTGGAATTTTTTGATGAAATTTTTTGAGCATCTTTTTCATCAAGTCTAGTTTACCCATACCAAATTTCAACTAAAAATTCAACCGGGAAGGCAGTCAAATGATTTTTTGAAGATAATTGTGAAGTTAAACAGCGCGGGTACATTTCAGAAAATCATTTGACTGCCTTTCCGATTTAATTTTTAGCTGAAATTTGATATGGATAAACTAGACTTAATGAAGAAGATGCTCAAAAAATTCCACCGGGAACCTCCTCAATTGGCGACGGTCGGACTGAACCTCCTATATAAGGGGCTAATTGAACACTTTAAGTTAATTCAAAAGCCTATTTGACCCTTTTGCCTATAAAAAACATAAATTATTTAACTGACTTCCCGATTGCATTTTAGACTGAAATTTTGTGGACATAATCTAAACTTCACCAAAAAACATGATCAAAAAAATTTAATAAAAAAATTCCACCTAAAAAGCACCTCAAATAGAATAGTTCGGACAGCCGTTCCTATTAGAACTACCTGACCTAATCTTTTTTTATGACCAGAACAAGTTCTTAGAGAGTTAGAGACTAAATAATGAATTGGTTGAATAAAGTCTACATTATTTTCCTGAATCGGTGTTATCTGAAGGCTATTATTATTCTTTGTTTGCATAGAAACTGGAGTCCCGTTCTTGTCCAGCCGGCCTGACGGGAACCGCCGTCCGGTCGAGGGAATTTCGGGCACTTCCCGATCGAATTTTTTGATGAAACTTTTTGAGCATGTTCTTCATCAAGTCTAGTTTATCCATACCAAATTTCAGCTCAAAATTCGATCGGCAAGACATTCAAATAATTTTTTTTGAAGTTGACTGGGTCAAAATATACATATAAAAACGCAGTCAACTTCAAAAAATGATTTGAATGCCTTCCCGATCAAATTTTGAGCTGAAATTTCGTATGGATAAACTAGACTTGATGAATAACATGCTCAAAAAATTTCATCAAAAAATTCGATCGGGAAGTGCCCGAAATGTCCTCGGCCGGACGGCGGTTCCCGTCAGGCCGGCTGGACATGAAGTTTTCTCTAGAAACTGTTGAAGGAAATGCTTTTATATTTATAACTTGAGTCGAATAGTGTGCTATGTAGTTCTACTGAAAATAAACTCTAAGGGCATATTTGTATCCATTGCTGCCAAACGACTGGTGATGCATGTGTTAAAAAAGGTTAGGCTGAGATGCAAAAAAAGGAGGTGGCTCAATTGGCTTCTTTTCATCTCCCAAAAGGCAGCCATGATGTTTCTTCCATCCTATATTTGGATCCCATCCTAGACCGCATTCTTTCCAACTCAGACTTCCATCTCATCAATAGAGGACCGCCCGTCTGAGATGCACAGTCGGGAGAGAATAGAGGCACTCCTCCCTGAGAATGCCTGTTTCTGGAAAGCCAACCCTGTCCAATGGACTTAAATTATTAGCACATGACAAACTCAAAAGGTTCAACTAAAAGTTCCTGAACTTAATAGGAAACATTTGGTTTAAGAGCCCGTTTGGTAGCACGAAAATCGGCTGTTTTGGTTGATTCTTTTGAAATTTCTGAAGTTCTAGCTGAAGTGGCTGCATTGGCTGATTCTGCTGATTTAAGGAACAATTATTTTTAAAATATATTTTATTAATAAAATAAAGAAAAAATTATATGTAAAAATAGCTAAAATGGTCATCTACAGTAACTTCAGCCAAAACAGCCAGAAAAGTAACTCTAACCTTACTTTTTCTGCTTATTACACAACTCTGCACGCGAAAGTAAAAGTTACGTGTTTGGTGAAAAAGTTGGCTGATAAGCCTGATAAGCCGAAAAACAGTGCTGCCAAACGACCTCTAAAAATGATTTTAACATATACGGAGTATATAGTAACACAAGGCTATAAACAACATAATTTACATTGTGACTGTTTGACAAGCCAAAGATTAGCTATTAAATACTCCGTATACAACAATGAGTTTAAGATCATCTGTGATGTCTTTCTGGTTGATACACTATCATTTAGTGTAACTGATACTATTCAATCATCATTTACCCCAGTGCCGCATAGGCTCCCACCTACGGTGGGGTAAGGGGGGTTGGATGTACGCAGTCTTACCCCTGTACTAAAGCACAAAGTGTAACTGATACTATTAAAAGGTAAAATAATCACTCTGTATTACTCCTATTAGACAACATGGAAAACAAAGCCCAACATGCACTCACAAGAACGCTATATATCACAGGTCTCAAGTTTCAATGCGAGTCTGCTATCATAGGTAAAACCAGACTTCTTTACACACACACACACACTGTGATAAATGAGAGGGAGTATGCATCTATCTTGTCAGTGTACAAAAAGAACATAGTCAGGTAACGTTTATTGGTCCGATAAACTGCCAATAACTAAATGGCCATACCGAAAGTATAATACTGGGGGTGTACCTTACTTCTTATTAAGTGTATAATATTGGTATTTGTTTGTTTTTCAATATGTGTGGTCCTCCAACGCATCACTTGTATCAAAGTAGAGAGAGTAGCGCTTAATTTAGTATGAAAAGAATAGCTAATTTTCCCTGGGCGGGGACATACTTACTAAGGCACTTCACAAGCAGTATGATTCAGTTGATAAGAAACCCCACTGGCAGTTGTTGTAGTCGTGGATGAATAGTGGTTTCACCGTGTCCAATTATTGTTCCGAGAGATACTCCTTCTCAAGTGCACTAAACATGATCAACAACCGCTCTTGAAGATTGGAAGTGATGTTCTTGGTGATTCTTTTCTGATGTTTAATGTATTTTGACCATTGCACCCTAAAGTATACCTGCACATTGCACCCTGTTGTTCCTGATGAGACATCCTCAACTTGATACCTGTGATGAAGCTGAAACCCAACAACAAGGGGAAGAGGTGAGTACTTAACTCCAACTGGAAGCCTATTTTTTTAGCTTATTAACTTGACAAAACATTTACTTAACTTGATGTATTGTTTGAATAAAAAGGAGCAACAGTTACTGTTTGGATGGAATTATAATAATAAATGACACTAGTATCTTTTAGATTCCATTTAATTTCAATAATTAAAAAAATACAACATTCCAAAAAAGAGTCATGTTTGACAAATGTGCAACACTACTACAACTCATTGAAATTTTGAACAGGTGCAACTGCTATGATTCATTAAGCATTCCTACTCATAATTTTAGCTAAATTTATACTCCGTATTATTTACCTTTCATGCAACTGTTTTCATCAGATTACATGAAAAAAGTTTAGTTTGATCAAACAAGACTGCTTTGGATAATTAAGTCTTGTTCACCACATTTACAACAAACTCGACAGATTCTATCACTTCAGCAGAACAGGCTTTAAGAGAGAGAAAATATAATGCTATTTGGTATTCCCGTGATGCGCATGCTAAAAAGACTATAATTATGTTAGCCGTTGCTCAAGAAATCCCGACTAGTCATGATTAATATCCACTAGGTATAAGACTTCTCTTGTTTGGCTATGTCTGGTTTCCACTTAGTCCCCACATAATTCCACTCAAGTTTCGTCAAACCCCGACTAATTCACACCTAGTTGCTATACCCTAAGAATGTGACCCCGCTTGATTATACACCATTGGTGTTAAGTGTTAACATGAAAGCGATGCGGAAATTTAGAGGGACAAAATACGTACATTAAAATAGTCGCCCAGTGGAACCCCATGAAATGTCAAGACCTCTTCGATGAGCCAACCATTTTTATCAGGAAGGCGGGATTTCTGTTGAGTGCTTGTGACCTCTGCTTTGTAGCGTGATATCCATTTATCAATTTTGTAATAAAGTTGTCTTTGGTAAACATCTGTCTTCTCTGATTCCCATGGGCTGTAGGAATAGTTTAGACACCCTGCTCTCTCCATTACTCTTCTGTCCAGTTCGTTCCCGCTAAACAACTCCATGAAAAAATCTGTCTGAACATTGTAGAAATGATAGTTACATAAAGAACTTATGTTCACAGTATGGGTTCTAGAATGCCATTCCACATATAAGTGAGTGGGTTTCTGTTACAAACATGTTAAGCAATCTTATCGCGGACGAATATAAAAATGCAATTCAGAGTTTGACCTATGGAACTCCAAATCTCAATAGTTTCACTACAGATAGTTTCACTACAGAAGCGGGCTTTTAGTGATATTCAAAGGCGCCTAATACCTTTTTAGAGCACTGCTCACATGCATGCATACCCCTCCTTGGGTCCCTGAATATTTATAGGGTCCTGTTTGTGAATCATTTTTAAGAAAGAAGTTTACCAGTAGGCCGAATCAACATCGCACATCAAAGCCAACAAAAGAAAAGTGAAAAGATTGTGAAGAATTGAAGAACCCCCTTTTCACAAAATAAATGTCCTTAGTCCTTACTGAACCAAAGATAATACAGAGCCATTCCCATGACCATGTATTGAGAAATGAATAAAATGTCTAATCTTTCTAATATAATTTATTCAATCGATTCATTACAACTAACTTTTCACATAATTGGGTAAGAGTTCAACAATGTAGGTAAAATCCAGGATGACGGTATGAGAGCAGGGATGCTCCTGTAACAATCTGATGGTTTGAGTTGAACTTCCAACAATAGACCCCTTTTATCTTTCTATTTGGAGAGAAAACACATTATAATGGCCAAAGAGGGGCACAAGATGTTGGGCCTGAGGCGAGCTCTTCACTTGCCTTAATACACAATTGCCAATTAAGAGGGTATAGCCCATCCCAAACTAACTGAACCTTGAGTACAACAACATCCAAGCCTTAGTCCCAAACGATATTGGGGTTGGCTAACATGAATCGATACATGATATCACCACCAAAAGGAAAAGAAAGAAAATAAAGATAAAAAAGATAAGCTATTATATAATAAAAAATATAAAAAGAGATGAATATACATAAAAATGATAAAATAAAAAGGATAAAAATAATGTTTATATATAAGGATAAAAGGATAAAAAAAAAAAGAGAGAGAAAAAGAAATGAGGGGAAAAGATGATACGAGATCACTCCTCCACACGAATACCACCTCATCCAAAGTCATACCCTCATCCAACCCAAGAAGAAGCATACCACTTCAGACTCCCCTAACCCACCTTGAGTAACGAGATAAAAATAGTTGAAAATACATGTGTAGTTCTCACATCCAAAAGAATGGTATAATTAGACACTTACAGGAATAGAAAGAACAGAGGAATAAGCGATATACATAGTGAGATCATCATCTCCCGTGGATAAATCAGTCTCTTCACTTTGTATGTGTTTCCCTTCAGTCTCATCATCCACATGTAAGTTTTTGTCCATAGAGTCCTCGTCACTTATCTGGAGATTCTTAGCCTTGGATTCTTCTTCAACAATTCGTGCCTTTTCCTCTGGGCTCAAAGCTCTTGCCTTCCACAGTGCCATGATCAGTCTGTGCACATTCATTTTTAACTAAAATCAATAAAGCAACCCTCACAGCAGGCAATAACAATGATAACAACCCCCATATTGTTGTACCAGTTTTCCAAAAGCATATTAGTAGGCGTTCAAACATGCTTTTAAACAATATCAACTTTCCTAGCAAGCAGGTTTGTTACATAATTTCTAAATGCCCTGTATGAGTGAATTAGGGTGTTTGCAACAGCTTAAAAAAAGCACTTCTTAGCTTTTGGCTCAAAAAAGCACTTATTTACAAAACACTTCCAATTTTTACTTTTTCTCGGCTTGCGTGTGAAAAGTGCTTTTCCCTTTTCTATTACACAAAAAGCACTTATTTTACCAAACACTACCAACTTTTACTTTTCAAAATCACTTTTTTCTCAAACACTATCAACTTTTACTACTAATCACTTTTTCATTACATCTCCAAAAGTGCTTTTTTTAAGCAGAAGCAGTTGCAAACACTCCCTTAGATAAAGCATGAATCTCAAGGGGCCTTAGTGGGGGTGCAGGGGTATGCTTTATACTAGTAAATAGTTTTTAAAACACAAGTTCAGTAAGGGCCAGTTGGTATCCCGGGAAATACTACGGAAATATAATAGAAAAGAAACCAGAGGAAACTATGAAGGAATGAAAATTTGGGACAAGTAAAGATACTGACACTCAATAAATTAATTTTAACTTTTAAGTGTATGTTTTTTTTTTTGAAAATACTTTTAAGTGTATGTTGATACTCGTTCTATTTATTTGACTATTATGTAAAGACTAAGAAAGCTTATATGTTTTAACAAAACAATAAGTGATGGATACATAACCCAATGGGCAAATAAAAAATAATTGATGCAGTTCCCAGAAAGCGAGAAGGATAAGAAAGCGAGAAGGATAAGTAGTTTTACTGTAGAAGTACCTAAGAGCCATACTGAAGGATACGAAGGACTGAAAATGGAACTTAAGCCTGCCCTCTACATCTTGAGTCTTTGCACCATGTTTGGCATCAAAACCTTTGCCTGACTTTAGAGTCATGATAACAATAGGGCTGCCAATTGATGCTAAAGTCTTTGGAATGACTTGAATGTCTTCAATATCTTCCCAATGAAAGAAAAATTTTGTCTTATGTCCAAACAGATCTGCGTGAAATCCAATTATTCTTGCAGAGAGAAAGAGACGACCCTGCACCAAATAAATGCAATTTCATAGAGAGTGATTATTCTCTTTCAATGCCAACCAATTGAGGGTGTGATGACATAGATCCATAGAAAACTAGAAGCATGTTCAAACAAACGCATTATATGGGAAGAAAAAAAACACTAAGGATGTGTGTCTGGGAGAACAATCGAAATCTTCAACCACTCTCCAAATGGCCATCGGATAAATAGCAAAATTGTCAACCAAACAGGTGTGTGTTTAATGGGAGGGAGGAGATTAAACTAGTTCAACCAGTCCAATCCTACTACCGCTGCTTTAGAGCTTGTTTTGGATTACTTATTCTATAAGTCATTTGTCATTTAAGTACTAAAAGCACTTCTTTTTAAAATTTCAAAAAGATTTAATCTGGCGGTTTCTTAAATATCTTCGAAAAGCGTTTCCTTAAATTAAAAATATAAATTACTAATTACTTGCAAAAGGCTTCCTTTTAAAGTAAAAGTGCACTTCTTCATCTGAGAAAACACTTTTTCTTTGAAAACAACTCTTCCCAATCACAGTCTTTAACTACTCCATATTACTGCTCTACCAAGCATACCCCAAAAACAACAGTTATAATATTAACTACCTGAAGGGGCATTTTACGCTTCAACTGACAAGAGAAGTCGTTGATAAGGAACTCCTCTGGTGGAAGATGAAAAAGCTTTTGGAATGCTGAATTTGTTTGGGGAGACCTTAATTTTATCTACAATATATTTAATCTGAAATTAATAAACAAGCATAAAAGAGATAAAATAAATACAGCAACGATTTCCAAAGGTTAACAAAACACTGGGACACCTTCTTTCCCACTTCCTTCTCCATCTTAGACAAATAATCTTTGACGACATTGCTACCCTTTGTATTATTCAAGACAATTCTCAAATGCAACTTAGACTGGCAGGCTAGAGCAAACTGGCCTTGAAGGGTAACCCAAATATCAGACAGATCTGATATTTTTGTTTTAACAAAATTGATTTCAGCATGTCCAATAGATGTAGCTTCATGGGAAGGTCCATCAAAATCAAAAACTTCAACATTCAGCAAAGATGGCGGCTCCTCCATTGCATCAAACTCAAATATTTCTGCACAAAACCGCGGTGGAAGTTGTAACAAGCAACTTATTTTGTCCCAAATAGAAGTTATAACAGAGCAAAAGAATCTAATTTCAACCATATGTAATGTATTTTTAAAAAAAATGTTCTAGACAAGTTAAACATTTTAATGAGTTTATAAATATAGCCAGAATTGATGTTTTCCAATAGTTCTACCTTACTAAATTAAAAGTTGTATGGTGGTGAAACAAGACTCTTTGTTAGGGATGCAAGTAGTATGGCATAAGTAAAAGTGAATAAACAATTCATGTACATTCTTGAATTGTAAAGTGCAAGATTTTATAGGTTCATGTTATTTAACTAGACCATCATCGAATATTTACCATTCCACTTAGGATATGAACTTCGGAACTTGATTGAGCTCGCCCTAGTTTTACCATTGCAAGTAAAAACCACATATGGATTAGAACAATCGCCCGAGTCAACTGCCACCAGATCACTCCCTTCAAGCAATGCAACAGTCAATAGCCAACCATCTCCCTGTGCTTTGACTCCGTGGTCACCACCTTTGGCTATCACATTCAAAGTGAATCATCATACTTTAGATATGTCATTTAGACTAGATTAGGCAATTAAGCTATTCATTAATACCTCTTTGAACTCTTGCCTGCATAAATCCTGAAACCAGCTTCAGTGCACGAGTACCCTGCAATACTAACACTCCAGAAACAATCAACTCCCCAATTGAATCCGGCAAATCAAGCCCAATAAACTCTAATCCCTGTATTGTGCTAGGGCTGGCAATTAAGATGTGGAAAATTACATACAATCCCATGACAAACGTAGAAACCACAGTGAAATTAGCAAAATACTGAAATGCCAGTTTCGTGTCCGATTGTGGTTCCAGCTGAAGAGATCCTAATTCCACCTGCTTCTCCCCCTCATCAACAGGTTTGACACTCTGAGACAATAAGCTTGAGAATTGCTCGAAATTCTCCTTCACCCCTTGTCGTGCTCCGTTTTCAATCAAACCTTTCATCATAGTGCTTTGTAAGAAGTTCATCCGCCATGAAACCATCAACCTCGAAGATTCTTCTCCAGTAGGCAGATCCGGGCCTGAGGTTATGCAGTAGAGCAGTTCTGTCCTAAACGTGTTCCCGTACGGCGCGTCCGGAGTGGTAACTGTGCAAGATACTGCGTATGTCTTCCCGTCAGCTTTCAGATAAGTTTGCTCCTCAGTAGTTTTCAAAGCTTTGACCAATTTACTCGCCGCCTTAATGAAAGAGACTACTCTTTTTAAACTCTGAGCACCATTGTCGAACTTCCAAGGACCTACACACAACTCGGTGGATCCTTGGGTGTCTATTAACGATTTGAGGAAGGTTGAGTCGGGAGAGAAGAGGATTAAGTTGAGCTCACGTGGTGCGATTGCAAAAACTCGGTCTACTGCTACTCCTGGCAATTTACTTGGAATTTCACTCTCTTGTTCCCTCATCTCCATGCTTCTCATCATTTCTTCAAAGCTGAGTGATGATGAAGACTGCTCCTCTTGTGAACCCTCCTCCTTATTATCCAATGTACAGAGATTTTCAGAAACATCTGGACATTTTGCAGAAGTTGCAGCTAGTTCATCGCTGTTCTTGTTGAACATTTGATAAAGCCGGCCAACTAAGGTCTGCGAACTCGGTTTTTCTTCTTTGAATGAGCTGGCTTCTTCTAACCTCGTTGGGGACGGGAAATTGAATGAGCCAAAGGAAGACCTTGAAACGCATTCATTTCCTGCAACATCCGCACTATGCTTCTTTGATGGAAAGGGAACAAGATCACCTCCGGCCTGCATGTCTGGGGCGAACGAATTATTTTGAGAGAAACAAACCGTGAGAAGAATTTGGCCTGGAAAAACAAATTAGATTAATGATAAAGATCATAGATTTTTACACCACTTTTAGCTTAGTAGATGCATATATACTTCATTAGTGACTTGAAATGATTCTAAATTAATCACCGTTTATTACAAGGAACAAGAAGAAGAAGCTTATATACCACAGTCCCGATTCTTAGCCTTTTTATTCTTGGGATGCAAAGTGTACCAAGCAGTTCCAAGGGACTTCCCATCAGCTTCAAGAACCTGGGAAATGTTGATCTTAACCTGGCCCACAAAATCGTCATTGAAGTACTTATCTTCTCCAAGAACAGAAACCACCAGCTCTTCCTCCTTGTACTCTTCAACCCGAAACCCGAATTCCTCACACCATGATGGGTTCACGCATTTCTTCACCACCTTCGTCCGGAACTTCTGCTTCCCCATCTGCACTTTCACATAGGCATCACTGAGCCCATTTTGGTCATTTCCCGGCATGATCCGCGCTTCAATCACTCGCACTAGAAGCTTCATTTTCCTCTCCCTCTGCCCTCAATAAAACGTTATTGTGACATTTCAAAGTTCAACCGAAGATCAATCATTTATTAAAAGTTGCAAAATTTCTTGCGGAGAAATAAAGGATTGTACACCGGAAAGATCCCAAATTTTGAAAAACAAAAATTGCAAATTGCTAATATAATGGGGTTAAACCGATGGAAGGATCGCAATTAACAATGCAGAGTGGTGAACCGAATGTCTGGATTGATGAATGGTGGATAAGGAATGCAACGGAAGTGGAAGGAAACCAAATTTTAATGGAAACGGAGAAGGGGAATGCTTAAAATCGCGATATAGGGAATAAGATAAACATCTAAAAAAAATGAGAGAGAAGAGATTCAGATATTTTATACCCCGAAGCAGTGGCATAAGTTTCAATGGCTCCATTAGAAAGAAACAGCATTTTGTTGTTGGAAGAGGAGGGAAACAGGGGACAGCATGGGGAGGCAAGAGCGGGCAGAAAGCCATGTAAAGGTACTTCGTACAAAGATAGTTTTGCGTTTAAAATCACGAAAAAACATTTTGTACACGAAATATTCTTACACTGTTTGTGAAGGGTTGTTGTTTTTTCCCCACAGCATGCACAGACAAACCAACATGATTGTCCGTGTACAGTGTTTTCAAAGAAAAAAATATAACATTTATTTCGTGACAACAAGAATTGCTCTTAAAATCGTATAGGACGCCTAAATTATTTGAAATAAAACAAATTGCTCTAACTTATAAATACTTAAAAGGAACTAAAACCTACGGAGTATGTTATCAAAACAGGATTGGGTGACCACCCGAATGACCGAGTCGAGGGTCAGCTCGGGCCCGGAGAGTAAACCTGGTTGTTGGGTTAATGGCCCAGCACATGGGCCGGCCCATTCACCTCGACCAGACGAACGTCTTCCTTGGTGGGGCAGCCCACTCAGACGAACGTCCATACAAGACAAGTGGACCAAATCCACAGACAAACGCAACGGCCACTAACAATTGGGGCCAGTCCAATCCATGCGACAAATCTCTAAGGGCCAGGATACGAACGGCCCATTACCCTTTGCAGTGTCCAGCATCACCAAGAGCAGTCCCCCTTGACCAGACTGGACGTACGTCCCCACGAACTAGGCGGAAAACCCAGATTCTGGCGGGAGGTGCATTTAATGCCGGAGATTTGGTGGTTGGGACATCAGCCACTCACAAACCTCCACGTCATCATAGCCAGCTACCCATTGGTAGTATAAATAGCAAAATTTATTTCATTGTAAAGGGTTGACAACTTACTATTCTTAACACTCTAGCTTATAGCATTCTTACTCGCAGCTCTTCTACTGCTTTGTAAGACGAACGGCCGACAAGCCTTAGCGAAAGTATTGTATTGGGGAGTTATTAACTGATTAATAATACCTAATCTCTTACTTGCTACTTACTGTTTCTTAATCCATCTCACTTGTTAGTTGGGCTAGTTTATTCACAAACACACTCCACTCGAAACTCTTGGGCTTACGTGTTGGACCCGAGGGTTGAATGAATAAACCTCAACACTGGTCAACGGCCAAGAAACCCGGTCAATGTTCGCTAAAAATCAAATGCAAAATTTATATTATTATGGAGTACTACGTATTATTTATCATTTTAAAGTCCAGGGAAAATATCCATATTTATAATTTCGATAATCACATCATATACATTTTTTTGCAAAACAACCAATCAACCTGGTTGGCCGTTACTGTCTGGCCGTTACTGTTCTTGCCTGGCTGGTCGGAAGCTTGAGCTCCCTCGTGCTGGACGGGACGCCAGACTCCTCGTTGGGCTGGAGGCAGGCTCTTGGTCGGCCTAAAGGGCAGGCTTCCCGCTGGAATGGAGGCAGGCTCCCTGGTGGGCTGAAGGCCGGGTCCTGACCGGGCTAGAAGGCATGTTCCCTGCTAGGCCGGAAGGCAAGTTCTAGTAGGTGGGCCTTCGGTAGACAAGTTGTCTCGGAATTCTGCTCTATTGGACTTCTGCTCCTTGATGGTTTTGATTGGTTGGGCCAACTCAAGCTCTGGGTTACTGGGTCTGCTGGTCGGGTTGGGCTGGCGAGATAAATGACTCGGGCTTGGGCTTGCTGGTCGACTGGCCTGGTGAGACAATGGACCTGAGCTTGGGCCAACGTCTGGGTCATGGGCTTGGACTCACGGGTCTAATTTCAAGGCCAGGGCAGATTAGGCTCGCGGTCTAGTCCCATAATCCCATCACGAGTCTCCCACGCAGTTCAAGTTAGCTGTTAGTTCCCTTTCGGCCTTATGAATTCAGATCAGCTCCCCTCTGGACTTCAAAATCCATGTGCTTTCCAAAAATCCTAAAATTCATATTATTATTTTATTATTATTATTTTCATATTTCTTTTCCTTTCTTATTTTTTTCCATTTTTCCTTTTATTCTTTCTTTTTTTCCTTCTTTCTCCTGGAGTTTGAACTGCGTATGTGTGTCTCCCTCTTGTCGCCGTAGCGCAACAGTCAGCGAGAGCTTGACCAAAGCTTCTGCCCCCAAGCTGTCGGACCGACTTGGATGCCTCATCCCTCAAGCTTATCGAACACCCCTGTTGGAAACCTGTGACGGCCACTCGGCGATCACCGGACCCCCTAATTTCAATACATGAAGGAACCTGAGTGAACTCAATTCTTCATGCATTGAAATCAGGATCTTTCAAACTCCATTATCTTCTACAGAATTTCATTCATTTAAGAAGCAGTTGCTAATAATTTTTTTTACTTACTAGTGTTATACCCGTGCGATGCACGGGAGAATAAAATTTGCAAATTACGAATAAATTCATTAATATTGGATGTTGTCACATAAACATGCATATTTTTTCATATAAGTTGTGAAAAAATTTTAGTATACAAAAAATTAAATATACTCTGTATTATGATTGGTTTCTAGAATTTTGAAATACCTTTTTATGTATAGGCGTCACAACTGCATGGTTGATCGATCATCATTATTACGAAATATCGGTAAAGTAAATGTACACTTAAACTCAAAATAAAACTTAATCACATGAATCAAATTGAGTTTTTTTTTCTTAAATTCAGTATAAAGAGTAAATTTTTTTATGAGCTCTACTTACCATATTTTTATTTAGTCACCCTCATTCTTTTTTACTCTCTTGTTTTTCTATTATTTGTTTGTCATAACAGTAATAATGATAATGATAGTGATAGTGGTGGTGATAGTGATAGTGATAGTGATAGTTATAGTGATAGTGACATTGACAGTGACAATTATAATGAGAGTGACAGTGACAGTGACAGTGACAGTGACAGTGACAGTGACATGACAGTGACAGTGACAGTGACAATGACAACGACAACGACAATGACAATGACAATGACAATGACAATGACAATGACAATGATAATGATAATGATAATAACAATAATAACGATAATAACAGTAATGACAATAACAAGAATAACAACAATAACAACACTAACAAGAGTAACAACAATAATAATGACAACAACAACAATAATCATAACAACAATAACAACAACAATAACAATAATAATACATTATAAGACTTTAAACATAAAATTATTTTCTAAGTTTGGGAGTGATTATTCCTATATAGACAATACAAACATGACACTCCTAGTTGCATATAAGGAATAAAAAATGAAGTTTTAACAAACGGAGAATTTCATAACCAAATTTTTTTATGAAATAGATCCAAGTACTAAAATTAAGATTTCATAGTTACATTTTAAAAAATATATAATAATAATAAAACATAATAAAAAAATTAGAATATTCTATTAAATTATTAAATTAAGTTATTGAGTAATAGTATACTTTGTATTTGTAAGTTACCTAAGTTTCTAGCACTACTAATTACTTTGTATTTGTAGTATATTATGATAAGCAGTTATATATCATACACTATGTATTAGTTTCCAAATATATATGAGCACTAAAATTATTCAACCATGCTAGAGGTACCCCATTTTGGGATACCCCATTTTTACATCACACATTGTGTGGTTCAAATGAGGCCACACTTAAAAGTGTTGCCCCACTTAAAAGTATTGCCCCATTCGTGACCACACAATAGGGGACCCCAAAATGGGGTACCTTTAGCATTTTTGAAAATTATTAGTATGAAAACATTTTTGCAAGAGGCTAGAAGCCTAGAACTCATTCATTATGGTAACTTTTACTAAAAAATTGTCAAATCACCACTGTAATCTGTAAAAAAACATGGCTTTTTTTTTCACCATTCCCAAATCCCAATGGTATGAAATATGCAGCACCTGAAGACAAAAATCAGTATTTGCACACCATTGCAAAAATGCCATTACATTAACAGCAGAGGGTTACCTCATCATTCATCACCCAACCACCACCTACGATTTCTAGTTGTCCATTCTGTGCTAAATTGATGAAGGGTTCTTTATTTGCAGCTGATGCATCCCCCACCATCTCTCCAAATAATACATTTTTTCCCATATAAACTTGCGGCGAGCATCCTATACACCAAAACCCAGAACGATTAGCGGAAGAAATCACATTAAGCATTATGAAATGCAGAAATGGAACATACCAAAATGTGTCCCCAAAATTAACTTAGCTTGGAAAAGTAACCATCAGAGAATCAGAATTTATTGAGCAGTTTTTGATCGGTAACTAAACACTAGTAGTTGCAACATGAAGCACTAATAAGAACATCCAAAGTGAAATTGATATTCAGGTCTCTAGGTCAATTTCATATATTCATCATATGTCAAAAATGGGGTTATTTGTTTGGTAACAGTTTTTATTATTTCCAAATATATATAATTCTTAAAAGGGAAAATAACTTTAAATAATACAAATTATCTCTTATGAACTAAGAATAATACGTACTTTGGAAATAACTTGTAATAATACCAAATATTTAAATATAGACCAAAAGTGATATACAACATTTTTTCACCAAAAAACTAGTCATTTAATTCACCAAAAACTAAAATTAAAATATCAAATAAGTGAATGTATTTTTGAATATCATTTATTTGATGGTTTGCAATTAGTTTTTGATGTCTTAAACTCTTAAATGATTGGATTTCTTGTTAAAAAGTGACATCATATTATTTTTGTTTTACATTCAAATAGTTAATATTATTAAAAATCATTTTCAAAGTATGTACTATTATTGGTTGATGAGTCATAGTTGGTATTATTTAAAGTTATTTTCCCTTCTTAAAATGTTACCAACTTTTTAAAGCTTTTAGTATGAAAACATGTTATTACTGCTCAAAAACTGATTAAAATGCTAGAATATATTGATTGTTTTTTTAAGCGTACTTATATGATACTTTTTTAGTATAAGGACTTGAGTGATAAACTCAAAATAATAGAAGAATTTATTTGACCGTCTTCCCCTTTTATTTAGAAAATTGCTCATTACATACCATTATACTCCATAATAGAATGTAATTACAAACAGGTTATTATTCCACTCTGGATGCACGTGTACTTCCTCTAGTATATTCGTAGTATATAAGAGTGTATTTCTCTTTATTCATATATAATTAATCTCATTTTTCCAAATTTTAAATGACTCATAGTTTTGTCATCTGAAAATTAACTCTAACCAAACATTATATGAGTGTTATTTACTCTATCCCTAAATTAAAGTTCTGATTTAGTTTCACACATATTAAGAAAAATAACTTTAGAGACTTTATAAGTGATATAGATTTGTTTATGTAGGGTGATATTAGATTTGTTTATAAATCTATAAGGAAGTGAGATTTTAAAGAGAAGTAGAAATATATCTATATCTATATAATAAAGCAAACCCTTAGTAGAATGCTTTGGAATTTTTTTTGACATATGGCAACACCATTCATGGAAAAATTCGCCAAGTGGCAGCTCCATACTAAATTATACTCCATGTTTTAATTTAGCATTTACGTAAGTTGCATACTATGTACTGACATAAAAGTGTTTCAATTTATATGCATTTCATAAAAGAAGATAGAAGGAAAACTATTCAACTTCTAACATTGATATGTATACAAATATAAAGAAAACCTTTTTGAGCTTCTTAGCACACGTACACCTATAAAATATGTACACATGACTAATAATTAACATTTAAAGAGATGAAGGAAAATCAATTGACCCTCCAAATCTCCATGTACTACATTCGTCCCGTTCAAAGGTTTCCATTGTAAAATGACACAATTATTTATACAGTAGTTAACTATGTTAGTTCGAGTATATTTTCAGAAATAATTTTGATAAGCATATTATATAATGAGTTATTGATGATAATTGTGACGTTGTAGATGTATTGTTTTTAATATTTGATGATTAAATTGTTATTTAAGAGTGTTAATTATTTCTGAAAATAGAAACGAGATCCTTTAAATGGGACGTCCAAATATTAAAGTGAGAACCTTTGAACAAAATTGAGGGAGTATATAGGGGGTGTTTGGATCTGATTCTTAAAATTGCTTCTGCTCTTTCAGGGAGCAGAAGCAGGAGTTGAGGTGTTTGGGTGAAAGTGCATAAGTGATTCTGGTACTCTAATTTACTCGTAGAATCAATTTTTTTAGGAGGTGGGGGAGACCAGCTTCTGAAAACTGATTCTGATTCTGCTTCTACTTTAAAAAAACCAGAAGCAGAATCGGTTCCAAACACCCCCATATTATACCACATATGTAGTATAATATAAAGGAAAACCTCATCAACATACAATGTCCCCTTATAAACACATCACGTATTTCATCATATTTCCTTTTGATGTATTTTCTCACTGAATATTGCACTCGATGTAATGGTTGTTGTGCCCACCTTTTTATCTTCTATAACACCTCAACTACATAAGTTGATTATCAAACTAAATATAAAAACATCCTCAAAATATTGAAGTTGAAATTCTTCAAAGATTCCATTTCTTTAATTTATACATAGTTTTAATAGATCAAGCGGTAAAACTATTTCAATCCTAGATTACTAAGCATGCTGATTCAGTTTATTGATTCATTACGATTATTCTGCTTATTACATTAAGTATATTGTTTTCGTTATTGTAATTATATTGCTTATTCATGCCACGATTGAGAACAGACACTATGTACTATAGTACAGGAGTAAGACTGTGTACATCCGACCCCCCCACCCCACCGTAGGTGACACTTTGCGGCACTAGGGTGATGAAGAAGAAGAAGAAGAAGCAGAAGAGGAGGAGGAGGAGGAGGAAAAGGGCGAAGATTCATGCCACAATTGAGAACATGTTGATTTATAAGTTTGAGAGGCTTTTGGACGAATCCAAATTTTAGATTATGAAAGTTTTTGAAATAATTTCAAATCATGGAGATTATAAGCATTAAAAAAATAGCTATTGCAGAGTCCTGTTCCTATCAGGAGCTCCTGAAGAGAAGCCCCGTGCGGACAAGCCAATCAGAGGGTCTTCCCGGTGGAATTTTTTGATGAATTTTTTTGAGCATGTTCCTCATCAAGTCTAGTTTGTCCATACCAAATTTCAGCTCAAACTTCGATCGGGAAGGCAGTCAAATAAATCCTGGAAACATACTGCACTTTATATGTGCGCAGAATGAGCCATAGTTTTCCAGGATTTATTTGACTGCCTTACCGATCTAAGTTTGAGCTGAAATTTTGTATGGACAAACTAGACTGGATGAGGAACATGCTCAAAAAGTTTCATCAAAATATTCCACCGGGAAGACCCTCTGATGGGCTTGTCCGCACGGGGCTTCTCTTCAGGAGTTCCTGATGTGAATTGCCCTCAGCTACTGCATATCCAAAATGTATTTTAAAATATTATTCATATCAATAAGCTCTATAATATTATATAGAAAAAAATAATTGTAATACCCCAAACTTTGAGAGTGTTTTGTAAACACCCCAAACTTGTGTATGTATTTCAATATCCTAAACTTAATACAAATGGGGCGTTTGGTTCTTTGCAAGTTAAAACTTTACATGTAAAGTGATTGCAGGTAAACTATAGGGACGTAATTATTTTACATGTAAAATTAAAATACATTGCTTGGAAAGACATTTATTCATTTTAAAAATACACACAATTCCAACGATCCTATCCATGTATTATTAGACTCGACATCCAAGTATCAAAATAGCTCCTATTATCTTGCTCTGTTTTCTCAAATAAAGTTTTCCCCAACCACTCAAATGGCTGAACCAGATAGAGGATGCTGGTTGTGGTTGCGACGTCCCATGTAGGGGTGGCTTGGATATTGGTGGACGCAGGCGAAGGCTTGGGCGGAGTGACTTGAGTCGTGTGGAAGTAATCTTGGGCGGAGGAACTTGAATCGTCGTACAACAATCATGCGAATTAGACAACCTAAGTTTTGAATTTCTTGCTTTTTGAAGAGAGACATAGATTCCTGAAAACGATGGAACCCCACTAGTTATGATCGTAGGAAATAAGTAGAGTTTGAGTGGTTGTGGTTGCGACGTCCCAGATCGTAGTTAAGCATGACCAAAGATGGATCTCGATATATTTTACTCCGGATTAGCCATGTAAAATAGTTTACCCCCCACGTAAAATATTTTACATGATACATAGTAAAATGTTATTAAAAAAGTGTCCTACAGTTTACATCAAATAAATAAAACAAATTGTGTAAAATGTTTGTTTCCCCATACTTCGCATGCAAAGAGTTATGTTAGAACCGTGAGCATATAATTTTCAACATAAATTTATTAGATGTAAATTTATCCTATGGAGTACTCAAAATGCCCTTTCCCACGCCGTATATGACAATATGTCTATATATGAGTGAATGATAGTCCTATATGTGCGCTTTGTATATGTTTTTATCATATATAAAGAATTTTCTCTTAAAAAATCATGTAAAAAATTACAAACTAAGTTTTAATTGACATGTAGTTAAATTTATAATTTGAACATTATACATGAATTTTAGTATTGTTATATCATTTCATTTTGCTACAACACATTTATATTTTATAGAGAGACTAGTTATTATGACGCGCGTTGCGCGATAAGAAAATGCCCAATGTATTTATGTAACATAAATATCAAGATACATAAGTATATGTGTGTTGTTCTGTGCATTTTTGTGTGGCAAATTTCATGCACTGAGTAAATAAATTTTAACCTGTACTATGTTACATTTGTAGGCTATAATCATAAAAAAGCCAAACTATGTATAACAATCTAGGGGGGCGGGATTACTAAGTTAAAAAAATGTCATCTTCATATTTGTCTAGAGTGGTAAGAGCAATTGAAATCTTAATGCTAATCAAATTTAAAAACATATAAGCATTTGATTGTTGAACATTTTAAGTGACTTATACACAGGTAAAATGCAATTTGAAGTAGTTAACAAGAGGTTAATCCATACTAACCATAATCTAGATTCACAAAACTTATATGGTCTGTTTCTTTGGGGGTTAACCGAGGTTATTGGAAGTTCAATTTTTAGTTAACCTCGTTTGTTTGTGTTTTTGCAACAAGAACCTAGGTTATGACTTAACCTCACATAACTCCCGAAAACTTAGAAACACCTCAAATTGAAGAACCTCCGAATCGGGAGGTTTCGGAGGTTAAATTCCCGTTCAACATAAAATAAACTAGAGTACCTTCATCCAAACAACATTTATGACATTAACCTAGGTTCACCTTATTTATTTCCAAACGCCATTTTACGCATGAAACATGAGTTCACTTAGATTAACCTAGTTTTTACTAAAACTTAGGTTTAGTTTTTACTTAAGTTCACTTTGTCCAAGTGTAATTTGTTTTTTTTTATAAAAAGTTAAAACGACGTAAAAATGAGGCATTATTATTAAAAGGATGCATGCCACATGTAGGCTAAAAATAGGCTACAAAATATACAATGAGGTTGACACATGAACATATCGCATTGTTAGATGCTAAGTCAAGAGAGAATGTAATTCCGTATGAGAATAAGCTATGGTATAGTGACTCACTTTAACCACTCAATTTAATAAATAAAATTAGACTACAAAAAATCAATCTCAATTTTCTAATGACCTGCCTTCCTCTTTGTCTCCATGTCAATTTTGCTTCTAGTCACTACAATAAATTATAAGGCCTCTATTATGCTTAGTTACACACCTGTTAATACTTGAAACATGGAATATAGCACCTTTTAAAAAGACAACTGACTTAATATTTAAGACCTGTAAAGGTAATTGAAGTATTACCGAATCTGGTAAAGTTTATATTACTCTAAATCATTCTTACTCTATTTTTATCAATTCAATATCAACTATTTTGAATATTATTATTAAACACATACACATACAGCAACTCACAAGAGACGTACACATGTGCAAAGTTCCTTTTAAATTTGTAGATATAAATACTATATGTGTAAATCATTTACGTATGTTTTATCTAGGCCTTATTTTTAGCTAAACTTTAGCTAGTTGTTGGGCAGTATGTAATTGTATATATGGTGGTATTCCACTCATCAATAAACAACGATTTACGATCCAAATAATTTCCTTACTCTAAATTTGAGAACTACATTAACAACATTTTAATGATTTGTGTGTCACTGCCTCTTATCTCATTGTTAGTGGGATGATGGAATATTACTTTAACTTTGAATTCTTATTTTCATGAAATCTCAAAAAACATATTGAGATACATATTAAGCACTTAATGAATTCTTTGAATATTAAGCACTTATTAGGAAAGTGGTCTGTTTAATAAAAAGTAAATACAATAGTTACAATTTGAAAAGGAATAAAAGTAGACTAACTGGAATAAAATAAAACAGCAAAACACAGGAAAGAAAAGAACACGATGGAAATCAAGTTACAGTTCATTTGTTGCAATCATTTAGAAGATCGATAGATAGAAAACAGAATGGAATAGTAGGGAAAAAGAAAAATACGTAGTAAACAAGAATAGTGCAGCCATGGAAGAAAATAAGGAGAGGACTCAGAGGAGGAGGAGGGGAGAAGAGACACGCTATTGCTGTTATGCCACCTGCAACCGGACAGAGTCCACCGCTCTGGACCAGAGTTAGCCGACCACTCAGGTTCAACTCCCGTGAGTTTTCAAAATCATACTCTTTGACGGGCTGTATCAACGGAAAGACACAAACGCAAAGATTAAGAGTAAATCTCGTACACAAGGAAAAATACAGTCCTATCTAGGAGTTAAAATCTTTTAACTCAAATACAGCTAGTTTTACTCCTATTTTCAACCATTTCCTATCATAAAAAGTGCACCAGCATCTAATGTATTCAATAAATATAAAAAAAATCTAAAGGTGATCGATATACTACATATTAAATTAATCCAGTTTATTTTGATCAATTTATATTATATATTTTAACCATTTGCTATGCTCCACCTACTAATATAAGTAAAAGTCATTAACGGTTTACAAAAAAATGGTATGCCAACTTCTTACTCAGAAAAACATTTAGCATTACATTTTTAAAAATTGCCTTTGGATCCATGTAAACTCATATTATTCTAGAAGATTAGATAACTCTAAGGTTACATTTTTAAAAATTGCCTTTGGATGTTTTCTTTTGGACTGTTTTCAGTCCCAGACCAGATCAGACCAGACTAGATCAGACCAGATCATACCAGACCAGACCAGATCAGACCGGACTTCCGTAGTTATAAAATACACAGAGACCAGACGCCTAACAGACCAGATCAAAACAGACCAGACCAAACCAGCAAATTTCAGTCCAAAAGAAAACATCCTAGAACTCTAGAAGTCTTATCTTCAGACACAAATAACCTCATTACGATGGGGCAGCCTAATTCGGTAATTGTAGGATTGGTGTCTCCTTAGAAGAGTCTCACTTTCAATACAAAAGATATGAACAAAATAAAATAAAGTAAGATAAAAAAAAATGAAATTTAGAGGGAATAAGAAGACCAGACCAATTCAAAAAGGGCATGACTTATATTAGAATGATCAAAAGCTCCTGATGACGCTATTCATTCCATGTTACAATGAAACACATTGGTTCCACATTGCATGAACAAGTTGGAAAA
Organism: Cuscuta epithymum; assembly: GCA_945859915.1. Lineage (NCBI taxonomy): Eukaryota > Viridiplantae > Streptophyta > Magnoliopsida > Solanales > Convolvulaceae > Cuscuta > Cuscuta epithymum. The sequence continues at coordinate 829,728 of CAMAPF010000193.1, read as the reverse complement.
CCATGTCAGGTAATAATTGTCAAATTGGCCAGCACATACAATTATACAAACAAGCACATAAAAAGAGAATATGAAACACAAACGTATAATAATACTGCTGAAACTTAGAAGATTTACATTATTTAAAGTTAGAAATGGTAATTTACTTCACTTGCCGTGCTAAGTGAGAGATAGTGTGGGGAGTTTTTTCTGCGTTCACCGGAAACATATTTAAATAGCAAAGTAGGCAAGGCTTAAACCTTGTTGGCCTCTTGAACATCCATAACTGGAGCAAAAGAGACACATGAAGAAGTGGTGAGATCAACTATCAGGATATTAAATGGGATCTTAAATGTAATAAATATGAGGCAATTTTGAATGGTTTACAATTAGAAAAACTCTTCACCTAAATTAGTAACTAAAAACTTGATAAAACTTAGTCCTCACATACATATGGATGATAAATATGAATAAAAAAATTGGTTTTATTTTATTAGTTCCATATAAACTAATAAATAGTTTCTATTCATAAAAAGTCTAGTATTACAAATGTAATGTAAATAATGAAATATATTCTAGATCGATATATTTGATCCATTTGACTATGTACACATGCAGTTTAGAGCATTTGAAATAAAATTGATATGGGAGATACTCCAACTTTTCTTATGTCAATTAATCTCAAATATCATTTCAATATGCATTACTCTAAGTAAATCGTGAATGATGCCCTTAGTCCTTACCCAAAGTTTTCTTTCTAATGAAATCACTTGGTTTAAGTTGTTCATAGAAGCTGTAGAGCAATTTCTTGCGCGTATTGGGCTATAGACAATGCAGGGAACCTAGTGAATTCTTCAAGCGATTCAGATTTACACCGATTTGAGGGTGGGTTCTTTGATTGCCAGGACTATACTCAAAATATAAAAACTATAATCATACCAACCATAATCAAGTATCCAGCGATCTAGAGGCAAGAGCTAGATATACTTGTTATGGGATTGTTCATCAAAGTGCGTAATATATTATAAGCAAACCAACCTTATCAGCTGGCCACTTAAACACAAGACTCAATAGACAATATAAAACTTAAACCACTCTCAATTCCAACTGCTGACCATAGCAGCTGCTTCAGCTCTTGCTTCAGGACTGTCCCACGCTCAAGAACAATTTTGGCAGCAAAATCCTGGACAAAATGTCATGAAACATCACACTTAGCAACTTTATGTCATGGAAAACAAAATCCAAGAATTACTTGTTTATGCAACCTGTGTTTACATATAGTGTGTTTATATATATACACTAATACCAACAAAGTAGTAGTATCAAGAACAACAACAATGACGATAATGATGTTGATGATATAATGAAAATAAAATAAATAACAAATCATAAAAAAATTGCAACGACCATCCCATGGAACAGCCACCCAAGAATAACTTGTTTATAGGAAGTGATGTTTTATTTGCAGTCTATGTAAGAGTACTTAGTTGTAAGAAGAAAGATAAAGCAAGGTCTTGTATGAAAAAAATCATTTTTCTCATAATAAATGGTTTTTTCTGGAGTGTTAATTGATTACACTATTCTAGGCCTATATTTAATTCAGAACCCTGTAGTTATCTCTGGTAATAAGAACCAAATTACTAATGGCAAAATATTAATCCATGTGCCCAACTTCCTGGCAGTGCGCAGTAGCTCCCTAAAATTTCATCTTAGTTATCATGATAAATATAACTTCTAAATGCTACAACTATTATGAGATTGTAAAACATCCCAGCACATAAACCTCCCACATCAGGATATGTAAGATTCAAGGGCTGTAAATTTTTAAATACCACCATACAGAGGACTAAAAGAAAGGCATCTCACTGAAAGGCTTCTCACTAAAAGTTATCACACTTCCACCGAAACCTTACCATATTTTGAATAACAATACCACTTTAATAAGCTTAACATAACTTCTTAGTTATCTGTAGAAACCAGGAAACTTTTTTTAATATATCTGAAAAATATATAAAGAAAACATGAAATGTCCAAACTCAACTGCTAAAGATAGTCAAGGGTGTTTGTACTAAAAAATTGTTTGGGCAGGGGTGTGGGGGTAGGGTAGCAGACTACCCAGGGACAGTGAAGTTATAATATGTGAGCTTAAGTTAATGTGATTATAGGGACTGTTGAGCGTATTAATATTCATGGTCGTAGTCTCTTAAAGCTTATAGTGAAGTGTTATATTTATTAATACCTAAAGGCAGTGAAGTTTGGAATTAGTTATATATATATATATATATATATATATATATATATATATATATAAATTCCAAGTAAAATGACATACCTCTCAGAAGAACAAAGCTTGCACAAGATTGCTTGCAATTTTGTCAGCCTTAGAGAGAATACAAGACATATAGCATTAGTCACAAAATGTTCTCACATGATATGGTAGTTATAAAGTTAATAGAAAAATAGCATTAATCACAAATAATAGAAAAATAGCATTAATCACAAATAATAGAAAAACAGACACCATCCTTCTAAATTATTGCACTCATAAAAATGCTAATTGGTATCTAATACAGTCCCATTCAATCATACATACAAAGATCATAAAGTCAATAGCCTTATAAATCTTTAACCCAGAGGAGTTCAAGTAATCTATGTCAAATAGATAAGAAAATAGAACAATCAAGTCTATAAAATGTCTTCTATAAAAGGCAGGAAAAAAGCTTCTATAAAATGTCTTCTACAAATAGGTTGGTTGATTCCGGTATAGAAATAACCGAAAGAAGAGTTATTTGCTGAAGCATCCTTTTTTTGGTGAGCATATCAGAACCCCTTTTTCCAAAACAATCAATAATGAACATTGCTTTTCTCCTCCGCCACTCTCGGAGTCCTCCAACACACCTTTTTCCTATATGTAATCACCTTTTTGAAGTCAATTGATCGTTTACCTGTTTATAATCACCTAATGGGTTATTTAATTGACTTAGGAAACTAAGACTTTATTAATTGTTTTTAAAGAGAAGGCTGGTGCCATTTAAACAACCAGATAATATACACATGTTCTGAAACTACAAAGAAACAAAATTATTCATGATACTGAACCAAAACTTCCAGACAACACATTGAAACGACATTAGCAAACTTTAAGAATTGATTTGTTTTTGCTATTACACAATGAACAACAAGGCAAAAAGGCAAAGAAGACAATAACGGTGCCCCATTACTGTAGCGAGAAGCTTTTGCCAGTAATAGATTAGTAAAGAGATTACTAATTACTCTTATTAGTGGAGAACTTGTTAACCCCGAAGAATTACTGTTATTATATATAGTGTGTTTGTGCAACCTGTGTAAAAAGGGGGGAAAGAATAAGAAACAAGGAAAGAACACTCACCTGGAGAAAGGTGAGGTTGCGGGGAAAATCATCTGGCAATGGAAGAACATGAATTTATATGCTCAGGGTAGAGGAGTGAAGGTGATGGTGTCCCTTGGATATTCATAACTTGCTCTGGATGGGAGAAGGTTCGATGTGTAGGCAAAAAAAGAAATTAAACGGATTCATAAATGCCAGAGTAATAACACATTAACACGTCTCATCAACAAAATAAAAAGAAAACTTACGGAGAAACGCCGAAGAAGACGAAAGGGTGCCAGCCAGAGGGATGTGCGACGTGATGGTCTTGCGCGGCTAAAGAAGAAGCTTGAGTCCCTGTTTCCGAACTGAGGATCCCTGCCTTCCCTGGCCTGGTTGGTTTGTGATTTCTGACTCAATGGAACAATGTGCTGTTCGGCTAACGAGGGAAGCGATAAGCCCAACGGTGTTGACCTAACGGAGACTAACGGGGTGTAGGGAGATAAGGTTAAACGGGTTCAAAGTTTACAAGTATTTAAACATGTTGTACATGCCAATTAAGCTGACAGTACCACCAACAAAAAATTTATACCCACAATACCCTAACTTTCATCGAGGCTTATTATATTGTAGAGATTTGCACTTTTAATCTCGTAACTTTCAACTATGGCCATTGCTACTCGTACAACTTCACTCTCTTGCAATTTTAGTTTTGTAACTAATACGTACTTAGTATTTCTTTGAAATATTATAACTTGTCCCCTGGAAAGTACACTTTACGATTGAAAATCTAACGTCAGCGGCATATTTTCCGGTACTTTTTGTACACCCTATTGTATATTTTTATACTTGTATTATATATATCTCGCCCCCCTTGCACCTAAGTCTGGCTATGCCCCTGACTCATACTAAATTTTGGGTGTGACATATTAGTTTGATTTAACCGAATCGAACCGTATCAAATCGAACTGATCGGAAGCGAGCTGAAACCAAAGCATACATAGTTTGGTTTGAGTTTGTTAGTATTTCTTCCAAACTATATTAAACCAGACTGAACCAAAACCGAGAAAAACCGAACCGAAGTAAAGAAATTCAACAAAACCTTCATATGTTAATAAAAAGTAACAAATCCAAATTGAACTAAACCAAATCGAATCAAACCGAAATGTAGCTAGTATGGTTTTTGTTTGGTAATAATACTTTCAATTCGTTCCAACCCGAATTGAACCCAATGAAAACCGAACCAAAAATTGATATGCCCACCCCTACTTAAGTTTAGTCATATTTTTGTCATTAAGTTTTAGTTCAACAATAGTTTTGAAAAACACGTAGTTTTACTACTAATAAACACATCATGTACTTCATCATATTTTCTTTTGATGTATTTTCTCACTTAATATTGCACTCGATGTAATGGTTGTTGTGCCCACCTTTTTATCTTCTATAACACCTCAACTACATAAGTTGATTATCAAACTAAATATAAAAACATCCTCAGAATATTGAAGTTGAAATTCTTCAAAGATCGATTCCATTTCTTTAATTTATACATAGTTTTAATAGATCAAGCGGTAAAACTATTTCAATCCTAAATTACCAAGCGCGCTGATTCAGTTTATTGATTCATTATGATTATTCTTCTTATTACATTAAGTATATTGTTTTCGTTATTGTAATTATACTGCTTATTCATGTCACGATTGAGAACAGTCACTCTGTATTATAGTACATGAGTAAGGCTGCGTACATCCGACCCCCCTTACCCCACCGTAGGTTCCAAGCCTTTGCGGCACTGGGGTAATGAAGAAGAAGATTCATGCCACGATTGAGAACATGTTGATTTATAAGTTTGGGGGGCTTTTGGACTAGTCCAAATTTTAGATTATGAAAGCTTTTGAAATAATTTCAAATCATGGAGATTATAAGCATTAAAAAATTAGCTATTGCATATCCAAAATGTATTTTAAAATGTTATTCATAGCAATAAGCTCTATAATATTATATAGAAAAAAATAATTGTAATGCCACAAACTTTGAGTGTTTTGTAAACACCCCAAACTTGCGTTGTATTTCAATATCCTGAACTTAATACAAAGAGTTATGTTAGCACCGTGAGCATATAATTTTAAACATAAATTTATTAAATGTAAATTTATCCTATGGAGTATTCAAAATGCCCTTTCCCACGCCGTATATGACAATATGTCTATAAAAATGTTTTAAGTATTCCCTCCATATGTCTATAAATAGTCAAATTGTGCCTCAAAATTTTAAGTATTCCATCCATATTGAAATGTTTGTTGTAATAAGATTTGTCACAATATTTAAGTGAACATTAATAAAATAATGAATAATGTAGAATAAGTATGAGAGTAGAATACTAAGAAAGATAAGATAAAAATAGATAAAATAAGGGCAATTGATTATTTTTCAATCGAAAAACTTAAAAAAATGGAAAGTATAACAAAAATTAAAATAAATCTCAAAAGGAAAGTGCAACAAACAAAATAATATAGAAGAAATATAAAGCTATGTAAAAAAGTTTCACATAGCTTATTTCTAAATGTAGGAGTAACAAAAGAATAACAAATTAATACTACTCTCTTATGCATTGAAGTTTGTCAGCTTTCTCTTTTTCATTGTCCCAAAGTATCGCCACTTTGCCATTAAATTATGGAGTAATTAATTTGGGTTTTGCTTATTTCTTTGTCTAGTGCACAAACTTCCATTATACAATTTTATTTTTCTTATTACTCACCTATTTTTATTCACCTAATTGAGAGTTGAAATGTTCAATGACACATGTAATACAAACATAATACGAAGCACAAACATAAAGCAAAATAAACATTTTTCAATATCCAATGAAACAGAGGCATTACAAAACTTTTTGGTTCTTAAAATAAAAACTATCAAAATAGGAGAAAGTGGAAAAATAAGATAAAAAGTAAACTTAATTGAGTATTTCAAAAGAAAATATTTTTCTTCACAAAAATGAATTAGTTTAATAAGATTAAACATAATATCTAAATTTTTAAATAAAACAATTTTAAATTCATAAAATTTTAGGTCATATATTTATAGTTTTAAATAGTTTTAAATCATTCGTGTCATATATCAACACACTTGATTTTTCAAATCCCTTATTGACATTGAATCTATCTTTCAGGTTCGGATAAAATTCCTAAAAAATAATACCTTTATTTCTATTTCCAAACTTCTGTACATGTCCCTTTTAGATGTATTTATTAAACTTATCTCAATTGTCAATCAGATTAGACCAGATCACATCAGACTACATTATAACAAATCAGACTTAAGCATGTTAGACCTTATCAGTCACGATTAGACAACCTGTTATGACAACGCATACGATTCACTATCCCTACTATATTTTCTTTTACATATGTTCATTTATAATTTTTTCATAACAAACACGGTACAACATACTCCGTATTTTATACTCCGTATATGGCACGGGTACACACTCATATATTTATATACTCCCCCGTATTTAAAGTTTTCTACACTTTCCTTTTTGGGATGTATTTAAAAGTTCCCTACATTTTTCTTTTTTGGAAATTTTTTATTTAGAAATGCTCAATCACCCTTACTTTTTCTACATTTTATCCTCTCTTTACTATTTTTTCACGAGTAAAGGGTCAGTTTGGTACTCGAAGTTGCAAAAAAGGTGTCAAATAAGTCCTTATATAGAAGATTATGTCTGGACGTGCCATTTGAGGTGGCTCCCAGTGGAATTTTTTGATAAATTTTTTTGAGCATCTTATTCATTAAGTCTAGTTTACTCATACCAAATTTCAGCTAAACATTCAGTCGGGAAGACATTCAAATGAATTCTTGAAGATAACTACGCTTTTAACGACACAATTATCTTTATGAATTCATTTCAATGTCTTCCCGATTGAATTTTTATCTGAAATTTGATATGAGTAAACTAGACTTAACGAATAAGATGCTCAAAAAATTTCATCAAAAAATTCCACCGGGAGCCACCTCAAATGACACGTACGGGCAGAATCTTCTATATAAGGACTTATTTGACTCCTTTTTGCAACTTTGAGGACCAAACTGACCCTTATCCCATTTTTTCACCTTCTCTCTTACTTTTTCTATATTATTCAATTGCCCTTACTAATCTTTTTTTTTTGAAAGAATTGCCCTTACTAATCTTGTGTCATAACGTAGAAATCTTTGAAACAGAGGTAGTATATATATACGCTGTTGATTCGGCCGGACAATATTAAAGTCTGTCGGCTTCGAGCTTACGCACAAGCATAGCATGAATCTACCAACCATTTGGTCCATTTGCATTGCATCATCATATATGGTGATCGGTCAAGTTGGAAAAGAGGTGGAAACCTCGTTTTCCAACTATTCTCTTTCGTTCATTCGATTGCTTTTGGTAAAGGTATCTTTCCCTACGGGGAGTTCAAGGTGGGGCCTTCTTGTTTGCGGGGCCTAGCCGCCCTTTCTTGAATTTTGACCCTCCATGCGCCTCACCAGTCTATTATCTGACAGTAAAAGTGGAATCTTTATTTGTCTTTCGTTGAAATATCTGCCCCCCTTGTTTTTGTTAAACTAAACAGTCATTTTTCAAGCTAAAGTTCAGACGTGGGAATAGTGTGCTTTCTGTACTACTCCGTATTAGTTTGGTCTGTTGTGTTTTTTCCATCTTTCACAATTCAATCATTGCGGTTTACAAGTTTTTGAAGAAGAGGAAGAAGCAGAAGAAATGGGTGTGGTTTCTCAAGAATCAATCAATGAATTTGGAGCATTAATGGAACAATGTGAGATATCTTTTTTCTTTGTCATCCCCTCCCAATTTTTCTGTTACAAATCACCCACTATAATCTGACAAGTCTTCTTCTTTGTGTGCAAAACTTTGTGCAGTGGATGAACCACTCAAGAAGACTTTCCAGGTTTTTTGCTCAGTCCTTTCACCTTATATCCTGATCTGTGCTTCTTAACACTATCCGATTTCCATCTAGGAGCCTGGGAGTTTTGATTTAGAGTTGGAAGTTGGTAGAAAGTTGTAATTAGACAAATTAAATTCTGAAGAACGAAGATTAAATTGAAAATGCTCATTAAGACATGTTCTTTTTTTTATTATCTTTGATCTATTACTCCTGTTAGTTTAATGTCTAAGGCCACCCAGTAAATAAGTTTTTCAAGGTGCTAGCTAAATCTCAAGTCGGCCCACTTAAGCATAGAAATCACCCATAATAATAATAATATTTGACGATTTTGCAAGTGCTCCCTCTGCCCAAAAATATTTAAAGAAAGAATAATGTATGGCCATGCACACTTTGTACTTCTTGCAAGTTACAAAGGCTAAGATTCATGAAATGGCACTTATGTTCGTCGGTTTTATTTGTTGTTTCAGCTAAAATTGGCAAATCATATGAAAAGTTAGCTTTTGTTATGAATTGTGACTTTTTTGTTTGGACTAAACAGCTTTTGAACAATTTTTCTTTTCTTTTTGAGGGCACAAAGTGGATATGGAGTTAACTTATGCATTTCTTTTTGTGTATATTGGGGCCATTCGGCACAAATCATTCTTATTTCACTTTATCAACTTAATATCAACCACATAAACCCACTTTTTTTTATAACTGCACCACCTCTTCTTGTATCAATGTTAGGATGACGGAGGTAGTATTTTTTGCATCCATTCCATTGAAACTTCGAATTTACTTTTTATATGCACTTTACACTTGTAGAATATTCATCAAGGACATCCACAAGAAACTCTAGTGCGCTTCCTATCTGCAAGAGAAGGAAATGTTTCTAAGGCTCACCAGATGGTCAGAACTAACTCATTCTCTTCTCAAAAGTGATCCTCTGAATTCATCCATTCACTATTGTCATCAAGTGCTGATACATTATTTTGTGCTGTCACAGTTGATGGGTAGCCTAAAGTGGAGGCTCCAAAATGAGATTGATGATATTTTAGCGGTTAGTAATTTTTATTATCAGTTATGCTTAGCTGGATGGAATAGTAACTTCAGTACTATGATAATTATCTACCATCATTATCATCAATGGGAACAGCTTATATCCAATTGGCTGTTTTAGGTGACTAGAAATTCAAAGTGCAATCTTAGCAATTTGGTTATGCTTGGTTACTTGGATGTACGGTTGCAACATCTTTTTTTTAATCTTTTTATACATTTGTATGAATCTTCTCTACACTTTTAGGGTCCCTTTGGTAAGTTCAATTAAGCCGAAATGGTTGAATTATCTTCCGAACTATTTTAAAAGGAAAGCATTTAGGAGCATACACATGTTTTAGTCAAAAAATTCTTACTCTGCGAATAAGCAGAACATGGCTGCCAAATGGAGCCTTGGAATAAATAATGGTCCTGTTAGCTAGTTTTTACAATTCTGAAATTTGTGGCAGTTAGGAGTGAACCTTATGGACGTTACTTTAGATTCCCGTGCTACAACACCAACTCGATTCCCCGGTTTTAGCTAAAACTTAAATAAAAAGTTTTAACTTTTTTTCCAAAAACTGATTCTCATAATATGGAACTTTGTTTGACGCATAAAACAATAGCAATTTGTTCTTATTCTACTAACGATTAATGACAGAAACCTATCATTCCTCCTGATCTTTACCGAGATGTACGTGATTCACATCTAGTTGGACTGTCTGGTTACACAAGAGAGGTACATATTCTGGTAAATAGTAAATATTTAATGCATACCGTCCTTTTGGATAGTTCAAGTAAGCTAGAGTATAATACTTGTCATTGTAACAATTGCTTTTTGTCTTTAATAGGGCCTTCTAGTGTTTGCTTTTGGTGTAGGCCTTAGCACATTCGACAAAGCATTGGTAATAATGAATGATTTTTCTTTATTTCCTTCTTTCAAATCTTCTTTCTTTCTTTTCTTTCTTTTTATCATATGCATTCGAATTCTTATGGTATGTTTGGAACTAGGAAAATATTAGGGAAAGGAAGTACTATTGAGAAAGTTGGAAGAAAGAAAGATTAAAGGGAAAAAAAGCCCAAACTCAACCAATGTGTTCTAGACATATTATAAACTCATTTATTTATTTATTTATTTATATATTTGTTTGTTTATTTATTTATTTATTTATTTATTTATTTATTTATTTATTTATTTATTTATTTATTTATTTATTTATTTATTTATTTATTTATTTATTTATTTATTTATTTATTTATTTATTTATTTATTTATTTATTTATTTATTTATTTATTTATTTATTTATTTATTTATTTATTTATTTATTTATTTATTTATTTATTTATTTATTTATTTATTTATTTATTTATTTATTTATTTATTTATTTATTTATTTATTTATTTATTTATTTATTTATTTATTTATTTATTTATTTATTTATTTATTTATTTATTTATTTATTTATTTATTTATTTATTTATTTATTTATTTATTTATTTATTTATTTATTTATTTATTTATTTATTTATTTATTTATTTATTTATTTATTTATTTATTTATTTATTTATTTATTTATTTATTTATTTATTTATTTATTTATTTATTTATTTATTTATTTATTTATTTATTTATTTATTTATTTATTTATTTATTTATTTATTTATTTATTTATTTATTTATTTATTTATTTATTTATTTATTTATTTATTTATTTATTTATTTATTTATTTATTTATTTATTTATTTATTTATTTATTTATTTATTTATTTATTTATTTATTTATTTATTTATTTATTTATTTATTTATTTATTTATTTATTTATTTATTTATTTATTTATTTATTTATTTATTTATTTATTTATTTATTTATTTATTTATTTATTTATTTATTTATTTATTTATTTATTTATTTATTTATTTATTTATTTATTTATTTATTTCTATAATTCTACTATTTATTTAAGAGAATGTAAATTTAAGAAAAGTTTAATCATGTTTCAGTTTCCTCCATTTTCACTATACAACAAATATAAAAACATACTACGTAACATTTACTTTAATATTTTTCTTTCTTCTCTAGCATTTACCGTGACCCAAACATATCCAAAGTGAATATGGGGCAGTCATTGTACGTGCCTTGTCCTCATGGTTTCATACATTTTAGCTTTTCAACTTATATTTAATACTACATATTTGTTTGGATGTGATTTCTACTGCAGAGTCTCTTTTCCTCAGTCTTTTGTTGCTTTTTGCTTCTAAGTTTTATTAGATTTACGTATTTCTTGTACATCCTGTTTTAAGGCCTCGTTTGTGGAAACTTGAAAGCAGGATAATTACTATGTGCAGTCTCACATTCAGATGAACGAGTATAGGGACCGCGTAGTGCTGGTAAGCAACCCATAAAATATTGTTTAATTTCTCTTTTCATACAATCATGTTCTCATTTGGAGTCTCTCTTGTAGCCCTTAGCATCAGAGAAGCATGGGACCCATATTAGCAAATGCATCAAGGTTTTGGATATGACTGGCCTTAAACTTTCAGCTTTGAGCCAAATAAAGGTATGAGATGACTATGAGCTTTCGAATTCGTTTAGGTGTCTATGACTATGCGTTTTAGTATTTTTAGGTGTCGTTTGGTTGTTGGTAGTACTTTTTCCCTGTTGCTGTCTTTGTTTTAACTACTTTCCCCTCTGAAAAAAAACAATACAATATTTGAATATTATTTGGTTGTAGTGTTTTTTTTTTAGTACAGGGGTAAGACTGCGTACATCCGACCCCCCCCTACCCCACCGTAGGTGGGAGCCTTTCCGGCACTGGGGTAAATGATGATTGATAGTGTTTTTGTTTTGAGTTTCTGAAAAACAATAACAGAATGTTGAAAGTGGCCGGAAGTGGGAATTTGATGTTTTCATTGTTTTTGTTAAACATGTTCCTGATTTTGACATTGTTCATGAAACGTTTAAAATTAAGGGAAAATGGAAACTAATAATCCAACCTTTTAGCGGTCTTCTGTTAAGAGCTTTAGTTAATGATCTCGTCCAAGGGCGTGAACGAGAAGAGCCGCAGGTAAACGATGGTTTGTTTGAAGCTATTTTAATTGACTGGGAAGAGATAAACGAGACTAAAGGCTTAAGCGATAATTACTTTTCCCCGACCTAGTCAAGAGAACTCATAATCAACCAAAAGCTGTTTATTAAAATTACTGGGATCCCCTTAAATAGAAATTAAGGGTTTCCTAAAAACAATTAGGAAACTAGTTGCTAATTCAGACATAACTTCTAATAACGAAATAGGAATTAAAGAAGGACTAATTAAAATATTCCTAATATTAATATGACCCTCCTGACTTGCTTATTCTTTCCCTTAGCCACTTGGATTAATCATCTCTGCTCCACGTTGTCCCCTGCGTGCATATGTGCGACCAAAGAATTGATCGCTAACATTTCTCCCCTCCTTGAGAAAGAGCTTGTCCTCAAGCTTGAATGTTGGAAATTGTGCTTGGAATGAGGTTAGTGGTTCCCAGGTTGCCTCATCCAACTGTTGTCCCTGCCAGTGGACTAAAAGTTCCCAGCTGCCATTGAGAAAGCGGCTACGAAGAACTGCCTCTGGAATACTGGTGCCCGGACTGCAAGGTTCTGGAGGAAGACTTCCCATTGACTCTGGTGGGGGTCCGTGGTGTGGTTTGAGAAGGGATACGTGAAAAACATTATGTATACGAGCTCCGGCTGGTAATTGGAGCTTGTAAGCAGTCTGTCCAATGCGTTCCAAGACTTGAAATGGACCAAAATATTTTTGCAGCAGTTTAGAATTCCCCCGTCCTAGCGTAAGTTGGCGATATGGTTGTAAACGGAGCCAGACCCAAGCACCGGTTTCAAACGAAAGTTCACGGTGACCTTTATCAAACTGAATTTTCATTCTCTGTTGTGCTTGAGCCAATCTGTCACGAGCTCGTTTGATAAGATCATCACGATCTAGTAGCTCGCGATCAACGCCATCCACTTTAGCTGTCCCAGGTGTATAAGAAAGCATCCTGGGTGGTTCCCTGCCATAAACCATACGAAATGGCGTGTCTCCCAGAGATGAATGGTAGGACGTATTGTAACAATACTCTACCCAAGGCAGCCAACGAACCCATTCTTTGGGATAATCACTTGTGATACAACGCAAAAATAACCCAACCATGCGGTTAACGACCTCCGTTTGACCATCCGTCTGTGGGTGGTAGGCGGAGGAGTAAACCAGTTTGGTGCCAGATAGGCGAAATAATTCGCGCCAGAAATTGCTCATAAAGACCTTGTCACGATCAGAAACAATGGATTCCGGTAGTCCGTGAAGACGGAATATTTCAGAAAAAAATATGCTGGCCACAGAAACTGCCGTGTATGGGTGAGCCAATGGAATAAAATGAGCGGCTTTAGAGAGTCTGTCAACAACAACCAGAATTACCGATTTATTGCGAACCTTGGGTAAACCTTCAATGAAGTCCATGGTGATATCTGCCCAAATATGATTTGGAATAGGCAGAGGTTGTAATAAGCCGGCCGGTTGTAACGTTAACCACTTTTGCTTTTGGCATGTCTGGCAATCCCGAACAAAGTTTGTTACCGTAGTCTTCATTCCTGTCCAATAAAACTCTCGTCGTAGACGTTGAAGAGTTTTTTCAACACCTTCATGAGCCATGTTGTGAAATACCGAGAGCAAGGTTTGAACCACTCCAAATGTTTCTAACAAATAGAGTTTGAAGCGGTAATAGATTAATCCATCCCGGATTTCCCAATCACTGTCTCGCTTGCCCTCCTGGATTTCCTGACGGATATCAGCTTCCGGGACGATGGCGACAGACTCTACATCGGCAGAATCATTGAAAACAATGATTGAAAGCGTGGACCAACGACAACTGACTCTGGAACAACAATTGGCGGATTTGCAAACCGCTATGGCGCAACTAGCCACCCTTCCGGCGGCGATGGAGGCTCTATCCGCAGCAGTGCAAAAAGCGAACGGGGAAACTTCTTCCAGTTCACCCCGATTCTTCCGCAGAAGGGATGTCGATTCTTCACGCCATGACCATGATGACTCCTTCGTTCCCAGATATTCGAAGCTTGAGTTTCCACAGTTCGATGGGAAGGGCGATCCTCTGTCATGGCTGAAAAGGTGCGAGAGCTTCTTTATTCAGCAACGCACGCCAGCACAAGCTCGCGTCAGTCTGGCGACCTTCCATATGATAGGTACCGCGCAGTTATGGGCTGATCAATTGGATACAAATACCTCACCAATTTCTTGGACCGATTTCTACAGTCGGTGTATCAAACGCTTTGGCCCACCAAGTAGCTCGAACCCAGAAGGTGACTTGGCAAAACTACGACAGACCGGTGAATTAGAAAATTATATCGAAACATTCCAACAAATGTTGGCTCGAACCGTGGGAATTTCTGTCCGAATGCAAGTAAAAATATTCACCGCAGGGCTACGAGAGGTTGTACGTATGGAAGTTGAATACCAGGATCCTCTTGATCTGGATTCTGCAATGATGCTAGCCAGGGCCGTGGAGCGCAAATACAGTGTAGGCTATTCTTCGCCTGCCCTACCGCTACGACCCCAATCAATTGCCCGTTCAGAATCAGTACTTAGTTCTACGGAATCAAATTTATCCCGGCGCACCTCTAATCCAAACTTCAAAAGGATTTCTCGGGCAGAAGCAGCGGTTCGTCGCGAAAAAGGCCTTTGTTATAACTGTGACGATCCATGGGTTCGCGGCCATCAATGCAAGAAATTATTCTTTATCGACATTATAGAGGATGACCGGTCTGAAGAACAGTTTGAGCCAGCCCTATCTCTTCATGCTATGACTGGTATCGGCTCCACGTCTACCATGCAGTTAGCCGCCACCCTTAATACCACACCCATCACAGTTCTGGTGGACTCTGGCAGTACTCATAATTTTATCCATCAACGTCTAGTTCCGGAAAGTAAACTTTCAAGACACCAGAAACCAGGTCTTCATGTTCTAGTAGCTAATGGCGACCGGGTACCAATTCTGGGCTCATGTCCTCGACTTGAATTTTTAGTGGACGGCAAAACATTTACAGCTGACTTTTATGTACTTCCGTTGGCTGGATTTGACATGATATTGGGCGTTCAGTGGCTGCGCAAGCTTGGTGCAATTGAGTGGGATTTTTCACGCCTTTTCATGCGCTTCACATGGCAGAACATAAGCGTGGAATGGCACGGTCATGCTAGCACACCTACACTTCAGGCCCACATGATTACCACGCCATCTCCCAAATTAGAAAGCCTCCTTGATCAATTTGAAGACCTCTTCCGTTTACCATCGGGACTGCCACCAGCACGTGCGTGTGATCATAAGATCACGTTAATTCCAGGAACTAGCCCGGTGGTTGTTCGCCCTTACCGTTATCCTTACTTCCAAAAAGACGAGATTGAGTGGCAATGTTCTGAGATGCTCCAACAAGGTATCATTCGGCCTAGTCGATCTTCCTTTTCATCGCCCGTCCTTCTTGTTAAAAAAAATGAGGGCACATGGAGGTTTTGTGTTGACTACAGAGAACTTAATTCCCGAACCATTAAGGACAAGTTTCCAATTCCTGTCATCGACGAGCTGCTGGACGAACTACATGGCTCCCAATTCTTTACCAAACTTGACTTACGATCGGGCTATCATCAGATCCGCATGGCAGAAGAAGATATCGAAAAGACCGCTTTTCGGACGCATCATGGCCACTTTGAATTTTTAGTCATGCCGTTTGGACTCACCAACGCACCATCTACGTTTCAAAGCTTAATGAACGACATCTTTGCATCGTACCTTCGCAAATTTGTCCTCGTCTTTTTCGATGACATACTCATTTATAGCAAGTCTTGGGTTGAGCACGTTTCTCATGTTCATCTGGTATTGGAAACATTGCGCACTCATGGCCTTGCGTTAAAAAAGTCCAAGTGCAGTTTTGGAGCGCCTACAGTCCAATATCTCGGTCATATTATCCATAGCAAGGGCGTTGAGGCAGATCCGGCCAAAATCCAAGCCATCAAGGAATGGCCAACACCCCGATCAGTCACAGCCTTACGCGGGTTTTTGGGCCTCGCTGGTTATTACCGCAAGTTTATTCAGCATTACGGGGAAATTGCTGGACCACTCACCCAATTGCTAAAGAAGAATGCTTTTTCCTGGAACGACGCCGCAGAACAAGCCTTCTGTGATCTCAAACGTTGCCTCTCCTCGGCCCCAGTTCTCCAGTTACCGAATTTTGAGAAAGAATTTGTCGTCGAATGTGATGCCTCCGGATCAGGTTTTGGGGTAGTTTTGCAACAGGAAGGCCATCCCATTGCTTATTTTAGCCGCAAGATTGCTGCCCGACATGTTAAGCTAGCAGCTTATGAAAGGGAATTGATCGGGTTAGCCAAGGCAGTCACCCATTGGCGACCCTATTTATGGGGCTCTGATACCAAATTGTTAAGAGCTTTAGTTAATGATCTCGTCCAAGGGCGTGAACGAGAAGAGCCGCAGGTAAACGATGGTTTGTTTGAAGCTATTTTAATTGACTGGGAAGAGATAAACGAGACTAAAGGCTTAAGCGATAATTACTTTTCCCCGACCTAGTCAAGAGAACTCATAATCAACCAAAAGCTGTTTATTAAAATTACTGGGATCCCCTTAAATAGAAATTAAGGGTTTCCTAAAAACAATTAGGAAACTAGTTGCTAATTCAGACATAACTTCTAATAACGAAATAGGAATTAAAGAAGGACTAATTAAAATATTCCTAATATTAATATGACCCTCCTGACTTGCTTATTCTTTCCCTTAGCCACTTGGATTAATCATCTCTGCTCCACGTTGTCCCCTGCGTGCATATGTGCGACCAAAGAATTGATCGCTAACATCTTCTTACAATAGTCCCACCTTTTGATTATTCATTAATAATCCAACCTTTGCACCTCATCTTCATTCACTGGTCCCTGACCGGTTGATGACCTGCTATTCTAAGTTATTTTCTTATCTTTGCAAAATATTATCTTTGTGAAAGGTGAGATTTATGGTATGATGGTTTGCAAAGATAAGAAAATAACTTGGAATAGCAGGTCATCAACCGGTCAGGGACCAGTGAATGAAGATGAGGTGCAAAGGTTGTATTATTCATGAATAATCAAAAGGTGGGACTATTGTAAGAAGACCACTAAAAGGTTGGATTATTAGTTTCCATTTTCCCTAAAATTAATATAAAAATAATATATTTTCTTGATAATAAATCAATAATACAAATCATATATACAAAGAAGACGGTCAAACATGTCTATGTACTTCATAGAAAAGAAAAACATCAAACATCAAACAAGTAACATAATGTTACTAACATTATCAAACATGTTCCAATGCATGTTTGACTTTCTCTTGAACTTCCCAATTAAAATATGCAAAACACTTCAGCTTTAACCTTTTTTCTTGATGACTTCATAGCATTTGATATTACTACCTATGTGTTTTTTAAGAGTCATTTTGACTAAAGTTCAAATTTTTGTAAGGTAGAACTGCCATAAATCAGGAATCCTACTTGATTTTAATCTTTTTGCTGTTGGTTGAACTAGGTTTATCATAGGTAACTTGTCGTTTTTTTTGTTATGCAAAAATCAATGTTTGAAACTGGACTCTTTTTTCGATGGAGGGAGTGGAATGAAACATCGTACTATCTAGTTTTTAACCCCATTTGGTTTACTAGTGTTGAATACTCTACAAGTTGTTCAAGAGTGTGTTATTTTATTATTTTCATCTTGTGGAGTTAGGCACAATTATATCTTCCATTGATGACCTGAATTATCCAGAGAGGACAATTACATACTACATTGTTAATGCTCCATATGTTTTTTCAGCTTGCTGGAAGGTTAGCCCAAATTCTTAATTCTTATATACACTTTTCCTTGCTCTTTTTTCGCAGCAAATCTCTTATAAACTTTATTATTTTGAAAGATAAGTTCAAATTGAAGTAATTTTGTTTGTTCACTTTTGAACTATTATCAGGTTGTCAGACCTCTTCTCCATGAGAGGACGAGGAAAAAAATCCGTGTGTTATCAGGTAGTGGACAAGATGAACTTCTGAAGGTAAAATTTCTTTCCATTTTCTACTTGTAATATTTTCTTCCAGCTTCTGGTTATGCTTGCCTAGAGTCAATACTATTGGAGCATACACACACATATCATCTTTTATATCACTATACAATATTTCCATACTTTATCAGACTCTTTATATTGCCATAATTTCCATTAGCGTCTAATGAGATTTTACCTAAACTAAAGTGTTACTCACTTCACACATATCATCTTTTATATCACCGTACAATGTTTCCACACTTGATTAGACTCTTTATATTGCCACAATTTCCATTAGTGCCTAATGAGATTTTACCTAATCTAAAAAGTCACTTCCTTTTTCCCATTTTCCTTTTTCATACTTGAATAATCTTTCCATAAATGATGCTAAGATTTTTATTTAAAAAAATACTATTTCTATACTTTTTATAGTTCGAAATCACATTAAAACTACAATTTCAAATGATAGTATGGAGCATTAATTTATGCAAGATCATGCACTTTTGTCATTCCAATAAAAAACTACTAAATGGCCAACAAATTATATAGTTATCTTTACAGTAAAAAGTACTAAATTAATAAATTGTTATTAAATTATTACACACACCAGTCGAAAGAATTATCAGACACATACGTTTCAGCAAGAAAAAAACACTAGTTGAATTCTAACATTTCAACTAAGTTTATACTTGAAAATTCTGAAATTCTGAAATTCAGAAATAAGCACTTTCCTTAGAGAGCAGCAGACCAGCAGCACTATAGTCCACACTAAGGCACTCGTATTTACACGGTTATTTTTTCTAGCACAAGACATAATAAGTAGTCATAGTTACTGGTTTTTGAAAATTCAGGGTGTTCAAGTGAACACTCTTGAACAGCAGTGGATCCGCCACTGCTTGGTGCACCGATTAAGGTGTTGTTGTGTGACTGAGAAGTCACATGTTCAAGTCTTGGGAGAGCAGCCTCTTGTAAAAAAATTGACAAGGGAAGGCTTGTCTTGTATACACCATTGTAGTGGGACCTTCCCCGGACCCTCTCCAGCGGGGATGCCTTCATTCACCGGGCTGCCCTTTTTATTATACCTTTCGGAGTTCACCATTTCTCTCTCATAATCTTTTGAAATGACATGACACTGTTTGACCTAAGTGAGATGTAATTCGGGAAAGTGCATTACATTTTACTTTTTATTAAAAAAAAAGAATCACGAAAAAATGAGAGACTTATTAGGAATGGATCTAGTATATAGGTGTAGACGTGTAACTTGTAGTTTGTGAGGGTCTTACCAACCAATGCTTTGTTGCAACTCCTTTGTGGGTTTGGTTTAAGCTCACATGTCCATGTGTGTAGTTGTTCAGACTGGCCTGGGTTAGACACATGTTGAATTGGCACTTTGGTGGCTACTGTTTCCTAGTCTAATAGCTATGAGATAAACACCACTTTCTTGTGGGTCATGTTGGAGTGAGTTAGAGTGAAGTTCATATATACCTTGGTACTCCTGCCTACATTCTATAGTTACATTGAAGCAAGATGAGATTAGACCTGTGTTATTTTTTATGTTCGGTGCAGATAATGGATTATTCATCTCTTCCCCACTTTTGTCGTAGAAAAGGTTCGGGGTCATCTCGGTACTTCGAGGGACCTGATGATAATTGCTTTTTGGTGGACCATCATTTTCACCAACAACATTACAATTACATGAAGGAGCAGGGATTGAGCCACGCACCTCTCGGCCCTCTAAAACAAGGCTCTTTTCATGTCGATTTTCCAAATACCGAAACTGAAGAAACCGAATTTGTCAAGATGGCATCCGAGTTACAAAAATTAGGAAACAAAGAGAGAATTTCAGAGTCATTAGAAGACCTGAAAATTGACAACTACCATTGATTTTTGAGTGCAGTTATGTCACTGTTCTTCTAACCCCGCCTTTCATATAGGGAAGTATGGCATATAGATATACTGTATAATAAGTTAATAACTAAATAAAAATCAGATTAAATATCTCATCACTACCATGCCAAGTTAAATATTTTCCTTCCAATGTACACTACGGAATAAATATCAAATATGTAAGCTAACGTACAAATCTGAGCTTTAACTTGGTATCATAGGGTTTTTAGGTTTTACGTTGATGTTCTATGTCCAAGCTTGGTAGCTGTTGGAGAATAATGTATTGACAACAATGTCCCACCATTATATTAATAATAAAGTACTCGTAGCTTATATGTTAGTGTGAAAATCTAATGTGCCTTTTGTGTTCCTTGCTGGAAATTGCATGCCTAGATGAGGAAAAATGAATGTTTTGATCTGCCGTTTAGCTTAAAGAAAACAGAAATCGCAGTTTTATTTGAAACATTTGAACCAAATGCATATATATATTACCTTTTTTTGTTGCTACGCGATGTGTTAACATGTTGCATTAGTTTTTTATTTGATGTTTTAGATATAATTAATGAATTTTATGAGTAGTTTGTAATTTGAAACAAAAGTCTTCAACACTTTTTTTTGCGCACCACAACTAAGAAATATTTTGATTATTTGACACTTCCAAAGTATATTTCAATCATCTGAGGGATAATGCTCACCACAATCAGGAAATATTTTTATTGGAAGTCATGTGTAACAACATTTCGGAAAACAATCACTGAAGCTTTGTTGGTAATCTTGTATTTAATCTCGAATAGAGAGAGAATGATCCTAAATTATGTGTGAAGGAAGAAGGATTAAGGTAATACAATGATAAGATGATTAACCATTAAGTCTGATTAAGTAGAGAGAGAATGAAGATTTGATATTTTACCTTAAAGGTCAACCTGATAAGATCTAAAACGTATAGTTGATATTGTTATTTCATTGATGACACCTTAACAAAGGCTTTTTTACCAAATGACGCTATTAAATGTCCTTACATGTATTATGTAGCACAAATGGTTGTGTTCATACAAACAGGTATGCTAAACTAACTATGCACAACAGAAAGATACTGTACAGTAATAGATATCTTTCATATCTCTATGATTTTGATTTTTTAACGTCCTTCAATCAGAGTCTCCTCTGCTACGAGATGATTACCCTCTTCATGACGCCACCTGAGCAACTCCCCTTCAACGACTAGTTTGGCAGCCTCATCTACTTCTGCCCTCTTCACTGCATCTCTGGTTGCAGCTTCCACCTCCTCAGCCTCCCTCATCCTCTCTTCCACTTTCTTCACCAATTCCTTCTCGCTCCTATTGATGCTCTCCACTTGGGCCATTACCGTTGCCACCTTTATATCGGCCTCGGTTTTAAGCTTTTCTGCTTTGTGGCACAGAGATTGGTATTCCTCATTTGACAGCTTGATCCCTCCATTTGGAGGCTCTGATATATTAGCAGCAGCAGCCTGATCTTCTTCTCCATTACAGGCGGTAAACTTTCTTGATGCATTGTGGATTTTATAGTCTGCGACTCTCTGTGCTACTTTTGCTTCCTCTGCTTCTTTTAGAGCAACCTCCAGCTTCTCTTCTGCTGCCCGAGTCGCGATTCGGGCAGCTTCTGCTTCTTGTTTGAAAATGTCTGCGCTCTTTTTCATATCCTCGGCTTCCCTAGTTGCCCGGTCTGCCTCTAAGGACAGTTCTTGGATTTTTGCATTTATTTCCTCCTCTTGCTTTGTAATTCCTGCGATAGTTGCTTCAAGCTCCTTCTTGTTTCTGTCAAGCTCCACCCGCAATCTCTCCGCCAGAGAATCTGTTTCCTCCGCCTTGTTTCTCAACTCAGCCCGGAGTTTATTCACGTTTTCCAGCTCTTCCCTGAGAGAATCCACAAGACTCTTTAAAGATTCTTCCTCTGCACGAATCTCTTGCAAAGCTCTCTCAGCATTCTCCTTCTGGGCGCTCACTTCTCTCCATGCTGTGTTGTCTGAAACCTTGACGTTGTTTAGCTGTTCTCGGAGAACCTCGATCATGGCGTTTGTTTCTTCAAGCTTCTCTGCCAGACTTTTGTTCACTGCAGGATCTGCTTCTTCTCTCAGGATGCTCAGTTTCCTGTCTGCCTCTTCCTTGGCCATTTTCAGACTATGCAGGTGGGATTCTTTCTCTGCGTTTAACTTTGCGTTCTCTTCTTGGGCCTGGAGAGGAGCGAGTTTCACCTGAGCTAACGTTTCACGCAGAGCTGAGACCTCTTTTGCAAACTCGTTCGCCCTCTCCCGGTTGACCGCAGTTAAGTGGTGAGCGTCAGCGGCTTCTTGGAATGCCGAGAGTTTAGCTTCCAAAACCGCGTCAAAGTCTTGTCTTAGATTGGCCAGCTCTTGTTTGGCAGAGTTGAGTTCCCCGGCTGAGGCCTTGTACTGTTCTCTCTCGCTGTCGACATGAAGTTTCCAGGCATCGTCTCCAGAGATGGCAGCAGGTTTGCTAGATTTCTGCATTTCGAGCTCTTTCGCTTTAACTTTAGCGGCTTCCGTTGACTCGATGGCAGCCTGCTTTGCCTCGCAGACGGTTTCTAGTTTGCTGGTGAGATCGTGGAGCGTTCTCTTGGCCTTTTCTAGGTCCCGGAGAGCTTGCAGTTTTGTGGCTTCTGTGTTTCTAAGCTGCTCTTTCAACCCGTCCAGCTCTTTCATTATCAAGTGAAGCTGAGTTTCCTTCACCAAAACTCGCTGCCAAAAGCAAACAAGGTGACACCACTTTCAGATAGCCAAAACAGAAAGAAAGAAAAACAAGTACCCCACTACCTGATGTTGGGCAAGCATTAAACTCCAAATTAACATGTTTAACTATGTGTCGTTGATGAGTAACAACCTTGAAGAGAAGATGAGCGCATACTAGGCTCAACCGAGTTACAACAGCCATTTCATAAAAACTCGAACAAACATATAAATATTGAATAAACATATAACTAGTATTCCAGTTGTTAGATTTTCGTCACGTGCATTGAATCGCTCATGATGACACATGGTGAAAATCAAACACTTGGAGTCTGAGAGGGAGCACACCCAAATTTGGGTTGGAGGATCTAATCCCAATGAAGATGTCTCATGTATGATATGGATACTAGGAACTATACCTCTTCGAGAGTTTTTGCGGATTTCTTGATTGTGGCAGGCTGTGACATAGGGGAAGCACCAGCTTCACGAAATAAACTAACAGCAGCTTTGACGGATTGAAAAGGGGCACTTGTGTCAATCTCCCCAACCTCAACTTGTTTAGGGGAGCCTTTGGTCCCTGGGGTGCCCATATGTCTTGGTGAACCAGCAGAGGCTGGTGAACCAGCAGTGACCCTTGGTGAGTCTGTTGTTCTTGGAGATGCAGATGCATTATTCTGTCTTGTTCTTATGCTGAACCCAAACATTTTAACACTTGCATATAACAACTGCTGTACTAGGCTACCAACTGCAGAATTCACATTCCACAAGATGAACTTTTAACTGAAATTGATGAAATGAATTTAAATGAGATTTCTAGCATTGATTTGGATGTAACATCATTTCTTAAGAAAAAAATGCTAGTAACTAATTCTCTCTCGATGATTCAGCAAGTTTAGCAACCCAAAAATGAGCACTTTCTGCCATATTCAAGGCTATCAAAGCTGCAGATATGTAAATTAATTTTGTTGTTGATATTTTGTCAATTTAGGGGGTGTTTGGTAAATGACGCTTCAGCCAAAAAATGGCAGTTTGACCACTTTTAGAGCCCGTTTGGTAGCACGAAAATCGGCTGTTTTGGCTGTTTCTGCTGAAATTTATGAAGTTCTGGCTGAAGTGGCTGTTTTGGCTGATTCTGCTGATTCTAGAAAAAAATATTTTAAAAATATATTTTATTAATAAAATAAAGAAAAAATTACATGTAAAAATAACTAAAATGGTCATCTACAGTAACTTCAGCCAATACAGCCAGAAAAGTAACTCCAACCTTACTTTTTCTGCTTATTACACAATTCAGCACGCGAAAGTAAAAATTACGTGTTTGGTGAAAAAGCTGGCTGATAAGCCTGATAAGCCTAAAAAAGAGGTCTCCAAACGAGCTCTTAATGTTTTCAATAAGTGAAAACGTTGTTTGGTAAATAGTTGTTCGGCACTAGCGTTTTTGGATGGAATCGTTGAAATGCAAACGCTACAAATAAGAGAGTTTTGAGTTAGCATTTTGAAATATGGCATTTTCCCGGCCATATAGCTATATTACCAAACATGTTCTGATAACCTCCCAACTCATTTCGCTAATATAATCCACCATCTGCTAACGCTGACCGCTAAATGCCAAAAGCGCCCTTAATTTTGCAATGTCTACAAATTCAACCAAAACTCACAATAATCAGACAGGCTCCGGTGTTATGAAAATGAAACACAACTAAGTTCATAGAAATACTCGATGGAAAATAAATTATTTTACATGCATTACATAACAAATGCTTCGCTAATGCTACGTATATTTTTTTCCCTGGAATTGACGTTACGAAAGTTATCATATTCATAGGCTGATGATTAACCAACCTGATCCAATTCCTCGTGCATATATGCCAACAAAACTGTGTTGCTTTGACAATTGGAAGATCAATCTAATCGACCATGGAATTCAAGAAACAAAAACTTTATACGGCTTTGAAATCTAATGATCTTGTTCAAAATCAAATATTTTTCCAAATACACTTTTTTTTTTCCTGTTGTGGGTTTGTTTTGGTGTTTCAAAAATGGCCCGGGGAAAGTATTCAAAGACGAGCCGGCAGTTTTATATGTATGTATACTATAAACCAAGGTTGTTAAAATCTCGATTTAAATCGTAAAATCGTACGATTTTACGATTCTACAATAATAAATCGATTCAAATCGCAGGTAAAATCGTAAAATCATAAAATCGTACAAAATCGTAACAAAATCGTACAAAAATCGTGTAGAATCGTATAAAATCGTATCAAAATCGTAGCAAAATCGGAATAAGTTTTTTTAGTGAAAATGGTTCAAATTTATTTAAATTAACTACTAAATTGATACAAAATTTCAATAATAATAACATCAATGGTATATTTAAAAAAAAAGTAATGGATTCTTGTGTTATTTAATTATTTTTATGTTTTACATATGTTTAATGTTATTATCCACTCTATTTACAATATAAAAATAGTTTATAAATCTTGTTTTTGACCTTGTAGGTATAGTGGTATGTAATAAAATGACATAATACCATTAACTTGCAACTTAATTTTAATATTTATTTATTTTATAATTATTAAAATATGTTTGATAAAATCTTACGATTTGCGATTCGATTTTACGATTCGATTTTCAAAAACATCTACCGATTCGATTCAAAAATACGATTTTAACAACCTTGCTATAAACTCATTTGGGGCCATCCATAGGTAAGTTAACTGGTCATCATTGATTTTCAAAGACCAGCGTAATGCTAGCTCTCACTTTTATTATGTCAATAATAATGAAATACATAGTGCCGGAAATTGGACGGTTCTTTAATCTAACTGCTAAATAAAGCAAACTGAATGTGTATTATTATGTAAGAACATTTTCCAGAAAATAATATTCCATCTTAATGAGAAAATATTCTCCATAAGATGGTCCATATATTTCTTCGTATCTTTATAGGGTCATCTTTATATATAAATGTGTACTCTTACATTTATTAATACTACTATTTTTACCGGTGCCGTGCACGGGATAAAATACATTTTTATTTTTTAAGTTTTATTATGGAATATAGAGAAAAATATTTGATGGTGTCGGTGTCACTCCATGATATATAAAGAGAGTGAATGACTGGATAAAAATGTTGGCATCCCGACTCGATCTAAATTTGATAGATCACCACCTTGCTGAAGGAGTGAACACACCGACATCATCTTTTCAATCCTCACTGTGAAGTTTCCATTATTGTAAAAGGTTTCATAGACTCAATAAGGATACTTTTGTACATCTGTATCTAATTGTAAGGAATAAATGTACTTAGATTTTGATGATGTTAGGTCATTTAGTATTTTAGACTTCCCCATTTAGACTGTTCCCTACTTAAACGGGACCAACACTAATGATGTTATTTTTGTATTTTATTCTCTCAAATTGTTTTCGTTTTTGTCGTTGTGTAAATTTCTTTTTCTTATTTACAATACTTGGTAAATGTCAACCACGAGTCCGGGACTTGATCCATTATTTTGGTTATTTACCTTCCCGGTTTATAAAAAGTTTTGTAACCTTTAGCTTTAATAGTGGACGACGGTGATAGTAGGCTGTGTGACAACGATTGGTGAGTCTCTGAGCAACGACAACGACATTAGTTTAATTTTATTAGAGTTATTGAGAGTATTATTGATGGATAGTCTACCCGGGGGTATCTTATCCGAGGGGTTATTGCGGGAATAACTAGAGAGAAGTCAGAGCAAATAGGAGGAGAGAGAGTCGATTTTATTAATAACTCGAGATGTGTTGGGATCTGGGATCCTTTACAATGGGAAAAGGGCTGCTATTTATAGTAGTAATAAATGCGATGAGAGTACACGTGGCGATGATCTAACGGCCGAGGGGTCACCTCAGTCGGGTGGCACTGACATTCGCATGTGCACCGCATTGAATGCGGTGGGTGGATGTGACGTTGCATTAAATGCGGTGGTTGCTTGTCTCCAAAGGAAATCTTTTCGATGATTGAGTTGCTGGCCGAGGGCTCCCCCTGCGGCCGAGGGCCTGTGTAGCCGAAGCCATCAGATAGCCGAAGGCTTCCCTGATGCCGAGGGCATCATATGTTTGGCCGAAGGCTACTGGTATCCGAGGGCTACTGTTTTACGCCGTTTTCTCCCAGTAGCTTCGTATGCTCGAATCTGGCTGCCCTGTGTATTTTGGAGCCCTCGGCCACGGAGGCCGAAGGCACCCCAGTGTGTATTTTGGGTTTCTTTGAGACTTGGGCCGCTATATTTGGGCCTCGAATGTTCCTTGGGCTCAATGGGCCTGCGTAGGAGAAGTAGAAATCTATGGGCCGGGGGTTCCTGGGCCATATACTCCATCAATTATGATCTTATGCAACAGGTGGAGTGGCCTACTTGTGTTTAAAGAGAAACTCCCATTCTGGGTGGATGAAAGTCTGCAACATTTTCAACATCTACTGCACACACATTGGGACATTTGTGGCCGTCATCCTCACCATCCTGCCCATCCACCCCCTCTCCAAGAAAATCCCCAAGTAGCTAAATATCATTTCATTCCATCTATCAAATGTGTTATAAACCCAACCTGTGTTTGAATCACTTTCATGTGGAAGCTTTTATTCAACAATCGCATTGTACCACAATATTGTATAGATCAGTTAAGTCATGTGTTTGTACAGAAGACCTGTCATGAACTGTTGTGCACAGAAAAATAAAAATGAACGATATCGTTGCTCAGATAATCAACGATAAAAATACCGTTGCCCAGAGCCCAGAGGCTAAAACCAAATTTATTCCAAGATAAGCAAGAATGAACCCTGGCAGGCTAGCAAGGGGTATAAATAGCCTTCTAAGAGAAACCCTAATCGAGCCCAAATTAAATAAATCCTAATTAAGCTCATACTAACTCTACTAAATACTCTACTAATAATAGGCCCAAACTAGAAAACATAACATAAACTTTATAATAATATATAAAAAATATAACCCTAGCCCACAACCAGCCCACAGAGGTGGGCCCAAGCCCGTTCCCGCCCCTTGATCTCTCTGCTTTCTATCATGAACATTCAAGTGTTTTCAAGTTTCAGATGGTTACTCGAACACTCAAGTGAGTGATGATCAATTTAGTCAACTTAAAAAACAAGTTTTAAGTCAGGCTTGACTGTATGGTAAAGATACCAATATAACAAAAAATCAGGTAAGGAAGTGTTTAAGAAATTGTAATGCATTAAATTATATTGTTCATGTTTAATTATGCAAGTTTACCATGTTGAATTTACACTCTTTTTTATTATAGTTATATTAATTTCAAATATTCCGAAAACACATTCAAAGAGTGAAATAATATACCATACATCACACGGGTGCTATACATAGTTTTATATTATAAGAGCATTTTAAGCTCAGACGAATAATTTGATCGCAATAAGCTTCACAGACGGAATGCTAAATGTATGAGCACTTTACAAGTGCATGTTAAGACACTCAACATCAACAACAGACAACAGCCTCAATTCTTAATGTCATACACAATGGACATTAAATCACCTATGTAGGTGTAAAGAAAGAAAATATAATGGTGTATTGGTGTATCCTCCGCACCTGCTTGAAATTTTATACAAGAAATGGGGAAGTCATAAAGATTGGTGAAATGGTGTTGAGAAATTTCAATTTCCAAAATAAAAGGGTGAAACTGGAAGAAGATTAGAAAATGGTTTGCTCCCCCAATTCTTGACCCGCCATTCCATCCCTAATCACCTTCTCAAAGAAATCCTCCAAAGTGTCATTTCCATAACTTGGGGTGTTCTCAGCATCATACTCCCCTTTCTCAGGATCCCAAACCAACATACTCTCAGCCGCGTAGTACCTTCCAATCTTTCCAAACTCAGCTGCATCTTCCAGCGAAGGAAACATCTTCGCGAACAAGTCAAGAAGCCCGATAGCGAAGTCCATGATTTGGATCGGTACCTTTAGAAATTTAGGTTTCTTCCTTAATAACCTGAACAGCATTTCCCCTTGCTCCAATGGTGTCAATGCCTTCCCAGGACCACCAACAGGTAAAACCCGGTTGATTTTGTCATCACTCAGTACACAATCTGCTATGAACGATGCCAAATCCGCTTCGCTTATCGGCTTGCAAGCACACAACTTCCCGTCCCCAAACATGATGTAAGGCTTTCCTTCTTTCACGGATTCGACTTGTCCGCCTAAGCTCTTGAAAAACGCAGTCGGCCGAACAATACTATAAGTTAACCGCCTCCTCTCCTCTCTACCACCACCCGCGGCTTCTCTTATCAGATCAGCCTCGAACCTCAACTTGGCTCTTTGGAATTCAAGAAGGGGTTTTTGGACACAAATTGCAGAAAGCAACACAAAATGGGTAGCTCCGAATTTCTTCCCGGCAATAAGACTGTTCTTCGTGGCCTCGTAATCAATCTTCCAGGAATCTTTAACCCCGCCATTCCGACTAGCGAGGCAAGACACAACCACATCAATAGGAGACCCTAATTGGTCTATGCTCTTCTCCAAGGCATTCATATCAGTCACATCTGAAAAGCACACATTAGCACCCTTTAACCTCTGCAACGTTTGCTCTCTGCCGTTCTTACCCCTAATCCCACTTCTCTCCCTAGCAACGGCTATAACGTTGAACCCTCTCTTGACCAACTCTGTGACTACAAAGCTCCCTATATAGCCGGTTGAACCCACAACCAAAACATTGATCTCACTTGGGCTTTTCTCTCTGAATGAGACTTTGGGGGTTTCTATGGCTGAGGGAGCTATGGAGGACACAGCTTTCAAATTCTTCCGAATAGACAACCCAGAGGGTTTTGAAAAACGTAAGTAAGAAAATGTAAGTGGTTTTACCTGAAATTGGTTGGGGATTTGTAACGAAGTACGTCTTCTGAAGCTTTTGCTCTGTGGAGAGTGATGTGCGAGTCCATTTGAAGGGGCAAAAGCATACATTCTTTCTTCTCCCAAGGAATTCTGTAGCAGTCTTGAAGAACCAGGAGCTCTGTTCTTTCAAGAAAAGCTATTAAAAAAACAAAGAAATAAGCAGCAGTCATCATGTCACAACTCACACGAGTCACACGACTCGCGAATATGGATAATTGGTCGATAATTACTCTCTCAGTATATCCAAATATGTAAGAGCATTCACATTGATCTTCAATTTTATGGTTTTTCATAACTTATTATTGTCATGTCACCTCCACATAACATAATCTCAAATAATCTCCTCATTCATGATCTTAATTTACCTTGAATAGGAGCATGAACATGCACGAACTACAAAGTTATGTAAGGTGTTAGAGACAGTTTCTTAATTTATTTTTGGAAACACGTTTCTTAATTTATTTTAAGAAACACATCCTAGTTGCCTTGGGGTTAGGATTTACTTCTCTATAAATACAAGCTCTCTCTCTTGTAATAATTGTGCGTGGATACGAAAATAACAATAATATTCCTGGTTTGGAGCGCCCCCAGACGTAGTCATTCGTGGCGAACTGGGTTACCAAATTTCGTGTGTTCTTCATTATTGTTTTTCGTGTGCGTGAATTAAATTCCTAACAATTGATATCAGAGCCCTGGGTTCGAAGGGAGATCTCACGATGGCAGACAATACGAAGACGCAGGTGATACAGTTTGACGGAACGGATTATGGATCTGGAAGTTGCAGATCAAAGATTACCTGTACGGTAGAGATCTGTATCAACCTCTGGATGATAAACCGGAAGACATGAAGGAGAGCGACTGGAAGTTGCTAAACAGAAAAGTGATGAGCGTGGTTCGATTATCGCTGACCAGAAACATCGCCCTACATACCGTCAAAGCAAAAATGACAAAGGAGATGTTGCAGATTTTGTCGGATATCTATGAAAAACCATCCGCCGTGAACAAAGTTCATCTGATGAGGCATCTTTTTAATCTAAAGATGTCAGAAGGTACGGGGGTGGTGGATCATCTCAACGAGTTCAATGTAATCACCACACAGTTGAGCACGGTTGAGATAAAATTTGACGACGAAATTCATGCCTTAATTTTGTTGTCTTCTCTCTTGGAAAGATGGAACGGAACGGTGACTGCAGTCAGCGCTTCTGCGGGTAAGGAGAAACTGAAATTCGATGAAGTCAAATCTGGTGATCTGCGAAGAAATTCGCAGGAAGGAATGAGACTTGGCTTCTGGATCGGCGTTGAGTACAGAGAACCGGGGCAGAACGAAGTCGAAATCCAAGTCAAATCGGGATAGATCAAGATCCAAATCCAAATCAAACAGCAAGGGCAAGAAGGACAGAAGTCAGATCAAGTGCTGGAATTGTGAGGAGTACGGACACTTCAAGAGCCAGTGTAAGGAGTAGATCAAGAATCAGATGGAGAAGACATCTGCCAACGCAGAGGCAGAATCATCTGGCGATGATCTCCTGATCCTGAGCGTGAGCAGTCCGTTGGAGTTATGGGTTCTGGATTCTGGAGCCTCGTTCCATTCGTGTGGTAATTCTGAAGTGATGGAACAGTATACTCCCGGCAATTTTGGAGAGGTGTATCTTGCTGATGATGGGCCTCTTAAAATGGTTGGGAAGGGGACAGTCCACGTGAAGACTCCGAACGAATGCATTCTGAAACTGAATGGTGTCTGACACATTCTTGGTTTGAGGAGGAATCTTCTTTCAATTGGGCAGCTGGATGAGGAAGGTTATGCAGTTACATTCGGCAGCAGAAATTGGAAGATCACCAAGGGGGCCTTGCTGGTTGCTAAGGGGAAGAAGGGGGGTACGCTGTACATGACAACGAACTCAAAGTAATGCATCGATGTTCCTGCCGCTGCAACAAACGATGTGAATTTGTGGCACTGTTGTCTCGGTCACATGAGCGAAAAGGGGATGAAGGAGCTGTGCTCGAAGGGCAAACTGCCCGACCTGAAGACTGTTGAGGTTGGCTTATGCGAGGACTGTATATTCGGGAAACAGAAACGTGCCAGTTTCTCAAAGGGAAGACAATCAATTAAACCGGAGAAGCTGGAACTAGTTCACACCGACCGTTGGGGACCAGCAGAAGTTACATCCTTAGAAGGATCCGCCTACTACATGACCTTTATTGATGATGCTACAAGAAAGGTGTGGGTTTATTTTCTCAAAAATAAATTCGATGCCTTTGATGCTTTCAGGGGGTGGAAAGCTCTTGTTGAGACAGAGACGGGTCTGAAGTTAAAGTGCCTTCGGTCTGACAACGGAGGTGAGTATGAGCTGCATGAGTTCAAGAAGTTTTGTGTGCTGAGAATGGGGTTCGTATGGAGAAGACAACAAAGGGGACTCCGCAGCATAATGGCGTTGCTGAACGCATGAATAGAACACTGAATGAGCGGGCTAGATGCATGAGGTTGAAGAGTGGCTTACCGAAGATGTTTTGGGCGGATGCAGTGAACACCGCGACTTTTCTCATCAACAGAAGTCCAACAATCTCGTTGGAGAATGTCATTCCTGAAGAAAGGTGGACGGATAAGGAGGTTAATTTGTCCTATCTCCGCATATTTGGTTGTGTTGCTTATGTTCATATTAATTCAATTGTCCGAAGCAAGCTAGACGCTAAATCTGTCGAGTGTACGTATATTGGCTATGGTGGTGATGACTATGGATACAGATTCTGGGATGATCAGAATAGGAAGATTATTCGTAGTCGAGATGTGGTGTTCAACGAGCAGGTTATGTACAAGGACAGATTGAGTGTTTCTAATTCAGAGCAAGATAATCTGAAGATCATTAAGTTAGATATCTCTAATTCGGGTGGGAGCAATTGGGATCAAAATGAAGAGTTGAGCAGTGATGAAGATCCATCAACCCCACCAAGGCAGCGGCCTGCCAGAAACCGGAGAGCACCAAATAGGTATTCACCTTCTAATTTCTATTTGTTGCTTACTGATGGTGGTGAACCGGAGTCCTATGCAGAGGCAGTTTGGGTTGATGACAAGGGCAAGTGGAAACTTGCAATGGATGATGAGATGGCATCTCTCACATCCAATGATACTTGGAGGTTTGTTGAGCTATCAAGAGGAAAGAAGGCTTTGCACTGCAAGTGGGTCTACCGCATCAAGGAGGCAGATGGTAGGAAACGCTACAAAGCTAGGCTGGTTGTGAAGGGGTTTGAGCAGCGTTATGGTATTGCTTACACTGACATATTCTCTCCAGTTGTGAAACATACTACTATTCGGTTAGTGTTGGGGTTAGTTGCTGCAGAGAATTTGTTGTTACATCAGATGGATGTGAAGACTGCATTCCTTCATGGTGATCTGAATGATGAGATTTACATGGTGCAACCAGAGGGCTATGTGGCGGAAGGCAGTGAGAATCTCGTATGTAAGCTAGTGAAGAGCTTATACGAGTTGAAGCAAGCACTGAAGCAGTGGTACAAGAAATTTGATGGTTTCATGCGTGAATTCAGTTTCTTGAGATGTCACGCCGACAATTGCTGCTACTACAAGAAGACCGAGAACTGTTATCTTATCTTGCTATTATATGTTGATGATATGTTGATTGCAGGAGCTAGTTCAAAGGAGATTTAGAAGCTGAAGAAACAATTGTCAGAACATTTTTCCATGAAGGATCTTGGAGAGGCGAAGCAAGTTTTGGGCATGCGAATCGAGAGGGATGAGGCAGCGGGCAAATTGTATCTTTCACAGACAGAATACATTCAGAAGGTCTTGGAAAGATTCAGAATGCAAGATGCAAAGGCAGCAAGTGTACCGTTGGGTAGTCACTTCAAGCTTAGCAAGGAAGACTCACCGAAGAACAAGGAGGAGCGTGCTCAAATGCAGAATGTCCCATACGCATCGGCAATTGGCAGCATAATGTACGCGATGGTGTGCACAAGGCCAGACATTGCACATGCGGTGGGAGTAGTGAGCAGATTCATGGGAGACCCCAGGAAAGAACATTGGGAAGCTGTGAAGTGGATCATGAGGTATTTGAAAGTACCTCATCTTGGATGAATGTAGAGCTGCTGGGACATGTTGATGCAGACCTGGCATCGAATGACTCGAATGGATCGAGGAGCACCACCGGGTATGTTTTTACATTTGGTGGAACGGCGGTTTCACGGCTTTCGCAGTTGCAGAAGATTGTTGCATTATCTACCACTGAAACTGAATATGTGGCCATTACGGAGGCAAGTAAGGAGATGGTGTGGCTTCAGAATCTACTTGGGGAACTTGGGAAGGAGTACAAGAATATCATTCTTTATAGTGACAGTCAAAGTGCTATCTTCTTGACCAACAACTCAGCTTTTCACAAGAGAACCAAACACATTCGGTTGAAGTATCACTACATTCGTCATCTTCTTGAGATAGAGGCATTGCAGCTCGTGAAGATCCGTGGGAGTGAGAATCCAGCAGACATGTTTGTTAGGAATTTGAAGATTTGCATTGCTTTGCATTGGCCTGGGTACTTGAAGATGAAGGCCGGCGCTACCATGCTTACAAGGGAGGTTTGAAGAAGACAGTCTCTAGGTGGGAGATTGTAAGGTGTTAGAGACAGTTTCTTAATTTATTTTTGGAAACACGTTTCTTAATTTATTTTAGGAAACACATCCTAGTTGCCTTGGGGTTAGGATTTACTTCTCTATAAATACAAGTTCTCTCCCTTGTAATCATTGTGTGTGGATCCGAAAATAACAATAATATTTCTGGCTTGATAGCGCCCCCAGACGTAGTCATTCGTGGCGAACTGGGTTACCAAATTTCGTGTGTTCTTCATTATTGTTTTTCGTGTGCGTGAATTAAATTCCTAACAAACTAGTCATCATCATAATTATGAGTATATGCCTAGAAGTTGAAAATAATCTCAAAATAATCCACCTTTAGAATTTGATACCAGATTATTTTATCAAATAATCTCATAAAATAATCTCAACTCCTCATCCATGATCCAAAAAAAATCTTCCACATCATCATGATCTCAAAAATAATCTATGGATGTGGATGCCCTAATACGCACTATATAGATTATATATATAATCACAAACGCTGAGATTCGGTGAGAATACTCACGAGATCTAAGTTTTATCAATATATGGAGTATATAATTATATGTGTATATATATATATATATATATATATATATATATATATATATATATATATATATATATATATATATATATATACGGAGTATATAATAATATAATATAATATGTATATATAAACCATGTGAGAAACGTATATAACTTCAAGAATCCCTCCAGAGCAAAAGCCATATTTATTACTCCCTCTGTCCCTAAAAGAAGTTCCATTTCGTTTATCGAGGGTCAACTTAAATCACTCTTAAACTCTTACTTTTTATATCAAAATTTTATAAAAGTTGAATTATTTTTTGCAGGCTTTGTAGCGGGTTTAATGCAGCTTCTGAATATGTAAATTTTATTTACTAAAAATAATCCGAGTTTTCACAGGGATCATTTAACTTTATCGTCGGTCAACCTTCGTAATCCGC
Organism: Cuscuta epithymum; assembly: GCA_945859915.1. Taxonomy (NCBI): domain Eukaryota; kingdom Viridiplantae; phylum Streptophyta; class Magnoliopsida; order Solanales; family Convolvulaceae; genus Cuscuta; species Cuscuta epithymum. Next base: position 794,254 of record CAMAPF010000193.1, on the reverse strand, counting down.
AATTGGAACAACATTTAGGGACGGAGGGAGTACGTATTACATGAATTACATCTTTATAATTGCTTTACGATTAAAATATTGATTTTGTAGGGTAACCATTTTAAGAAAAAATAGCTTTTTATTAAATAAATTGCACATTATCATCATTTAACTTCGACTTTGAGACTTTATGCATTGGAGACTCCTTTCATGTGTTAATGCTTAATCACTCCACTATTTATTATGTGCATTAGAAAGCCATTTAATAATTTGACATTTGGCATAATTAATTTAGACTAGAAAGAGTTGCATTGCGGATGCTCTAAGGAGGAATGTGAGCCCTATAAATGGTTCAAAAATAGTAAGTGGGGAGATTTTTTTTTGGAACGATGGAAAAAGGAAAATTAGAAGGATTTTATAGAAGGGAGGGAGTATTTAAAACCCTTCCTTAGTCTACCTTGTTACATAACACTAACTCAGGTCCATCAATATATCTAAGTTTTCACTAGTTTATTTGCATTCCTTTGCTTAATTCAGTTTATATTGCAATTCAATACTGTCAATATATTCATTCAGCAATTTTTTTATATTAAAATCTTACTTTTATAATTATAGATCAATTTTTTTATGCGAACATTCCGATATAAAATTACGCCACTTTGGGGTTTAATTTTTTAATCTTACTTCATATTCTCTTTGTCCCTTAAAACTTTGTCATCTATTCATTTTTTGTTGTCCCAAAACTTTGTTACTTTTCATTTTAGTCAATCATTTTATGATTCCTATCATTTCTCTTTCTTCTGCACAAAACTTAACGACATAGTTTTACTTTAATATTCCCTGTGCCGGTCAAACTTGACAAAGTTTTGAGGGACATGGAAGTACTCATTCTAGAGAAAAAAAAATTGAAAGATGTATTACATGTATTTTAATTACTATCTATGTCCCTCTAAGTTTGGGACAAAGGGGTGTTGTGTGGTTTTTAAGAAAAAGTGAAATTGCGTGGTTGGTGAAACAAATTTTAAGTATTTACTTAAAATTGATCGCAGATAATAATATATGAGAATATCAGGTACAATCTCTAAATATGAATCCTCTAATTTTTACTTGCAATAATATAATTAAAGAATTTAACTTGAAATTAAAGCTTTAATTCTTCAAATATTCGAACGTTCTTCATATTTTCAAATCTTCGAACCTTCGTTATTTGGATTTTCAAATCTTCAAAGTTTTGTTCTTTGAATATTCTTGAATAATGAATTCAGCTTGAAGGGCCTCCGGTTTTCAAGTAGCTTTATCTTCAACAAAAGGATCGTTTTATGGCTTGATCTTCTGTTTAAGGGCTTTCCGGGATATATGGCTTGATCTTCAGATGAATCTTGATTCAAACTTCATATGAATATCTTCAAATCTTCAAAGAGTCATTCATCATATCTTCGAATCTTCAAAGCCTTGTTCTTCGAATCTTCGAATCTTCAAGCTTTCTTCTTCAGATTTTCGAACGTTCTTCAACTTTTTGACTTATTTTATAAAGAATGGATGAAATCACGAAGAATTATTCGTATATTTCTTAATATACGAATCGTTCAGAGCTTCTCGAGAGTCCTTCTCAACTTTTCTGCACATTTCTTCGACTGTAAGTTCTGTCCTCCTTTTCCCTCAATTGAGACCCAAATGGAGAGGGAAGTGGTCACTTTTTTTGGGAAAAAAGTAAAATGGTTATATTTTTAGAATTAGAAACTTAGGGAGTAATATACTAATATTGATGCCATTGTTTTTTTTAAGTTGTCGTCCTTTTCATTTTTAGTAAGTTTTTCCTAAACATACTAATTTTCTTGTTTTTTAACCATAGATCATCTATATATTATTTACTTCCTCTGTTCTATAATTCTTGCAACATTGTGATTTTTACACTATTCACAGATTTTACTTTGACCATGATTTTCTACTAATATACATAATCAAATTATTACGTATAAAATGTTGTTGAACTCTTATCAATGTGAATTTCCAAAATATCAACTTTTTATAACGTTTACTAATATATAATTAAATATAATTACAGTCAAAATTGTGCATTGGCAACCGTGAAAGTCAAACTGTTGCAAGAATTATAGAAGGGAGGATAGTATATTATTTTCTTTCTTAAAAACAGTGAAAAACCTAGGTGAACCTTATTTTGAAATTGACAAACTTTGTTCCAAACTCCCTGGTTGAGATCCCTGGTATCCCGCTTTTATGATCTTTCTCTTCCTAAAAATGGCGACGAACCTTATCCTAAAACCTGAGAGCAGCAGGCAACTCGAGACTGAGGATGAGGAAGCCGTCGCAATAGTAAAAAGTTCAAGAAAAGAAGTGGATCTTGGGAATGGGAGCGAGGTGATCTATATATCCAAATTCCTGTCCTACGACCAATCTTGGCATTATTTTGAATACCTTAACAAGAACATTCCTTGGACTCGACCCACCATTCGCGTATTCGGTCGACCCTTTCTACAGGTTTACGCATTTTATCATTAAATCATTGTTTTGTTTTGTTTACTTATTGTATTCCCTTGGATCGTAACCAACCCATTTCTGATAATACTAAATTGTGTATTTTAAGGTTGAGTTTGATATGTAACTGGGTGGTTGAGACAGTTAGGTGGGCCAGGAATAAACAGTTGGATAGGTAGTTTGTTAGTAAATAAAAGATCCAACTGAATTAATACCAAAAGGCTATAAATAAGGCATTCGGCCATCTTTGTACATATGCCTGCTTGTAATAACACAGTCCCTCTAATGCAATTCTATTCTCTTCGAATTCTTTTCTCAGCTTAAGAATTCCTACTCCATAGCTTAGTTCTTCGAACATATTCCTAGACTATAGCAGAGTTAAGAGTGCAGGATAACTAATGTTCTAATGGTAACCTGATTTCTGGTTTGATAAAGATTTTTTTTTTGTGTGTGGAACTTATGTACAGGGCCCGTGCTAAGAAAACAAAGGCTCTGCACAACCAGATAAAAATTAGGCCTTTTTTGAACACGTGTTAAATAGAAAATTAGCAACCTAATAACCTATCAATTTGTTAAACTGAACTATAAGGGCCCGTTTGATAGTTTACATATTAAAAGTTTAAAACTTTACATGCAAAGTGATTGCATGTAAAGTTTAGGGCTGTAAAATAATTTACATGTAAAATAAAAATACATCATTTCGTCATGTGTGTAATCTGTTTATATTACATGCAAACTCTTTACAGTGTCATAAAGTAACTACTAAACTACATAGCTCACAGTTGACCAAATTAAACGGTGCCAGAGAATCTATAGCATAGAATCAGAGAATGGCCTGCAACCTTTGAATTTGAAAAGAAAATATTGTAAACTTGTATTAAATACAACATGTTTCTAGCTAAATATGTTTCTGAGAAGACGTAGAGAGCATTAGTAAGCATAATACATGCCACGAGTCAAAATTGGCATTGGCTTAGCTGTATATAACAATATACACAAAATTAAGCTTCTTCTGATTCAAGGGAGTGTTTAAGGCCTGCCCATCTGTACACACGTTGCAAGTATTGAACCAGACAGCTGCTGGACTACTAGCAACCTGTATATAAAACATGCCGCCCAGATTTTCCTTTGCCGCCGAACTGCGGTCTTCTAAAACCTAGGTTTACGTAGTAAATTGATATTTTACGCTCCTTATTAATGGATGTGAAAATGTGAAATACTTTACTACCCTCCCCCCATGTAAAATATTTTACATGGTACAATGTAAAATGGTTTAAAAAAAGTGTCCTACAGTTTACATTATATATTTAAAACAAACAGTGTAAAATGTTTACTTCCCTACACTTTACACGTAAAGTGTTTACTTTGCATCATACCAAACGAGCCCTAACATTAATACTAATAACTTAATACTATGAATTTGTATATGCACATAAACCTAGGATGTATGGTATTGATTTAATTTCATTCCAAACAATGGATTGAACAACCAATCGTTGGTGACTCGTTAGATAAAAAATCACGGTGACGAAGGAAATTACAAATGTCTATCTTTTTTCCTGTGGTTTACCCGTTCTTCACAGTACTTCCTTTTTACGGAAAACCATACTTATGTGGTTTAAACTCATAGAGGACATTTGGCGCCTTCCTTTCATTTAAATCCTTAGGAAGGTAAATATGTTGTTCTCAGTAAAGTACTTGAAAGTAATTCCAATCAACCCTTGGTGGGAAAGGTATTCTCTTGTTTTCAAGGAATTTACCAAACTTTTCCCTATCAATGTTATTACCCCATATGCATGATGAAAAGTGTCCCACGTCGGCTCAAAGTGAATGAATGAACATCTTAATATTTAATAAGTGTTGGATAATGCTCATCTCTTGAGTTTTGTTTTGTATTTAGGTGAGGCCCAACCTCTTGCTTACGACTAGGAATATCTTTCCTGCCCTTTGAAATGTGAAGACACTTTTAAAAATATTGAGGCTAACAAACGACATCTTACGGCAGCCTAGGGATACTTGCTACATTGCGGGTGAAGGGTTGCCAGACCTGGTTTACAGTGGATATCAACCACATGCATATTCTTGGGAAGAATTCCCTCCTCTCAAGGAGATTCTTGATGCTGTAAGAATGCTTTTATTTCTATTTAATATTTGCACTCCAAATGCTTGCATGATTCATGATCAGATCTATCTTTGTTTAGTTTATGTTTGATGTTATACATATGTGCAGGTTCATAAAGCTATTCCCGGAACCTTCTTCAACAGCTTGCTTTTGAATAGGTACAAGGGAGGGAACGACTATGTTGGATGGCATGCTGATGATGAGAAACTTTATGGGCCCACTCCGCAAATAGCATCTGTATCCCTAGGATGTGAAAGGGACTTCTTTTTAAAAAAGAAACCAAATAAAATTTCCCGGGGTAAGGCATATGTCATACACAATATTTTATCTGCTCTTTAATAATTTTAGCTGTTAACTTTGACACTATTTACATATCCTACTTGACCATATGTTTCTATAATTATAAAAACTAATCCTATTATGTACAAGTTTGCGAAAATTGTCTCAATTTATAATTCTAAAATATCACTCTCTAAAATTTTTCAAGAATTGATAACTAAATTATTAACGGTTAAAGTCATGTCTTGGAAAACGTGAAAGTCAAACTTTTGGTATTATAGTAGAACGAAGGAAGTATCATTGATGAATGTGTTCCAATTCTCTTTTGACTTTTGCCAGTGAGTTGACAGTCTTGTTCAACTGAAGTGTGTGGGTACATTTCATGCAATAACTTGTATTCATGCTCAACGTTTAAATAACCCTGCCCCCAAAGATGTCTTTTTAAAATTACTACGTGGTCAGTTTTTTGGCAATACGTCAAAGGGTTAATTGCATCTACCTTGCCCAAGGTTCAATAAAAAAAATAGCCCTTGAGGTTTCAGAAAAGTATAGTTATACTCATTATTGGTCCCAAATATGTTTTAGAGATAGATTTAAATACTTTAGTAACAAAAAAGTCATTAGAAAACATCAAATCCAGTGTATCGTCCTCCAGTCCTATTTGTAAGACATTTAGGTGATTCTAATTCCTAAATACTTGTACAAGTTACACTGTTACATATGTATTCACACATATGGGGTGTAAACAGAAATTTTCCCTTATTTAAAACGCTTTTATCATTTCTTTAATCTATGTGAAAAACAGAATCATGTGTTTTACTTCGTAATAAGAAGTAAGAACCCGATGGAATATAATCTCCTATGTCAAAGTTGAAAATCCAACGGGTCAAAGAACCTGTTCGTTATTTTCAGAAATCTTGAGTGTTTTCTGGTATTAGATTAATCATTGGGAGAGGTAGATGCAATTGACCTCATTGCTCAATGTTCTCTTCCTGAGGTTTTTGTGTTATTAAACATTTGAGGTAAAAATGGTGAGGGCGAGGCTCCGAAAAAGCGATCTAGAAAGCATAGCAATACGGAGCAACACCGTTTTGCACTGAAACATGGGTCATTGTTGCTGATGAGAGGATATACTCAACGGGATTGGCTCCATTCTGTGCCTAAGCGTGCAAAAGCTGAGGCAGTACGAATCAACCTCACCTTCAGGCACATTCTTTGAAATGTGAAACATTTTGTTCCTGGAAATGGATCAAAGAATTGTTCAGAGTGCACTGTGGTCACAAAGGAAGGGCAAACTCGGATAGTCATTTTTTAAATTATGACTGATCAGATGTACAGGTTACTGTAAATAAGTTATAAGTTGGATTGGGTGTGTACTAATTGATACGAGCCCGAACTTACTGTCTATTGCTGTGTTCGTATCACTTATTAATTTTTTTTTGTTAGTTAGAAGGTATAATTGTAATGATCTGAACATGGCATGTGCTGTTTTTTTCAATAACTACCTTAACTAGGTATGCCACCCCGGGATGACAGGCTTTTGGGGAAAATAACCAAATAAAGATTATGGAAGTACGGCGTATTTGGAATGAATGGACCAAAATAAGGATCCACCTGTGTGGTAATGGGGTTTTTGGTTTTTGGTACTGGTTCCTGGAAATTGTCCCAAGTGGTTCTAAGTTCTTCTAAAATAAGGTCAGTCTCAGAGTTAACCATTGCAGTATTGCCATTTATAGGCTCAAAACAAGAGCTAGATTGGTGAGACTTGGAGTTAAGTTGTGTTGCATTGCTTTTTATAACTGGAACCGGTCTCAATTAGGGGTGGACTGGTCCAGGCCGGGCTCCGGGCCCAAACTTATTAGGCCCGATACCAGCCCGGGTTTGTACTGGACCGGGTCGGGTCAGGTTACCTGGGCGGGCTTGGGGAAGGGACTGGGTCGGGCCAAATAATTCCTAGTCCAAATTTTGTCTTTTTTGAAATTCTTGACCAGTTGACCTTTAGGCCCGCACGGGCTGGTCCACTAAAATCAAAGTGCGGGCTTGGTCTCGGTCAATTGGGTAGGGTCGGGCCTGCACAATAGTAGGTCAGGCTGACCCGTCCTAGTGCACCCCTAGTCCCAATTAGAACTGACTTGTCCATGTAATGAATGATTCTTAAAAGCAAAGTTTAAAAAAAAAATAGTGAAAAACACGTTTAAAAGTTTTTGAAGACTACACAAATTTAGTGAGTTCAGTATTGTGATTCTCATCACCCATGCAGGTTAGTGGTTACGATCTTCAATCCACCATAGTAGCAGCTCTTGAAATTGCAATATGTAGTAGATCAATGTTTAAAAATAAGACTCTTCAATAATAATCTCAGCATTTGTGGTTGTCCTTGGCTTTTATTTATTGTGTAAGATGGCAACATAGGAGATTGTCTTCTTTTATCTACTATCTCGAGTCGAGAGCTGCTTGTTTTTTTTTGAAGAAAAATAAACAGTACAATCAAAAAAGGAAATAAAAGAAACAAAAAAAGTACATAGAAAGTAAAACCTAAGATTACACCCAAGGAAATTTTCTAGAGTGCGACCTAGTCTTCTGGCGCCACTTATTCTTTTGAGATTTCCTGTTTATTTTGATTTGAGTGTTCAAATTGTCCGTCGGCAGGCAATTTTCTGAATTGACAAACTTGGATTATTTGCAAATCGCTTTGTTGAATTTTGATTTCGCAATTTCTGCCGGAGTTGAGATAGGGGGACGACGATCGCTTTCAGTTGCATGTCCCAGAAAGTCGTCCATGTAAAAAGAGTCATCCGATTGATAAAAGTTGTCTGAAACATCTGAGTATGCCTGAATAAGTCTGTGTTGTTCCAATGGAATTAGAGACCATTGTTTCTCTGAGTATGCTTCTCGAATTTGACAATAAAAAATTAGCTTAGATATTGATGTTGGCTCCTCTGTAGTTGACATGATTTCTGGAAGCCAATGCATCGACTCCTCCTGTACTAAATCTGAGACTCCCACAAAATTAGAAAAGACTGCCATGAATTGGAGCAAGCGTGATTTTTGTGGCCCCACAGGAATTAAAACAAAATTTCCTTTTTCTTTGGCAATCTTTATGTAGCTACAACTTTATTATAATTTGAAGAGACCGAGATAGGTCCAAATCTTCTTAGTTCCGGGCAGAGAAGGTCCGTTCCTGCGAGCTGATAAATATAGCTGATGGACAGTCTACCCGGGGGGTATCTTATCCGAGGGGTTATTATGGGAATAACTTAGAGAGAAGTCAGAGAAAATAGGAGGAGAGAGAGTCGATTTTATTAAATGAACTCGAGATGTGGAGTTGAGATGTAGATGATGTCCATTACAAGGAGAAATGGGCTGCTATTTATAGCACCAATAAATGCGATGAGAGGACACGTGTCAGTAATCCAACGGCCGAAGGGTCACATCAGCCTGGTGGCACCGGCAGTGGTACGTCAACCGCATTGAATGCGGTTGGTGGATGCGACGTGGCATTAAATGCGGTGGTTGGCTGTCTCTAAAAGGAATCTTCGATGATTGAGCTTGTTCAGCCGAAGGCACCTTGTGTTGCCGAGGGCTCCTTGTGTAGCCGAAGGCTCCTTGCGTAGCCGAGGGCTTCTTGTGTAGCCGAAGGCTTCTTGTGTAGCCGAGGGCTCCTTGTGTAGCCGAGGGCTTCCCCTGGTGCCGAGGGCATGAGAATGCCGAAGGCTCATCTTTTTGTCCGTTTTCTTCCGGTAGCTTCTTATGCCAGAGAAGGCTATCCTGTGAGTTTTGGAGCCTTCGGCCAAGGAGGCCGAAGGCACCCCAGTGTGTATTCTGGGCTGCTTTGAGGCTTGGGCCGCGGTATTTGGGCCTGAGTTGTTTCCTGAGCTCAATGGACCTGTGTAGGAGAAGTGGGAGTCTACGGGCTGGGGGTTCCTGGGCCATATACTCCATCAGGAGTCCCTCACTCCTTTTGCCGAAAGGTACTTGAGGGAAAAGGAGTAGATGTGTTGCTTCTTCTGGAGGCTTCATCATTTCGCTGGATGCTTTTGCTGGAGAACTTTGTCCACTGCCGAAGGCTTCCCTCAGTCCCTCACATGTCGAGGGTTTTCTGAGGGAAGGTATTCACAACCTTCGTATGTTCGCCGGGGGCTCCCCTCAGTCCCTCACATGTCGAGGGTCTTCTGAGGGCAGTATAACACCTGTATGACCGCAGAAGGCTTTCCTCAGTCCCTCACACGTCGAGGGTTTTCTGAGGAAAGCATGGATGTATTGCCTGCGTGTGTTGTGATGAGGGTTGCTTTATTTCCGCAAAGTGACTCGGGGAAAAATTTTGATACTCTACCTCTGCCGAAGGATGTGTTGAAGTATATACCCGAAAGTTTCTGCTTTGATGTTCACCCGGATGCTACTTGCGTCAATTGTAAATCTTTGCATGAGGAATTTTTGTCCTGCATGATTCCCGAGGGGTGTATCCCAGTCCCCCACTCCTTTAGGCCGAAGGCAAGTTCGGGCTGAAGGAGTTATGATGTGTTGATACAAACCCGAGGGGTGACAATATTGACAAGTCGGGGGCTGATGCTGCCGCAAGCTCGGAGGCGTTTGGTGGAACTCGTTGCCTGAAGGCTGCGGTGAGCGATAACCGGAGGCTATCGTTCGAGGGCCTCCCAGTGCCGCCGAAATATAGTCGTTGTAATATAGCCGTTGGAGGAGAGTTCCACGTGGCGCTCTGTCGTTGGCAGATGGGGGGCGGGTGTCACCCATAGGCTGAGGCGGCGGCCCGTAATGATGGGCTTTTCAAATCGAAGCCCAACTCTCGAGGCCCAGTTGCCTATAAATACCCTGAGCCTGAGCTCCTTTGTCCTTGCGCGATTTTAGAGAGATAGCGGAGCTCTGCCAATTTTTCTAGAGAGAGAAAGTATTCCCTTCGGACAAGGTCCATCCCCGAGGTTAGTTCTCCCATCTGTTGAAACACTTAGCATATTTTTCCTTCCTCCCCCTTAGTCCAGTGTTAGAGTGCCCTTAGGACACCCTTAGCCTTCATTTCTTCCATATTACCGAGGAATGTCGTCGGCTAACGATTCTCAAGACATCTCCAGGGAGGCTTCGGTGGCATCGGAGAGCCAGTCCGAGGTAGAATCCTCCAGCGTGCAGTCTTCGGATAATAACGACTCCGTTTTTGCCGAGGAGATCCAAGACACCCTCAGGATTGAGGCCGAGGCCGAGGAATTCGAACAGGTAGCAGAAGATGAGGAGCTGGCCCTCGCTGTTCAGACTGCCGAGGAGGAGGAAGAAAAGGAAAGGCTGAAGGTGACCGTGGCTGTCTTGCCGGCGCGCAATGATGCAGAGGCCAGCTGTTCGCAGCCCCTGAATCCGGAACCTCTCAGCGTGGCTCCGGGTAAGAGGAAGAAGAAGCTGAGGGCGGCCCCGAAGAAGAAGAAGGCGGCTGCCGATGCTGGGCAGCCGGTTGGCATCCCCGAAGGCCACTCGTATCTTGACACAGCAGCCCTTGACGTAAAGACGAAGGCCGGGGAGGCTGAGTACCTCAAGACCCAGCTTTTAGTGGGGCCCTCGGCGTTAGTAGTAGAGCCGGGGCCTAACGACGTGTTGCTGCATCCTCCGGAGGGTTGCTTCGCCGTGCATATTCTCTCGGTGGAATTGGGGCTTCGCTTCCCCCTCCACTGGTTTGTTTTGGAGTACTTGCGTTTCGTGAAGCTGGCTCCCTGCCAACTGACGCCAAATAGCCACTCCTATTTGGCGGGCTTCCTGTCCCTGTGTCTCAGCCGGGGGGTTACCCCCACATTGGACTTATTCTTCCAATCCTTCAACCTCTGCCGGGGGGGTCATTCGCACGCGGGAGGCTTCGCGAACCTACAACAAATCCCGGAATGGAGATTGTTCTCGGAGGTCCCTTCCTCCCATAAGAATTGGAAAGACCGCTTCTGCTATATAAGGATGGCGGAGAATCCTTTTTCCGTCCCCCTCCGAGATCATTTCCGGAGGCACCCGAAGGTGGGAAATGCTGCCCTTGCCAAGGAGGGGAAAAAGCTGACGGCCAAACCGGAGGGCTCAGATAAGGTGATGAAGATAAAGGAAGCTATCCTCTCGGATGAGTTATACCGCCTTGGTTTTCGGCGATACCGTCTTGCCGGGGAGAAGGACGAAAGATATCCCCTTGTTGACAGGGGCTACCAAGGCGCCGGAGGTTGTTGCCGAGGGCCCACATTTTTAGTACTCAGAAGTTTTTCTATTCCCATGATTGCCACTGTCTAACATTTATTTCCCTCCCTTTCAGGTCAAGCAATGGACGTCAAGGCCTATGCCGCATTGAAGAAGAAGGCGTCGAAGGCGTCGAAGGCGCCAAAGAAGAAGGATGGGCCGTCCCAGCAGAAGCCAGTGGACGAGTTTTTCAAGAAGGGCGAGGCCCCCCGGACCCAGGGACGTGAGGAGCCTTCGGAGAATATGGCTCCCGTCATTACCGGTGCCAACGCCGGTAGCTCCCAAGCGGAGGAGCTGAAAAGGAAGCGGTCCGGGAAGGGCGTAGTGCTCCCGGAGAAAAAACTGAAGAAAGTGGAGATCGCCCCCGGGAAAGATGCTCCCTTGGTGGTTGTGGATGACCAGCCTTCTTCCCCCGAGCCCCACATCGGGTGGGTGACCACCCCGCGCTCCCCTGCGGATCCGGAGACAATATGGCCCCGGGAGGAGGTTCATTTTCCCCTCAAGAAGGGGAACGCCGTCATGCTTGGGTCTCTCGACCCTTTGGAGTTTATGAGGGGGGTCACCCCTTCAAAGGACAGGCTTGTGCTGTCCAAGTACGAGGATGATGTCCTCGACTGCAGGATCATGCAAGCTTCTGTCACCGTAAGTTCCGTCGTCCCCCTTTTTTTTTTTACTCAATTGATTTGCCTTGGCATTCTTCCTTTGCTCATCTTGACCGTCAGTATATTTTATGTGATTGCAGGCTACCATGGCCCTCGGAGAGCAACTCCGGAGGGTGGACAGATTGCGTGTGCAGAAGGCGCAAGCTGACCTCGCCTTGAAGAAGGCGGTTGAGGAGAATGCCTCCTTCCGGAAGAAGATGACGGAGATGGAGGCAGCCCTCCGGGCGGCAGAGGAGGGTATGGAGCAGAGGCTGAAGGAGGCGGAGGCAAAGGGTAAAACCACTGCCGAGGAAGCTGCGAGTGCTGCCGCCAAGCTCGCCGCCGAAGCTGCCGAGGTGGCAAAGAAGGAGGCTATTGCCGAGGCTGGGAAGGCTGCAGTGGATTCCTTCGTCACCGAGGGCTGGAAGGCCGAGGGCCGGAAGCAATGGCTAGCCTCGGTCATTGAGCAATCTGTGGACGGTTGGGTGGCGGGCCCCGGGGCTGAATGGTTGGCCCGGAAGGGTAAAGACTACTACGATGGCGGAGAGTTCTTTACTCAACGCCTCGTGTACCGAAGGCTGGCCCGCCACCTGAAGATCGAGGCGAAAGAGTTTGACCCCGCATCCTACGGCCTACCCCCTCTGCAGCCGGATGTCAGGGTACCCCTCCCCCCGGACGAAGAGAGGCCAGACCTCGAGGATTCTGAGCTGCTAATGGAGGCCGGAGATGCCGAGGAGGAGGCCGGGGATGATGCTACCTCCAAACCAAAGGGGAACGTTGCAGAAGATGTCCGAACCTAGGAATTCTCCCAAGTCGAAATCTGTAATAGATTGTAGGTGGTAGGCCTCGGCCATGTTTTGTAAACAAACATCTTCTGTACTTAGCACATTAATCTTTGGTGATGAAGAGTTTGCCTTCGGGCTATTTCTCAATGGATGTTTCCGGTCCTGTTTCATTGTATGCCTTCGTCTTTGAATGTATGCTCTCGCTTCTTTTTGTATTTGCATATGAGTGATTTTCCTTTCTTGAGTGAATGTTTGCTTTCCCGGAGGCCACAAATTTGTGGACTTAGAAAAATCTTCTAAATGAGAACTTTTGTCATTTAGGTTTGCTGGGGGCTTGTAGTTGTGGACTTAGAAATTTTTCTAAGTGTAAACCCAATCATGAGCCCTCAGTAGTATTCCGGGGTTGCCGGGGGCTCGTCGTTGTGGAGTTAGATACTTTCCTAAGCCAGACCTCTGTTAGGACCCTTCGGATGTGGAGCAAAATCTCAGAAAATAATCCAAGTAAATTCAAACTCCGGGAAAGAATCCTTGTAATGCTTCCGGGGTGAAGTGATAGGACCGAGGGCTAAGATGAATTAGACTTAGCAATTTCACTAGGTGAAATTGCATCTTGGGCCCCCGGAAATACTGAGCCTTCGACTAATGGTGTAGCTTTTGTGTAGCTTTAGGGCCTCGTCAAATAGTTTGAGGCCTTCTTCGGTTGTAAGCCTGTGGGCAATAGTGGGGCCTACGGCTGTCTGCCGAAGGATTCCCAATCGTGGACTTAGCCATTTTTCCGCAAACTTTCAACAGGTGTTGTAGCGATCCTTCGAATGCGAGAATTGCTTGAGCCCCCGGTGCATATGGTTGCTGGGTTGGTCCGGATCTGGACGGAGAACGCATGTCTGGAGGTTTTATAGGCCATAGATTTGTACTTCGTTGCTATGGCTATAACCAGGGGCGGCGACGGCGGTGCTGGACCAGGGGCGGCGACGGTGGTGCTGGACCAGGGGCGGCGACGGTGGTGCTGGACCAGGGGCGGTGACGGTGGTGCTGGACCAGGGGCGGCGACGATGGTGCTGGACCAGGGGCGGCGGCGAGAGCTTCAATGGCATTTCAGAACCGTTTTTGCCTGTATTTCTTGCGTTTTTGATGAATTTTTGGTTGTTTTGGGAGGTTTTCTCACTTGATTGTGTTCAACCTCTCAACGAGAGCACCATTGTTGGATAATTGATACCCATAACCTATAGCTAAGAGAAATTGAACAAGAGTATGGAGAAGAAGATATATGTTTATTGTGAATGAATATTGGTTATGAGTTTACAAGCCTCCTATAAGGAGTATATATAGGGAAAATCCGGGTCTGGGCCTCTAATCTGGGCCTGACAGACCCGGTTACATAAATGGACTGATAGTATAAAAAGCTAATCTATAACATCTGAATAATAATAATAATGTACAATAATATTAATGATATCCGCTAAAGGTGTGTGGGCCGCTGTCCAGGCCTAGTAGTCGGCATACCGGGGGATCGGAGTCCATATAATCCATCAATAGCGAATGATTAGAGGAGCCAAATGCAAATTAAAACTAAGCTTGTGCAACCGAGAATTCTTGATTTCCAAAATTGCAATTTCACTGTCGAGAGATGCTTGTCAGATACACTTTTTTATACATTTTGCGCATTTGTTTGCGCACACAGACAATTGTCTGCATATTTTACATGAAATAAGGGTTTACAAAAATCAGTGTAGAGAAAATGTTTACAGACAAATTTTACTATCTCGAGTCTAACCTCTAACAAATGGTTATCAAATATTGTAACAGTCAATCCAGTTACATTACATAAACTCATAAAGTTTTGTTTATTTTCTTAATAATATAATAGAAACTACAATATTCAACACTATGCAAGTAGAATCTTGACAATGATTCATGATTGCAAAAGTAGTACGGAGTATTAACTATTAACGTTTGTGTCCAAATACAAATTATGTTTGTATCCCAATGCTACAATATTCAACACTATGAAAGTAGAATCTTGACAATGATTCATGATTGCAAAAGCACAGAAGTATAATACATTTGTGTCCAAATACAAAATATGTTTGTATCGCAATGCTATACTAGTTTTACTATATGCATATGTCCCTTGATAATATCACATTTTCCTTTTCGTACCCAAACTTGACAATTATTTCTTTTAAAGAAAGCTCTATATAGTTTATATTACCATAATCTCTTAAAAATGAGTCACACAGTTTTCCATTTGTTAAAGTTAGTGTTCATGTAGGGATGGGTGATTATTCCTGTCACGCTTTAGTTTTATGTTTTCTCAATGTATCTCGTTTCTAGTGCCCTAGTGGTAATGCCATATTATTTTCTTTCTTACCTTTTCATCAACTTGTTCTTTTCATGTCTCTCAAATGTCTTTTACACTAAATCAAACTGTTAACTTTTCCGATTTTACATGCTGACCTCTACCTGTCTACTATATAAACAAGCAAGCTGGAACATAACTGAAAACGATAATGATTATTCACACAAACAAGTTTGGAATTCCAAATAATACATACGCAGCTCCCAAACTTTAATGCCACAAGCAAGTGCTAAAAGGGGTTGCCAAAAGAAGATTGGGTTGAAAGAGAAAATTGCTCAGCTTATTACACTTTAAAAAAAATAAGACTACATGTGTTTTGTTCCTTGGCTATGCAATCTTTAGTTTAAAAAGTGCAAATATTTCAACCCAAAATTCTATGAATTTTATTGTATGGTTCAACATTTAGATCATAAGTTTCAGATTTAGAGTAAGATCTACGGTTACTGTATTTCTGGTGTAGCGATGGCGAGCCAGCGAAAGTCCACCACCTACCTACCGTGGTGGCAAGCACAGTAGTAGCCATCTATGATTGTGGCATCCAGCAACAACTCAACGGCAATTAGGATGTTTTTACTTGGACTGTAATTTGCCCCAGACCAGACCAGACCAGTCCAGACCAGACCAGTTCAGACCAGACTTGGATAGTTATAAAAATACAAAGAAACCAGACCTTACCAGACCAGACCAGACCAGACCAGACCAGCAAATTACAGTCCAAGTAAAAACATCCTTACTCTGCAGAGCCTGGAGGTATAAGTCATTTATTTTTGTCAATCCAATATACTTAAGTCCTATAATTGTTTGTGGATCTGTTTTATTAATGACGTGTTTTGCTTCCCAAGGACATCTTCCAAGAAATGAGTACACCAAGTCCATCTAATATAAAACTATCAGATCAGACTAGTGATGGACCCGGGCCGGTTCCGGTTCGGGCCTGGGCTTAGCCGGGCTTTTTTTGGGAAGGAAGAACTGGGACCCAGGCCGGTTCATGTTATTTTTTTTTCTTTTGCCTTTATAATTGAGTAAAGGGTCAGTTTTGTCCTCGAAGTTGCAAAAAAGGCGTCAAATAAGTCCTTATATAGAAGATTCTGTCCGGACGTGCCATTTGAGGTGGCTCCCGGTGGAATTTTGTGATAATTTTTTTGAACATCTTATTCATTAAGTCTAGTTTACTTATACCAAATTTCAGCTAAAAATTCAATCGGGAAGACATTCAAATGAATTCTTAAAGATAACAGCGCTTTTAACAGCACAATTATCTTCAAGAATTCATTTGAATGTCTTCCCCATTGAATTTTTATCTGAAATTTGGTATGAGTAAACTAGACTTAATGAATAAGATGCTCAAAAAATTTCATCAAAAAAATCCACCGGGAGCCACCTCAAATGGCACGTCCGGACAGAATCTTCTATATAAGGACTTATTTGACCCTTTTTTTGCAACTTCGAGGACCAAACTGACCCTTATCCCCTTTATAATTAACCCCAACCCCCCCCCCCCAAAAAACACCCAGCCCAACCTGGGAGAAACCAAAAAAACTGAAAAAATAAAAATAAAATAAAATAAAAAAGAAATAGGCGCGGCCCAACCGTGCCGGTTCCACTTTTAGGAGACCCGAGCCCGTCCCGTTTAATTCCCGGTTCGGGTGGCCCGGACCGGTCCTATGACCGGGTACCAGGCCGGGCCCAAACAGTACCGGTTCCGGGCCAGGTGGCCCGACCCGAGTCCACCACTAGATCAGACTTGTGTGGTTTGTACTACACCTGAACAAAGAAAGGTGCCTGGCCTATCTTTCAGACTTCCAGTTAGTCTTGGACCGAGACCAGTACTGTGCTGAATCGGCCAAGCCAGTGACCGGTCCAGGTAGGCCCAGCCCGGGGGGTTCCCGGTGCGGGCTCGGGTCACCCAAAAGCAGAACCGGCCTAGCCGGTTCGGGCCCGATTCCGGGCTTTTTAATTTTTTTTTTCGAGTTTTTTTATCTTTTCAAGTTGGGCTAGGTATTTTAGGCCATTTGGGGTGGTTTGGGGGGTTGGGGGTGGGGGGGGGGTAATTAGTAAAAGGAAAAAAATTGACCCGAGGCCCAGACCGGAGTACCGGACCGGACCCGGTTCTTCCCGGGCCTCCTTCAAAAAACCCGAGGCCCGACCGGGCCTAAGCCCGGCCCGGCCCAGGCCCAGGCCCGGCCCAGGTCCATGACTGCTTCCAGTCCAACAAAATGACAATGCTCAACAGATAATAATTAATTATTTAATTAACGAAGGTACAAATATAGAGAATACAATGGTTAATAGATCTATGATTTAAATGATTTACACACAAATGCCAAAAATAACTTCTTTCATAGAGTTTGGAAAATATACAAAGCTCTAGAAAAGCGCAAACAGTACAGCAAAAGGTCAGTTCCTGCGCAAATTATGGCTATCTTAGCTATACTAGAGCTGTACAGGTGGTGTAAGGGAGTCTTATGGCTACAAGAACCAAGGGGTTCAAGAGAAAAGGCTAGGCACAAATTTTGAGAGCCGTAATTTGCTGTCCTAAAAAATGCTACACTCGGCTCGCTATAGATGTCATCTGTACTTCACTGCTTGTGATTATTATGATGAAAACCTTGTAGCAGCTTTCTAAGATACAAAGGGGGAGAGACTGCCCTGGCCCCTGAGTGTGCTCAACTCATTGCTAATTAAAAATTAACATAAAAGCCTGTCACTGCTTCTGTTCAGCCGATTTCCACACCACCCGACGCTGCCACATAATCTGCCAAATAGACACAAATGAACATCATCAGCATCCACAACAACTACTACTTGGGTAGTTAGGTTGTCCTCATAGAAAAAAGGTAAGTCGCACTTTTAGCCCGTCTACTGTTTGATCTGGGACCTGCCTTTTAATTGTAGACACTCCATTTGGTACATAATTGGCTTGTTCTGCTTATTTTGCTTATCACTGGAAAAAGTAGCTTTTGACCGACTTATTTGGTACGATAAATGAATGTTAGCAAACGCTCTTCTTTTAAGAAAAACCAGCAGATCCAGCCAAATAGCCGTTACCGAATGGGCCATTAGTCCCTCAATCATTATAGGAATTGGGCTACAATTAGTCCATCTCCTTAAAATCACTATTTGTGTTTAGATGAGGCAATCCAGGGGAGTAGTGCCCTACTTAAACACTAATTCTCAACTGTGTACAGTGATTAGAACGGAAGAGACTAACCATAGCTAAATTCTTTTCACAAAAGAAAGACTAAGTTTAGGAATAAATTTGGCATGGAACTATGGAAGCACCAAGTTAAATATGCTAAACATATGGGAATTGAAGGAGTGATTTTCCCAGCAAAATATATAAACAAAGATGTGAAGTTAGAATGTAAATAGCAAAATTTTCATACAAGAGTCTCGTTGTCAGAAAACTCTGCATCTGTAGCAGGTGTGGCTTCCACATCTTCCTCTGATTCCATTGGACTGTCCAGAATATCCGGTCTATCCCTTTCACGCTCCTCGTCTGATGAAGACGTTTCTTGTTCATCAGATGTGGATGAGACATCACAGGGAGCGCCCGGCTGTACATCCACTTTATGTTCATCAGATGTGGATGAGTCATTCTCCTCGTCCCTGTGTTGCTCATCAGAACCGGAGCTTTCGTCCTCAGACTGATTGAGGTCAGATACACTTTGTTCTACGTTTCCTTCTTGTTTTCCTTCAGGAAATAGGAAAGCTAAATACCTTATTCTCTGAAAGCTAATTTAAAATAATGTCGACTCCATAAAGCTTACATTCAAATAAAAACTCTGATACTGTAGACTAAGGACTGGGAATGTATGCTCAAATAGAAACACACATTTAATGCTTCAACGTGTAAAATGACCCCCCCCCCCCATCTTTCAAACCCTTTTTATCCCTTATAATACATTTTTCATGTGATTTGGTCATTTGTCAAAAACTTGCCTAAAAAAACAGTGACATGTTAAACACGTTCCATTTCGCCAAACCAACATAAATCCAAAAATATTAGTATGGTTTATGACAGTTTGTACCCTATACGCATTGATTGTAATCGTGCAATGCAATTGCGCCTCATGGTGCGCCTCGTCTAATTCCGGGACTATGGCGTAAAAGGTAGGGGTGGCACATCAGTTCTCGGTTTAGTTTGGTTCAGTTTTATTCAGCAATGAGGCTTAAGCAATATGCAATTTTAAAAAACGCCAAGACTACACAATATGAAGATCGAACCTTGCCTATAAGCTGGTCAAAGATGATTTTTATAGACGTCAAACTGACCCAAAGGGATTCCAAAATAAGAGCAAATAGAATGGAATAGTTGGCAAACCTTTATCTAAATCCAAATGTCCACATTTCAATTTCGTTCTTGGGATTCTCTTCCCTCTAACTTGAGACAAAGTAGACCTGTCACGCATAACATAGACGATAGGAAGGAGATGAAGGCAGAAATGTTATTCTATTCACTGGACTGAATCACAAACTCACATATGGCCTGATCCTTTCTTTTGCGCTGACTCATCAGAAGACTTCTGTTTTTTATTACCATGAGATCTGGAAAACAACAGTAACAACAAAACACAATGTGGTTGGCAATTTTAGGAAATCATTTTTGCAGTAAAAAAATGGTAAATCGTAAACCACAGAAGACAACCAATTGATTAGCAATTTAGAATGCCCCTCCAAAACATTCTCTTTTAATGGTTATACTTCATTTTCCACTCCACCCCAAAAACATCTCAACTTTCATAATTTGAACACTAACTTTAATTTTTCATTTTTCTTAATTCACAATTTGGATCTCTTAACTTGTTGAAATGATTTGACATTGTTGGCACCACTTGAGGAGGAACAAATTTGGGAAGGAACTGCATTACACTAGTTTTCATTAGAATGTAGAAACATTGCTAAGAGTAGAAGAGCATTATAAATTGAAATTAGCTTTGTATTCTAACAGCAATTTGTTATGTTATTGGCATTACACAACAAAATGTATTCTTCAGTCTCCATTATCAAATTGAAGCAGCTTTCCATTCTAACAAGCATTTGTTAGGGGTACATTCTATCATTCATTTTGAAAGTGCATTGTTACTTGTTAGCAATATGTTATGTCATTCAAGTAAACTGTGACCCATGCACGATGATTTCATCCAAAACTTAGCCCTGCTGTTTGGCTGGGGGTTTTGGAGAAGAGGATGGGCGATATTTATACTACTAATTTATTTTTACATTGTGATGGGTGGAAGGAAAGTGAATCTGAAAAAATATTTAGAAATACATTATTAAGTTGAGCATATTGTTGCACTTCTAGTCTAAACAATTAAACTGAAATAAGTTAACATAACAATAATCAATTCTCCCCTCCCCTGCAAAATCACACAGCCAAAAAGGGCATCCATCAAAAAAATGATTACTGCATAATATTATAATGCTTCCTTTGAAAGTATAGAAGAAATGAAACGCATACCCTCCCTTGGACCAAGCGCCATTAGATGATTTTGATTGCTGCATATGACGACAAGTATCACATACCGAATCAAAATGTGTGGCAACGGGAGGAAAACTCCCTTTTCCAAATAGTAAACAAAGAATCTGACCTTAATAGTCTTTTTTACTCCACAGTCAACAAGTTCCCAGCGTTCCTTGTCCAAACGAAGGACTTCCACATCTCCATCATTGTATAATATCTTGCATAAACAGAAAAGGGAGAAACCCCACAAATCAAGTGAAATCAAAGAATTATTTTAAGACTTGTATGCTCTGTCCAAGATAGTCCTATTTGAAAACTTATCTTTGTCCCCAAAAAAGGCCAAGTGTTATCCAAACATTACAAAAAAATCCATTATTATTAAAATATACTACGTATTTCAAATTTAAAATATAGCTAGACTTGATAATCCCATAGGTATACCTTACCAAATTGAACAAATATGTTCCTTGGTGAAACATGAACCTTTTTTGAGGGGGTGGAGGTAGCGAAAATTAGAGAATTACTTTGTAATTCAGTGTGAAATACAACTTACCACATGTTTCTTTTTTTGAGTGTCAAACGACTTTATGACTCCTTCATAGAACCTGAGGTGTCGCAGAAATTAGGAAACAGAGTCAATATGCCTAAGAGAGAGCACGCTGATGTGACACCCGTGGATGACACTATAGTTTAAATTTTTAATGTGTGACTGATATTACATAGAAATGAAGCATAAAAGGTAAACAAGAAAAGGGGCCACAGAGAAACCTAAGTTCACTACCAAACTAGATAAAACTTTTACTAAAGCATGAAATGATGAAATGCAGTTGTGTGCTTGATCTAGAGAAAAAAATACTACGATTTGGAGATAAATAAGAAAATCATGGAGAAGTATACTCATATTAGACCCAAAATATCCACAAAGGAGTGAAAGGACACTGGAATAATTCAATAAGATGAAGATATATAATCATAGCACAAAGTATATTCTCATTTGAATCAGAATATCCAAACAGGGCCACCAGCATATGACCCTTCATATTTATTTTTGAGAAAAAGGCAACTCAGTGGAAGAAGTGCATCATATGAAGATAGTGAAAGAGAAGAGAAGAAAAAAGGTGTGCACAAATCATAATAAATTAGTCCAAATACGTTGGTAAAAAAATTTCCATCATTTGCAATGGAGCCAAAGACTCACTATTTTTTGGCTTGGAGATATGATGGAATAAAGCAAAATGGCTCACTAAACTGTCGGCGCTTCTTTGTTATCAAGCAACAGTCAGTCTATGCAATTTTTGACACGATTTTAACTATGGGTCATGCGGAAACCATCTCTGTACTTTACTACACGGGTAAGGCTGCGTACATCCGACCTCCCCTTACCCCACCGTAGGTGGGAGCCTTTGCGGTACTGGGGTAATGAAGAAGAAGACCATGGTAAAAAGATTAAAATCTTAATTTTGTGACTTACTTCTTATCCATGGGCCACCAAACTTGTATTCTGCAACCAATCAAATCCATGGTTGGGCTTTCACGACCCTTTGAAGTGCACTAGAGTAGAAACAAGAACAGCAGTCAGGTAATCTATACATGAACAAAAGCAGTCAATGCTCTACATAAAGGCTTCCCGTGTCATAAGAAAATCAAAAGGATCCTTAGAAAGCATGGACCGCTTTGATAACCCAAAAAAGAAAAATTTATGCAGACAGGAAAGACACTAACTATTTTGTTTAGCTTTGTAATAAAAGAAAACAAAACTTATAATTATCGTTTATAGCTTATATTACTCCACTATTTACTATAGTAGAGAGAATTATCATTCCTTAATAGGATGTCTAAGAAGCATGTCAACAACCATACTGCAAGCTGAAGAAAACATACCACAAATGATACAGCATGCAAATTCATTCAAAAGAGAAGCAGCAGGTTAGAGTAAAAATATTGGGCACTCTGACCTTTATCAGCCTAGAAATGTTTTTCTTCTTCTGTTTCTTGATAGATACTGGCTTGGAATCACTTGAAATGCATGTCCAGTCAGTTGCAATATTCATTTTAGAATTCTGTACATATGGGGAATCAAATCAAACAATGAATATAAAGCTCCAACACAAGCAGTTTTACTTGCAAAAAAACTTACTTTCTCATCATGGTGGTCCTTAGTGCCAACTTCATGGTGCAAATCAGAAACTTTACGTTTTCTTTTCGAAGAATTCAACAAATTATCTTCTGAAATAGTATCTTCTTCCAACATCTTATCTTCTGAAATGGAATTAAGGTCTTCACTTCTTTCACTAGAGTTTGAGATGGTCACATTATGATGCATATTAGGCTTCTCAGAAGCCTTTGATGTGGGAGATGGTGATGACCTTTTAGGGACATGAACATCTGTTGCATTGCTAACATCTGTTTTCATTCTCTTATGCTTATCACTGGTTTTTCCTTTTCCAACACACTCAAATCCATTGCTTGGTTCGAACTTAATAGACCTGACGGCATTATCTGAATTGATCTCCCTCACCATTTTCAAGATATCAACATCATTATTTTTCACCTCAGTAAGGGAGGATTGCTTCTTTAATGCTTTTCGTGCCTTGGACACCTTAGATCTTATCTGTTCCATAAGTTTCCCTAGAGGAATCTCACTTCCATCTATTTCACAGTCTTTAATTTCATCATCTCCAGAAACATCTGCATTGGCCTGAAGGATAGAAGAGCTTTATTTAAAGATGGGATGCATCATAATGTTGTAACCTTGTAACTGAAAGTAGAGAAAGAGCTTACTTTTTCACTAGTTTCACACATAAGCGACTCAAATTGGAGCAGGACACTCTCATCAGCCAGCCATGTCTGTTCCTTGACCTGTCATCAAGATTTCAAATATGATGGGTCAACGAACCAAAGTATGACTACAAAGTAATACCATGTATTGTCATTTCCACCAATAGATAGCTAAGAATTAGGGTTCTCTATCTCTAAGAGAAACTAAACCACGTGAATTTCCACATAGACCAAGAGGTTGCGCAAAACATTTGGAAGGAATGGAGATTAGAACACCAACCGGCAACAAATAACTGTCAGTCAAGCCAATGCAATTCCATGATGAAAAATGGAAATGCCAGCAAAAGAACTCCAATACTAATGGAATAAACCCTAGTGGCATAATTAAAGAGCCCATTCATTTGGTTTAGTTTAAAAAATGTACACAATGACTAACATGGCAACTCTTGTGGCGATTGAAAGTTTAACTTTAGCTCTATCACAGTATCATCACTAGATAATTAATTAAACTAGCCAGTTAAAATAACTTTAACTTATTAGCAACCAACCAGCTATAATTACTGGATAATTAATTAAACTAACTAGTGACTACCAAGCGTGGAATGTGGAATAGTAGATACAAATGGCAACATTACAACATTTGTTCATCAGAATATTCCTCTGTCCCAAAAATAATGTCCCAGTTTACTTTTACATCTGTCCCATTTATATTCTCCCATTCCTAAAATGGAAATAATTTTACTGCAAAATATATTGCTCAAACATTACCTTATTAGTAACCAACCAGCTATCATTAACTGTGTTTACCTTTTGAGAAGGAAAGGAAATCTTAAAAATGTCTTTCCTAAAACTAAGTTCTATAAGGCAGGAGTATTCTCTTTCAGATTGCTGCATATATTACATTTATAGATCTAGTTCCTACAAATTTTCTCTGGTTTTAATATCTTAATGTAGGCTCTGTCGCAACACAGCAAGAAAGAATTCAGTTATCAATGCCATGTCAGAAATTGGTAAACCAAGCAGAGACCAGAGTGACAAGCAGGTAATACATACCAGAGTAGGGTCATTCCCTTCATCCACCTCACGTTGTTTGAATAGCATTGTAGGTAGTGACACTTGTGTGTTTAATTCTTGAACATCCTCTTTTGTTGAGGCACAACGCTTTGTGATCGAAAGGCCGATGTCACAAATACCATACAAGTTCTGCAGCAAGAATTGATGCTCGATTCATTAAAATCGAGATAACCTCATTTGATTTCGAAGTAATAATTCACATATCTATAGCCTTCTTTCACAAATTAACATTTTATGCTCCTGCAAGGTGCTGAGCTTAAGGTGACCTGATATATGTTAAACTTAACAAACAGCTATCAAGAGAATCTCAGTGCAGAGGGTAACTCTCAGGTAACCTCAAAAAGAGATAAGAAGATAGAACAATGCAACAGAAACGAGAAAATACTATTTTCATGATCTAATATAATTAAACCATTCTAACCTTAGATTTAGTAGCATCTATGCCATCTTGTGATTGCTTGATGCTATGAAAAATAGAGTTTATTGCTGCAATACTTTCCTTCTCCTGATCCTTGCTAATTTGAGATTTACCAACATCCCCATGCATGAACATTGAGAGGAATAGATGCAACTGCCTGGAGAGAAAATGTATACATGTTACAACAAGATTTGGAACTGAATTTCTCATCATCATTATCATTAACCAATGCAAGAAAAATGTATATTATATATCCAAAATATACATGCATCACGATCTATTATTATTCCACCCAAATGGCACGAAGAATAGCATACAGAGAAGCTTCTGAGAATATAAAATAACAGAGATCAATGGTATGTTAAATTTGAAGAAGAATGAAGAGGTAAAAGAACTACAGTCCAGACTGTTCTCTAATTAGGTCTTAGATATGTGCCAGCAGCCATTGCAGACTAAAAATACATACCTATAAAAAGATCTAAATGCTTCAACATCTTTGCATTCTTCAATGTTAGGAAATGATGGATGATGAGCAAGAGCATGGACCAAATATGGCAGAATATATTCTGGATAGCACATAGGAGCATTTGCATCAGATTGAGAGGACAGATGGCGGGCTTTCCCTTGCTGACACATCTGAATGATGTCACTTAGGTTGTTGTTAACCTGCCAATAATTAGGGATAAAAGGGTCATAGTGTCATAGCACAACTTAAGCAATGAATTACAAGAATCCTTCAATGATAGTAGGCTTAAGTAAAATGAATGAAAAGATAGTAATGAACTACCTCTTCAATATCCACTAGCTCTGGCCTCATCTCAAGAAAGAAGGCACATGAGTACTTGGGGTCCAAAAGCCGGTCCCTTATGTACTGGTGAACTTTGTTCAGAAATATCTTTTTTACTTGAGGGAAGTTGGCCTACTAGCATTAACCAGTGAAATGACATCTATTTAGTAAAGTGGAGGCTTAAAGAATTTAATTATAAGACTACCTTAGAGATTGTAAAATATAAAAAGATAAAAAAATAGTTTAACTTATTTGAAGTGCATATATAAGACTTCACCTCTGAAGTTCTCAGGGTTAGATAAAAGATATCTACAGGAATCTTATGCTCCCAGTGTTTCGAAATGCGAAGAATAGCTTTTGCAGCAGCGAGTTTTAAGTGGGCCTTATCCACTGAGCTGGAAAAAATAAAAAAATAAAATTAAAGAATTGAAGAGGAGAGTAAAGCTCATAAGCCTAATACTTAACTAGCAAGACTGAACCATTCCAGTTATGGGGACAAAATTACAAATCTGCAGATTATACATTACCTTGATTGAATTTCTTTCGAGATTTCCCCAAAGCAGAGAATGTTTTTTAGAATCAATATCAAGTCATCAATCCCCGAACGAAGATGGGCATCTTTTACTGGCAAATAGCTTTTTACCAATGTTTTGATGCCATAAATCTGTAAACAAGTTTTAATAAATCAAACTAGTGCTTTGACTATAAAAAATAAACAGATATCAAGAGTTTACAAATATCTGAAAATTGACCTTCAATAAGCAAATCTCGCTCCTTTCTTCCCAAGAGTCTTCCGCATTATCCATTGATGCCTGAAGAAGAAACATAGATTAACTAATAGAAGGACGGACTGGATGATGATGATGATGGTACTAACAATAAGGCTAAAGGGTCAAATAGGTCCCCATACTCGTCCTGGTTGCTCAAGTCAGCCCCTTAACTAAAAAAGGTCCAACTCACACCCTGAACTCACTCAAATTTCAAACTTCTTACGGATGAAATTCTGTTTACACGCCATGTCACTAATTAAGGTGTCAACCCGCTTAATGGTGCATTTGACGAGGAAGATAATGGGTCTCAAATAAGGATGTTTTCTTTTGGTCTGCAATTTGTTGGTCTGGTCTAAGTCTAGTCTGTTCTGCTTCATTCATCCAAACCTTCGACCATAAAAGTGTCAATATTGTGATAAACTCAAAATAAAAATAGAAGAAATAAAAAAAAGGTATTTTAAAAAAATAATAAAAATAACAAACATTTAAAAATATACAAATAGAAAAAAAATGTGGTAATTCAAAATATAAAATATAAAACATACAATAAAAATAATTCCAAACTTTATATTTTATACTTTATATCTATATTTTCCAAAATATTATTTGTTTGTATTTTATATTTATATTTTATATCTTATGTTTTCATATATTATTTTTTTGTTTTGTTTCAAATATTTACATTTGACATTTTATCAATTACAACTTGAGTTTAGAGTTCATATTTCATAATTTAGAATTTTAGATGTTAGCCGTTGGGAAGTTCAAATATATGAATATGAAATATAAAATAGAAATTAAAAAAGAATAATAATAAACATAAATTACAATATTTAAAACCTTAAACCTAAATATATTATCTAATACTCCGTATAAAAGAGAAATATCAAACATTACATATACAAACACAAACATTAAATGAAATATAGAATGGAAATTATAAATATAAAAACTACAAAACATAAAAAATTACAAAAAGTTAACATAAAAATAAAACCTAGTATATTTATAAAATATGAAATATCATATACCAAATATAATACATAAAAACACAAATTATAAAATATGAAATATAATTAAAATAAAAATAGAAATAAAAATCTATAAAGTGTATGTATAAAATACAAGTATTAAACATAAAAAGATGAAACGTGCAAATGATGCATACCATTATATTTTATTACAATTTATTTTTATAATTTTAAATTTACTGAAAAATATAAATATCTTCTATAAATATCTTATACAAGTATTTTCCATTTTTCTAATTTTATTTTTAATTCATCGAAATATTGACACCTTTTAATGGTTGAGGGAGTGAATTGAACAACTCGGACAGATTCAGAGACTTGTTTGACCCTTTAGCTTACACGTCAGATGCAAAGTAGGCGCATAAAAATATGAATTTGAATCTTTTCACCGAGTTCAGGGGGCGAATTGGATCTTTTTTTAGTTTAGGAGCTGAATTTCACAACAGAGACGGGTACAAGTGTACAACACCTATCTGACCCTTTAGCCTAATAACAATAATAATAAGAAAGAATGGCATAAATAATTAAATATTAAATACACACTTAGGAAAGACTAAAATAGACTCTTAAAATTGGACAAAAAAGTGACTATGAAACCCTAATTCCCAAATACGGAACTTCTCGTCTCGTCTGCACTACTACTCTTTTGTGCCGCACTACTGCCGCTGCTCTCTTGTGCCGCACTACTGCCGCTGCTCTCTTGTGCCGCGTCCCCCCCCCCCCCTCTCCTCTTGGCCGGAGTCAGCATGTCACTGTGGCAGTGTCACGGGCAGCGGTGTCACGGTGGCTGGTGTCGCTGAGGATAATTTAGTAAACTTAATGCTTAGTAGTCATATTTTTGGAAAGTTAAACGAAATGTCCCTTTTTTCTCCATATTTTTGGAAATTTAGAAGAAACGTCACTTTTTTGTCCATTATCTACTTTTTAGTAATATTCAGGTCAAAACCCCTAATCATACTCATAAATTCATAATAACAATAATAATAATCAAAGACAACTTATCAATACAACAACAATAAAAACAAAAAAAAGCGTACTTGATTGCACTGTAACATATTTTTCTTTATGAACTGTTCAATCTCGCTTTCCCTTGTCTCAAAGACTGGCATAGCCGTTTGGGCTATACATCCGAGAGACTGCAGAACAGCATCCAAATGTGACTTCTCCTCAAGCATATCAACAAGCCGCTGAACATCACAGAGGAAACACCAACAGAAATCAACACCACTCAACAGTTAGAGGAGAACTAAACAATACGATAGTATTAGTTACATTTAATGAGAGTAGAAGTGAGACAGAAAAAACATAATGCTCTAACCGACCTTGTATAAAACAGAGAGTGACTTAAGACCATCGTCCGCTGTTATTGATGCCAATGCATGTACAGCATATTTCGCCTGCCTGCGACTACCCTCAACACATATCCTCTCAAGCAAAAGGTCTAATGATCTGACAGCAATAACTACAAATTTTTATTGAATGTGCAAAGCAAGTCTGAAGCTAAAGAACAACATTTTACAACATGAACCTTGATGAAACTCCTAACTGTTCGCGAATAGATCCACCAGCTTTTGCCAAAATATGCAAAACTCCTTCTTTAATGATCTCATTGTCATCTTCGAGAAGATGTATCAGGGCTTCCTCAAGGCCATTAAGAAGGAGAGGACAGAAACGTGCAAGAATCTGAAACCACAAAAACAAATGAGATATGTGACTAAAGGTGGGGAAATTATAGGTGAGTAAGTGAGTCATTTGCCTATTGTAAGACCTAAGAAATAGAGGATTATTGGCTACAAGAAAAACACCACAAGAAAAATTAATAAATAAAGAAGTAACATGCATAATAGCAGTACCACAAGTAGAGTCATGCATGATAGAATCATATGGTTACTTCCATCTGACTTTTGGATGTCAACCTCAAGAAGGATTTCCCTCACATGCTCCTTGCTGAACATTATGTACGAGCATTTTAAGGATAGAATGCTCAGAAAGTCATACAGCGGATGCTTCTCACCAAGGATATTAAGCAACTCCTCCTGTAGGATAAACATTTTCAAATATAAACAGGACTACACAATTTATAACTCTAGATTAATATCAAGTGGAATAATAAGGGAACAGCACCAGCTAGAGAGTGTTAATATATATATTCTCACCCGTGATTTACAAGCATGAAGAGAAATGGTGTTAGGATCAAGGAGAAGTTCTAAAATCTTCCACACGTTGGCATCTTTTAACTGATCAAGAATATGAAAGTTTTCCTCTGCTTTTGCAGTGTCAGTAAAACAATGAGACATAACACGGAAGCATAACATAACTTTCTTTTGGAGCTCAGCTGGATCACCATCCTGCATTAGTTGGTAATTGTCAAAATCAACTGTATATGCAGTTAGCCTCTTACAGATTTAGCTTAAACGCCTTAAAGCTTCAACAAGATGCAAACCTGTGTCATCTGCCTTAAAGAAAGATACTTCCTCATCTCTTGTTGTAACCTACAGTCAGCCAGAGATAGCTCCAAGTTAATCTAACACTAAAAGAGGAAGAGCAAGTGACATAAACAGTAACTAAATGTCAAATGGTTGACATAAAAGGCAGATGAACACCTTTGCTTTTGTTCCATCATCTTTTCAAGAGACTTGACCTCAATTTTGTCAAAACCTGAGAAGACCCTAACCCAACTTTTAACTGCGTCTCTAACAGAAAATTCACTGGGGAACAAGGAACGGCATAGAACAGGCTCAACAGCATCTGATCTGCAGAAAAGGAATTAGTGTTATATCACTAATATTGAAGGAACTAGTTGCAGAAGCATATACTAAACTCAAATGACATGAACTACTTTACAATAATAAATATAGAAATTGCTCAATATAGGACTAAAACATACACAAAGTTCAAAAATAAGACTAAGTATGTTTTATTCCCTACATAGGACTGATTTAGTCCTATTAAAAAAATTATTAAAACTTCCCAAAATAGGAGTAAATGAATCCTATTTTGGGAATACAACCAAGATAGTCCTATTTATGAACTTAATCTTTGTTTTAGTCCTATTTAGGAATTTTCTGTAATAAATAGCCCCTGATACTCTGATAGTCTGATTGAGAGATCTCCCATCATAAATTTATAAAGAGCCAAGATTTCTGATTTCTTTGAAGTTCATTTTGTGATCAGTCTACATAGGGGGTGTTTGTATTTCGGCGGTTGGCAGGCAACACGCTGCAAAATGCAGTGTTTGCTGTTAGAAAAAAAATGTTGTCTGGGGCAAAAAAACTATTACCCAAACATCCCCATAGGTTTGAATTGCAACTTGATTTTCCTTTAACCAAGGAATAATACAACCCAGGTTGTAAAAGAAAATTTTACCTGAAGTCCTTGTCATAATAACACCTCAAGATCTTCCCAGGGATCCAATCATATTCGAAGCTTTTATGCAAGCCATTGGAAAAGCTCAAACAATAATTTCTGTATACCTCAGCTAGCCTCTCCATTGTATATCTTTTCACAAGGAACTGGATAAAAGGTTCAAACATATTGTCAGAAGAAGAAGAAATGCATTAACTATCAGATAAAAATATGCATACCAACAGAGAAAGATCAACATACAGATTTGTCTCTAAGTCTCTCAGCAACAAGCTTGATTCTTTCAGAATCTATGGAGGATAAGGCACAACATGCTACATCACAGAGAACAGCAACTACTTGCTTCCGAACATTTTCATCATAATCTAGCAGTCTCTCACATAAGGCAGCTAAAAACACATCTATACATATTAGAATCGATATTTTAAAACTAAACTGATAAAAAAAGCAAGTCAAAGTTTCTTACAAATAATCTGAGGAGCTTCAGCTCTAAATGGATCACAGAGCAAGCAAGCTTTAACCTTTTCAAGGACACGCATCCGAACTTCAACTGTTCTATCAGTCAACCTCTTTATGAATTCCATAAATAGTGATTGAAAAGCCTCATTGATTACACATTTGGGCATAGCAAAGAGATCCCCAAGTAAGCTAACCACTTTTAGTCGCATATCCAGCTGATCAGTCTGTGATATAGAAATGTGGAATCTGATAACCTTACAAACAGGAAACTAAAAAGAAAACGAATGACTAGTTGACTACACAAGTAAAATTGAAATATTAGAGGCGGAGAACATCAAATCATGCCATAGTTTTTTACGCTCAATAAGTATTTCTTCATTAAAAGTATTTAAAGAGAATGCATTATAGCAAAGCAACTATCTCTCAAATATGCAGAGGATATAGACAAGGCAATGACCATTACCAGAAGCTCCCCTGTCAGATAGGGGACAACTCCAGATAGAATTTGAGGGGCACAGAAGTAAACATTGTAAATGATATCATGGTAGTCTACTTGAAAATCGTGTTGTCTACTTTCTCCAGACATTGAAGATATAAGAAACTGCTTGATGCCAGGTTCAAGTTTTCCTGCACATTGTTCTATCAAATCCACGGCAAGCTTCCTCCCAGCCTTTTTTACACTCTGCGAATTGAAGCCAATAATTATGCACTTCAAGTGACCTCACAAGGGTAATAATAATAATAAAAGTAGTGATAATAATAATAATCAAGCTTCAATATCAGATCTTTTGTCTTTAAGGTGTGGGTAGGGGGTGCTTGCCTGTTTGTTACGTCCAAGAGCAGATAAAATAGTAGCTAAAAGATCCTGCCGTATATCCTCACTCTCTTCTAAGAGTACGGTCATGATTTTTTTCATTGATTTTAAAACGTTTTCAGGGTGCTCCTCCCTGCACATTTTAAATAAAACAGAATATCTATTTAGAACAGCCAAACAAATTTTTGCCAAATGTATGTATATATACTGAGAATTCTAGAACCGTGAAACAAATCAGTCACCATAACTAATCATTAGCATTTTCATGTAACAATATACATACCTGGCTTCTCTGAAAAAAGTACTAAACATTTCATTCACAAGATCATCACATTCAAGATCCAGCATGACGACGCATGATCTGTATCTTGCCAGGGTCTCTAAAATTACAACTTTCCTACCGAAATAAGGACTATTTGTATCATGTAGTCCGGTGAAAGAGCTCACGATCAAATAAAAGATATCCTGACATAAATATAAAGGCATTTGGAAGGATGTCGAATAGAAAAATATCTATGAAATACATACCAAATTCATACACAAAGCAGTTTTTTCATTCCTGGAACACTTCAGAATTAAAAGATTACCTTCAGAACATCATCACTGTAAGGAGCTTCAGGTGCTGTAATTCTCATTATTTCACAAATACAGGTAGAGACAAGAAGCTTAATCTCCCTATCTTGATGTTTTAGAAGTTCAGATTGTACAATAGCATTTTGAAAAGGCTCCATGGCTTCCAAAACAGCTTTAGGGGGTGACTGATCCAAGTCAGAGAGGCATGTTGAACCTTGCTGTCAGTTTAAGTGCATGTAAAAATTAGCTTAGCCATGATGTAAAAACTATAAACGTGACTACACATTAAACAAAATTCAAACCCCAAAATGATTTCTGGGTAAGAAAAGTGTGTATTGTGACTTTTCTCCAATAATGCGTAAAATCTACATTCTAAAATCCAATTAAAGTGCAGTCAAAAACACTTGAAGCAGGTAGCTCATTTATGTATGTCCAACACAGAGAGTTGTCATCTAGTGTTTCTTTTTGCAATAGCACTCGCAAGTTTTGAAACTTTAATCCCACTTTATAAAGATATTTTTTTAACAGCAAAAATTCCATTGGTTTATCAGTATAAACGTGGCTTTACAGCCACACACATGAGACATAGCTACGAAGGAATTTAATGAGACCTTGAGTTCCATTTGAAAGAAAAATGTTATTCACTAAAAAATTATCATAATTAGTGCAGTGTCATGAAAGTCAATTCGGACATAAACACATTTCATGTATTGTCTTAAAGGTAATTCTGCACTTGTTGAACTTCATTTACAGGATATCCATAACCATGTGAGAGTTGGTGAGATACAATGCAGTACAAGTGTATTGCATTTAGAAAGTTAGTAATACAGCATACACAATGAACGCTCAGCGCACTTCCCTAGCTCTTCTAGTACAGCTCCAAAAAATGTACTTGGACTCAAGAAAGAGATGCTTCTACCGGAGAGGAATTTGGGATTCTATATTAGCATAAATGTGTTCATTCAAAACTAGGTTGTAAAGACTAAAGACCAACAATATGAAAGTAGCCCTGCAAAGCCTTCCTCCTACCAACTCACCTTGCTTAATATATATACATATATATATATATATATATATGAGGGCTGTTCCTGTACATATGGATGTACGGGAAGCTCCGTACGAACAAAGCCATCCGAGGCCCTTCCCGGTCGAATTTTTTGATGAAATTTTTTGAACATGTTCTTCATCAAGTCTAGTTTATTCATACCAAATTTCAGCTCCAAATTCGATCGGAAAGGCAGTCAAATAAATTCTTGAAATATATGGCGCATTCTGCGCACATATAATGTGCAGTATATTTCAAGAATTTATTTGACTGCCTTCCTGATCGAATTTTGAGCAGAAATTTGGTATGGATAAACTAGACTTGATGAAGAACATGCTCAAAAAAATTCATCAAAAAATTCCACCCGGAAGGGCCTCTAATGGCTTTGTCCGTACGGAGCCCCCGTACATCCATATGTACATGATCATTCCTCTATATCCTCATATATATATATATATATATGGTGAGGATCAAATAAAAAAGGGTCTTAACGTGTATAATGTGAAATATCTGCTTTTGCAGCGCTACGGTGCACTTTTCACGTCTGTAAAAAGATCACTTATTTACAAACTTGTCACCGCATGTTTTACAACGGCTTACAGTGAAGTAGCTTACCATACAAGTGCAATGGGAAAAAAACTTGTCACTTTTTTCACACATTAAGAAAGTCTTTTATTTGATCCACTATACCACTCACCAAAAGACAGGTCCCAGAGCAGAACTGTATCTTCTTCACTTGTAATGGGAAATACAGTACTACTTGCATGCTACATTGTGACCAAACCAACCAACCAAAAAAGACCTAAGATCTCCTAAAGTCTCAACTTTCACTAGTTCCGGAGAAACCGTCCTGGTATAATCTAAGAGGAAACAAACTTCTCCTACTCTTCCCCAACTAGTTACAAGACAAGAACCCTAATTCAGCTTAAAAGTCCGAGCTTCCCAATTAGCCCTTAAGACCGTAATTGAGCACCAGAAGCCGCATCCAGACCCAGAGAGGGCAAAAATTAACTACGAAAATACAATACCAAG
This sequence comes from Cuscuta epithymum, assembly GCA_945859915.1. Lineage (NCBI taxonomy): Eukaryota > Viridiplantae > Streptophyta > Magnoliopsida > Solanales > Convolvulaceae > Cuscuta > Cuscuta epithymum. The sequence continues at coordinate 759,778 of CAMAPF010000193.1, read as the reverse complement.
TGAAATTCACTAGCACAGCAACGAATGTAAGGAAAAAATAGTGAATTGATGAATAAAAAGGTGTAACCTTCAAGAGCTTGACGAGATACTCTTTAGTGCTGGGAAGAGAGTCGAGCTTGGATCCGAGCTCCTCGAGCTTCTGAAGAATCTGAGCCATGGAGTTCGCTTTCTAAGCTCCTAAAGTTGCCGGTTTTCACTTTAGCTCAGGCAAATTTCGGAGAGGGACATATTGACAAACCTGCCAAAAACGAATGACACTTCAAATTTATTATTCTTGGATTTTAAAAGGGAAAAAAATACGGATAAAATGAATAAATAAATCCTTGTGACTTGAAAATGGGAATATTTTTTTGGTGACAACTTCGGTACCTTCTAAAAAATGGGGTACCGTACCTACCATTCATTTGATTGGACCACATCACTTTATCATTTTTAATTTAGATTTAAATAATTCAACTGCTACATTCTCATTGGTCCATTTGGACAAATGTATGGTACCTTATGGGTACCATAGAATCTACCTATTTTTTTTAACAACAAATGGCATTACTAGGTGAGGTCATAGTTTGCATTAATTTTAGTTACGATTTACTAAAATTCATATCTCCCCACTTTACTTTTTCGTTATCTTCATGAAAAATCTTCGGATAATTTGAAAATATAGTTAATCGGATAATCATAACCATGATTTCAAAATTGAAAATATATATCTCAACTTTGAAGATAACGAAATAATTTATGAAATTAACCATGATTTCACAATTTTGAAATCATATAATTTCAAAATTGAAAATATATATCTCAACTTTGAAGATAACTAAAATTATCTAAATTTTAGTGAAGATAACGAAATAATTTTAACTCGATCCGTGACTTGAATTCATAAATTATGATTTAAATTTGAAAATATAGAATATATATAATCATGAATAAAAAAAATGGTTCAAACATCTTTGAAATACGAATACAAATAATAATGTATTTGATTCGAATAATAATGAAATATATATTTGTTTGTACATAAACAAAATCAACTATCTAGTGTGTGTGTGCATCAACTACCCACTATATGTGTGTAGTATAAATTATATATATAATGGTGTTTTTTATTATCAACAATGCTAAATATCTAACATAAAATTAGAGTCATTTGACTTTTATATATACATTTATAAACTTATTTCACACATTATAGGTATAATTTCTAATATGTGTGTGTTAGTACTTATTTAAAAAACTTTGATATATATATATATAGTGATCATAAAATCGATTCACTTGAGTATATTGTGCACAACCTAAAGAAAAATGTATTGTTACAAATTAAATTTTAAAAACACATATTAAGTCATATCATGCATTTATAACATAAGAAATATAGGAAAGTCGTTTAAAAGTGATATTTGACTAATAGTTAACTTATGATCAAATTGATTCGATATTCGTATATGATTCGTTAACTATTCGTATTGTTAAACAAATACAAATACAAATCGAAAATAATATTCGTTACATATTTCAATTCGGATTCAAAAAAATTAAACAAATACAAATATAAAATCACACTATTCGACTCGATTCGTTTCGTTTACAACCCTACTGTGGATGCTTATGTGGACACTTGTTTTGTTAAATGTAGACCTTTTTACACTTGTCATTTCTGGTTTCATCTCAATGTCATGTTATTTACATGCCAGTAATATTGTCGCATGTCAAATTTGTGTAGTTCTAAATCATTTTTACTCTATTCTTACTTTACTAAATTCAATATCAACCGCATAAACTCACTTTTTAAAATAATCGTGTCACCTCCTCTTGTCTCAATGTTAGTAGGACGAAGGTAGTAACTAATAGTTAGCGCAACAAACCCTTCTCTGGTGTAAATATATGTACACATAGGGAGTCGACGTGATTAGGGAGCTAGTATGGCTCTCTAGTTTGTCTCTCTAAATTGTTGCTCCCCTTGACGCTTCTTAACCTCAAATTGTCACTCTAATGTTGTCCTAATAGGAGTAAGTAACATATAACAGCAGGTAATGGGATGAGAATATTAGAACAAAAAAGCATCACTTGTGTGGATATATAAGGAAGACTAGAAGGTCATGGGATGAGAATATTAGAACAAAAAAGCATCACTTGTGTGGATATATAAGGAAGACTAGAAGAAGTATGGCATGCACATACATTTAGATATTATCCCCTTTAGTTTTGAAGTTGATTACTTCCCAGAAAATTAAAAGTGCATTATAGGAGATGGCCTACAAGTAGCATTTCATAACATAGTGTTTACAGCAACATACCCTGTATTAATTTGGAGAATAAAAGCATATATACAGTGTAAGAAAGATATAGGTGATCAAAGTTAGGGCTGGTTGGGGGGATAATTGACCTTTTGACCATCAATTGAAAAAGTGTCAGGTTCAGCAAATTCACCATCAAAACAAAATATCACATGCTCTACACTTGATTTTAACTCACACCAAAACTCAATTCACCAATAGTTTTCACAAGCCTTAAACAAACTACAGAACATAACAACATTACCAAATACGACAACACGAAATCACAAATGATTCGTATCCAAATGCATCATGACATGTTATAATGTCATTTAGCAAGAGACGACCATTATACAACCAATACATATCATAAAAATGCATCGTGAAGTTTTTTAGTGCCATCATTTTAGGAGCAGCCAAAAAGGCATCACAAGCATTTTTCATAGAGAACAAAAACATAGGGGTTACATCCCTTTAAAACCCCCCAACAAGTAGAATTGGTGTACTTAACAATGTGACCTTAAACATTTTGGCTACTTCCCTCCTAGTGTCTTATTGACTTGGTCCATTTGTGGCAGTCTACCTTCATTTTTGGGTATTCTCCTACATGTTTGTTTTCTTCTTAGTTATGGAGGTCAACATGATGATGATGGTCTAGTGGAAGTTGCTCGTGAATTAGTGATTTTGTTGGGACATTTGGCTTTATTGTGACTTTGCTCCTTACAAAAAGGACAAGTCATAACTCTTCCTTTCCTTGACACAGTTGTCCTACCCTTTACAAATGTTGAGACCTTATTTGCTTTATGATTTCGCTTCTTCTTAGGCCTTCAAGACAACTTTTAGGAATGGGGGTGCAATGTCATTGTTTTAGATCTTTTCCCAAAGCAGCTCACCATTAATTGTCTCAAGATGGTGGACATAAATTTGTTGGTGCACCTCCTTTGAGTAACAGAGATGTATGTACTTCTCGGGGTCTCCACCCATGTCAAACATAGCACATATTGAGTAAGCACATGGAATCTTGCTTAAGACCCGCCGTCTACATGAGCACATTTTTGTTTCTAGTCTAACTCTGTATTGATGTCTCCCATGTTTGACTTCATACCCATCATCGCTATTAAAGAACACATGAACATGTACATAATGACTGTTAGGATGCTTGAATTTCAAATGCACTACCTCCGTCCCACTAAGATTGGGACAATTCGTTTTACGACGTTTGACCGACGATAAAGCAAATGGATCCATGTCCGCTCTCAAATTATTTTTAGGAAAAAAATTGCATATTCAGAAACTACATTGAAAGCTTTACAAAGTCACGAAAACCAGAATCAAATTTGATAAAAATTCGATATATAAAGTAAGAGATTAAGAGTGATTTGTGTTGACCAAGTGAATAGTGTCTGAGACAATATTAGCGGGACGGAAGGAGTAACAGCTTCATTGAAATTGCTTGTGTTGGACGACACTCACCTTCTATCCCATAGATGCTTTGCACATTCACTTTTGACAAATACGAGTATACTACTCATGCATATGCACGAGAAATAACCATTGGTGCATATATTTACATCATGATCTGAATACACAAAAAACTAAACTGATTTTAAAAATTGTTGTTGCGTTTGTTGGTGGAAATTCGGCCGGATATCCCTGCAAAAATAACGTTAGAAAATAATCTAGCTCGAGACGCGTCAGACGCTGTCCTCAAGAAAGTATTTCCGACTAGCGAAAACCTTTCCCCAAGATATAACGAGCTCTTCGGTGTAAACCGGTAACAGAACAACGAGAGTAGAAAATAATATTAATCCAGCAGAGTGAGAGTATTAGGGGATGTTTTTGCTCAAAGTATGTGTGTACTCCATAGCTAGCCGAACACACATATATATACATGCAAAGAATGAACATTGCTGCTAATGTTTGGAGTAATAAAGATCCAACCTCCCAACGTTCAAATTAATAAATACTATTTACGTTGAGCATGCACGTTGAGCATATTAAATTAGTCTTTAAAGACTCAGGCTCTAAAAAGTGAACGTTGAGCACATTAGTAATTCCTTTGTACTCATTAAGGAAAAATTATTAAACACTGAAGGATGCTTACGTTATTATTTTGAAGGACTAAATGAACCATTCATTATTTTATAATGGAATATACGAAAGTACAAGTTTGATTAATAAAATAATATTATTGAATAACAAATAATATTTTGGATATTTTATTCATTTGAAATACTCCCAATTATTCCAACAATCCCCCACATATTTCAAATGAATATTTTTAGATGTTAAAACCAGTTTACAAAATTTCTGCTGGATTAAAGGAATGAGACTTTAAGTTTGGTGTCCGTAGACTTGAAACCAAACCGAGACGATTAGGTCTTAATAAACCGAGCTTTTGGTGAAACCTATAGTTTCTTGAAACCAACAAGCCACTATTGGTAAATCAGGGTCTTAACGGTCGTGTCTCCCCCCGCACAATTTCTCGTTATTACGCCGTTGTGCGCCGTAAGGCCATGCGCGTGCTTGGTTTTCATGAGTGCTCTAGAAGTTTTGTCATGCTTCATGGAGGCGGCCCCACCTCACACTCATATAGGTGATATCATCAAGTGTGTACCGCTTTTGCACACCACCCTAAAAGTAAGGGCTATGATAATCATTAAGAGTTTTTAGCTCATCCTCTCAAAGTATGCGGTTTCTAGCCTATATCTCACATCATGGAAATGGGCAATTTTAGTTAGGCTAGCAGAACTAAATGGAAGACTTGTTATTACCCATTTGAACTTGCTTCATGGGATCTCCAATCACACAAGTTGGGTTCCCATCCCCATTCGTTTCAAAGTGACACTAGTCCCATTTCCTTAGATGTTTCGGTTATTAATTTTCGTCCTAGGGCTTTTGTCAAAGGATCCGCTAAATTTCCTTGTGACCTCACAAAATTAATGGACACAATTCCATTCTTCAATAATCGTTTAATGACTTTATGCCTTAAACGAATGTGTCTATTCTTCCCATTATAACACATTTTCTTAGCAGTATCTATTGCACTTCTGCAATCACAATGAATAGACACAGATGGTGTTGGTTTTGTACCAACCGGAATTTCTGCTAAGAAAGTTTTCAACCACTCCGCTTCACTACAGGCTACTTCCAAAGCAATAAGCTCGGACTCCATAGTGGATCTAGAAATTATAGTTTGTTTGGTTGATTTCCACGTAATGGCACCACCTCCAAGGGTGAATATATATCCAGTATTGGATTTTATCTCATCTGAGTCAGTGACCCAGTTAGCATCGCTGTATCCCTCTAGTACAGCGGGTAACCCACTATAAAATATACCATAATTAATGGTACCTCTCAAATATCTGAGTAACCGCCTCAACGCGGTCCAATGATCCCCACTTGGATTATGAGTATATCGACTCAATCTTCCGACAGCATAAGCTATGTCGGGCCTCGTATAATTCATCAAGTGTAATAGACTTCCAATAATTTGGGAATACTCATATTGAGCCTCGGGATCACCTTTATGTTTTTTCAAATGCATATGAGAGTCATAAGGGATACTCACGGGGGTGACATCGAAATGTCCAAACCTCTTTAGAAGTTTTTCAGCATAATGCTCTTGAGATAGTATAATACCATCATCCTTCCTTATGACTTTCATACCCAAAATCAATTTTGCTTCCCCCAAGTCTTTCATCACAAATTTTGAAGCAAGAAAAGATTTTGTCTCATTTATTAACTCAAGGTTGCTACTAAAAATTAACATATCATCCACATACAAGCAAATAATAATGCACACACCATTTTCACATTTAGTGTATACACACTTATCTACTTCAAGTGAGGTAAAACCATGAGCTAATAAGACTTCATCAAATTTTTCATTCCATTGTTTTGGAGCTTGTTTCAAACCATATAAAGATTTGATCAACTTACACACTTTGTGTTCCTGACCAATAACTACATGACCCTCCGGTTGCACCATATAAATTTCTTCCTCTAGCTCACCATTTAAAAATGCAGTTTTAACATCCATTTGATGGACAAAAAGTTTGTGAATAGAAGCCAAGGCAATTAAAGTTCGAATGGAAGAAATACGCGTTACTGGTGCAAATGTATCAAAATAATCAACATCTTGTTTTTGAGAAAAACCTTTCGCCACAAGCCTCGCTTTATATTTATCAATTGAACCATCCGGATTTAATTTCTTTTTAAAAATCCATTTGCATCCGATTGGTTTACAACCTTTTGGTAAATCGGTTAAAACCCAAGTTTTATTTTGTTTGATAGAATCAATTTCATTTTGTATGGCCTCAAACCAAAATGGAGCTTCTTTTGAAGAAATAGCTTGTGTATAAGTTAAAGGTTCATCATTAACAAGATATGTATAAAAATCATTTCCAAAAGATTTTTCTATCCTTGGCCTCTTACTTCTTCTCAAAAGAGAAGGTTCATCATTAAAAGTATTATTTTCTTTTAATGGATCACAATCACTAGAGAAATCATCATTAAAGGTTTCATTTCCTTGTAATGGGTCATACTCATTATATGGTGCAATGGTCTTGTGTTCACGTTTCAAAGGAAACACATTTTCAAAAAATTCAGCATTTTTTGTTTCAACAATTGTATCACATTCAAGTACATCACTTTGCAAAACTAGGAATCTATAAGCAGCACTAGATTCAGCATAACCAATAAACATGCAATCAGAAGTCTTAGAACCAATTTTCCTCTTCTTAGGATCAGGCAATAAGACCTTAGCTAAACACCCCCACACTTTCAAATATTTCAAATTAGGTGCAAAACCTTTCCACAATTCATAAGGGGTTTTCTTATTGTGCTTACGAGGAATCCTATTTTGTAAGTGACAAGCAGAAAGAATAGCCTCCCCCCAAAGATTATCAGGTGCTCCGGAACTAATTAAAAGAGCATTCATCATCTCTTTTAGTGTCCTATTTTTTCTTTCGGCTATTCCATTAGATTCGGGTGAATATGGCGGAGTGACCTCATGAATTATCCCTTCTTTTTCACAAAAATCATTAAATAAAATAAACTCACCCCCTCTATCTGATCTAACTCTCTTAATCTTTTTATTTAATTGATTTTCTACCTCAGATTTATACACCAAAAATTTATCAAAAGCCTCATCTTTATTTTTAAGCAAATAAACTTTAGTGTATCTAGAAAAATCATCTATAAAGGTGACATAATATTTTTTGCCACCTCTAGTGATGGTATTTTTTAAATCACCTAAATCCGTGTGAATTAAACTAAGCAATTCTGATTCCCTAAACGTGGAGGGACAAGGTTTTTTGGTTAGTTTAGATTGAACACAAACATCGCATTTTTCTAGTGTCATTTTATTTTTACTAGAAATCAAACCACAATCATTTAGCATTTTAATATAAGAATTACTTGCATGTCCTAATCTAGCATGCCACACATTATAAGAATCAACTAAATAGACAGAAGCATTATCATGCAATATTTCAGAAATGCCAAGTATATATAGTCCTTTCTTACAATAGCCATTTCCCACAAGAACATCATTTTTGGTCATAACAAAATTATCACAACCAAAAGAAACTTTAACCCCAACTTTTCCTAAGAGATAAACAGAAACTAAATTAGTCCGAATCTCGGGCACATGAAGCACATCATTTAGTGATAAAGTTTTCCCCGATGTGAGTTTAAGAAGAACTTTCCCTTTTCCATGCACCTTAACGGTTTTAGTGTCCGCTAGGTACACGAGCTCTTCGCCATCTCCCATAGTAGTATAGGAGGTAAAAGCATTTTTGTTTTTACAAATATGCTTGGTAGCTCCGGAGTCTACCACCCACTCATTCACATCATTCGTTTTACAACTTTGAGAAACAACCGCAATAAAATTATCATCACTACTAACCAAGTTTAAACTTGATTTTAGTGGGTTGTTGTTTTTCATAGTTGTCATTTTACCACTAAATAAAGGAATAATATTTTTCTCAAAAATTGGTGTTAAAGTATGGCTTATTGTAAGTAGGAAAGTAAAAAGAGTAAGCATTATACGTAGAGATATATCCAAATACCAGTCTAAATCACACCACACATGCAAGAATAACATGGCCGTGATGAGTGCAGCGACAACGCCTTGTGAGATCACACGTGCAGACATATCCGACGCGAAATACTTTCTTGAGATTGTTGGTGGAAATTCGGCCGGATATCCCTGCAAAAATAACGTTAGAAAATAATCTAGCTCGAGACGCGTCAGACGCTGTCCTCAAGAAAGTATTTCCGACTAGCGAAAACCTTTCCCCAAGATATAACGAGCTCTTCGGTGTAAACCGGTAACAGAACAACGAGAGTAGAAAATAATATTAATCCAGCAGAGTGAGAGTATTAGGGGATGTTTTTGCTCAAAGTATGTGTGTACTCCATAGCTAGCCGAACACACATATATATACATGCAAAGAATGAACATTGCTGCTAATGTTTGGAGTAATAAAGATCCAACCTCCCAACGTTCAAATTAATAAATACTATTTACGTTGAGCATGCACGTTGAGCATATTAAATTAGTCTTTAAAGACTCAGGCTCTAAAAAGTGAACGTTGAGCACATTAGTAATTCCTTTGTACTCATTAAGGAAAAATTATTAAACACTGAAGGATGCTTACGTTATTATTTTGAAGGACTAAATGAACCATTCATTATTTTATAATGGAATATACGAAAGTACAAGTTTGATTAATAAAATAATATTATTGAATAACAAATAATATTTTGGATATTTTATTCATTTGAAATACTCCCAATTATTCCAACAGCGTTTTTGTGAACAAGTGAAAATATTTGACACCGTGAAAAAGTGCACTATTGGAACCGAAAAGTGCAGTGTAGTGAAAAGTGATTTTTTTCCAATTTCCAAGTTAACGTCATTTTCCATTTGAATCACCCCCTATATATATTTTGGATCAAATAAAAAAAAGTCTTAATGTTTTTTTACATTATTCAAAAATTGTGAGTACCTTAAAATGTAAGTCATTACAATAAATATTTAAAATAAAACACACAATCTATGAAATTGTAACAATAGTTTGTTACTTTGTGTTGGGTTAAGGGCCCAAGCCGAGGTCCGGCCCACTAACCCATTTTGCCAGACGGACGTCCAGTTAGAACACTAGGCCGCCCCACAGGCCCATGTTCCTTGAGGATGGACGAACGTCTGGGGTTGGGGGTTCAGGCCCAGCGGGTCCTTCCGACGAACGTCAATGTAGGGATAAGGAGCAGGGCCGCGGGCCATCAGGGATGACGACGAACGTCCCCATGACAAGCCTATAGTCATCGGAGGAGGCCCAGTCCACATGGTGAGTATCTATCAAGGCCAGGAGACGAACAGCCGGTATCTCCTGAGGGTCACTTGGGGGGATCCAGATCACTTCCCGGGTGGACGAACGTCCCCACTGATTAGGCGGGAAGCCTAGATTCTGGCGGGAAGTGCATTTAATGCTGAAGATTTGGTAGTTGGGGCACCAGCGGTCCACAGGCTGCCACGTCAGCGCAACCACCTGCCCATTGGTGGGTATAAATAGAAGCATTTATTTCATTGTAAAGGGTTGGCAACTTTCTATTCTTAGCTCTCTAGCTATTGTATTCTTACTCGCAGCATTTCTACTGCCTTGTAAGACGAACGGCCGACGTGCCTTTTTTAGCAAGTAGGTTGTACTTAGGGGAGTTATTACGAAGTTAATAATACCTATTTACATTGCCTGCTATTTCTCTGGTTTCCTGATCCATCCGAAAGTTGTTGGGTTAGATATCCATACACCCACTCCACTCGAAATCTTTGGGCTTACGTGTTGGGTCCAAGGGTTGAAGGAATTAACCTCAACACTGGCGCCGTCTGTGGGAAACTGAGCAAAAAGTTTCCAGAAACTCTCCCAAACAGCTACTAAATCTACCTACAGCAAACACGATGTCAGGAAGCAACAACCAGCGTGATCTCTCCGAACGTCTGGAGTCAAGCCGCCGGAATCGCGGCCAGAACTCGGAACTGTCCGCAACAATATGGACCTCCGGGGGAAACGGGGGTATCACTGACCTCATTCCCCTTGAGGCCAGGCAGGATCCCCGCCTCATGCGGGAACTCGCTGACACCATGCGTCGTTTGGCAGACGAACGGGAGGCCCGAGAGCAGGTGTACTAAGCAAGCACCCAGCGAACGCCCCTCTCTCCCATTCGCCGCATGCAGTCGTATGACGATACGACGGGATCCAGCGACCACCGGCCCTCAGTCCATGAGCGGCTAGGCGGAGGTTCAGGCTCCCGTGGAACGGGAGGGCGAACCAGGGCCAGCATTGCTGCATCCAGGGCTCACACGCCATCGGTCCCCCGCCAAGTCCCGCGGGGAGACGAAACCCCAAGGATCAACACCGTTGGACGACGTTTCCAACGGCGAGGTGCGCAGATCTTTAGGCGGCCGCACGATGCTGCGGCCGCTCAGCAGAAGGCCGTCCCCGAAGCCGCGCCCCCTGTGTCCCCCGGAAGGGCCGCACAGGATGCAAGGCTGGAAGCAATGGAAAGGCAGATAGCCGAGATGAATAGACGGACGGACGTCGGCTCGGCCGCACCCTCTTTCTCTCTCACATCACCCTTTACTCCACGGGTGATGAGCGTCGAGATTCCCCGGGACTGCAGGCCCCCGGGTAACTTGGTGTATAATGGGGCTGGCGATCCTAAGGCCCATCTGATAAGCTACCAAGTAGTGCTGTTATGGAAATCGAGCTCAGCTCGAGCTCGGCTCGACTCGGCTCGATTAAACTCGGGCTCGGCTTGTATATTAGAGAAAACGAGTCGAGTTCGAACTCTTTTGTTTACTCGATAAAGTTCACGAGCCGAGCTGGCTCGACTCGATAAAACCCGGTGAAGCTCGATAGGGCTCGTGAGGTGGGCATATTGTCATGGGTTTTTCGAGTATGATGATATTATAGTTAATACATGGGTTTTTCGAGTTCTAGTTGTCGAGCTCGAGCTCGAGTAGCTTGACTCGGGTATATTAACGAGTCGAGCTCGAGTTGTAAATTACTTTAACGAGCCGAGTTCGAGCTCAAATACAGAATCGAAATTTAACGAGCCGAGCTCGAGCCAGGCTCGAAATTTGAGCGAGTCGAGCTCGAATGTGTGATACTCGGGCTCGGCTCGGCTCGAATAACAGCACTACTACCAAGGGAACCTGTCCATGCTGGGAGCATCAGACGAGGCCATCTGCAGATTGTTCTTCAGCACCCTCAGGGGGCCGGCGCAAGAATGGTTCGGCCAGTTGAGGCCGGGCACCATCGACTCATATGAACAGCTCTCCCTGCAGTTCATGGCGCAGTTTGCTGCCAGTACCACCCCCAGGAAGGACGTCACGGCTCTCGCCCACATCAAACAAGGGCGGGACGAACCGCTGGCTAGGTTCCTGGTAAGGTGGAGGGACGAGGTCCTGCAGGTCGACGATCTGGACGAACGTCTGGCCACCAACATGTTCACCAGTGCGCTGGCCACGGGGGATCTATACCGGGACCTAAGGAGGAATCCTGGCACCAGCTACACCGAGGTTCTGGCTCGGGCCCAGAAGTATGCCTCCATTGAGGAGGAGATCAGGCAGCGGGACGGAGTTTCCGCGGCCCAGCCACGGAAGATGGCGGACAGGCTCGGACCCGGACCAGGACCCGGGCCCTCCCCCCCAAACAAAAAGAAGAAGGTGGACGGGGCAATGGTCCCTTGGAAGGCTCCGTCCGGAGACAGTCAAACGCGGCCGGACGACCGCTATATCCCTTTGGCCTATCCAGTGAGCCAAATCTTCGAGGCCATCAAGGACAAGGGCCTCCTGATGGAGCCCCAAGATATGAAGAAGCATATGGGGCTTGACCAATCGGCCTACTGTGAATACCATCAGAGGGCCGGCCACCTGACGGACAATTGCAGCCAATTGAGGAAAGCAATCGACGAGCTGATCCGCCAGGGGTACTTGGGCGAATTCACCCAGCTGCTGAACAAAAACAGCCAGCAGAAGCCGAACCCAAGGCACAGGACATGGCGCCGCGACGACCGGCGCGAGGCAGAACCTCAGGACGTGGATTATCGGAGTGCAGATAAACGTCCGGAGGGATCCCTTGGCCCGAAGGGCAAAAAGAAGAAGTTGGAGATCAAGGTGATCTTCGGGGGCGCTGAAACAGGGGATACACCCGCCGAGCGGAAAAAATTTGAGAGATCACTCTATGTGGGTTCTGTATCAGCACCCCCCACCAAGCGCAACAAAGTCGAGGCAATCACCTTCGGTCCCGCCGATCTGCCAATGTCACCAGCGCCGCACAGAGACGAGCTGGTGATCAGCATGGACGTGAACGATGCCATCGTCCGCCGCGTCCTTGTGGATACCGGGAGCAGTGTGAACGTCCTCTACTGGGAGGCTTTCGAGGGAATGAAGCTCAGGAAGGACATGCTGCACCCTGTGCGCACCCCGCTGTCCGGCTTCACCGGGGATTGCATTGACGCTGAGGGCACCATCAACTTGCCAGTAGAGATCGGCGACGGCCCTCACACCGCCCGGATCGGGATGACGTTCGTCGTGGTCCGCCTGAAGTGCGCCCACAATGCCATTTTGGGCCGACCCGGCCTGGAAGACTTGGGGGCCATATGCTCCGTACGGCACTCATGCATCAAATTCCCCACCGACACTGGAGTGGGAGTGGCACGTACGGACCCGCATATGGCCAGAGCCTGCTACACGAAGGCCATGGAGAAGCTCAACGAGCGGGAGGCTCGGGTCAACAACATCTCCGAGAAGGCCAAACAAGCCGACTTGGACGCTCATCTGGAACCGGCAACTCTGCTGGAAGAGATTGAGCTCGACGATCCGACGGACAGGAGGGTGTCCATCAGTGCGGATCTAGAGCCGGAAATCAGAGCAGGGGTCATAGCCGTCCTCCGAAGGTTCAGGATCTTGTTCGCCAGAGGGCCGGAGGACATGCCGGGCATCGACCCCAACCTCATATGCCATAAACTCGCTGTGCGGCCGGATGCCAAGCCTATACAACAGAAGAAAAGATATATGGCGGCCGACCGACGCGATTTCATCCGAAGGGAGACAGCAACTCTCCTCAGCATCAAACATATCCGGCCGGTCATCCACGTGGAGTGGTTGGCCAACGTGGTACTAGCCCCAAAGGGCGACACTTGGCGGATGTGCGTCGATTACTCGGACCTCAACAAAGCTTGTCCGATGGACCCTTACTCTGTCCCGAGGATCGACTTGCTGGTAGATGAGACAGCAGGCTGCGAGCTGCTCAGCTTCATGGACGCATTCAGAGGCTACCATCAGGTGTTCATGCACCCCGATGATGCCGAAAAAACGGCGTTCGTCACGGCGGACGGCGTATACTGCTACATCGTCATGCCGATCGGCCTGAGGAACGCCATGGCTACTTTTCAGAGGATGATTGGGATGTTGTTCAAAGACGTACTTGGGAAAACAATGGAAGCTTACGTGGATGACATCCTGATCAAAAGTAAGAAAAAGGAGGACCACGTCCAGGACATGGAGAGGGTCTTCAGTATCATGGAAAGGGCAAGCATGAGGCTCAATCCAAAAAAGTGTGCCTTCGCCGTCAGGGGCGGCAAGTTCCTCAGCTACATGATGAGCGAGCGGGGGATCGAACCTAACCCGGAGAAGGTGAAGGCAATTATGGACATGGAGGCCCCGAGGAACCTAAAAGACGTGCAGCGACTCACCGGGCGTCTGGCAGCCCTGAGCAGATTCTTATCCAAGCTGGCTGATAAGGCGATTCCCTTTTTCCAGATCATGAAGAAGGCCAATCCCTTTCAATGGACCCCGGAGTGCCAGGCTGCTTTCGAGGATTTCAAGGTATATCTCTCCTCTCCGCTCGTCCTCACCAAAGCGGATCCCGGAGAGAGATTGTACATGTACTTGGCAGTAGCCGATCTGGCCGTAAGTGTCGTGCTGCTGAAGGAATCTGAAGGCGTTCAGCGGCCAATATACTTTGTAAGTAAGGCGCTGAACGGTCCCGAGACAAGGTACACACTGATGGAAAAGACGATCCTCGCCTTGATTGCATCCATCAAGCACCTGGCGCCGTATTTCCAAGCACACCCGGTGACTATCTACACGACGCAGCCCCTCGCCACAGTCCTCAGGAACCCAATGGCAAGCGGGAGGATAACCAAGTGGTCCTTGATGATCGGCCAGTATGACGTGGACTTCAAGCCAAGGCCGACGATCAAAGGACAGGCCCTGGCGGACTTCATTGCGAAATGCACCGCGCGCACCGAGGACGAATCCCATGACAACAACGACTTTGACAATTGGTGGGAGATGTACACCGACGGGGCCTCGAGTGCGCGGGGCTGTGGCGGAGGAGCGGTGATCACTTCCCCCGAGGGTTTCAAAGCCTACTACTCTATGAAGTTTGAGTTCAAGGTCACCAACAACGAGGCTGAGTACGAGGCGCTTATCGCAGGGTTGAAATGCGCAAAAGCCCTCGGAGCAGCTCGTCTGAAGGTGAGGATGGACAGCCAGCTGGTGGTAACCCAGATGAACGGCACTGCAGAAACCAGGGAGGAAAGGATGAAGGTTTACAGGGAGTTAGCAGAGGAACAGACCGCTCAGTTCGAGCAGGTGATCCTTGAGCAGGTATCACGGGTGGAGAATGCAGAAGCGGACATATTATCAAAGCTAAGCAACCCCCCAACTGATGATCCGGCGTCAAGCATCCCCCGCCACATCAGAGGCTTCGTCAGGCAGGAAGTGTTCCCAGCACCGGCGACGGACGTCATCCAGGTAGAGGTTATCTCCATCGCCGAACCCAACTGGGCGAAGGAGATAGCAGATTACCTCAGGGATGGAACACTCCCCGAGCCCGATGAGGAGGGCAACACAGGAAGAGCTGCATGGATAAAGAGGCGTGCCCCTAACTTTGAACTTATTGACGGGCAGCTCTACAAGAAGACGTTCGGCGGACCTTACCTCAGGTGCCTTCTGCCGAGCCTGGCAGCAGCGGTGATCGAGGAAATACATGAAGGGATCTGCTCCAGCCACCAGGGCCCCCGAACCTTGGCCAGAAAAATCATCCTGCAGGGCTATTACTGGCCGACCATACAGCAAGATTGCTTCAACCACACTCGGAAGTGCGCGGTGTGCCAACAGTATGCACCTGTCCCTGGACGCCTGGCGAGCTTCTACACCCCGATGACCATCGCACTACCCTTTGCCAGGTGGGGCATAGATTTGCTGGGCCCTCTGCCGACGGCCGCCGGGGGAAGGAAATTCGTCATTGTGGCGATTGATTATTTCACAAAGTGGGTGGAGGCCGAACCACTTGCCTCCATCACTGAATTCCAGTGCCAGAAGTTCGTCTGGCAAAACGTCATATGCCGCTTCGGGATCCTGGAGCAGATCGTCACCGACAACGGCCGGCAGTTCGTCGGCAGAGGATTTGAGGCGTACTTGGCAAAGTGGGGCATCAGGCACTCTAAGGCCTCGGTGGCCTACCCGCAGGCCAACGGCCAGGTGGAGAACATGAACCGGACCATCATGGATGGGATCAAGAAGAAGTTGGAAGACTACACCTCCACCTGGCCGGAGCAGCTGAATTATGTCTTATGGACGTACAGGACGACGCCAAGAACGGCGACCGGGGAAACCCCTTTTGCCTTGGCTTATGGGTTCCAAGCTAAGGTGCCAACGGAGGTGCTGGTACCTACGCATCGCACCAAGCACTTCCAGCCGGAGGATAACGAGACCAACCTACGAGCGGAACTCCATTTCATTGAGGAACGGAGGGACCTAGCGGCTTGTCGCATGGAAGAGTATCACAAGGCCACCCAGAGATACTTCAACAAGGCCGTAAAATTCCGCGAAATAGAGGCCGGGGACCTCGTACTCAGGAAAAGAGAGAAGAGCAAACCGCTCGAAGGTGGTAAAATGGCAAAGAACTGGGAAGGACCTTACCGGGTCATCCGAAGATACAACCAGGGGACGTTCCTCCTCCATACCCTGGAGGGGAACCATGCCGGGATGTGGAACGTAGAACACCTGAAGAAGTTCTATCAATAGTTAGGGGCTGTTGTCCTTGTATTATTCCCACTACATATAAAATGACCGGACGTCGTCAATAATAAGGCCCCCTGTTTTTCATCACTTCTGTTCTTGCCAACAACCGTTAAAGAAGGGAATCTCGACGTAGATAAACCTGTTCCTCCTTGCGATGTCTACGGATACCGAACGTCTCCTCGAAGTAGGGACGCCGGTAGGACCAAGGACCAAGGACGAATGAAGCACCAGGGAATCTCGACGTAGATAAACCTGTTCCTCCTTGCGATGTCTACGGATACCGAACGTCTCCTCGAAGTAGGGACGCTGGTAGGACCAAGGACCAAGGACGAACGAAGCACCAGGGAATCTCGATGCAGATAAACCTGTTCCTCATTGAGATGTCTGCGGATACCGAACGTCTCCTCGAAGTAGGAACGCCGGTAGGACCAAGGACCAATGACGAACGAAGAGTATAGATTGCCTCCCCCCCCAAAAAAAAATGGGGAGAAGAGGAGAGAAGCTCCTACGCGGAAGGGAATCTTGCCCGGGCGTGCCAGATCTTCCCCCACTGCCGAAGACGAACGCCTCTCGATGCAGAGGTTAGTAGAGACGTGGAGGGGGCTAGACGAACCAAGGGAGCCTGCCAAGATAAACCTGTCTATCCCACAAATGACCATGGATCGATGGACGTGGGATAACAAAGTCGGGAACCCGTGAGGGTAAACCTGTTCGTCCCTGCGAGTTCCTTGGGTACCGAACGTCTTCTTCGAAGCAAGAGACGTCGGTAAGACTAAAAGGACCACGGACGAACGAAAAAAGGGGGAATCTCGATGTAGATAAACCTGTTCCTCCTTGCGATGTCTGCGGATACCGAACGTCTCCTCGAAGTAGGGACGCCGGTAGGACCAAGGACCAAGGACGAACGAAGACTAAAAGACTCCAAAAAAAAAGATGCCAGAAGAGCATGGAGCAAAGAATGATTTTTATTCTTCGGCACTATTGGCCGGAAAACTACAATGTGCGAAGGTACAATGCAAATAATGGAAAAATTTGTACAAGTACAAGGTAATGAACGGAGAATCACTGCCGATCGACGTCCGGGGCTGGATCTTTGGAAAGAGTCTGCTTGGATTTTTCACTAGCTTCGGCTTCCGCCTGCTCCTTCAGCAGCTCGAGGGCCCCCGCATGAGCATCCGCCATCAGAACATCAAAGCCAGCCGCCTCCGGATCGAAAGGAGCCCCGAAGTGACGCTCGAACGTGGGGAGATTCTCCGCTACGAGTCCAACCATGCCCTTGCGATAGGTATCATCGGCAAGATCATCAAGGAAACGCCGTCCGGTGTGGGTGGCCTAGAGCAATTTGACCCCATCCAGATAGGCGTCCGGGCAGGTGGCTAGAAATTCTCCGACGAGCCTCGGGAGAAACTTCATGGCCATGGTGTGGATGGCACCAGTGTAAGCTTTGGATTTCTGGAAGGCAATGGAACCAGATTCCTTAATCTTGGCAACATCGGCTTCGTAGATAGGAACATGATTGTCCACACCTGTCCGGCGGAGTTCCACCTTGGCCTGATCTACGGCCCACATCCGACTGCGAAGATCCACAAGCTCGGCCTCCTGTTTCTTAAGGAGCTCCTTCTGAGAGGCATTCTCCTGAACGAGCTTGTCATAGGCGTCGGCTTTCTCTTGAAGAGTTCCAGCCCTGCCTTTTGCATTCCTCAGAAGGGCATCACATTCGGCCCGCACCCTGGCCATCTCCCTGCCCTGGTGCTCGAAGGCCATCCGAGCCCTGTGAAAGTAGAGCCCGGCCTTATCCAGTGTGCTCTGGCCGCACTCCAAGAGATCTTCAGGGGCCTCCTGAGCAGCAAAATCCCGCGGGACCTTGAGATTCAGCCCACACCAGATGGAGGATGCTGTCTGGCCAAAGAGCATCATAGACTCCTTGTGGGGGCCAACCCCAGAAAACTCGATCAGGCCAAGAGAAGACTCACTGGCTCCTGGGGGAGAGTTTGGACGGGCGTCGTCAGAACCTTTGGCGGTTGGGATACCATCATCCCGGAGACGGCGGACGTCGGAATTCCTCGGAGGAGAGGCACGGAGATTGGTCCGGGGAGTGCGCTTCCGCTTGAGGGGACTTCCGGGCTCCCCATCGGAGTCATCGGCCACGATGATGGCCTTGGAGGAGGTGCCCTCAACACGCGGCCTCTTGGAGGCGCCGGCCCCCGAAGCATCATCAGCTCGTGCCCTAGTCACCCGAGGTTCGACCTTGGGGACGAGCGGCTTCCCGGGCTTGTCATGCCCCTTGTGCTCACGGCCGGCGGCAGTCGAAGCAGCGTTGACTCGGCTCATGGTAGACGTGGATGGGAAAATGCCTGCACAAAGGGAACCAAGATGTTTAGAGCCATAACAGCGAAGAGAGGTTAAAACAAGACAAGTACAAACGGACGCACCTAATCCAGCCTGAGCTTTAAAGGGCTCGGCCACCAGCAACCGGAGGTTCTGGATGCCAAGTCCGGCTATGCGCTTGGCATATCCGAGTTCCTCGTCCGTCATGGGTGGTGGAATCGTCTTCACCGGGTAAGCATTCCACCGGTCAGAGAATGGCATCGGTGAGCCTACCCCGACCAGGAAGAAGCGCTCTTCCCAACCGTCCGGATTCCCAGCATTATTCGAAAACAGGACCATGGACGGACGGGCGATCAGGGTCAGATACCCTGTGCGCCCGAAGAGGGACAGCCGAAAGAAATGGTGCAGCAGGTCCACGGTGGGGGTCACACCGACGCTGTGGCATCTAATGATGAAGCCAGCGATTATCCGATAAGCGGCAGGGACGAACTGCGCGGGCACTATCTCAAGGGCCCTGAAGAGCTCCAAGTGGAAGCTATGTAAGGGAAAGTTCAGCCCGGCTATCACCGAATCCAAGTGGACCACCACATAGCCGGGCAGATGGCGCATGGGGTTGCGCAGACGCCGACCGTCGTAGGTCCTTGGAGGATAGAACCATTGGCTGATCAGACGCTTGTCAGCATTCGTCAGGCGTTGAACTTGACGCCGAACGTACGAGAAGCTGAGGCTATAACGGGGAGGCCAGGGCGGCATTCCCCGCTCATAGTATTCTAAGTTGTCGCCAGAGGAACAACCATCGTCGAAACGAGTTTCAGAAGACATGGCAATGAACGGTACCTTGGAAATCTGAGAAAGGAACTCTAGAGAGAGGAAGCAATTGTGCAGCGTAAGGAGAAGTATGAATGAAGCACATGGGCTCTGGGTACTTATAGGCAGCACCGTGGAAACACGCCAACCGAAGTGGGACACGTGGCGCCTAGGTACCGGTACCTACCACGGTATTTAAGGTGCCTCGATTCCGTCGCCGCATAATCTTGGCAGGGGTGGCTAGATCGGAGCCACGAACGTCCGGCGGGAAATCTCGGCCGTCCCTAATATCGGCGGTTAGTGGGGAACATATGCATCAACGGGCTACGTTCGTCTTCCCGTACTTCATGCCATTTGAACATGTAGAACAAACGAACGTCCCCATACGTTGCTTGAATGATCATGCCTCACGACGGCAGACGAACGTCGTTACCGGACGATGACTCTGGGAAGCACGTGAGTGTGCATCATAAGCCACCGACGAACGTCGTTCCATTGTCAGAATACTTTGAGGACGGTAAGCCGGCATCAGAGCCCTGCATCGACGCCCGAAGACGGGCTTGAGCCGTACCTCCGCACACTTGAGTACGTACGGAGGTTTGGCAAGGGGGCGCCGTTGCCTTAAGCGAGTAAGGAACAGACACGAACGTCCTCGCGACAAGTGTATCGAGGCGCCGAAGGAGTTCCCATACAACAGACAACGAAGGGAACGAAAGTAAGAATAACGAAGTAAAAATCATGAATGTAGAGACAGTTTGGGCAAAAAAGGCATATATTCTTCGGCTCTAACGGCCGGGCATTACAAACGCAAAAGGAAAAGGGTACAAACTACATTTACACCATACAAGGGGACTCAGGCCGGCTGCCTCCCAGAATCTGCTCCTCCTCTTCAGCTTCGGGCTCCGGGGTCGGGGGTTCGGGAATCTCCCCTCTGGCCTTGGCCTCCTCCCTGCGCTGATCTCTCGCCAGCTTCGCTAGAGCCTGGAGCAGCAGATCGTCATCTGTATGCGCAGCCAGCTCGAAGTCGGCCCCCTGCAATCTCGAGAAAATGGGAAGGGTGACCTTAACCCCCTCATTGTAGCCAGCCGCGAAGGTGCTGTCGCCAACCTCGTAGAGGAACTGGTGAGACAAGGGGGAGCTCTCCAGGATCCGGACGCCGCACGACAGGCGCTGCCGGGGCGGAATCTTCGCCAGCGCCGCAGAGAACACGTCGCCAAAGGCCCCGGCGCAGTAATCCTTGGCGGAGTCCATGAACTCCCCAGTGTTCCTATAGCCGGAGGTATCAACCAGCCACTCCGGGGTGGCATCCTTGGCAGCAGGGAGCACCGGGACAAGCTTAAAGCCGGCTCTCTCAAGACCGGCTAATTGACTGCGAGATTCAGCCTGCAGGGCTGCAATCTCCCTTCCCTTGGCCGCTGCCTCTGCCTCAGCTCGACGAGCGGCCTCCCGGGCCGTAGCAGCGGCCTCCCGGGCCGTAGCGACGGCCGCGTCGGCCTTAGACTTGACCTCCCTCAGGTCAGCCTCCCTGGCAGCCTCAGCTTGAAGGACCAGAAGCCCAGACTGGATAACAGACGGAAAAATAAAGGCAATGGTCAGAAGATGAACATCAAGGGAAAGAGGTACTCGGATCTGGTAAAGAAGGGATACCTGAAGAGCGGTGGCCAGGGCAGCGCTGGTCACCTCAGACGACGAACGGCGGGGCAGCTCGAGACCGGCCTTGAGGGCCATCTCCCTCCAAAGCTCCTCCGCCGGGCAGCTCAAAGGCAGGGAGCCGGCATCTTCAAGCAGGGGGGCAGTGGAGCCTGCCTCACGGCCCCTATTCTGTTTCTTCTCGGGGACCTTCTCTGTCCCCTTCTGAGGAGCCGCCTTCGTGGGGACGACCGGCGGTGGAAGGGCAGCTTCAAGGGCAGGGGCCCCGGAACCCTGAGCCAGCACGGTGGCAATCAAGTGCTGCTCACCCTCAGCGGTTCGTCGGGCAGCATCCGAGGCCGAGGAGTTGGAATCCGATGCGGGGGCGTTCTTGGCCTTCGTCAGTGCGGCTTTAGCAGCGGCCGCCTTGGCCTTCCTTGTTTTCAGACACTCGGCGTGATTCATCTGAGCTCTGTCTGGCGGAGAACCTGCAGGAGAACAATAAAGGGTTAGGAGACGAACAGAGAATGCAAAAGGACACTCACCTCGAAGGACAGGACCGCCCGGTGCCCCGAGACGAGCGTCGAAGGGTGGAAGGAGTCCAAGGACACGGGCGGTACCTATGCCTGCCCCCGAGAGTGCCTCGAAGGTCAGATAGCCAGCTATGGGGCGAATGCCGCCCTGCAGGATGCCCTCCACAGCCTCGCTCAGATCGTCGGTCAACTCCGGCGACTCTATCTTCGGGGGGTAGCCATTCCAACGAACTGGGAGGGGAGGACCATCATAGCGAAGGAAGAAGAACCGGTTTTTCCAGTCATGGATGGAGGAGGGGTAGCTCTTAAACAGCCTCCTCCCCGGACGAGCGGCCACGCTCAGATACCCGTCGGAGTTCTGGGGAGTGATCCGGAAAAAGTAGTGGAACAGATCCAGGGTGGCATCGACCCCCGCAAGTTTGCAGCGCACTAAGAAGGCCGATATGAACCTATAAGAGTTTGGCATGAATTGCGCCGGGGCCACTTGGAAGCAGTGGAAGAACTCCACATAAAATGCGTGAAGGGGAAACCGCAGCCCGGCTTCAACGGAGTCCAAGTGAAGCATGATCATCCCTGGACGTCTCTTCATCACGTGCTCGGCGCCTCTCACGCTCCAGACGAACGGCGGGGGGAAGAAGGTGTGGATTTTGTTAAGAGCCACGCGGGAGAGGACTTGATCATGGTCGAGGGCGCTTCTGATCGGACAGATGTGACGCTCCATATCTGTAGGAATGCCCAGATCATGCACCTCCATGTCAGAACCTGATTCGGCCTCTTCTCCAGAATCATAATCGGCGGGGCGCTCATTCAGGGGGACTGCATCAATAACGTCTACGGCCCCATCGACGTTCCCATCCCCGGCGTCACTTCCACTACCTTGAGAAGCGTCATCCGGCTCACTATCAGCCCGGATGGTCCCCACCGTCATAGCCGAACCAGAGGTCCCAGAAACGCTGGCCTTTCCCGGGGAACGTGCATTCACATCGTCAGAAGAGGAGCCCGAAGAGGAACCCGACGAACCGGAATCGGAACTTGATGAGATCTCCATCGAAGTCATTTCGGCTAGGAAACAGAACAAAGAAAAGAAGCAGAGGGGGGAAATTACCTTACAAGGGGTTTAGCCGAACTCGGAAACCACGCAGAGAACTCGAAGAACAGCGGAGATTCTAGAGCAAGGGAGCAGAAATTGGGAACCCTAGTTCAGGGGGAAAACCCGGCATTTATAGGGAAAGCACCGTATAAGAGGCCAACGAGGGGTTGACGCGTAGCAAAGAGCGTGGTCCGGCTCACGCGCCGTGCGTGGGATGGAAGCGTAATGATGACACTTCCTCGGGAAGATGCACCGCCGCAACATCAGCCGTCACCTCGTTTCCTGAACCGTCGACAGCTGTCAAGCACCATGACCACGAGCGTACGCTTCCAATGGGTGCAGAAAACACAAGTATCAAGACACGAACGTCTACTTCGAGGGAGTTCATACTTCCTTATGTCCTGCGCAAGCCCAGAACATCAGAAGTGGGGGACTTGTGTTGGGTTAAGGGCCCAAGCCGAGGTCCGGCCCACTAACCCATTTTGCCAGACGGACGTCCAATTAGAACACTAGGCCGCCCCACAGGCCCATGTTCCTTGAGGATGGACGAACGTCTGGGGTTGGGGGTTCAGGCCCAGCGGGTCCTTCCGACGAATGTCAATGTAGGGATAAGGAGCAGGGCCGCGGGCCATCAGGGATGATGACGAACGTCCCCATGACAAGCCTATAGTCATCGGAGGAGGCCCAGTCCACATGGTGAGTATCTATCAAGGCCAGGAGACGAACAGCCGGTATCTCCTGAGGGTCACTTGGGGGGATCCAGATCACTTCCCGGGTGGACGAACGTCCCCACTGATTAGGCGGGAAGCCTAGATTCTGGCGGGAAGTGCATTTAATGCTGAAGATTTGGTAGTTGGGGCACCAGCGGTCCACAGGCTGCCACGTCAGCGCAGCCACCTGCCCATTGGTGGGTATAAATAGAAGCATTTATTTCATTGTAAAGGGTTGGCAACTTTCTATTCTTAGCTCTCTAGCTATTGTATTCTTACTCGCAGCATTTCTACTGCCTTGTAAGACGAACGGCCGACGTGCCTTTTTTAGCAAGTAGGTTGTACTTAGGGGAGTTATTACGAAGTTAATAATACCTATTTACATTGCCTGCTATTTCTCTGGTTTCCTGATCCATCCGAAAGTTGTTGGGCTAGATATCCATACACCCACTCCACTCGAAATCTTTGGGCTTACGTGTTGGGTCCAAGGGTTAAAGGAATTAACCTCAACACTTTGTTTTCTTATATAATAATGGTTTAGCTAAAAGCAAATGAAACCATCTATTAAAATTTGCCACTTATTAGTTAGTATTAGTGGTAACATACACTCCCTTTGTCCCCTCTCTTCGTTCTATTTTACCTTTTTCGTTCGTCCAACTAGGTTTGTCTCATACACGGCCAGAAAGGCTTAGACCTCAGGGCCCCACAATTCTAAAAAAATGGGGCACAAAATTTAATATAACTTTTCCGCAAAGTGAGTTTCAAGGCTTCCTCATTTTAGATCTAGCATATCTGAACAAAAGAAAAGTAGTAAGAGTTCTCAAGGTAGTTGGAGGGAAGGCTATGTATTCGCTGGCTTAAATCGTTTGTAGCATGCTAAAAGCATAAACAAACCTTCGAACAAAGTAAACAAGACAAAAAAACTATCAACGATCGTAGCTGAGTCAGGTTGACCATCGATTCGATGAATGAAATCAAACATTGAGGTCGACCTGTGAAAGACGGTTGAGCCATCGAGAAAGAGGTGTGAGTCCATGTCTGGTAGTCTTGCTATCCTTGGCTGGTCAATTCTCTAGTTAAAAAACGGGTGATGTTTAGATTTTTATTTCATTCGAGGGGTCAAGGTGTTGATGATGAAAATTTGCTCCAGTCTTACAAAAACTTTCAGACTTCTCTAACGCAATGGATGTTCTCGTGTTAATGTTGAAGTTTTCTTTAGTAGAGGAAACAAAATTTGTGATCGATGTGGTGAATTATTCAGAAAGGATGAATCAATGCTTTTGTTTTAGCAAAATTTTGACAAGCTAAAACTAATTAAATGGAAATTGTATATTGATTGGGTCTCGTACAAGAACGGTAAAGAAGATGACAAGAACAACAAGAAAGATGCTAAGGAGCAAAATAAAGTGCTCGATGAGGAGCCTCCTTTACAATTGAGCTCGATGCTACTTATAAGAGGGGCAATCAATGCCTTTTGTCCGTTTGTGACAGTTTCGACCGTTATGACGACATTCAAAGTCGTCATCATGTCATCATTAATGTCGATCAGCCCTTCTAAGTAACTGATGCTTTAATTACATTAATAGCTATAATAATACACATAAAACCGTTATAATAATTAGCTAGCATTAAACCTAATAAATGCGTCATTTGTTGTCGTGGTCAAGCCTCTTGAATGTAGAATAAGTTGTCAAATCCCTGCACCAACAATTGCCCCATTTCGAGAAGTTGAGGTGTATCATGCATATGTTGACCTATTAAGCATCAACTTGTCGAAAATTTGAAAGTAGACTTCACATCTTGGTTCATTGCATCTACTGGCTCGTAGTGACTTGACGTGATGTATTGATCAACTTGTCTGACAAAATGCCTCTGTCTATCTTTCAAATAAGTTCCGACTGAATCCGTCTCCTTGACTAAATCAATGAAGACCGAAAGCTAACATGTTATCTTCTCCCCTCCAAAATTGTGCTGACGACTAGATGACAGAAATTTGCAACATCTTTCATGTCGATGTCATCACTTCAGCTGGAAAAGGGAACATCGTTTGTCGTTGAAGATGATGAGTTGGGTTGCGTGAACGTGGTCCATATCCTGCAAAAAATTTGAATAATGTTTCATTTGTATTTTTAGCAATATTGTCGACATGAGTATTTGTGATTTGTGTCGATGTCGTTCATATTGTCTCCTTATGTTTTGGAGCTTCTGTTGTCATTTTTTTGGAGCACATGCTTCTGTTGTGTATTTCTGTAGTTTTGGCCAAAATGTTGCAGAGAATCGGTGGTGTTTATACTCATATTTAGCGTACATGAAGACTCTCACTTCTTCCCCTAAAATTCTGTAAGCCCCCCGTCAATTGTGTTTTGACATTTTTTGTAAGGCTTCATCTGATGTAAGCCCCCCGTCAATTGTGTTTTGACGTGTTGTAAGGCTTTGTTTTATGTAAGCCCCCGACAATTGTGTTTTGATGTGTTGTAAGGCTCTGTTTTATGTAAGCCCCCCGTTAATTGTGTTTTGATGTGTTGTATGGCTTTGTATGTTAGGATTCCGTCATCGTTAATTGCTGATTGTACCTGTGTAAAAAAGAATTCGCTACCGTCGGCCATTGGCTAGAAGCCAACGGCCCTCTGATGCTTAAATTAATGATCGTTTATGGGCCGGTAAAGGAAAGTAATAAATTAAGAATACATATATGAAACTAAATAGATATCTATCGTCAGAACTTGTCTATAGTCAGACGATTTCAATCATCTCGACGGGTCTATTATCAGACGACATGCCCCCCGTCTGACGATTTCAATCATGTCGTCTGGTCTATCGCGTCTCAGGAGTGACAATAATAAAAGAGAACAATAAACTAAAAATGAAACAACTTTAAGAGTACCGTGTTGCAACTCTTCAAACATGTCTATCATTGGATGACATGTCCCCCTGTATGTCGATTTCAGTCATATCGTTTGATCTATCTCGTCACAGAAGTGACGACTCATTCCCCATTTCTCAAATATGGTTTTCCATGCTTGTAATCATGCCTCTTGGGAGATTCTGATTTCCCATGCCCCCCCCCTTCATGCTCAACTTGTCTTCGTCAAGATCGTAAGTCTTCTTCTAGACGAATGAAAGCCAACGTCTTTGCTTGGACATCTTCGAAGGACCGATAAGGGTATTTCGTCAGTTCGTGGTACAACTCTGAATCTTCATACAAACCTCTTCTGAATGCTTCAATGATGGCAGAGACGTCACATTTTGGGATTGACATTTTTTCCTTGTTGAATCGGCGTAAATAATCTCTCAAATATTCACTCCGTCGTTGGATTACTCGGTAAAGGTCATTGGTCTATTTTTCGAGGACCCAGCTGCTTGCGAATTGTTGTTTGAACAGGTTGACGAGTTCTGCAAATGAGTCGATTCCTTCGTTGGGCAAATTGACGAACCTTGTCAACGCTGGACCTGTTAATGTCGTCCCGAATGCTCTGCACATGCAAGCTTCCCATTGCTCTGGTCTGACTGAAATGGCCAATATCTGCTGCTTGTACTGCGCAATGTGTTCCAAGGGATCGGAAGTTCCATCGAACAACTTCATTGATGGTGGAACGAACTTCCTTGGAATCTCGACGTCAGTGATATGTTGTCCAAAGGGTGAGTCTGCGTAACACGTATGCGAAACAATATCCAATGGTGGCGGTACTCCAGGAATGTTATTGATTTTATCTTGCATCTCCTTCAGATGTTCTAAGATGATGTACATGGGGTCCGTCAAATCCGCCCGCGCTTGTCTCATGGTCGGGATGTGTAGTGTAACCACTTGGGTCGCCTCTTGTCTAGTTGGTGATGGGATGATGATGACTTCAGGTTCATGCTGCCTCTGCCTAGAGATGTCGACATGTCTACTGATGTAAACATGGTCCGGAACTCGTCGTCTTTGTAGTTTTGCAAACAGGTTATGGAACACATTCCATCTAGGATTTGGAGGGGGAACGAATTGATTTGACGGTCCGGGGTCTCCAGTCGGTGACAAGCCTAATGTGAGAGAGACGGGATCCGTTGTGGTGGCGAGTGGTTCCGTCGCAGGCGGGGTGAAGCTTAGGTCCAGCCTAGAAGCAGCGGTCATAGTGTCGCTCCTTCGATTGTTTCTTAAATTAGAGGCTATGAACACCGCCGATTGCACCTGGGATCGTAGTATGTCGTTCCGCCACTTCACGTCGGATTTCTTCTTTCATTGCCTTTAATTGCTTATGAAACTCGGCCATCATCTTGTTGTTTGTTCCTTCCATGTAGAATAGATTTCTTGAACGATTTCCCACGGACGGGGCCAAATTGTTTTAGCAAAATTTTGACAAGCTAAAACAAATTAAAATGGAGATTGTATATTGATTGGGTCTCATACAAGAACGGTAAAGAATATGACAAGAACAACAAGAAAGATGTTAAGGAGCAAAATAGAGTGTGATTTGATGTGTAGTTCGGATGAGGAGCCTCCTTTACAATTGTGCTCGATGCTACTTATAAGAGGGGCAATCAATGCCTTTTTGTTCGTTGGTGACAGTTTCGGCCGTTATGACGCCATTCAAAGTCGTCATCATGTCGTCATTAATGTCGGTCAGCCCTTCTAAGTAACTGCTACTTTAATTACATTAATAGCTATAATAACAATACACATAAAACCGTTATAATAATTAGCTAGCATTAAACCTAATAAATGCGTCATTTGTTGTTGTGGTCAAGCCTCTTGAATGCAGAATAAGCTGTCAAAATCCTGCACCAACAGCTTTTCTAATGCGTACATTGCATATAAGATCGATCTTGTTGACGATACCCAAGACAACAACAAATGGAGAAAGAAATTTCTCAAAGTTGAAGCTTATTATGACATATTTACGATCAACCGTGCCCCAAGAAAGGTTGAATGAATTAGCTATGTTATCAATTGAGAATGAATTTATCAATGACATAGACTATGCAGACTGGATTAATATTTTTGCATCTAAAATTGTTTGGTGAGTTGTTCTTAATTAGTTTTCTTTAATAATTCAGTATCATTTTTGTTATCGTGTAAGACTTCTATTCAAATATGGCGTTTTTGCGATAGGGGCCTTTTATGAAGTTCGAATCAGGCTCGAGTTTAGGTAGGATCGGCATTGAT
Source organism: Cuscuta epithymum (assembly GCA_945859915.1). Classification (NCBI taxonomy): domain Eukaryota; kingdom Viridiplantae; phylum Streptophyta; class Magnoliopsida; order Solanales; family Convolvulaceae; genus Cuscuta; species Cuscuta epithymum. The sequence continues at coordinate 731,158 of CAMAPF010000193.1, read as the reverse complement.
ACTCCATATAAATAAACAACATATTTACATACTTAAAATACGTAATGCATGTCCTTAATACAAAAAAATGGCTTGAGTCCCTTCGGGGACATCCGATAAAAAAATGGCTTGATTTTTGCTTATACGTATATATATTGGCAAAAACAATGACATAGTTCATAATAAGGCATTGTATTCTTAAAATATGACTCATGCACTCATATTTTGAGAAGTTTTATTCAATTTGTTCTTTTGAACTAAATAAGTCATATTTAGGGGATAAGACGTACATAATCGTGTTCTTTAACTTTGTCTATGTTTTGTCTTATACTTAACAATTTTTAAAAGCTAAAATCTCTATGTACCATTAATTTAATATGAGTATATATAACTTTACCAACACCAAAACACTTACATATGGACAACTCAACAATGGATTGGATCATTAGTAGATGTATAGTTTGATTTATGTGCATGTGCTAAAATAATGAATAATTTTGTTGATATTTAATTAATAAATAGTTAATTAAAATCTATTTAAATGCTAAAGCCCGTAACAATAATTTCCATAGACGTTGAAAAATGGGGCCAACCGTGCATCTCCTCTATAAGAACCCAAGAAAACTAAAAGAGGGGAAGGTAAACAACTAAACGTCATCTCACTTCAATTCTTCATTATTAGTTCTTTTGTGGTGCAATAAAGTTTGCATGATTCATGGTGAAAGGAACAAAAATAATGACCATGCAATTTCATGGCGGAAGAGTTGCGGTGGTGGTGGCAATCTCATTGATATTGTTGACATTGTTTTTTATAATTCTTGATTCTCCGGCGATTGGGGACCATATGGTTCAACTGTCTAACAGCGAGGAGGAGGTGCACATGGCTGGTTATGGAGAAGAGAAAATTTCTATTGTTCTCATTGATGGCGTGGTTCTCTGTAATTCTTGTGGTGGCGATAAAAACCGAGAGACTCGTAACAGACTCCGGCGGCATCTACCGCGTCCCGTCTCAGGTGTGCACCCTAATTAATTAATGTTAGCTCTCTAGGTCAGGCCTTTTCAATTTCATCTTATTAGTAATTAATTGGGTAAATAGCCTCAAGTAGGAGTAAACGAGTAAATGGTTCTTAAATGCGGGAATATGACTATGAGTTTATCTTCTCAAAATAGGAATAGAGTATACACTATCTTCTTATTCTACCATTATTACTGTAACTTAATAAGAAAATCATATTTTTATTTGTAATAAAAACATAAATATAGTAAAAAATATTTTATTTTTAATACAATCATTAAAAAATAAAAAATAAATATTTAAGATTTTAAAAAATAATAATAAAATAAAAATAAAAATAAAAACTTGAAAACAGATCAAATACATAAAACATATACAAAACGTAGGCCTTTCCCGGCGTCTTTGCCACCTCACAGTACCGCCACCTCCGATCGATGAAACAATGGTATCTTGTGTAAAATTGACACATTTTCTCTGAAAATGTCAAGAAAATGACATTCCGCATCTTTAAAAACCCCATGTGCATGGTTCCTATTAGAAGCGCTCACAATATATATATTGGTTCAAGTGAAAAATACATCTAATGTGAGAAATGAGAATGAATCACAATCATTATATTTATGATTTTTGCACTAAAATTAGCTTAATGTTGCAGTAAGATTTAAATTGTGTAATGTTACACTTCAACAGTTGCACATTGCATTAAAATTTGACGATGATGCACCGAAATAGTTCTATGTTGCACTAGACAAATGTAACACAAATTTTTTAGAAGTATTTATGAAAATGGCACCATTCTAGGTTGCATATTTCATTGCAACTTGAAGTTATTTTTACTGCAACATAGTCGAATTCAACAGCTTGGATTCATTCTCATTTCTCATCTTAAAGCTCCATTTTATTTAAACCTCGTCATATATATACTGGATCAAACAAAAAAGACTCCTTCTTGTGAAATGTGTGTTAGATCAATGTAAATATGTAATAGCTATTGCTTAACATTATTATTTCAAAAGTTAATTAAAAAAGTCTAAATGTAATATGAGCAAAAGAAACAACAAAACATGTTACATAGTATATTGTGTTAGAACATGTGATAGACAAAAGAAACAAAAAAACAGCACTAGTGATAAGAACATGTGATAGACAAGTAATTAAGGTAAAAAATTTGTTTTGAATATTACTTGTGTTGATTAATTTTTATTATCTGCACTATACTAAAAATTGGCTATGGTATTATATACTTTGTAATTTTTTGATAATATACAAATATATACCATTATAAAATATAATATACAAATATATACAGTTATAAAGAGGACAACCACGTTTAAAGGAACATTTAAAAAGAATTGTTTTTTGTTGATAAATGATTTTTAACTATTAATATTAGTATTAAGACATGCAATCCTTTTGAATAATATAGTTTATAATTAAACGATCAAACAAAGCACTTAAACAATTGAAAACAGAACGAAAACCAATTAATAAAATCAATAAATGATGACAACTTAAAGTTCATGTGAGCTAGTTAACTTCTCATTTTCGTGAATTGTTTCATCATTAATTAACAATAAAACTTTTAAATATAAAAGTTTTTTGTTTCTTCTTAATGATATATGGAGCATGTTCTATACTAGTTTATACAAGTTGATTTATAGCCTAATTAATCTGGTTATGTATTTGTAATAATAATGTGATGATCAAGAGAAGTGGCCTCAAAAGGTGACATGAAAAAATGACAACGTATGAAAATAGGCTTAATATATGGGGGAGCATAACACATGACTTTTTTGTTTAATTTACTCTAATTATATAGCTCGACTTGAGGCTTATTGCCTTATTCGGCGTTGATTGCTTACTAGTATAACTATGAAAAATGTAAATATTGTACGTGAAAAATGTGTTGTCGTTCATAAATACACGTGTAGTATGAATGTGTAATCATTGATATCGTTATACATTTTTATAGTGAAATTGTTATACGTGAAAATAATAAACATGCATGAATTCTATACTAGGTAACCCAATAAATTTGTACCTTTAATTCATCATTTCATTATTTGAATCAACCAAGGATTCAGTTGGTTCGGCTTAATTGGATCAAATTGATAGAAGTTGATGACCCTGTTAAATTTTCAAAAAATATTTAAGATTATTTTCAAGGTAAATATGGAGCCATTTCATATAGAAAATAAAATAGAGTCCAATATAGATTGGCCAAATGCAAAATAATATAATCTAGATCTAGACCAAAATTATATTGATCGATTTTTCCATCCAACAATTTTAGAAATTTTCAAAATTTTGACCCATGGCCGGTTTGATTGTAGACCCGTGTCCACCCTTAGATACAATACACATGTAGGGGTGGATAATGTTTTAGTTCTAGAACTGGACTAGAACTTCCCTCATAAAGATTGGGTATCAGAACAGGTTATCCGGTCCACGATCAGGTCGAGGGCGGGTTAGATACGATACTTGTATACATAATAGGGGGACTATACTAGATATCATACTAGTATACATCATACTCAATACTCGCTTTATCTCACAAAATTTGGCCATATTGATTTTTTTGGTCAGTGATATGATGATCATAATATATTTGAGCAATGATGTTTTTAAATTTGACTTTATTCAAACTATAAAAAACATATGAAACATTCGTGGTTAAAATACTTCCATAAAAGTATAATATTTTTAAATTTCACAAAATATAGTAAGCGAAATCTTGTTCAAAGTTTAATGTCATTGACAAAAAAAACATTTGTCCATGATTTGTGGGATAGAGGCAGTAGTACATATATGATATATCATATATGTAATATAGACCAATATACATTATATATGGTATGATGTTGTTATACATAATAGTTTTGAAATGTAGATATATAGTTGAAAACAAAGACGTGCATGTTGATAAACACGCGCTTTGATTTAGGATATGCAAACATAAAAAAACATAAAATTGGAAAATGAGAAACATAAACTTGGAGTATAGGTAAATAGTCCCTAATTGTTTACTAAATGGACTCTAAACGTCGAAGGTGTGCAATCTCCACCAACATCCTCTCATATTACCAAATTTTGAGAATCCTTTCGCTTAAATTTCTTTCTTGAAAAGTAAAGCGTGATCGCGGCTTATTTCAATTACACTTCAAATCACACCACCAATAATTTTGATCTAATCAGACTTAAATTAAATACATCAGATCAAACAATACACGTCCGAGCAAATTAATTTAGACAATATCAATCCCATAACAATCACTCTTAGAAATAAGTTCTAATTAAATAGTTATTTTCTTCACCTTATCTAAGAGCCTGTATGGTAACCCCGTTTTTTGGCTTATCAACCATTTTTCCACCAAACATGTAACTTTTGATTTCACATGCTAAATTGTGTAATAATCCAAACAAGTAAGGTTGAAGTTACTTTTTTTGTTGCATTGGCTAGAGTTGCTGTAGAGGGTCGTTTTAGCTTTTTTTCATATACACATTTCTTTATTTTACTAATAAAACACATTTTAAATATAATTTTTTCATAAATCAACAGAATCGGCTAATTCAGCTAGAACTTCGAAAATTTCAGTATAATCAACCGGTTCATCAAATTTCAATGTTACCACACAGGCTTTAAATGTGAAAAGTTCTCTCTCTTTTGTGTAACATTATTAGAAACTGTTTATTTCGATTTGGACCACTCTTAAATTATTTTTTAATTTGGTCTGATTACATTTACATCAATCAGATCTTAATCTTTCTAATATATAATCTTAATAGTAAAAGAAATAATAATAAATGTATCAATAATAATATAATAAAGTAACAATAGTAGTAATAAACAAAAGTAACCATTGCTAAGATAAAAACAGTAACATCTATAAAATAAAAACAATAAAAACAATTGTGGTGCTAATATAAAGAATATGATTTCAATGTTCCAGATATGAATGATGTATGTCTCGTCAGATCTTATGTTTAAAAAACAAGATTGTCTCCACTAGATTGACCCGAAAATCTATGATCTGGTCTAGAAACCAAGGCAGGTCAATGGAAAATTGCAAATGAGCAACGCCCAAAGAAAAACCGGTTCAAGAAGCGTTTTTGAATGTAATTGGAAACTACGTATTAAAATTCTAAAAATTGAGGTAAGTTGCATCAAAATAAAAAGTCAAACCCCAATCACTAGCCCTAGAACCCGACTTAGAGTTGAGCTTTCAATCTTCCATGCGGGCATGCGGAACAGAACCCGCCCCAACCCTCTTTTTTGCTCTTCCAACTCGCACCCCCACCCATATTAGGCATCTGACTGCCACATCTCGCAAGCAATACAGTCACACATCGGTGATAAGAAAAGGAGCCGCACTTCGGCATCAGAACAACTTCCTTATGAAACCACTTGCAACTGCTGGGTCCTGTTTCTACACAATACAGCGGATAGGGATGCACACAAAATGATTCAACACAGAAAGAACTCCATTGATAATGATCGAAAGATAATCGCACAATAGGAAGTTTCTATTCTAGCGTAAAGAGGAAACATTTGCTCAAGTGCCCTGCGGCTATTCTAAAAGTTCTTGTTGAAAGATTCCCTTTATACAAATGTGGCTCTTGTCCATTTAAAGTCTAATCTATTAATTACAAATTATTTCATAAAAGGTAATAATGCAAAATTAAATAAACAACTTGATCATAACAAATAATCTTCAGCAACAACCATAAGCAACAACACAACCCCAACCACTTTCTGTGGCCGTACATCATTTGCAAAGCAGATCCGTTTTTACATTGTCAATAGCACCCAATCTTCCAAGCCACACATGAATTCTGGTCGATGCTATCATTGTTGACACATGAACAAGTGTATATTCCATAATTAGCGCAATCACCAATATCCTAGATATAATATCATCTACAGATTAAAAATCCTTCCCGTACATGATGAAATCCATAACCGTAACTAGCCTTGGATGTTCAAAATCAAGGAAACACTTGTTGCATCAATCGTGAAAGCCAAAGCACAGTGGATACCTAAACCTTAACAAGAGGGAAACCTGGTTCGAAGCATTTTATTTTTATTTTTATATATAGTGTTTCTTCATACCTTTTATTTTGTGATGCAACTTTCTGTGCCTTCGGAATAGGACATGATAATTGGGCAAAGTGGTGAACCCCCTTTGGCGAAGCTAATATTTATTGAATCGGCCAAATATACTGAAACTACTGAAATTGTGGATAATACGACTCAATTGAAAGAAACAATTGAGCTCTACAAAACTATATTAAAAATATATTTTATTAATAAAAAACAAAAATTATATGGAAAAACTAAAATAGTTTTCTTCACCAAATCCTGGTAGAAAAATAAGTTCAATCTAATTTATTTTGCTTAAAACATAATTCTTAACACGAAACCAAAATTTTAGCGTTTCGTAAAAAAAGAATTGAATGATATGTTGGAGAAAAATGTTATCATACAGACTCTTACATATTATTTTTTTAAAAAAGGAGGAACAAAGCATTTTACACTACTATACTAAAAGTAAAGTAAATTTTGTGGGCATTTTTATAAGGTAATAACTAAAGAAAAAGCATGGGCAGGGGCACATCCAGGCCCCCAACCCTTTGCATGCATGAGTGTGCCCCTAGATCTTAAGATATAAATTACTATGATAGGTGTTACTGTGCAACTCTGCTCAAGAAGCGGTAGCAGCTTTGGCACTACTCCACGAATGCAATAAGCTTTTTATAAAGTCTTATATTTAAAGGTCTTATTTGAAATTTTGTGGAGCTTTCTATAAAGTTTATATTGAATTATAGTTTACTAAAGCATTTCACAATATGATTAGGTGCTTTTGTCAGTGTATTTTGCGGTGGGCTAAAGGAAGAATCATGGGCGACAAATATCACAAATGAATATGGAGAGTTTGTCATAGATCTTCCCTCGGAGTTCCATGCAATGCCAGAATTAGAAAAGATGTGCTTGGTTAAGGTTATTCGTTTGCCACAAGATTCAGTTTGCCACAATCCATCTTTTGTAGAAAAACATAAAAACATCAAGCTTGCCACCATACATGATATTGGTTTCCGCCGCTACACCACACATAACATACATATGAGTGATAAATCATGCAAATAGAACACCATAGCACATGAGTATTTGTTTTAGTATGCATATGTAGATATAAGTATATACACACATATACATAGCAATATTGTGCGTGTGCGTAAACTAGTACATACATAGATGAAAAATGTAGTGCAATAATTTCACACACTAAAATGTGGATGCATTTGTTAATTTCGATTCATACACATTATTTAAGCCTAATTGTGTTATAACCATTTGTTTCTGTAATTTAAATATGGTCGACTAATTCGCTAATCAATTAAATGTGAGAACCAAATAATTATTTGTGACTTATTAGGACCTAATCTCAATGCGATTGACAACTTAAAAGCGTCGACTTTGGATTCTAAAGGGAAAGGGGATGGGTAGATGCTTAACTATTTATTAATGATAGTATCTCTTAAATTTAATTTTCAATTTTCATTTTGAAATTGTAATGGGGTAAGTGTTTTGGGTGTGATTACCAAGAATCATTTAAATGTTATAGAATGTTAGTTGGTTTTAATTTAAAAAATCATACTCTATTTTAAAGAGTAACTGAAAAGGTGAAAATTATTTGGATGATTATCTAACATAAACACTAATGAAGGATAAAGTAAAACTATTGTTTTATTATAACACAAAAAACTGTAAGTGTCTCGAACTGACCTGTGGCTGCCAGCCTGCCAGGAGAAAATCTGAAAGTTCTGATAAACGCTTTTGCGGCGTTGTAGTAAAACGGAGTTTAACCCTTTCAAGAGGAAAAGTTTATCCCCGAGCATCTTGTCTCAGAGGAATGAAGAAGTTTTTTTTATGTCCAGTCACAAGTTATCACAAATTATTGGAGGCTTTCCAAATTAAAACATTTGATTGATTGTCTAAACTACTTTTGAGTAGGGATGTCAAAAAAAAAACGACCCACAGTGACCCGCCCTGGCCTGAGACATTCGGGGCGGGTCCGGCCCGCCCCGTCTTCCAATTGGGGCGGGGCGGGCATGTTTAGATTGGTAATCTAAACCTGAAATACCAAATAAGCATTCAATGTTTAAATATAAATATTTAAATATATTATATTTAAATGTATTATATTAAATATAAATAATTAAATATATTATATATGAATATATATTACATACCGAAATATATATAAATATACCAATATTTATATATTCCGGGCCAAAATATATAAATATATTACGTACTTAATATTTATTATTTTATTTATTTTGGTACATATTGAAAACCAAAATATTTTTGCATATACCGAACCGATTAACGATTTTTCAAAATTATACATGTCGGTTATTGAATCGAAATTCGGTTTGGTATTTGGTACGTAGCGAAATTTTTGATATCGGTTTGATTCGATCAGATTAATGAACTGTGCACACCCCTACCTCCTCTTCAGCTCCCCTACTCTACCAGCATCTGTCTCATCACCCAGGCTCTCCCTGCACAATGACCATCACTGAGTTCCACTCTTGAATTCCGTCATCCATCCATGTCTTCTGAGTATGCCCCTCCTACCCCCTATCCCTTTTGCTCCCTTCGACCAACATGAATTCCATCCTTAACTAACCACTTGCTTTCCCCCGTGACTTTACCTCTATCACCACTGCCCTAAGCCATGGACCATTTGGTTTAATAAACTCAGCCTTCTCCTTTTTATACTCCAAGGGACAAATTCGATCAACATGACCAATAGTCCACAAATAGATAAAAAGTTTGGGAGTTTCTCATGCTTCAAATCTACCCAAAACTATTCTTTATCATCTTTACCAACCTTGAGTTTCATTCTTAAAGGTTTACCTATATCCAGACAGACTCTTAAAGGTCGTTGACCTCGTTAAGTAAGTAAGTCCTCCAACTCTTACATTTTGAAAAATAGTGTACAACGTTCATTTTGAAGGTATTCAAAAGAGGTTGTTGTGGTAATACATTCAAATTCATAAGATTTCAATTAGGGAAAAGTACAGAAAAAGTACTTGTGGTTGAACCCGTTTTCAGATAGGGTCATGTGTTTCATTCTTTATCAAAGTGGTTCATGTGTTTGAGTTCCGTTATCACAAGAGGGTCACGCCGTTAAAAACGTCTGAAAAAGACCGTTAAAAGTAACACCGATTTTCAAAAGTGCCCGGAAAATTAAAAGAAAAATACCGAAAGGTGCGTCTCATCAAGATGACCTCCAAACCACCTTCGGCTTTGTATTTTTCAAATCTGTTTGAATTATTTGTTAAAAATGATTTTGCTAATATCACTTTTCAGGTGGACTTTCCAGTGACAAGGGTGGCTGAAAAAAAAAAGATGGTCTAGCGGTCGTCTTATTGAGGCGCACCTTCTGGTATTTTTCTTTTAATTTTTCGGGCACTTTTGAAAATTGGAGTTACTTTTAACGGTCTTTTTCAGACGTTTTTAACGGCGTGACCCTATTGTGATAACGGAATTTAAACACGTGAACCACTTTGATAAAGAATGAAACACATTACCCTATCTGAAAACGGGCCCAACCACAAGTACCTTTTCCGTACTTTTCCCATAATAATATTAAGCTCTAAATAGATTGATCAAAGAGGGGCAATGAATTCAATTATAAAATATGGGTACATCCTTGGACCTAATAATTAGTAGTATTTATAACTAAAAGTTGAACTGATATTTTCTTTTCTCATTGACAATATTTAAATTACTTTCACTAATTTATCCCATTTATAGGTTTCAAGAATGTGTTCAAATGGTTGGCTTGAATTAAATTCAAATTCCATGGACAAGATAGAAATAATTCTCCAATATTGTAATTAATAAAAATAGCTAAATTCACTAACTAAATACACTCATTATTTAAGCAATTTGAACTTATCTCTCATAAACAAGATGTAAACCCTTTCACTAAAATATCCTATTTCTGGGCCTTATTAATGTGCTTCAATATGATTGTCTTAATTTATTTTCTAATCTCATAGACAAGTGATGTGTGTTTTCTCGCACTTAAAATAGATCGTAATATAGTGGTGTAAGTACGAGTATCGTCTCCACAGGGACGGACAAAAGGGAATCAAGAATTAATTAAATTCAGCGATTAAAAAGAAAATAAAATAAAAGCGTCGTGCGAGATTGGTTGGTTGGGAAAATAAAACTAATGCGAACAATTAAATTAGGGGATTCTTTCTAATTAATGACGAAGGGAACAGGGATCGATTCCGGGGTAACCAGATTTCTGGCAGATCAGGCCTAATTACATGAAATTTATTTTAATGAGCCTAGCTATTCATTACTAAGTTCTTACCTCTCTCGCGGCGTAGAGTACAATAATTTAGGGGACCAGACTGATCTCTCATGCGACAGAATCCTAAATTATTGCCAAGACGAGCGATCTTACGGCCCCTTAATCGCTACTAATCTCTTAGCGAACGATTAAGTGTGTGTGAATGTATCCTAGAACAAATTAGATCTCTCTTAATTTATTCTACATGCAATTGTAATTCTAGTCGCGATTCTAGATTACAAAAGATATCAATTAAATTATTCAAACACAAATTAAACGGCATTCATGAAATTAAACCAAAAAGAATCTAGCCATACATCATGATTAACCCTTTCATCAATCCCAAATCCCTAATTAAAACTACTCACAATTCATAATTGAAGAATCAATAGAATTGGAATAAAAAGAACTAATTGTCATTAATTAAAAAGGTGGAACTTACAAAGAATCCCAAAAGATTAATGAACAAGGCTGAAAAGCCCTCTAAAATTCGTGCTAGGCACTCTCTCTAAACTCCCCCTCGAAAACGGGGGTTTACAGGCTATTTAAATAGAAAAATCGGGTGAAATTTGAGCTGAATTAGGATTTTCGGAGCCAGACACGATGCCAGGCACGATCGTGCCTTCGATCGTGCCTCCGGAGCAAAAACGCGCATTTTGTACAGGCACGATCGTGCCTCCCTCCAGGCACGATCGTGCCTGGCAGGCAGTAACTTCGCGGTGCTTTTCTCTTCAGGCACGATCGTGTCTGACTTTGAGGGCACGATCATGCCTACTTAACTTCCGAATTTGACAAAATTTTCTTCTTGAAAGTTGTAGATAATGAAGTCCTCTATCCAGCTCAATTTGTCGACTGTGATTTGAATCATCCAATCAAGAGATATGATCAAAACAGTGGAAGATGTCTTTCTGAAATCGCAGCAGAGATCATCTGACTTCATCGTCTGTTTTCACCTTCTTCCTCTCAGATTCTCGCAAAGATGTCTTCATATGATTTGTATCCCTTGAAGTTTGTTTTCCTATGCAACTTGAATCGTGTCCATTGGTTGTTCCTACAAAGAGATAAGCTTGAACGATTGACAGAAGGTCATTCTGATCGTCGTTTTCAATCTTCATTCATCTTCTTTTGACCCCGTAGCCAATCCTAGAGCTCTTTTTCCTTCAAATCTTCATCATGAATCTTCCGGTGACCTCCAAAGCTATCAAATCATTCTCAAATGCTTCTCAAATCATCCCAATTGTTCCTCAAGTGCCGGTACCAAGCTCAAATTCCCTAATTTTGACTACAAACAACACAAAACTCGAACCAACGCCCGGTAAACATAACTTGAGCTAAAATTGAGACTTGCAACACCTTAAAGCTAGGGAAACCATCAAAATCCGATCTCAACACACATCAAATGAGTGTCAAAATACGGACTTATCAACAAGTTAGAAATAATTTTCCAAAAATTTAATTAATGAAATGGTTAACAATTATTAATTACTATTTCATCATTTTAAACTCCTAATTTTTAGTCAAACAAGGTCAACCCATATTCCTTAACTCAATTCATGCCCAAGACCCAAGAGTAAATTAACTACAATAATTCATTACTAGTTTACATATAAAATAGGCATGATCATAAATAATAACAACAAAGAAAAATATTAAAGTGAATACTCCCAACATTTAAAGTTTCATTTCTTTCACAAATAAACATCATTTATACTAGGTATCGAGGTTATCTAAGTAGGAGATTGATATAACAACAAGAAGTACTTTTCTTGAATAAAAATGGAAAACACAAAAATCTTAAGATTAATTCAAATAATTTTTCGACAACATTTTGAAAAAGAAAATAACGTATTCATAATCTACACAACAAGTTGAATTTTCTTATAAAGAACTTACAAATTGGAGCTAAAAAGAGAAAGATATGAAAGATTGAAGTTCAAGGTCCAACAATGGTGGAAATCCGAGCATTGAGGAGGAAGAATACGCTTTTTTTTTTATCTGAGTTGAGTGTGAGATGGTGTGTTTTGAGTTTTGGATGGAAGATGACTTTTATAGTTGGTGATTTGTGGCAGGCGGCCAGAAGGGCAGCCGCCCTCCGGCCATGGTCGGCAACCTTCTGTCACATCCCTGACAAAGCTACGTGCACACATTACGTCCGCCGCAAACGTCCACGGAGGGTTGCAGCCTCCTGTCTCTCCTCAGCGACCGAAAACTCATAAATCACACCCCGCCACAGGCGGCCATGGAGGGCTGCTGTCCTCCGTTCCCCGTCGGCTGCCTTCCACTATTTTGTCGCCATGCAAAGTGTTATATGCTGAAACTACCAAAACTCGAAGGCGTTTAGAAAGGCGGACGCCCTAGCGACCGCTTCTCGTCAAATGGAAAGGATTTCTTCACCAAAGTTGTATCTCTCTTTCTGGTTTAACTACTGGAATTTTAATTACATGTTTTCGATGTGTATTTTAAGAGATAAGACCAAAACGGTGGGCACATGTCACTTTTCCATCGCAACTGTGAGCGTCTGACTTATTTGAGAAATATGTCCATTCAACGATCATAATTTGGTCATGTGTTCTTCATAAGAGTTGTATATCAGGAAGATGCCTATGTAATGCAACTCGTATCACGATCGTTGGATCGTCACACACAATGTTATGATCAAAATGCAAACATATGTCTCTATGGATCATTCATATTTATCAAAATTGGCCATATAGGCGACCCCTTTCTTGCTTTTTGAGCTTCTTTGCATGTTTTCTTCCTCTCATGAACTCTCCTCATTGAATAATTTGTCAATATATCTTTCAAAATTCCGTAGCAATTCATTTGTTTGCAAAAATGCCACTTTCTTCTCGCAATTGACCCGAAAAAGTTAAATCGAATAAACAGACTTTTGATGCATCTTTTCACATGTAACTTGAAAATAGACAATAATACCTGATATTATGATAATATGCCCTTTTTAATCTCGATTTATATAAGAACACGTTAAAATATGAAGAAAAAGATAACTACAAAATGGACTTATCAAATTCAAATGGGGTTTCACAGGGTTTGGAAAACCTGAAGGTGAAGGGTTTTTTGGCGGTGGGTGAGAATAAAAGGCACTAGGAGATTGCATTTGATATTTGGAGGCGAGGGGCAAAGAGTTGGTTTGGAGGATTCAATTGAGCGATTGGGTCGCTCTTGATAAAATCTATTGGGCATGGGAGGCAAGGCGGAGGTTTTCAATCAAGAGTTTCTGTCGGGTTTTGTTAGGAGAGGATGCTATTGACAGGTGGATGGGATGGACTCACATTCAGTATTTTCAAAAGTTCGCAGAAAGTAAAAAATTGTTTTTTGGCAATTGTGTGTGGATTATTTGCAAACAAATGACAACCTAGTGAGTAGACGGGTGCAAGTGTCGCCTTGTTGCGGTCACGTTGTGGAAGTAGTTGAAACAACAAAGTATGTATTTTGTAGATGCAAAGTTGCAGATGAAGTGGGGAGTAGGTTTCAATGTGGTGACTCTGGGGGAGGATGTCTCGTTCTTGGTATTGGTTGAGTTTTTTGACTCAACATTGGACGAATAACAATACAATGGACTAGTGTTGCCATGTTGGCCATAGTTGAAAGGCCTGGGAGGGGTGAATGTTGTGACAAAGGAAGTTGAGATTTTTCACCCAAGGTGCTTAAATTCTAGATAGCCAACAACAAGTTTACACCGATGGGGAAGAATAACAGCTCGACAATGGAAGTTGAGATCTGATGTGGTTTCGACAAAGGAAGTCAAGATGTGATGTGGAGGAAACCAGCTTGGGATAATGTAAAAATTAATACTGATGCGGCCTGTAGTAAAGCGGAGGTGCAACAACTTGGGGTGAGTGGCTCGAGATCATTCAGAGTTTTTTTACCAATGGGAGAAATCTTGTGGCAGGGAACCTATCTTCCACATTAGGTGGCCTGGAGGCATTGAGCATTCAGAAAGAGTTTAACAGGGTTATTACTGAATGCTAGGTATTGTCTAAATAGAATAAAAAACACTACAAGTTATTTCGAGCATCAAGTTGGGAGAGTGCATCAAGTTTCGAGTGGTTGTTGAAGGTATTAAAACGATGATTGGTAGTTTTACTAGTATCTCATAAAGTCATATTAAGCGATTTGCAAACCGGGTCACTCATAGCTTAGTCTGGTTAGACCGTCTGTTCTATACCTGATCACATAGGGATAGTGTGAGTTTTAGTTATCCTTCATGTATTTAAGACACCTTGTTTCGTGATTTTATTAATGATAATCATCTTCCCTTAAAAAACTTGTTTTTTATTTTATATTTTATATTTTTTTTACATGTTTATGTTCTTATGGTCAAATTTTATCAATAAGTTACCCTAAGTATGTCTAAAACATAATCATTTTTTCCCAAATAGAAGGGTCATGTTTCTATTCTCAAAATTGGAGTGCATACTCTCTATTTACCTTTCCGTAATTTATTCAATTATATTTATCACATAATTGGTTCATCAACGCGTCATACACGTTGGTGTAAATGCCCATAGCCATTATTATAGACTTATTGGTTTATCAAGTTAAAGTAAAATCCACGTAATAAATTAGAGCCCGTTTGATGACCATGTTTTTCGGCTTATCAGACTTATGAGCCAACTTTTCAACCAAACACGTAAATTTTGATTTCGTGCGCTGAATTGTCCAATAATAAGTAAGAACAATAAGGTTGGAGTTACTTTTCTGGATGTATTGGCTGATGTTATCGCAGACGATTATTTTAGCAATTTTTTCATATAAGTATTTCTTTATTTACTTAATAAAATATTTTTTAAATATAATTTTTTCATAAATCAGCAGAATCAGCCGATCCAGTCACTTCAGCCAGAAATTCATAAATTTCAGCAAAATCAGTCAATGCAGCCGATTTGGGTTCTACCAAACGAGCTCTTACTGTATATGTGACTCAATTTCAAGTATGACCTTTGCGGGTCATCGAGATAGATAATAAGAGACAATAACCGAGGTATATTTTCAAAACGCACACACGCTATATCAAATTCTATGTTCATGGATGAAAGAATCCTATTATTATGAACTCTATATCACATGCAGTTTATATAACTCTCACAAACATCCGTGTATAAGTTTGTTTAGTGAGTTGTCTTGAAATTCGAATAAATCCTAATTTTATTTGGGTTTGATATAGAAAAAATTGCCAGGTTATTACTTATTGACTTTTGATTTCTAAATCTATGAGTCTTTTCCTATTTTCCCAAAAAGTTACCCGATGCACGCTGCTTTCCCCTTTCTTCATTCCACGCAAGCATCCGGGCATCGATGGCGTACCATTCTGCATCTTACGGTCCTGCACCTCAACACCACAGACGCGTCGCGCACCGCCGCTGCCACGTCGTGAACCACCACCGCCGCCGCCATAAGCCATCGGTGCTCCAGATACTGTCTTCTTTGTGAATCCGTCTTCTCCGTTGAGAATGAAAGTGCGACCTTTCTCCTCTGCACCTGCGCACGGCCATCGCTCCAGCACTGTCGCCTCTGGGGCGTACTGGCTCCACCTTTTTTCTGGTCTACGTCTCTGCCGGGATCTGACGTCGCCGCCTTTGCCAGCCTCCAGATCGCCGCCTGCTTCTGTTCTTCTTCTTTTTCGATTTTTTCAGATCTGAGATGCTAGCAGAGGCGCGACGAGGGTTATGACGGTGCTGAACGGCGCTAGGAGAGGCGCGACGAGGGTTACGACGGTGCTGAACGGCGGCTATAGTTACGAGATGTCGGGCTAGGCTGAGATCTGTTGGTTGGGGATTAGATCTGTTGGCGGGGGATGAGATATGTGCCGGTGGTGATGGGCTGGAGGTTAGGGGATTGACCGATTGGGGGTTGGGGATTGATGTTGGTGGGTGATGGTGCCGGTCTGGGTCGGATATGGAGAAAGACTCGTCTGGGGGTAGCAGTACGTGACGTAGAGGGGGCTGGAAAGGTGGTTGAGGGCTGGGAGGGGGCTGGAGAGGTGGCTGGGTGGGGGTGGGGCGTTGAGTCAGGGCTGGGGCGGCGACCGGGAGGTGGCGGTGGCGTATCACTGTGACTGAGTAACTACGGTCGGTGGCCGGTGGGCCGACAGTCACAGTGACCGGAGGCACTGTGGCTGGTGGATGGGTAGTCACTGTTGCCTGTGGATGGCTAGTCACTGTTGCCGGTGGGCGGTGGTCACTATGACCGGTAGCTGGGAGTCACTTTGACGGGAGTCACTTTGGTCGGAGTCACTTTGGCCGGAGTCACTTTGGCCGGAGTCACTTTGACCGGAGTCACTTTGACCGGCGGTGGCGGCGGCGGCGGAGGCGGCGGCGGCGGCGGCGGTGCTGGGGTCGACGGCCATGAAGCTGCTGGTGGCTGCAAATTATATAAAAAAGGAATATTGAAATAAATAATAAATGAATGATTAAATAAAAGGGAATAAATGATTTTTAGTCACACTTTTGGAAAGATTTAAAACATGTCACTTTTTTGAATTTTTCATTCATTTTAGTAATATTGGAATAAAAAGGCCTTTGATATATAAGCCGCACAGATTATACATTATACGAGTTTTTTTCCGTATTAATGTTAATTAATTAATTATTTACGGAAATAATGCTGGAAAAAAAGTATTTACCAAAATACTGCTGGGCCTTAACCGTGGTCAGGACAAAGTCGCCCAACCGTTGGGCGACTTATAAGTCGCCAAACGGTTTGGCGACTTATAAGTCGCCCAACGGTTGGGCGACTTTGCCCTGAAATATGGTTTCAACCGAGCAGCTACTGCCAGCCACGCACGATCGTGCGTATTTCCTTACGCACGATCGTGCCTATTACCTAAAACACCAAATCAGCTTGTTTTTCGCCCCGGTTCAATCCAGACCGATCTGTTTGCTACAAATAAGGTCTCCTTTCTCCTTTTGAAGTGTTACAAACTAGATACAACACATGATAATCACATACTCTCAACAACATAAAAAACACCTTATAAACACCGCTAAAAAACTTTCAAATCATAACCGGTATAA